>OU015502.1:18892225-19093777 GCA_907164885.2 Dolomedes plantarius | reverse complement strand
ACAAACCAAACCGCTGGACCTAAAGGGCTGAAATTTTGCATGGCCATTCTTCTTATGGTGTAGGGGTGTACTAAGAAACATTTTTGAAAAACTCTTCTTAGATTTTTTTAAATTAAATTTTTAAGCTGTTTTAGTAACTTTTTTTAAGTTTGCATTTAAAATAATAATTTGAGGGTTATAAAATTTATATCACGAGATAGATCCCAAAACTTCCTTTAAAATAAAATCTTTTTCGAATCTTTACCTCCATTTTCTGATTTTTGGTGAATTTTTAAAGATTCATTTTTAGAATTTAATTTACAAAATGCTGATCACGTGATTTCTTTTCTGGTACTTTAAATAAATTTATCGTCACGTGCATGACAACTAAATATACGAAAAAATGTTTCCTTGCTAATGCGGCAGACGATTGGACATTATCCAAAAAAATATTAAAATACAGCAAAAGATATGATCCTCAAACTATACTATATTAAGTGTGCTATATTCTTTAATGTGTCCTATTGGATTTAAATTGAATATTTTCTTCTACATTATTTTGTCTATAAAAATATCCCTTACAATTTTTTTATAAATATATTTTTATTTTTTGTACATCAATTGTGTTTATTGATTGTCGTACTTATTATATACAGGGTGTCCCAAAACGACCGCATAAACTCTGCACAGCTAGATTCCTCGTTGGGAGTACATAAAAACTGCCCAAAGAAGCGTTCCTGTACGATCCATACTTTACGAGAAAAATATGAAAAACAAAGTATGACGTCACTGCCAGTGCAAGAAAAACACTTTATTGAACATATCAACAGCATGCACAATTTAAAACAGATGTTCAAAGTGTCCGCCGTGCATGTCGAAGCAGGCTTGAGCACGCCGTGGAATGGCTGTCATCACACGTTGCAGCATCGCGGGGTTCACCGAAGTACAAGCAGCATGCAGACGAGCAACTAAGTCCATTTGTGCTGTCACTACGTCTCGATACACCAGTTCCTTGAGATGGCCCCATAGGAAAAAATCCAACGGTGTAAGATCTGGCGAACGTGGCGGCCATAGAACCGGACCCCCACGTCCGATCCAGCGGCCGGGGTATTCCATATCCAGCCAACCACGTATAAGAGCACAGAAATGCGCTGGAGACCCATCATGCTGGAACCAAAGTCCCTGTACTGCCGCTAATGGTATGTCATCGAGGAACTCGGTTAAGACCTCATTGAGAAACACCAAGTACGAGAGCCCGAGAGCCGTTCAGGCAACAGCCGTTCAAGCAGGCGATTCCCGAGTATGCCGGCCCACACGTTAAGAGACCAACGTTCCTGATGTTTCTGCGGCCGGATTGCATGCGGATTGACCTGGGACCACATATGGCTGTTGTGATGGTTGAATACCCCATCACGAATGAAACATGATCCATCAGTCCACAGGATATGTGCAATGAAACCATTATCTGTGTTCTGTTGCTGCAACAGCCATTCACAGAAGGCCACGCGTTTCTGAAAGTCATCTGGTTTCAGACCTTGCACGGTTGTGTACCGAAATGGGTGTAGCCATTAAAGTACCGTAAAAGCCTGTGCACAGTAGTTTTAATCGAAGTCATCTCAAGGGCTAATGCGCGTGTGCTTACCTCGGGCGTCTCTTCTACCCGCTGCAGTATTGCATCCGCCTGTGATACCGTCAGGCCGCTCCGCGGTCTTCCAGTATCGCGAAGATTGGCTGTTGGCAAGACGCTTTCCGAATTTCGCAGTCTGTCGTCCAGCCTACGGATGACGTTGACATCGGGAGGACGGCGGGACGGATATCGACGGGCATACTCCCTAGCAGTTCGTAAGGCATTTCCATTACATCGGCCGTACATCAAGTACATGTCGCAGTAGTCACGAACGGAGTACATGGCCACCATACGAAGACTACCGGTAGCTGCAAAATGCAGCCTTTTAAATACCAGTTCAACGGCGGCTTAAAGTCATTCCATGGCGCGCGCGTATGCATGACGCGATATGCGCGGCGAACGTTTTAAACATTATCGTCTGGAAAGATATGCCAATATTGTTGTTCATATGTCCAATAAAGTGTTTTTTTCTTGCACCGGCAGTGACGTCATACTTTGTTTATCGTATTTTTCTCGTAAACTATGGATCGTACAGGAACGCTTCTTTGGGCAGTTTTTATATACTCCCAACGAGGAATCTCGCTGTGCAGAGTTTATGCCGTCGTTTTGGGACACCCTGTATATATATATATATATATATATATATAGGCATTAATTGCATACATTGACCGTTGTATTTAATTTGAATGTACTCCGTAGCGAAGTACGGGTATTCAGCTACTTTTGTATATAGAGTTAAAATTCAAAATAAAACAAAGAAACAAATAAAGCGAGGTTGAAGACCCGTTGTCCCCCTTAAAGAAGATTTTAAACTGTTCACCGTTTTCCTTATACTTCTATTTGATATATATAGTATTTGAAGGACAGCAAAAGTGCAAAAATTATAAAAACTTTCAGAATAATTCAAAAATAGAACATGGACTCGCTCTCGTCACAAATTAATTCAGTTAATAAAATATAAAAATGTGCCCAAGAATTAAAATCCCCTGCTTACCTAGTACACGTTAATTCTGAGCATTCTCATACTTAAAACATCTCCAAGAAAAAATAAATAAAACAACGTAGCACAAAGTAATTATAAACTGCTGGGCGCCATTATCTCGTCTCCGAATAAATTCAAAAATCCGTAATGCGGAAGCTGTCAAATTAATCATTATACCCGCTAAACTGTACTCATTCACTTTAAAATATTTCCAGCGGATGATAATTTGAATTTCAGATTATAATAATAGAGGAATTTTAGCCTACGGAAGCGCTGCAAACAAATGCAAGTCCTGTCAGATGCGTTCTGTGATAGGAGAAGGAAAGAGAGAAAAAAAAACATAACTAAAGTGTATTTTGAGTTATTTTGTTGAACGAGTCACATTGTTTTGACAGAAGTATTGTATTAAAGGAATAATCTGTTTTCTGCACTTGTCAAGCACAATGGTTTCAAGCTTTATAATATTTCATGCTTGTCAGGGAACAGAAAATAGCGTCAAATTTCCTTCGGGGTTCGAAAAAAATAAAAATAGAAAATAATGCGAAGTATGTTGTTTGTGTGGAAAAATTCTAGGTAGGTGTATTTCGAAGCATTCAATATCGAAACGTCATCCATTTCAATGTTGTAGAAAAGGAATAAAACATTTTTCCTGTTCGATAGTGATTGGTTATTGATATTTATGTTTATATAATCTTTTAGGGCTTTACGGCAACGAAAATATAAATCGCTGAAGAACATTATTATGGCCTTAATAAAACTGGTCTCATATAAATCAATGGATGCTCCAGGGGGGGGGCGGCAGTAGGGGCAATCTCCCCCCCCAATGAGCTATCCTCAAGCCCGACATATTATTTTACATAGCCTAAAATTATATAATTGTAGACCTAATACTAAATGAGTTTAAATTTAAAATGAGACGATGTTTGTTATATATATATATATGTATATAAATGTAAATGTTCGTTTTTTCAAAACCTCAAATTTCCGCAAGTTCTTCACCGATTTCTTTGAAATTTTGACACAACGCTGACACATTCGAATACGTCAGTGCTTTTATATACCTATTAAAGAGATTACACCGGTGACAGGTATGGACATGCTTTTTTTAAACACATGCTATACTAAATATTTTACTGCAAACGAGAAATGTCTTTCTCCAATCCCTCAGAACAGAAATTTGTCACGGTGGGGTGCGACCCCACTATCAGCAGTCCCTACAGGTCATAAAGTACGCAGAGATCGTTCTAGACAATAAAAGATGATCGAAGAGATAAGAGAACGCACATGGCTGAAGATATTTTCCGTCGAATACGAGAGAAAAATTCAAATATGAACATGGATTTCACAGCAGAAATCTACAACGAAGCGTTGATAATGATTAAGATTTGTGCTTAGAAATCGCGAACAAAGTTCTCAATTAATTGGGAATGCCATCACCAAATCGATCTGCTGATGCTTCGTTCGATGTAGAATTGCGTCGTGCACAAAATTACAACACTGGTGATCTTTTGTAGTATGTGCAATCAAATACTCTAAGCTATCGCTTGAGCAAAAAGGCATTTACGATCAAATAATGCAATCTGTCAATAACGGGGTTGGAGAAATTTTCTTCTTAGATGCGCCAGGAGGAACTCGTGAACCGTTCCTAATTAGATTGATTCTAGCAACAATTCAATCCCAAAATGGCATAGCCTTAGCTCTTGCCTCATCCGGAATAGCTGCGGTATTGCTACCAGGTGGAAGAACTGCAGATTTCGCTTTCAAATTACCATTGAATATGCAATTCATTGAAACTCCCACGTACAACATTTCCAAAGCATCCGGCATGGGAAACGTATTGCAGAAAAGCAAACTTATTGTTTGGGAAGAATATACAATGGCACACAAAAAAAAAAAACGCTCGAGGGTCTTGATCGATCATTGCAAGTTTTGCGTGAAAACGTCAGACCATTTGGGAACGCATTCATATTGCTTGCAGGAGATTTCAGGCAAACATTACCTATAATTCCTCGACCGACAACACCAGCGGACGAAATAAATGCTTGCCTGAAATGTGTCGACACGTAAAGACGTTGAAATTAACTAAAAATATGCGTGTCCATCTGAAAAACGATCGATCAGCTGAGTTATTCTCACATCAATTACTGGAAATTGGGAATAGAAAGGTGCCGGTTGATCTGACATCAGGACGAATTTCATTGCCTCATAACTTCTGCAATTTAGTATCGTCAAAAGAATAATTGGTTGAAAAAGTATTTCCCAATTTTCAAACCGGTTATAAGAATCATGATTGGATGAGTGAACTAGCTATTCTTGCCGCCAAGAACAAAGACGTCTACGAACTTAACAATATCATTCAAAGCGAGGCAGTCACATACATGTCCGTCGACACTGTTGTGGAAGCAGATGAAGCGGTTCATTATCCAACAGAATTTTTGAATTCACTCGATCTGCCAGGTATGCCACGCACGTACTGCAATTGAAAATCGGCTTGCCAATTATAATGTTGCGAAATATCAACCAACCAAAGCTTTGCAACGGCACGCGGCTTAAAGTAAAAACATTACTGAGCAACGTAGTAGAAGGAACGATCTTGACAGGACCATTCAAAGGTGAAGATGTCCACATTCCTCGCATTTCCATGATTCCAACGGATATGCCATTTAAATTTAAGAGATTGTAATTCCCAATTCAATTGGCGTTTGCAATCACCATCAATAAATCTCTGGGCCAATCTTTGCAATTGTGCGGGTTAGATTTAGACACGGATAGTTTCTCACATGGAAAATTATATGTTGCGTGTTCTAGAGTCGGCAAACCAGACAATCTATATATCTGCACAGACAATGGAACAACAAAAAATATTGTATACCCACAAGTATTGTAAAATTAAACATTTAAAAAAAATTTTATTTCCAATTCAGCTGGCGAATGGGGACACAATTCTTTCGCCAAGAAATTACATAAAACAATCGAGTACTAAAAACTGAACCCTACAATATGTTGGTGGGTAACATTACTCGCGTCCGTAGCATACTTTAAGCTACACGTGCCCCTGGGTAGTGCTAAACTGTAACAGCTTAAACAGCTTTGCAGCCTTTATAAATTAAACATATTAGAAACGTGCTTTCTCTTTTCTTTCTTTTCCATTTAACCAGACTGAACCGCAGCAACGCGTGATCGGGTACAGCTAGTATATATATATATATATATATATATATATATATATATATATATATATATATATATATATATATATATATATATATATATATATATATATATATATATATATATATATATTAAATATTAATGAAAAGTTTAAAAGGATTTATAAAATCTGTTAGGGATATACGGCAACAAAAGCAAGCAAACAGTATCAATTTAATCAAACATTTGTCTTGTTTTCTACACAATCCGTCAAATGTTTCGATATAGTTTTGTATTAATAATTATGGTTATAAAGCAAAATTGCTAGTTTTAAATATAACAATAACTCGAGTGATAGTTTTCAAATCAATGCACCTTTTTAAAAATAAATGCTTACTGGAATATTTAACTTCCGTTAAGACGTACTTTCAACCTGCTTATTTACGTTTTGGCAAACAGTTGTAAAGAATACCGTGGCGAAGTAATAGAATAGAAAACAGAGTAACGTGACAGAGCAATTTTCCAGAAAAAACGTGTCAGGGTGTCTAGTCACGTGTCAAGAAAAAGACGAGTAACTGCCGAAGACAAATGGAAATACCGCCCCTAATTCTAGTCGATAAATGGTCGATTAAGTTTTGTGCTTGCGGTTAAGTAAAGTACTGTTGTAATACAGAAGACCCCCTGTAAATTATTTGATTATTAGTCTGACATATATATATATATATATATATATATATATATATACAGTCGAACCCCGTTACAACGAACTTCAAGGACCCAAAGGTTTTTTTTCGCTTTATCCGGTGGTTCGCTATATCCGTACCGTTAAGAATAATGCTAGAGTTTATAAAATGTATAAGTCATTATTTGCAATGTGTATTCAATAATGAAGTATTAATAAATGATAAAATCTGTTAAATATGATAATTAATGAATTAAATCGACTGAAATAGATTACATTAAACTGACACAATACAAATTAAATTACGTATAATAGAAAAATGACGGGACCAAAATTTTCGTTTGTTATGTACCGAGTTCGCTATAACGGGATTCGACTGTATAGCAACAGAACTGACTTAAAAACTACAAAGATTTGATTTCGTTTGGTTTTAAGAAATTTGAGAAGTAAGTACACTTTACAGCCGAACCCCGTTATAGCGAACCCTTTATATAACGAACTCACGGACATAATGCCTGAAAGTTTTTGGTCATTTTACTATTATGCGTAATTTAATTAGAATCGCAAATGTTGATTGAATTGTCTCTTTATTTGGATTACTTCGATGGTTTAATTACACTTCATTAGAGTCACAGTTCAAATTTATTTCAGGACTATCATATCTCAAAACTGTCCTGAGGCTGTCGGAACAGCACAGGATTAAACAAAAGACAAAGGGACACAGAGCGCCCAAATTCTTACATCCTACCAGTTCCATGGCAAACACACAAAGGCCGAACGAAACTAACTCTCTCGCCCGCGTACGATTAAATTGAACTCCCGATTGGTCAACATATGACACCTGACCTTAATACGTCAGATGAGGTGAACTTTTCGAATGTCGTAGAAGGTTCTTCGTTACATAAGTTCCGTCGGCGCGTAGACTTCGGGGTAAATCTAATAGGTTATTTCGGGTCAAATTGAGGGATAATGCTTTATTGCAATAGGACAAGTTACTAAAGGAAGCGTTCTTTTTAGAACGTAATTCTTCAATATATATATATATATATATATATATATATATATATATATATATATATATATATATATATATATATATATATATATATATATGTATATATATATATATATATGTATATATATATATATATATATATATATATATATATATATATATATATATATATATATATATATATATATATATATATATATACATATACATATGCATATACATATACATATATATATATATATATATATATATATATACATATATATATATATATATATATATATATATATATATATATATATATATATGCATATATATATACATATATATATTATATATATATATATATAATATATATATATATATATATATATATATATATATATATATATATATATATATATATATATATATATACATACATATATATATATATATATATATATATATATATATATATATATATATATATATATATATATATATACATATATATATATATATATATATATACATATATATATATACATATATATATATATATATATATATATATATATATACATATATATATATATATATATATATATATATATATATATATATATATATATATATATATACATACATATATATATATATATATATATATATATATATATATATATATATATATATACATATATATATATATATATACATATATATATATATATATATATATATATATATATATATATATATATGTATATATATATATATATATATATATATATATATATATATATATATGTATGTGTATATATATATATATGTATATATATATATATATATATGTATGTATATATATATATGTATATATATATATGTATATATATATATATATATATATATATATATATATATACATACATACATACATACATATATATATATACACTCATGGACAAAAAAATTAGCGCACCAAGAAATAATTGCGGGATCGTAACAAAACTTGCAATGAAGGTACATGTCGGGGAGATATGCAAATGATTAGAAATGCAGCGTGATTGCGCATTACGTATAGCCGATAGAGGGCGTTGAACATCGTACTCTGTGGAGTATAAAACAGGTAACCAAAGCTTGTTTGAGTGTGCTGAATCATTTACAAAGGATGAGCTGAGATAGACATGCCATTACGCCGTGTTCGAAGACAATATAAGCAGTTGCCGCAGTTTGAGAGGGGGAGAATCGTCGGTATGATGGAAGCTGGGTGGTCAGCTAGGCGAGTAGCTCGTCAATTAGGCCGCTCTGATTGTGTTGTGAGGAGGTGTTGGGACCAGTGGACCCGAGAGATGTCATGTACACGAAGACCAGACTCACGACGCCCTCGACAGACCAGTCGTCGAGAAGACCGCCACATCGTAAGAAATGCACGCGTACAGCCAACTGCTTCATCGGCCGCCATCCAGGCACAGGTAGCACCTTCACTAGGGGCCTCTGTGTCTTCTTGAACCATACGAAGGCGCCTGGCTGAAGGACAGTTGGTATCGCGGCGCCCATTACGTGTGCTGCCCTTGACGCCCACCCATCGACGCCTCCGTTTGGAGTTTTGCCGAGCACGAGGAAACTGGACTGCGGCGGAATGGAACCAGGTCGTCTATAGCGACGAATCCAGATTCAATCTCGGCAAAGATGACAATCGTGTTCGTGTGTGGAGAGCCCGTGGTGAACGCTTCAATCCTGCCTTTGCTGTACAGCGACACATCGCTCCCACAGCTGGTGTGATGGTATGGGGTGCCATTTCCTACAATACACGGTCACCCCTAGTATTGTTCCGTGGCACCATGACGGCCCAGCGGTATGTTCATGAAATCCTGCAACCACATGTGTTGCCACTCATGCAACGGCTCCCAGGAGCCATTTTTCAACAAGACAATGTTCGGTCTCATACGGCAAGGGTGTCACAAGACTGTCTCCGCACTGTTACTACCCTTCCTTGGCCTGCCCGATCCCCAGATTTGTCTCCAATCCAGCATATCTGGGATCATTTGGGACGACGAGTTGGGCATCCCTCGAGTTTGAACGAACTAGAGGCAACGTTACAGCAAATATGGAACGAAATGTCTCAAGACATCATACAGAACTTGTATGACTCAATGCCCGATCGTATTGCATCGTGCATTCACGCTAGAGGGGGTCCAACGGAGTATTATCTCCTCCGTTCTTTTGCCTTTTTCTCTGAAATAAATTATCCTTTTTCTTTGATTTTCTTATCATTTACTTATATCAAAGTAGTCATTACGTATGTAAAATTTCTTTTCATTTTGATAACTCCTTCTTGGTGCGCTAATTTTTTGTCCATGAGTGTATATATATATATATATATATATATATATATATATATATATATATATATATATATATATATATATATATATATATATATATATATATATATATATATATATATAATGGCATTAATTGCATGCATTGACCGTTGTATTTAATTTGAATGTACTCCGTAGCGAAGCACTGGTATTCAGCTAGTAAGTTAATAAAACACACTATGCAATATTGTATTTTATAGATCACTTTAATAACACGAATGAAACATGAATACCTAAAATAATACCTAAATTACCCAAAATACTGCAATCATCTTCACTTGCCTGACGTTTACTATTAACTGTGATAGATAAAGGATGGGCTAAATATTTCCACATTAAATCACACAAAAAACTTGGAGCACAAGAAAACATTTGTTACCGCTGGCTTAGATCAGTGGTAAGCAAGCTGTGGGTCGCAGATAGTCTGAAGTAAATGTATATCATATTGAATTATTTAGTTAAAAATCATGCTTTAAATTCTATGATTACACATTTTTAATATTTTTATTCATATTTTTATGTGTTCAAAATTACGATATGGCATCGTTAAAGAAGGTGTCAAACACTTTTAGAAAGAACGCTCCATCAGTAAAAGGCTATATTTCCATTGATTCAGTTTGCTTCTACCTATGTTTGTGACACTTTTGAGTTTTCAAAATGAAGAACTGTAAAATCAGAACAACAATTAAGACTTAACTCTGAAGATGATACGAATCTGGCACTCTCGCATATCTAAACAATTACTGAGCAAATATTATCCGAGGTCCAGACTCACCCTTCTCAATAATTATTTTTAATTTAAGTTTTATACAGGGTGTGGCCGAATTCGACCGACAAATTCAGAGGGGTGATAGTAGGCATCAAGATGAGCAATAATCACATAGGAATGCATGACCGGAAACGCAAACCTGATCAGCTAGAGGATAAACAAAGATGCAGAAATGAAAAATCAACATTTCCGCATCTTTGTTTATCCTGTATGTGAGCAGGTTTGCGTTTCTGATTATCATTCCTATGTGATTCTGTTTCGTTTTCGAGTTTTCTACCTCCTCCAGGAAAATGCGATATTTCCGGCCATCCAGTAGGGTTGGTAAGAGGTATGGACTGATTAAGTAAACAGCGCCCTCCAGCGTCAGGTTTGCGGTCATACATTCCTGTGTGATTATTATTCGTCTTGATGCTTACTATCACCCCTCTGTATTTGACGGTCCAATTCGGCGACACTGTATAAAAAGATTAAGTTTATAATTTTCAATGTTTTAATACGTCGCTTATAATTTTGAAATCATTGTATTTTTATAATTTTAATGTTTGTTAATTTATACCTAATTGAAGTGCTCATTAATATTTAAAAAATAACGTTTTTGTCATATGAGATTTTTCAAATGAAAGTGACGAAGGTAAACAAAACGTATTTTTATTACTATAATGCAAAGTAGATATTTACTCAAAATCTAAAGTTATTGAATTTTAAAATAGTTTGTCGAAATTTACTTATTCCTTTTTTTTTCTTTTCTGTTAAAACTTTTCCAATTTCCCCCCCCCCCCCCACCCCAAAAATAAAAAATAAAAAATTGCTAGTAGCAAATAATTTTCATTTGGATTTCATCTGGATGTTCGTAACATGAATATTCTTAAGTCTTGTGGTATCTGTATTTATAACAAAAGTGATGAAGAGACCAGTTAAACTCGCTTCCAGAGAAAACATATTAATTTCGGTTGATTGGTTGATTTCGGTTTATTTGGTTTATTAATTTGTTTATTGTTTGTTCGTTGATTTGTTTAATTGTTTCTTTGTTGATTTGGTCGGATTGGTATTGCCGATTTATTTGTTTCATTGATTTGGTTAGTTTATTGATTTTGGTTTATTTAGTTTATTAATTTGTTGTCCACTCGATTAGGTTGGTAGTTTATTATAGTCCTGTTGTAATAATCAAACTGTTTTATTGAATTTCCCCTTCGTTACCTTTAAAACTCAAGTCATCACAAGTGAATTGAGAATTACCTAAAGATACCGTCTATCTTCATGGAATTGGTGCTCGATAATTATTAATGATGGAACAGCTTTTAATAATTCAATAGCCTCATTCAAAATATTTTTAACCGGCGATGCTTCAAAATGTCTAATCAGATATCTAATTTTTTATTCATCTCATAGAGTCAGGATAAAACTCAAACCACTCTCTATTCAGATATGCATTTATGTTTAAACTTTTCAGCTTAAGATTTGATACACTTTTAATAAAATATCTAGTTCATAACTTTTCCGACAGGAAACGAAATTTCATTTCTAACGATATCAAAGTTTATAAATCAGCTGCAGTTTTCCAAACTCGGTTTAATTCCATTCATATCTTAACATTTTTGGAATCCGTTTAGATACTATCATCATCAAAGTTAAATTGACTGTAATTATCGAAGTTATTGTATAGCTTATGAGATCATTAACTGCGTTACTTTCCAGCAAAATTTTCCTTCGAGTAAAAATATACGCAAATGAACGTCAGCTCAAACGGTATAATTTTGCATAAATCTCATTCCTGTTTATTATCAAAGCGTTTTATATTCGGGTTTTAATGGCCTATTACAGATCTTCCATTTTTAATGGCTCGTATTTCCTGAAGCTCTGATTAGGAAATGATAATAAAGAACTATTTAAGCGGCATTATTTATTGATTTTCAAATACAGGTAGCCCTCCTACAGCAAGGCATCTTACAACACGGTTTCTCTCTAACACGATAGGATAAATCGAGGGAACCCTCGTATAACACTGCAACCTGTATCACGGTTTCGCTTTAACACAATAAAAAAATTGCGAAAAACTTTGTACAACACTGTACTTCCACAGCACTAGATACATGATTTTGTTTAACACATATAAAAACTAAATTATCTTAAAATAATGACCGGAATGAATAATAAACTATAGTGGCTTTTCATGAAAATGTATAAAAAATTATAATTTATTCATTTAAAATTCAATAAAATTACAAGAAGGCCTAAGCTTAGCTGAATATCTTGAACCATTTTTCTAAAATGCCGACCCTTCCGCTGAAAGAAACCGAAAATTCAAAAGGGAGCTGCAAAATTGTCTATCTATATACAGTGAAATCTACAATGACCTTGTAAGAACCAGGAAACAAACCAAAATTATAGATTTTTTGAAGAGAATACGAGGTGCAAAATATCTAAATGAAGAAAAAGGTTCTGAAAGAGAAGGTGATATCGCTCAACCGGAAAAACGTTCTCGTTTGATTGTACTGAGCAGTGACGAGGAAGAAATTTATTAAATTAAGGTCGCATTAATGAAAATAATATTTTTTGTTTCTTTTCATTTTGTGTTATACATACATTTATATTTTTAATAAAAATTAAGTTGCTTATATGGAATTTGAAAAAAAAAAGCTTATTTTTAATAAGTTTTCAGAACGTAACCCCACTTTTTGTACTGGCTCTGGGTCTCACACAACACGGTTTAACACAACACGCCATTTTCTAGGACCCACTCTACCGTGTTACAGGAGGGTTACCTGTACTAGTAACTTGACGTCATATGTATAGTACTTTATAACAAAGTGGACAACCCATAACATGCGACTGTACCTCTTTATTTATTGATCTCGAAGTAGTCAAGCTATTTTCGATATTAAGTGGGAGTGATGGCATATTTTGCGAAATAACAATGCAATTAAATATTTTAATTAAAATTTCAATAAAGTTTCAACAAAATGTCAGGCAAATCTGCATGTTGTTAATTCATCCAAAAAAATATTTCCTTAATATTTCGGGAATATATTTAATAATGCGTTTTAAAAAATGCATTTGATAGCTGCATTTTATGGTAATTTAGCGATCACTTTTCCTATTCTTTCCCTTACAGCATTACTACAGAACTAACGCCAACGTCTAATGTTGTTTAACCCTTCAGGGTGAGCGCCATTTTTGGAACACAAGCAGGCACGCGTTGCACTAAGTGCAACGCCTCTTTCAACCTTGATTATTCCTTTTGTAATAAACTTTTTCATTCTGATTGAAAATAATAATACTCCGTTTTATAAGAAGATATAAAATGTTTGTAATATTGAGACATTTTTATAATTAAAGACTAAAGAATGCAAATACAATCGCCTAATTTCAAAATTGTCCGGTTCTTGGACCAAAGGACAACTTGCGAATGAATTCGTATTATGTCCAAAAACATAAAAACAATTAGATTGTCCATCTTCGTGATATGCGGGATACCGTTTCATAGCTGCACATCTGATCGAGTACATCGACTCCTGCTTTGTCGTATTGTAATCCAGTATAATCGCTGGTTTACCGCGGTTAAATCACGACTACCAATGAATAGCGAAAGCTAACAGATGTTTGGAGCGACCATTTCAGCTATCTTGAGCAACTTCACTAAAAATTAACAAAATAATTAGATAGTCATCGTTGTTTAACTCATAAGCAGACAATAAAATTTCACTTACTACTGAATTACGAATCTTCAGCAATATATTTCGATTTAAGGGATCGAAAGATCCACTTCTTTTACACGGGAAAAATCTAAAATCATAAACGACTGTGTTCAATAGGCTCAAATTAAGTAACAGAATTATTCGGCCAATGAAACCTGCACAATACCAATAAGTGGGGTAAAGAATTTAAAAGACAATTATTTTAAGATCTTTTTAACGTATTTACCAGAAAATTTCAGCTCAAGGCGAATTAACTGAATTACAATAAAACTTCCTGCCTGCAATGTACTTCAGATGCGTCCCAGAACTTCACTAGGCTTTCTATTAACCCTTCAGCGCGCGCGCTAATTTTTGGTACACCAGCAGGCGCGCGTTGCATAAAGTGCAACATCTCTTTCAACCTTGATTATTCCATTTGTAATAAACTTTCTTCTTTCAAATTGAAAATATTAATTCTGCGTTTTATGACAAGATATAGAATGTGATAATACTGAGATATATTTATAATTAAAGGCCAAAGAATCCAGATACAATCGCCTTATTTCAAAACTGTCTGGTTCAATGAATCTAAGGACAACTTGTGAATGGATACCGTCCAAAAACATAAAAAACAATCAGATTGTCCATCTTCGTGATATGCGGGATTTTGTGTAATAGCTGCACATTTGATTTACTACATCAACTCATAATTTTGTATTACACTCCAGTATAATCGTTGGTTTACCACGGTTAAATCGCGACTAACAATGAATGGAAAGGAATTCGAGGCTCCGAAAATCAGACCTGCATTAGAATGGGTGTGGCTATAAATAGAAACTGCTTAGAACATTCAAACCTCACTTGTAAAAACAACCATTCAAAATTACGAAAATGTTGCACTTTATACACGGGCCCACCCGCTGAAGAGAAAATGGCATTCACCCTGAAGACACAACAAACGAAATAAACTCAATTTTCAGCACAGCAGCCGCGTTACATGTTTCAGAAGCGCATATGATTGAGGAAGACAACTGCATTACTTCCGAGGCATAATTAGCATAGAATAACACTTAGATGACTTACTGACACACTGAAATGCAACTGTCCGCCACACGACTTGTTCTGTTCTGTCAACAATTAATTTATCAATGAATCTCTCTCAAATGCTAACAGCATTCTTTCTCAATCAAAGCGCATAATTGTAAGTGCTTTTTTAATAGTCTTCCTTTTTAAGAAGTTTCAAGAACAATTACTTTTTAATGCTATTGTTCCCTGTGAAATATCCTCGTGTAGAAAGATTTTCGTGTTAATATTTCCTGATACTGCATAAAAAAAACATTCCTTCATAACGGGAAACATGTGTTATGATATTCGAAATCTAAATGCTTATTTGTCTTTATGCATATATATATATAATATATATATATATATATATATATATATATATATATATTTATATATATATATGTGTGTGTGTGTGTATGTGTGTGTGTGTGTGTTTTAACCTAAAGAATCTTAAAAAAATTTCCAATTAAAGGTTGCAAAATGTTTTTTACTTCTTTAAACTGGTAAGAGATGGCAGCATTAGCCATTTTTCTGCTCATTTGACTGGAATACACTGAATGCAAGTGAAAAAAAGACTAGTTTTTAGGCTTTTGCACTGTGCAAACGGTGCCCTTAAAAGAGTTAACCAATCGAATCTACAAGCAGACAGTTTCAAGCATCCAGAGGATACTCGTAGACCAAACTAATGTGCTACCTGGTCGACACACCGCAGCATCCTTAACAGGAATTTGAGTTTTAAGAGACCAGATAGTAAACGAGAACTATGATGTCTCCCATTCAAAACATATGTTTAAATAGAGCAAATACGACTTTAAATAAAGGTAATAACACTTATTGAAAAATATAGAAATTTAAAATAAAATAATGTATTTAGATTTAAATTTTCTAATTTTAGATTATTTATTTTAATTTTATACTTTAAACACTGCAGTTTTATTTTATACATTAAATGTTTTAATTTTATAATTTAATTATTCTAATTTTTTGCAGTTTAAATTCTTTAATTTATACTTTATATACTTATATAATTGAGTAACTGCAATTATTTTAATTTTCAATTCTGTACTTTTTATTTTAATTAGATAATGCCTCTCAATTTTTTTTCATTCTTTTATTTAAATAAAAATTGATGTACTTACATTTTTGACATTTAATTAAATAATCTGAAAATTGATATCATTAATTTTTAACATTAAGAAAAATTAAATTAAATTAAGTTAGATATAAAAGGAATTCTATCGATGTATTTAATATTACATTTTTGCGTAACCAAAATGTTATGTTAATTTTGTTAACAAAACTAAATATTTGCGTAATTAAAATTTTTGATAAAAGAACAGGTTTGTATAGAAGAAAGAAATTGGGAGAAAGAGCCGAAGTTTTTAAGCGTTTAGAAGTTGAACACAACTGCCATGCTTTTAGAAAATGCTGTTAGACTAATTTAGAAGAGGGACACTACAAGGAAAGTTGTTCATCGGAGAGAAAGCTATACGTGCAATTAATTATGGGAGATTTCTAGGCAAGTATATTACAAAACTACACCCCAGGCCCTGGTTTTCCCTTAGGCCGGTACGTTCGGGCCTAGGGCCCCCTGAATGTTACCCCCCCCCCCAAATTTTCATTTTAAAAGAAAAAATTCCCAATTTAATTATTTTTATTTTACCTTTTTTAATAACAATTTCTTTATATATCCTTTCGAATTTGATTGATTGGTTCATCATATGTATAGTTATATGTATAGTTCAGAATATGTATGTTATAGTGCATAAAAGGGAAGTAATAAGTTTTTCTGGTTGCATTGTATTGGTGTTTTTAATGTTGAAGTTAATATGTTGTATCGCTTTTTGTTATTTGATAATGTTCTAGGTTTCTACGCTTCAAATACCCAATTCTTGGTAAAATGGTACTTTCACAATGATTCATGATTATTTTTTTTTGTGCGTCAATTTTGGAAATTTTACGCCCACATCATTGTTAGGGGGGGGGGCCCCCATCCCGAGTTGTGCCTATAGTCAAAAATATTCTAAATCGGGCCCTGACTACACCCATTCATCTGGGAGTTAAAGGAATATAATATGACGAACAGCTTTCACGGCCAATTCGGAATCGGCTCTCAGTGAATTTTCGGGTTTCTGAAGGTAAACGTGGCCGAGAATAAGGGCCTGTTCACATAGGAGTCCGTTGCGTTGCGTCAGAACTTGTTATTTCGCGTATTCTGCATTTAATGCATTAATTCTGCGAAATGTATTAAAATTTATATATTGAAATTGTTTTGAATAAAATCTTCACCATCTTAAAAACGAATTTTTCCATTACTTATTCTTTTTATATGAATTATACAATAATCTTTTAATCTTCAGAACTTGTTGGTTTTATATTTTTCATTAAATGTATTCAATTCTGCAAAATGTGTTATTAAAGTTATATATTAAAATTATTTTGAATGAAATTCTCACGTTCTTAAAAACGCATTTTCCATTTCTTATGTTTTTTATGAATTATACTACAATCTTTTAATTTTCAGAACTTGTTGCTGCGTATTCTGCATTGAATGCATTATTTCTGCGAAACGTATCAAAATTTGTGTATTAAAATTATTTTGAATGAAATCTTCACGTTCTTAAAAAGCAGTTTTCTATTATTTATGTTTTTTTATCAATTATACAATAATCTTTTAAACTTCAGAACATGTTGCTTGCGTATTCTGAATTCTTGGATTAATTCTGTGAAACGTATTAAAATTATGTATTAAATTGTTTGAATGAAATCTCTACCATCTTAAAAACGCATTTTTCCATTAGTTATGTTTTTTTATGAATTATACAATAATCTTTTAATCTTCAGAACTTGTTGCTTGCGTATTCTGCATTCAATGCATTCATTCTGCGAAACATATTAAAATTATATATAAATTGTTTTGAATAAAATCTTCACCATCTTAAAACACATTTTTCCATTACTTATGTTTTTTTTATGAATTATACAATAATCTTTTAATTTTCATAACTTGCTGCTTGCGTATTCTGCATTCAATGCATTAATTCTGCGAAACGTATTAAAATGTATGTATTAAAATTATTTTGAATGAAATTTTCACCTTCTTAAAAACGCATTTTTCCATTACTTATGTTTTTTATGAATTATACTATATCTTTTAATTTTCAGAACTTGTTACTTGCGTATTCTGCAATGAATGCATTAATTCTGCGAAACGTATTAAAATTTATATATTAAAATTGTTTTGAATGAAATCTTCACCATCTTAAAAACGCATTTTTCCTTTAGTTATGTTTTTTTATGAATTATACAATAATCTTTGAATCTTCAGAACTTGTTGCTTGCGTATTATGCATTTAATAATATAAAAGAGCAATAAAAGTAGACCCGATTCGTAGTTCGTTTCACGAGCAAAAGAATTATCACTGGAGATCCTATCAATAAGGTATTTCTATCTCTGATCTGTTTCTCGATCGATGGGGGCAATGTGAAAGTGGAATAGACGCTAATTTATCGAATGTTTCCTCATAATCTATAAAAGAGGTGATGCTGTGTGGGTAACTGCGGGTAATGTAGGGTAACTGCCACTAACAAAGCCACGAATTCCTTCTTTTCCGTTATTTCATTCCCACTGAGTCAACATAATGCGGTGACCCCTTACATTTTTTTTGGATTGAAGAATCGGATTTGCATTACCAGCAATATGTTATCTGATTTGACTTTATGTAAATTGTTTTTGGAAATGATACCCCATTATGTTAGGAATGAATGAGAAATGCAACGTATGAGTTAGTAACTTGCAAATGATGTTTTACAGGCGCTGAAATGAATCTGAAACCCTGATATGATATATTATTTAGGATAAGTTGAAATGGTGCCGCGTGAAATCCGCGTATAGATATCATTGAAAATTGTTTATATTAAATCATTACGATTGAAAATAAAACATCAGGGTTGAAGTTAGTTTAGTTTTAACCATTATGATTGAAAAATATTTATTTTGAATGATTAAGACCGCAAATAGTTTAATTTCAATCAAATAGAAAAAAGGTCATATTGAAAGACTGCTGTTGAAAAAAAATTAGTTTTGAACTTAATAGTTTGATTTTTATGCTGAAAATAGTTTATTTGGAATCATTACGGTTCAACATTATAAACATAACATTTGGAATTATTTTATTTTAGTCAGAGGGGTTGAAAATATTTTATTTGAATGATTATGGTTCAAATTGTTCAATTTAAAATATTATGAAAAAAAAGTATATCACAAAAACAAAGAAACTTTCAGTTGAAATAATTTTGCTGGTCTTTTCAGCACATGATATGTTTGCTTTCTATTATTTTGACAGCTTCAAACTGCTTCTCTTACAGCCTTGAATTAATTAAACTTTTACCTTGTTAAGCCGGGGAACGAATCAAAGTCATATTCAGTTTGAAATTACTCCGTGTTTGCCCATACTTTCTACTTTTTTTTTTTAAAACCGTGCAAGCATTTATATAATCATAAGTACTTAACTCATTTAACAGTGACATGAATATAAAAGTTTGGATAAAGGATAGTTTTACCCTCATGAATCGTCAGTCACGCTATGGACATACAATAATTCTAAATCAAACTTTAGCCAACGAACTAGCGGGCTTCGCTCGTCTAGCCGGTCGGTTTAGGGACCCGCTCCCTTCAGTAATCATTGTCAGAGAATTGAAACACTAAAAAACATCGAATAAAGGTATTTCACTATTGTGGTTCAACAATAATAGCGCAAAGACTATGTATGTGTCACACTCGATATAGCGCATACTGTATCACTCTCGTGGCGCCATCTAGCGGACCTTAGCGCAAATAGTACCAAATATTGCATAAAAAATTAATCAAATTTTTCCTAGAATAAAATTTAAAATTCGGGCTTCGAGATGCTATACAAAGAACGATAACATAATAAATGCAACAATTTACTTTGAGAAATAATAACAAATGCGATGAGTACTAGATTAGCGATATGAATATACAAATAATGCATATTCACCTTTTTGAAAAATTAAAATTTTACCAAGGTTATTTTAGAAAATAATTTAAGCAAGGTAAAAATAATTTTTAGCCTACCTGAATTAGTCGATACAGTAATCCGAAAAGCAGTAAGGTAATCAAACACTTATAGCACTGTTAGGCGCATGTTGTAAATGGATCGGTAATTCTTAGAAGAATCAACAGTAATTCTTCGAAATGTCTAAAATATAAATTTTAGATTTATAAAATCTGACTTGAAAGATTATTATTTTCATTTATTATTCTGGACATGACCTTGGAACATCTATAATGACTGAAGCTTTTTTATTTTATTTATTTTTATCTTTTCGCTCGCTGTTTGGTTGTTACGCCTAACGTGGGGGCATATCCAGAGTGGTGATTTTCGGAAATGTACCACCTTCCATTTACTGCTGTACCCTCCAATATTGCCTTTTTTATTAATTAAAAATAACGGTAATAAATGTAAAATTCGGGCTTCGAGGTGCACGTACTCACCGTCTGCACCACCTGTGTCACGAATTTCATGCTGTAAGTGATATAGATTCGTCTCGCGGCAGCACACACCACACACAAACACTTCCTTTTATTAATATAGATATGAAACATGACGCACAAACTATAAATGAAAAAAATGTGTAAAAATCTTGAAAAAATTTATATTCTTTTTATCTTCTTCATTTTGCGTGATTCTCCTTTTATTTCTGAAACTAACTCTTTCTCTAACTGCTAAAATATATGTTTTCCCTCTGCGATCGCCTCCTGTTAAACTTACCGGGAAAAAATTGTTGCTCCAAATGGTGTACTTTTAGGTTGCAGATGACAAATTTATAGATGAATATATCTATGCTGTCTTCAAGAAACAGCAGATGATTATTTAAAAAAGGTGCTGTAATCGAGACATACCCACAATATACCTCGAAATTTGTTGACTTTTCAGCTGGTAAACCCCATACAGGTAAGTCAACATTACCCCTTGGTGCAGCTTCCATTTTCCCCAAGCACCACCCAGTTGCGAGAAACAGAGGGTTCGTACCTTCGCCCATCCCTCTGGACCACATGGGACGACGTTTCTTATCTACGGATTTAACGTGACCATACCCGGCCTAGGCACGAAGACATTAATGACACTCGTCGAAATTCGACCCCCGTCCGAAGCCCGACGCGCTACTACTCGGACCCTTTTTTAAAGAATGTACCACTCTAAATTTGATTGCTAAAGAATGTTATGTATTTATGCTAAATCAAACGTTGCAGTGAGGGAGGCATTTAAGGTCACAAGTCACCCAAAGACTCCTTCGCGTAGGTTTTATATATTTATGTTTAGTTTACCATAACAGATAGTACTTTTAACCCTTTGAACGACGCCGTTTGCACATTGCATGTATTCCGGTTTAAATGAGCAGGAAAAAATTGTTAGTACTGCCATCTGTTAACAGTTTAAAGAAGTAAAACATTTCGCAACCCTCTTAATGGTAAGCTGAAATAATGGTAGTTTAACCAATAAATTTTTCCCGTCCATTAGAATGGACTCTCTTGCCATCACTTCTTTGCTAACTACAAATTGACTCAGTTCCTCACAGGACATGGAAATTTTAAGAGCTATTTGAGTAGATTCAAATTGTGTCGGCGACCCCCTGTGACTGCCAGCGTTGGTGGCGAGGAAATGCTGAACATGTTCTGTTTTGTGTTACGAAGTACCGCAGGGAGAGAAATATTTTTAAATTGGCTCTTAAGGACTTAATATTAACTGGCCTCCCAATTTCTTTCTGCTCGTTTCTGGGAAGTGTGCTTTCGGCTTATTTTGTAAATTTATTGTAAATATTTGAAATTCTTCTTAGTTTCTTTTATTTGTTTTATTTTGTCTGTTTCTTATGTTTTCTTAGTGTTTTATACTTACCTCTGTAAGTCCCGTGTGATACTTTGTGGTACAAGGGAATTTTATGTGTATTTTTTTTAATTAAAAAAAAAGAAAAAAAACCTCTTAATGGAAAAATTTTCAAGATTCCTTAGGTTAAAAAAATCGGGAAAAATATCTGCACGAGCAAATGGTG
Organism: Dolomedes plantarius; assembly: GCA_907164885.2. Lineage (NCBI taxonomy): Eukaryota > Metazoa > Arthropoda > Arachnida > Araneae > Dolomedidae > Dolomedes > Dolomedes plantarius. The sequence continues at coordinate 19,071,391 of OU015502.1, read as the reverse complement.
GAGGTTGTTATTTAGGAAAAAATCTTTCCCTAAATAAAATTGCAATGTTTCGTTCGAGGAAAACTAAAATAGTTGTGCCAAAAGTGACGATATAGACTGATGAAAGACAAACTAACGTTTAGCATTGGTGTACCTAACTCTTTCAGAGGCAACAACATCCATCGTTTGCGCGGTGCACATTTTTTTCTCGATTTTTTTTACCTAAAAAAGTTGAAAATTTTTCCAATTCAAGGTTTGTAAAATGATTTTACTTCTTTTAAACTGATAACAGATGGCCGCACTAGCCATTTTTCTGCTCATTTAACTGGAATACATTTCATGCAAGTGGAAGAAGGGCGAGAAAATTAGGGGTCCAAATATGGAATACCCCCCTGAAAGAGTTTTAAATAATCTCGGTTTTCTTCTAGCACCAAATAAAGGCGGTAGATGTCCAAATATCTGAGTTTGCGCTTTGAATGAGACTTTTATTTAAAAAAAAATCACTGCTCTACTGTTTCATCGTAAATAAATACTGAAAAAAATTTCAGTGGAATACGCTAAAAGTTATTTTAATTGAATGAATCCGTATCAGGTGCCTTTAGCTAAAAGATGTGCCCGGTACTAAGTTGTAGAAGGGCGTTGGCGATGAATAGGGGCTTAATAGCGCGTTTTGTTCCCACAGGACAAAAGGGGCAGATTACATTCAAGAAAAGAGTTTGCAGGGCATACGGTGTGAGGTCCAGGTGAAATCCACAGTAACAGGTGCGCCGCCAGACGGCGGTTTGAAGGCCAAGGAAAGAGGTAATCAGTTAGAATTGGGAGGTGCCTGAGGTAGGTTTTATGTCGGTTCTGAAATCTAATCCGTTCCCTTCGCAGAATACAGTCAACTAATAGAATAGGAAAGGGGTACTTATCGATTGTAAGATATGAAAGACTTGGGAAAACACGTAACGAATCCCTCTGACAAGGACGGACACTCTTTATTACACTAAAACACACATCAACAAAAAGCAAAACGCAAGCACACACCCATATCAAATACCGTTCTCGATTTGATCACACAGTTTTTCCCGCGAGCACATTTTTACATGAACAGAATCTCTCGGCAGTCCACGTATCAGTAACGCCATCTGCCTGCCGGCGACATTACTCCTCTTACCTTAGAAATCTTACAGTAGGAACCCCATTTCGAAGGTTGGAGGCTACAGGACGATTCCCTCTGTTTGAACATTCTCAGTGAGGTAGAATATTCTCAGCGAGTATGCTAGAGTACCGTAGAGCTTCATCTGTGTGCAATTTTTTGAAGGGGTAAGTGTTCCCGTGTCAGGTTCAATAAACATATTTCGTCTGACTAAAGGTGTCTCTGGCTTTAGTTGGAGAACGACAAAGACCACTTGATACCATGTCCGTTGTAATTACACCTGGATTAGTGAATATTATTTAGCATTATCTTACCGTTTGAGCAGAGCTATGACATTATTCCAATACTTAAAGCTATAGGGAAAAATTTAAAAAGATAAAACACTGGGACATGAAATAACTATTCAATATTTTGTGGAAAACTTTAATAATAATCGTATATGTCCATTTTCATTATACTTTCTCTCTTATTAACAAAACTCTCTCTTCACATTTTTAGTGTGGTATCATTTAGATGTAGGAAAATACTAAATTCTCCCAAATATGCACACAATAGTAAAAATATTCGAAATGAATTGATATAATACAATGAAAACAAGTGCGTTGGAATAGTGTAACAATATTACCATTGATTGAGCAACAATATACAATTTTCAAATATCGTAATCTATAATACTTCACACTTATAATATCTCGGTGATCAAATCAGGAAAATGCATATGCACAGAATGCATATTACTCAGAAACTTTTCTACCGAGAAAACTATTATGCTATAAGATTTTTTTTCATCTCTGAAGTATGCATTATGTTCCAAGATATATGAACTGAAATAGTATAGGTAATACAAACTATATACAAAAGAAAAACTACTACACTCAGCATCGATATATAAAATAAAAACTACACTAAACTTTTGATTTATTCATGAAATGTTGCCTATATAAATAAATAAAATGACACGTAAAAGATATACATTACTGTAAACACAAAACATGCTATATTCGCAATGATAAATGCTTATATTGATACCAAAAATGTGTGCATTTTTAAATACATATTCATTTATTAAATTGAACATCAGATACATAAATTTAAATTATTTCTCAAATAATTCGGTTTTAATCATTGAATAAATTTTAACCCTCCTATATAATTAAATATATACTTCTGCATTCCTGTAACTAAACCTAATTCTTGTACCCTAATATTCTAATAATACGGTTAAAATTATATTTCCTTATATTTAAAGATATTTCTTTTTTTTCCAAAATTAAGTACTAGTAATTTACGTATACCAAACGATTATCAAAAACCCAAAAGTGGTAAAAAATCTGACGTCATTACCTAAATAGTGGATCACAGTGACGTTTTAAATCCTAATATTTCTGGCATGGTTTCGATAGCAATGGTTTCAACATCTATTACGATGAATATTTTGTAATTAATTGATGTGAATTTGAAACGAATATTCTAATCATAATATCAACTGAATTAGCACCGACATCTTTCGTAAATGCTGTTAGTATTTAACTAAATCAAAGCTAAATTAAACTAATAATTTTTGAGAAATAAAAAAAAAACTTATTCGCTTAGATAAAATAAATAGTTAATTTTTAAAAGCAAGTTTGCAAAAAACTAAAATTTTACGTATTAAGTAATCTTTATAATTAGAACAGTTGATTTTTAGTAATAACAAATACTTTCTTCATTAGAAAGTATTGGTAATTTTAAAAGGAAATATACCCGATTTACAATATAATTTGCGTTTTGAAGTTCTGATATAAATATAATTTTATACTACTTGATGAAAATTATAAATTGCAAGTATACATAACTTAATACTTGAATATCCCGCTGCCAAGAATGAGCATTATAATCAAATGCCCACATGTTGACAGACTTATAATTGGAAAAAATGTGGGTACAAAGAAAGGAATGAATCTTTGTACAACAAAATTCCACCGAACAATATAGCAGGTTGAGCATCCCTAATCGTAAAGCTTAAAACTCAAAAACATCTAATTTAGGATTTTTCACAGTATTGGACAAAACTCTTTACCCCATCTCTTTAAGTTCCCCCGTAAATTTATATTAGTTTTTCTGAAACATTAAAAATTCATTCACTCTGAAAGCGAAATATTTTATATCAACTTTTATTAATAGTTTTTCTAATTTTTCAATAGTATTCACACACAACACACACACCACACACACACACACACATATAATATATATATATATATATATATATATGTATGGATATACGATGACGATTGTAACAATTAAACACCGGGCTCGTCAGTAGGCGGACTTCTGTCGACGATGTTAAATTCCAGATTCTGGCAGGTGGTAGCTAATCTGGCGCCCGAGGTTGAATAGATTGATTACGAACCCGCTCTTGAAGCGAATGGCAAGCATCAGAAATCAGCGTACTTCGAACAATTAATATAAATACGTAACTAACTTATCTAAACGAATAAACGGTGCCGTTGGCTTTGCGGGAAAGCAAAAGAATACAAACAGATCCTCCAACTGTTAAGATTTCCGTGTTAGAATATAGGACATGAGGACTGTAGATTGATAGTAAATTGAACTTAGTAACAAAATGTTCATTTATAAATCTTCTTACGACCCTTTACTTACGTATGCTGGGCCAGGTTTGGTCGTATGCAGCAGATTCTAACAATAGGTGGTCCAGGACCACATTTTTATTTAAAAAATTATTTTAAAAAATTTTATTTATTGAGTTAAAATTTGGGTTAACCATATAATTTGAAAACAAAATCACATCAAAAAACTTCTCAAAAGGTTTTAAAAAATTTTAATATTTAAAATTTTAATAAAAGTGGGGTAATTTAAATACGTTATACTCGAAATAGTATTGTCGAATTTCAAAATTTTTTCGTTTAATTAAACAGAAATGGTTAAGTGTTAATATGATTCACCATTTTTTAAATATTAATTTTTTTTAAAATTAAAAATATTTAGATTAAAAATACGAAAAATTATGTAACTTATTTTCAAAAAATCATATTTTCAAAAGTAAATATTTTTTCAAATTTGATGAATCAAAATTAAACAAAATGGTTGAAAAAGACATGTTCCAAGTTTCAACCATTTATCTTTAACGGTTCTTGACTTATAACAATTTAAAGACGGGAAATAGGGAAAAAACCCATCATGTGGAAAAACGCACTTACAGGTTTAAACAACGATTGGTTACTGTTAGAATGTTGCAAAAGAAATAATAATTTCTCGTGTTCTAAGATAGAAACATGATATAGACGTAATTTTAAGCGCAAAAGAACACAAAAAAATTTAATTGCAATAAATTTGTTTTCGAAAATTCGAACAATTTTGTATCCTGGACCCCGTTAAAATTCTGGCTGTTGCTCAAAACATGAATATTCGGCAAAACGCTAACTCCCCATTGTATTTTCCAATGTTAACATTTATAAGGATATAAATGTCCCCACAATTCAAAATTATCTTCAAAACCTTGCTATTAACTTTCATAAAAATTTACCAAATGATCTGATTAATAGTCTTACCGATTACGACCCTTACCAATCATTCATTCATAAGTTATTGGGTTTTATAAGATAGTATCTTTCCTTGGAAGAGAATATGTTTTAAGTCTGTCACACTGCAATTACGCAATTGAGAAAATCAATGATTTCTGAAATTTAGAGTAGAGGTCATGGTAGTTGGTTTAACGAGGACTTGGCTAGAAACTTTAGAGAAAGCTGTTCAGAGTAGAGATGTTCAACCTCCATTTAACACAACGTCATTACATAACAAATTTCGAAATATATTTAAAACACAAAACCTGCACCCTATTTCTTTAAGTTCTAATAATATATGTTTTTGTGAACCTAATAAAAATTATTTTACTTTGTAAGCGAACATTTTATATTTATATTTGTATTAATGTGTTTTATAACTTTATATATATATATATATATATATATATTATATATATATATATATATATATATATATATATATATATATATATAATACTATATATATATAGATGTGTGTGTGTGTGGGTGTGTGGTGGGGTGTGTGGGTGTGTGTGTGTGTGTGTGTGTGTGTGTGTTGGCTTGGTACAAAAGTGCCTAAGTCAGATTTCTCGAAAAATGACTTTGTTTGGCTTTGTCTCTTTAAAAATATTATTTTCCATGCAAGAAGTACCCAAGTCTGTACAATGGTTTAGAAAACACTTCATTGGATAGACTTGGGTACTTCTTACATAGAAATTAATATTCTTTTAAAGAGACATAAGCAAACAAAGTCTCTTGGAGAAAACTGACTTAGTCACTTCTTGTACCAAGCCACAGAATATATATATATTATATATATATATAATAGATATATATATATATATACAGGGCCGCCTTAGCCTAATTGGGGCCCGGGGCAAAACTTCTTTGGGGGCCCCCCTCTGCTTCACTACTTCAGTAATGAAGAACCAAACTTATGGAGGTATTTAAAATTTTCACCTCATTATAGATATATAACAAAAAAACTGACTAGAAGCTAAAATAGCTATAAAGTCCCCCCCCCCTCCAAAGGTATGAAATTAATTAATCAAAAGAATATTTGACATTTGTGAGAATGCCACTTATAATTGATTAATGTGATTCTCAGTGTTGCGAAATTCAACAGAATCTATGCAACCTGAAACACTTTCCAACAGAACACTATGCAACTGAATTTTTCGCAGTTGCGATTAAGATTACCTAGTTAACAATCATATCGCTGCAGTTTGTGAACTTTTCTCAAGTTTCCGAAATGCAGTTTTCTGTATTGTTAACTTTGTCATCTAGCTGCGAAAAATTCATATCCTTCCTGACATTAGGGCGGAATTCAGCTAAATTTCACCCTAGAAAGCCATGGATTTACGAAATATAGATATTTTGTGTTCATACGATAGATTAATGAAGAAGCTAACATAAAACTGACGGATTTTACACTGTACTGATATTTTGTTTAAAAAAAGTTCATTAAAGAAGGAAATGTAAAATAAACTTTCTATTTGATTTGGGGCCCCCTCTGAAGTGGGGGCCCGGGGCAACTGCCCCGTATGCCCCTTGCTTAGTCAGCTCTGTATATATAATATATATATATATTATATATATATATATATATATATAGATATATATATATATATATATATATATATATATATCTATATATAATCCATTAAAAGTTTATTATATGACATATAGATGTTATATAGAACTTCTGGGCATTAAAAGCATTATCTGATTTCTGTATACATGTAATCATAATTATAATACTCTTAACTGTGACCGTATATCAGAGGAGTAAAAGAATGACCATTCCTTTGCGTACAAAGGAGAGAAAGATACAAGTAAAACACAAGGTGTCGGAAAATTATTTCAAGAATGCTTCTTGTAAAATAGAATATTACGGAGCCTGATAATGATGAATGGAATTTCACTGTACTATAGGCTGAAATGGAAAACATAATGTTTGTTATTGCTAAAATAAAATCAGTAAAAACTGCAAGTTGTTATTTCATACTTTTGATAGTTCATTTTTGCGGTATACAAGCGACTTTAGGTTATCGGAATTTTCCTATATCCATGTTTACCCGCGCATTAATTAGTTTGTGTTGTTCAAAACTCAGGAATTTCAAAATTACGTCTCACTTATTGATTTGAGGGGTTTAGGCATTTTTTTTTCAAATATTAAGCAATTTTATTAATGATGTTTTATTTAAACTTATCTTTATATAATTTAATTAGGCGTAGATTTTTTAATATCCCTAGTTTGTTTTTTGTGAACCCAGTTCTATCAAGGTAGGTTAAAAAAGTTATAAAGAAAAAATCAACTTTTTATAGTACTTGTAAAAAAATGCCTTCAGTATTTCAAAATTTTGTTTATAAAAGTTTAAGTACTTTAAAGTAAAAATATTATTATATTGATATTTATCCGGAGGCTTTCAGAATTATTTGGCCGAACAAACTTCATATCACAATGTAATGAAAACTGACCAAAGGAACAATGTGTAGAATTCTATAGAAATACATGCGATCAGTTTTAGATGCTTTTCAAAGATGTTAAATCATGAAAAAAATCATGTTCCGAAATAACACACACATAAGCACACATGTGCAGAAGAAAACGCATGCGCAGTAAATCATTAGAAATTTGCTATTCTTTCATGTCGCAACTTTTAAATGTGTATTTTTTAGAAACAGTGTGCCCTGACCACCAAATAAGTTTACACAAAGCTATATCATTTACGTAAACAACTCCAACACCGTTTATAACACGTAAATTTTGTTCAGAGTTACGTATCTTTGAGCTGGTTTTTGATTGCTTCAATGTTCAGTTAGATACTAGACACTTTATAGACCTTCGCTTATTAGTCTATTTTTTCTTGTTGCGCACGTTGATGCATGGTAATGTATGGATTGTGGTAGCATGTGTGTGCATGATTTACGCGTAGAGTGACAGTTATAGAAAAGATGCGAAATTCGATTTCACATCACTGGTAAAAAAAAAATATATATATATCCCAAAACAAAAGTGCAACATTTCAGTAGCATTTTGTGATATGGGTGAAAGCAAATTCTTCTACGAACGAAATCCCAAGTAAGAAAATTTAGTAAAACACTTCTTTTTTACTTAAGGTTGACTGCCTAAGTTAAAATGTCATTTTTTGACTATTTTTCGTCAATTTCATTTTTTCGCAAAATCGTGTTAATTCGATCTTTTTCTCTTTTCAAAACTGTTTTGATTTTCAATCTGCGTCAATTAGAAGCAGAGTTATATGCTATTTAAAAAAACATCGCCTGCTACTAAATTGAAGTGACAAACACCTTTAGATGCGTATTTCTCAGAATTATGTTTTTAAGCACAACTTTCTACGGTTATCGTGATTATCTCCATAATAAGTATATAATTTGATAAATTTTCAGGAATGTTTTAGAGGCTATTGTTAATAAATGACGCACAATAATTCGCATGTAATAAATAGTTTTTTTTTATTTGGGGCTGTTTTTATAAGGAAAGGAACAACGAATCGGGGGAAAATTTTCATATTGGAACATAAAATTGCGTGTATTATTTTTGCATTTTAAAATTTCTCTTAGATTGTACGTCATCTTGAAGAAAACTACTGTCATATGTATCATGTGTAAGAAGGAAATTATAATAGTAGCATTTAGAATCTTGTGCAGTGATAGCCGTTTTAGCTAAATTTCATTAAAAATTACTTTAAATGGACCAATTTATAAAAAGTATGCTATTTACAGGTAAGTTTGTGTGCCTTTTTTTTTAATTTTTAAGTGCCTATTTACCATAAAAGACCACAAAAAAACCTTTAAAAAATTACCTTTTTAAAACTGACTTCGAACGTAGGCAGTCACTTTAAAAAAGAAAGAAAAACTAATTCTCTCAATGAATGAAATAGGTCTTGTACCCTGAATACGGAAATAGTAATATCACTTCTCGTATGCTGACATCTCGATATGAAAACTTGAGGAAAAATACTTCTCTTAGGCTCCACCTTCTTTTTTGTTTTTTGTGTTGTCTGAAATTCACGTGACGATAGGTCAAATATAAACAGCAACAGTTGGTGCAAGAAATAATGTTCACCTCAAATGAGTATTTGTCTTTTTTTTTTTACATTAGAGGCACATGTAAATTCTGTACAATGAAATTATACATTTTTGTCTCTGCCTTGGGGGTGTGTCTTTATCCTTCTCCAGTCCCAGGGTGTGTAGTCCGGAATGATGATGCTACGGAGGCGGAATCAGCCAAATTCCAGAAAGAGATACTCTCTCCTTTTCGGTGGAAAAGGTAGGGCAGATTTTTAAAAAAGGCAGTGAATAGGATTTATGAAAATTTTCGTCAGACGGCTCCGTGGTTTTGGCGGACAATCTTCGGGTAGCTGAAATATCAAGAGGAGATTTAAGTTAAATAAGAGTTTGATTCATATATGGAATTATAAATATATATGAAACAATATCATTCCACCTTCATTAATTAAACGCCTATTCGAAATTTTCCCTTGTTGTCTCAATAAAGTATGGCACCTTCATCCAAATTCTGACCTAAAGATAACCAAAATAACCAACTAAATTATCCCCTAATGCACGTGTAAAGAATAATGTTGTTTTCGAAAACAGAGTGATGCAATCCTCTAGAATTTCGAGAGATCGTTCGATGCTGTATTTATATTATTTGTTTGTTTTTCCCATTTTTGGGGATTTTTTTAATGGTTTTATGATTTTTTTTTATAATTTAGGAATTCGAGGGCAATTGGAACGCAATGAAAAAAAAAGACCCATCCCTAGGACCATACAATTCGATATGAGATAATACGGAAGTTCTACGGGAGAGAGCTAAAAATATCAGTAGAGTGAATTTTGAAAAGGAACGACACCGGCTGGGGTCGAATCCACAACGTGAACGATTCCAGGTCAGCGCGTAAGCACGGTTTTACGGCGGCATGCAAGGAAGTAAAAAAAATGCGAAGATATCAAGATAACGTTAGAACTTAAGAAGACACGCCCCTAGTGCGCTTACGATTGACAATAAAATCATTTAGGATATTTTTTTCTATTTTTCAGCTCGTTTTCATTTTTTCCCGGTAAAATTTTAAATTACACTTTATTTTTACATTATGTGCACATTCATTAGCATAGTACGTTACATTTTCAATATTTATGATATCCCATTATAGTTAAACATTACAGGAGAATTAAACCACCGTAAAAATTTTAAACGAGATGCTAAGGAAATGATATCATGTGATAAGTGAACTAAATTTCTTGGTGTTCATTTTTTTTTCCTTTAAGCGATACTGCGGACCCCCATCCCCCCCGGTGAAATTATTTCATAACTGTAGAAGAATGGGAAAGGAAAATATTAACTGCGACGGCCGCACAAACGAACACTGTGTACATTACCTTCATACAATATAATCTTGAATATTGGGCCTTCTCGCATGGCAGCTTCCATTACCGAGAGACGGATTTATGACCCCTTTGCGGAGAGTTCAGTTCAGGATTGCCCACGCTTAGACTGATTTCAGCGTTGCGGGATCTAAAGAGCTTATTTCTGTGCGAAATCTTCTGCGGTAAACATAATTTTGATCGCAAGTAATTAGAAATTTTTCCTTCTTTTAACTTAAATTCACCGTGGACCTTGTATATCTATGTTTAAGGGTACATGTAATTGGTATTATTCAAAGGCACTAAAGCAATCTAATTAATCGATTTTTACTGCGGAAATTTTATTGCCTATATATATAAAACATTTCCGTAACTGACTGACTGACAAATAAAACCCAGACCAAACCGCTAGATCAAAAGTGCTGACATTTGCATGGCGAATCTTCTTATAGTGTAAGTGTGCACTAAGAAAGATTTTTGAAAAATTCTTAGATTTTTTTTAATTAAATTTTTAAGCTGTTTTTGTAACACTTTTTTAAGTTTTCATTTAAAATAATTATTTGAGGGTTATAAAATTTATATCACGAGAATGATCATAAATATTCCTTTGAAACAAAATCTTTTTCGAATCTTTGCCTCCCTTTTCTGATTTTTGGTGAATTTTTAAAGATTCATTTTTATAATTTAATTTATTAAATGCTGATCACGTTATTACTTTTCTTTTTGTGATACTTTAAATTGATTTTTGCGTCACGTGCATAACAACGAAATAAATTGACAAAAGAGGTATTGAAATATGGTTAAAGATAAAATTGAACCACTAGGCTCATTGAGATGGCGTTTTTAAGAATTTAATTCAAATTAGTATCTTTTATGGATATTAAACATGTACATCATTTGCAATTACATTGGCCATTGTATTTAATTGAAAATTTCCGTCTACAGTACTTTGTCTATAAAAATATCTGTTACGATTTGAATATATATATAGTGTGTGTTGTGTTGTGTAATTCACTGAAGTCTGTACGTTCTGTATCACGTTTGACTTCCAAAATTTTCTATGATGTGTAATTTTTATCGAAAGCTTTCATCCTTTTCTTCATTTGCAAAAAATAGGCAGAAAAGGTGAGTGGTACGCAAAGGCAAGATTCTTCATATGCACAAAAAAATAATCGATAGAAAGCCTAGTGTTCGTCCAATGGGGGCACCAACCCTGTGAATTTTCTCGTCGAAATTCATTACTTCTCCCCTAAGCACCATATATATGTATATATATATATATATATATATATATATATATATATATATATATATATCTATATATATATATATATATTGGCATTAACTGCATACATTGACCGTTGTATTTAATTCAATGTACTCCGTAGCGAAGCACGGGTATTCAGCTAGTAAAGTATATAATCAATTAATTGCAGAGAAAGTAGACCTTTTTTTCGATCCAAAGTTGAATTTTGCTCGATTTAATTTAAGGATATATTCTTAAAAAATGTACGATAAGAAAATTAAACTTATATAATCGTTCGTTATAAGGAAATACTAAAAAAAAACTCGTCTGTACGTGGACAAGTCAGAAAAAAAGTAAATTCGGGTTCGTATTTCTTTTTTAAAAATAAAACTAAGAAAATAACCTGGGCTATAATTTCTTGACTTGTTCATCGATCCACTTTTAATTAAAATTCCTGACGTTTTCAGAGTTTTGAGAAGGATTTTTTTTGCTCAACATTTAAAAAAAAAATTAGTGGTGCACATTTGACTGTGAAGGTCAAACTTCAAAGTTAAGCAAATGTGACGGAATATTTCATAGACCAGGAAAATACCAAATATTTCGAGATTTAAAATGTACCGATGTTAGGTTGCGTTTGGGGAAAAAAAGGGTTTATATATATATATATATATATGTGTGTGTGTGTGTGTGTGCATGTTGTTATTTTGATTGTTTTAATTAATCAAAAGAGGTTAATATGGAAAAAGAGAATGCACATAGTATATCAATAAAACGTATGTAGATCATTTTTTAGATGCACGATTTGAAATCTACAATGAAGTTATTGAAGCATTATATTAAAACAAAATTCTCTGTAAAATAAGAGACAATTAGAAACTGTAGACTATGAATGATAGCATTTAGTTTCATACTAGAATATTCTATTTTCACTTGCGTAAAATAAAGTAATCTTACAAAAGTAATTAATCAATATGTTAGTACCTTATCTTAATTGTTTGGAGAAGGAATAGGTTTTAATTTTCTGGTTTTACATGTATATATTTCATTAAACTAAAAACTAAAAATACCTAAATATCTAAGTCAAAATGTATCCTTTCGACCATTACATTCATTTTTTTTCACACAATAAACATCATCAAAAACCAAATAACCATCAAATTTACTGAATAAGAGAGTGAAATATATTTTTGTTCGTCTTACTCAAATTTGTAACAACACACTGAAATTCTTTGAATATAAATATCCTTACTTTCTCCAATTGCAAATTGTGATTACACGAATAAAATTAATTATCATTCAAAAGTAAAGTCTGGTAGGCTGCAATTATATTTGGAATTTTCATAAATGGTATCATTCTCCTATTTAAGTTTTAAATGCACACAACTGTCCTGATTACTTTGAAAGCTGAAAATTCCTTCTATGTTATTCTCAGTGTCTTAAAATTTGATGAATATTCATCGAGATTTATAAATCATATGCATTCGGTAAAATATCAATGAACTAAATTAATTGAATGCATACTAGTTATAATTTAAAATGAACTGCAAATCAAATAGTCTGCCTGATATGAATGAAATGTATTTTTACTTAATTTACATAAATTTTAAACATTGAAAAATCTCACAACCCAATGATTACTTATTTCTGTAAACATTATTTAGCATGAGACATAATTAATAAACTTTTAGTAGTATTTAATTGGTATTCTAATTATTTCTCAGTAAAAGATAAGAAATTTTCAATTATAACCTCAATATTAGTATAACGTTTCTACACATAAATGTTTTAATTAGCATTTCACTATATATATATATATATATTATATATATATATTGTATGAAGGATTAGAGCTTATATTTAGATAGTTAATTGCAAAGAATATAAAAATATTATAAATTAATAAGGAGGCTTCCCCTATGCCTTGGGACCCCTACTTTGGCACTCCGCTGCCCCTTTGCCCGTTCATCACAGGGAGCGAAAAAGAACTAAACATTTTTCATTAAAAAATTTTATGCATATTTAGTACACAGAGATGGCGCCACTGCGCTTAAAAACTCAAAAATGCTTCACATTTTAGTTTATTTTTATGTATTAAATGTATTAAAAATGTGCCGTGTAAAAGTTTAATAAAGTCAATAGTTATACACATTTTGCATATTTAGCACAAAGTTTAGAGCTAAATTTCTGTAGTGTTAATGGACCCTTCATAATTTTAACGGTTTGGTTGTCATTCCTTTGTATATTAGGCTATTAGACAAAGTCGTATATACAATGTCCTCCCACCACCTGCATAAATCGGTTGCTAAGATAGCTGACTCAAGATTTGCAAGTTCGATTACCGGCTCTGTAAATTGGTAATTATAGGGTAGTGAAGAATTTTTGTTTTGTTTTGTTGATGATGCCATTATAATAGTCCCGATATGGTGAATTGACGATATTGTGATTCGCCGTGCCTCTAGAGAATTAGACACGAAGCAGAGACTCCATCAGAAGGCTTTTTAAATACATTTATTAGGACAACACAATTCAGAACGGCACTCGGCACAACGCGTCCGACCTGCGAAAGATTTTCTCCTCGACTGACACGTGCCGGCGCGCATCTCCCAAAAGACGGAGGAAAGAAGTGATGTCACGTGGTTCGCCTCTCGCAGATTGGAGCGGGAACACTACACAATTAACTGTTTTACTAACTTATTAATGTAGAGCAGCTAATTTTTTTGTATATTTGTATGACATTGAAACTAAATAAGTTTTGTAAAAGACCGCATTCACAGTGACAATTTTTTGGTGCTTATAATGATTTTAAATATTTCTAAATCTTTATGATAATGTTATAATTCGTAATAAGCCTCAAATTTAATTACGCATAAAATCTTTTATAACTCTTCGGTGTCTGATAACTTTTACGGTCAGTTCAAATAACGTTTTGGTTTCCGCCGTTATATTTCATTGGCATTCGTTTCACACCCCCAAAAGTGTGTAGCTCCATGTTCATTACTACTGACACTTATAAGGATGATACATTGTCTTTTTTAAGGAGGTAATTTATATTTATCGAGCAACAGATGCTTTTATTTAAAACGATTATGAGCAACAGATGGCCGTAGGCACTTATAGTGAATCCAGAACATGTCATTTGATAACACAGCACTTCAAGAATAACGCTACTTCTAGACATTAACGTGCGTATTTTGGACATAGAAATAGATTAAAAAACACTTACAACCCTGATGGCCTTGGATGCCCTGACGAGCGGGCTGTCTTCCTCGCTTCCTATCACTGTTGAGGCGACAGGAAACGTGCCCCTACCTCCTTGGAAATCTATATCTGCATACTCTGTGGGAGGTTCCAAACTGGGACGAACAAATGGTTGGTGACTATCGGGAAGTGATAGCTCTGCGTACGTGATGTTATCGTACGGCTGTGGTGACAAAGATAACACATTAAGTAAAAGACACATAAAATACTTCAGCAAAATAACAATAATATTTCCTTAAATCATTTCAGCGTGGTGAATATTATCTTCTCATTTGAGACCTTCATGTTTGTAACTGGACTGAAATCGCGTTTGTAAAAAGTAAGGGATCAACTGAGTAAAAATATTTACTATGTATGAATAACACGTAAAGATGCTCAGGTAGAAACACGTTTTAAATGTTTTATGTTAAGGAGACCGTGGTCCTTTATTTGATCAAATGATTTTTATTGTAATATTGATTGTGTTATTGTAAAAATATATATATTTCTGTAGGATAATAG
This sequence comes from Dolomedes plantarius, assembly GCA_907164885.2. Taxonomy (NCBI): domain Eukaryota; kingdom Metazoa; phylum Arthropoda; class Arachnida; order Araneae; family Dolomedidae; genus Dolomedes; species Dolomedes plantarius. Next base: position 19,056,330 of record OU015502.1, on the reverse strand, counting down.
TACCAGAATAGTTTTTTTAAGTAAAAAATACTTTCTGAAGCTTCTACGAAGTAAAGTAATAAGGGTAATTGTAGTAATAAACTTTAAATCCGTTTTCTCTAAAGCAGATTTTTCAAGGTTCTTAGATTTTTTAAATTTCCTCATGCGACTTAATTTTGTTCCAAATTCCTGAAATTGATCAGGAAAAATCCTGATACTGTTTATAAAGAAACTGGATATGCATTTTACAGTTCGACTTCATTAAGGTAATTAAATTTGATTTATACCTTATTAAAAGGCAAAATTTTGATGAGAATTGGGATGGAATTCATAAAAAAATGTCTCAAAAAATTAACTATTGAAGGGATTAAATAATGGATGCCCAGATTTGTTCGTAATACAGTTTTAAGTGATTAAATAGAAAGTCGAGGAAATATTTTGAAAATTAAGTTGCAAGGAGCATTTTAAAATTTTGTTTATAAATTAATTTTTTAAAAAATCTTAATATTATAATAAGGTTGGAAATTTCTTTTAATGTATTCTATATACTTATGGTGAAATGTATGTATGTACAAATTTCATATATCTATGATAAAAAGTGAAAATACATAAATTTTAACGTCCAACGTTCCCTTAAGTATAGACAAAAATTTAGATGAGTTTATTTATTACGGCTTTAGAATAAAAGAAATGGTAGTAATGAATTCAACAAGAAATATTTGATATCTGAAGTTAAACAATACTATTGCAGTTTAAACACCATGTAAAACGAAAAGAACATTTTGGCATGGAAAAACTGGAAATACAGGTTACGTCAACTATGTAATTATGATCGAGACAAAAGCATTATGTCATGTACCCCGGAAACGAGCTCATGTATACTAGCCTCTAGGAGAGTGAAAATACATTTTACAAGCACAGCACGCGACGTGTAAACACGCGATCACAGTGGAAAGATGTTAATTAATATTCAATAGAAAGGAAAACAGAAATAAAGAGATTCGGAATGTTTCCTTCTCCTTCAAGTCTCTCCTCTTTTCCTTGGTTAGGCGTATCACTTTTCGTCTCGCCCCGTCCGAACAAACTAATGCTACCGGAGGCTTAAAAAAAGAAAAAGCTATCTATAGCGTTTTAAAAATTTTACTGGATGTTAACAAGAGGATGCACTAAAATTAAATCACAAGTTAATGGCTAGCTCATCAAATCACCAATAAATAAATGCAACCTTAATAAATAAAAGAATAGAATTTTGAACAAAAATTCGGAGGCGTAACCCTATTTCTACATGCTCCTTTCTGATTCCACGTTCGTGAAATTCAATAAAGGGAGGGTCAGGGGCATACTCTTCGCCATCATAAGATTAGGTTTAGGAAGGAAAGTTCAGAACTAAAGATAGTCATGTAAATTCTTAAATTTTAAAAAATCACTCTTCTAAAGTACGTATTAATATATACTGAAATATCTATAAAAATACTATCATTATCAAACGAAAATAAACAATATATTATTCAAACGGGCATTTTCTGTATGTTCCCCATTAAAACAGTGTTATTTGTACAAACACATTTGTAAATAAATGGAAATAATGGAGAAATGAAATAGATCATTATTTCCAGATTTCAATAACTTTATTTAGAAAAAAATACGAAATAACATGAATTGTCTTCATCTCTGATTTAAAGAACACTTGCTAAATAACTAATAGCCCAGTAGCTATGTACATCTTACCGCGCAAAAGATCGGGTATTAGATTTTTTATGCTACTTGTAAATCTTTAGTCCAGTAGTGAAAAACCAAGTTTTTCAATTCGAAAGACCTCGGTGGAATTTTCTGTGGCCTAAAAACAATGAAATTTTTTGACTTTTTTAGTTTTTTTTCAAATATCTCGGCAATGGTTGGTTTTAGAGCTTATATTACAGTTACAATCTTATAGAAGACAAAATTTGAACAAATCTTATATTTACTTCTTTTTTCTAAACCCAATAACAAGCGAGCTACAGCGTCAGGAAAATGGGCTATATTATTCAACTCGTCGAGAAAGACGCAAAACTTACTTTGCACACTAACTCTAACACACTAACTCGTACAATTGCTATATATGTATCCATATTGAGAAATGCACAATATGTGTAATACAACATATATATATTTACTCCAACAAACTTGAATAGGGTGTATTTTATATAATTATGTACACAAACTACACATTTGTCGATACATAGGAAATTAATTACAAGAATTGGAGTATTCAACATTAATAAAACCGTTATATACATTATTATAAACCATTTATATACATTATTATAAACACATTAGTGTACATATTTATATAATTATGTACACAAACTACACATTTGTCGACACATAGGAAATCAATTACAAAAAATGGGAGTATTCAACATTAATAAAAACCGTTTATATACGTTATTATAAATTAGAAAATCTAGCAGAAGTAAATAATATATAAGAAATTACATAAAATTAATAATTATTATGTAATTATAAATGATACAATAACTGTACTAAAACTGAAATATTTCAAATTAAATAACATTCTTCATACCTATTGTTTTTAGCTATTTTGATGATCTGGGGTGGACATCATCTTTATGTTTGGTGATATGTCATCTTCATCCTCTAAATCATGAGGAAGTTCAATTGCATTTGTACATGTGAGGCCACTGCAATGCTTACACATATTTGAGCATTTTAACCCTGCTTTTCGACAACTACATGCACCAGTACAACCCTTTTTGCAAGAGCAAGAAAGGACTTTGAGTAGAGACTCGGGTGCTGGATCCTTGATCATTGCAATAGGCTCCAAGCCATGAGAAGTGCGCACCCACCCCCACTCTTCTGGGTTTTTTAGATTTCCTAACCAAGTTTGTACTTGGTGATAAGCTCGTAGAGAATGTTGACGAGCAGAATCTTGAGTTGGTGGTAGTCTGGAGAGATCAAATTTGCTCTTTGATCCAGACTTCGTAAATAACTTATACCGCAGTGTGTCGAGAGATTTTTCAGTGCTCATTTCACGACTGTACAATGCCAAAATAAATCTTTCTCCTGCAGACGCTATTTCTTCACTTGTGGCATCTGCCTTTTTAAACGCTTCAACAACTACCTGCATTTGCAGAAACTTTTCCAAAGCAGTAAACACCTTATCTTTCCTAGGCTAAATAGAGCGGAAGTTGTGTCACACCCAGTTAATGCATGGATGTAAAGAATATTACTTGCGTCATACTTGAATGATGTAGTTGAGAACAAGTTATCTGCTGCTCTTTCTCTCCCAGGTTTACAAAAAAATATGTTCTTATGACCTTGTCCAAGCCCGGTCATTAGAACAAGCAAATCTATGTCCTTCTCCGACAATAACAACTCTGTCAAATTCTTTTGATTTTAAGATGGCAGTGGTCACAATTAAAATGTCAGCATCCTCTTCTGCTTGTTGTACTTCAATGCCACACTGTTTAAATTCTCTTTTCAGTAATTCTATTAGCTGATTCTTATTATTTTCATTCCTCAAGAACTTGCTTTGTTCAATTTGATTTATCAAATTTCCCTTGACTATTATGTCAGTACAGGTATTAATTTTTGAACGCCTTAATCTTTCTGAGCTTTTTGTACCCGTTGTGCAGGATCAGACGGATATCCATCAAATATGACTGCAACGTTTGTTCCGTAGTGTTTTTTCAGATAAGAGGAGTAACTGTTCGCAATCTTTAAGTAGGAATTATTTGAGGCCAAACAACTTTGTGCAAGAGATATCCTCCATCAACTATAATAAATTTATTCGTCTGAAATGCATCATCGTTTTGCATTGGGGTAAAAGCACTATATAATGCAGATTTAGTTCCCTTTCGCATCCCTTCTTCCGAAAAAAGTGATAAAGGGTAGGGAGCTAGCTCATAGGTGAAAAATGTTTCAAGCCATCCTCAGATTGTTTGGCGATACACAACCTCCGAAACAGTGTCAGGGGATCAGCTACTACAACTTTTATGTTCCCTGCTTTTATGCTGATAACAGCAGATGCAAGGGTTACGACTTTATCTTTTCTCTTGAAAGGTACATCTTGAAAATTGTTACCAACTATTTTTGCAATCCCTTCCATTCCAAGCTCTTTAGACATGTGGCAGTTAACGTCTGCTCCTCCGACGATTCCACTGGTCAATGACATTATCACATCAGTATGCGGAAACGGCGGGTGTCTTGAAAACCAGGTATGTAGTTTCATAGAGTCATTGTTATCCTCGATCAATACGAGAACTTCTCATATCCACATGCTGTTCGGGACGTTTCCGAATGTACATTTGTGAATGTTTCAACTTCATTGCAAATATTCATAAGGTTTACCATTCCTAAGGTCCATTTTGTCAAAACACTATCCGTAATACCTCTGCCATGGGTAAGGCCACCACAACTCTTCATGTCTTTCATAAGTGTCTGTTCGATGGTCATATCTGACCAAATACCAGACCAGTGTTTCTCAGAGCGGCGGCTTTTGAAATGCCCTTTGACAGGTAAATTTCTCGTATTCAGTGGGGTCCATTATTTCTAGAAGTTTTAACATATCCTGCACATAGAGATGCCCACATTTGGCATATAAGAAATGACCGGCTGAATGGAAGTATGGGAACATTTTTTGCACAGTTGATGAAGTTTCCAATTGGATGAAGTTTCCAATTTCCACTTCTTTCCGATTCAATAAATTGTTTCATAAGAGTAGTCATATTAAAATATTGAAACCATAGCTTTGCTGTGGGGCCATTATTTTGAAGCAAATTCAGGGCTACTTTGAATTTTTGTACGATATCCTGGATTTTAGAATTATTGGAGGCAGCCATTACACAGATCGATCAAGACGAGTAATAGAATTTCCAATTGCACAACGTTCATCTTCTGTAAGCTTACTGTGTCCCATGCTAGAGAAGCTAAAACAGCATTTGTGAGTATATGGGCGCGCACAGCCCGTGCATATGCATGTCCAGTAATTAATTTATTCACACTATTTTCAGCGTAAATTGTAGCAAAGAGATCATGCAAACCACTACCAGCCATTATTGCACCAATTGAGCCATAAACGACATTAGAAGGTGAAAACCTCCAAGCCTAACAACATTGTTCAATTCAGGAAGACATTGCAAGAATATCCCTAGCTTTGAGATATAGGGGTTGGTCAAAAGTAACAATACACTTTTTTGATTGAAGTTTCTACAATATTCTGATGCAGTTAGCAGAGAGGTGTACACTGTGTCATAGTGTGATGGACGTAGTTGATAATGGAAGGCATATAATCTTAGAACGGCCATATTCTCTGTTAGCTGTCACTTGTGCCATAAAACCATTCCATACCGAGACACTTTGATTTTTTGACGCATTTTCCATACTGCCAAAATCAAGTCTGTAGTAGATGGAACACCAATGGTATGACACCGGACAAAGCTTCTGCAAATCCTCAATGATGATTGTTTTTAAACCTCCCTTTTTGCATTGGGAAAAATTGGGAGGTTTTGGTTCCTGGCTGGGTTGACAACTTCAGCTGATGAGCACTTTTTAAGCGTTGTATATTTTTGTCGGGCAACACTGAGGGCAGAAGGCGCGATACACATTATACCCTCCCACAGCGTGGAATGTTCCAGAACCATCGAGAGTGTCAACATTTAAAATCAGCGTTGGTCAAACACGTATTGAACAGAAAGCGTCATCTCGTATGTTACTTTCTTTAGATCGCAGGGCAAGAGATAATTCTAGTAGAGAAACCTCAGAGTACGATGCTGCAAATCCAAGTGCAGACAGAACGTTATAAGGAGCTTCGAACCAACTTTCTGTACAGGTAAGCACCGACTCCCGTCAACACTGAAGACACGAATGAACGTGGTCTCACTGCATGTACTGACTGCATGCGATAACGCAATACTTTTTTTCTCCCAATTGTCAATTGATCCTCGTTTGTGTTTCAAAATTATAGAATCAAATAGCAACTTCAATGAATCAGGAATAACACTTACGGCATCGCAAAAAAAGTTATCTGATGGGGGATACTCAGTAGTGCAATATATTTGTGATCTTATGTCTTGCACTATAATTTCAGCTGCTGCTTTGACAACTCTTAGACGTTCTTCTTGAGGGTCTGTCTTCCTGTTGACATACCAGTTTTCATTGAGAATCTTATGTCCAACGTTTTTAAAACAAATCACTGTCTTTTTGTTGGCTGTTTCAGATATTAAAATGTCTTCTCCATACTTTTTTTCTAGACGCGATTTCACTGGTCTCTTATCCGACTTCATTTACTACGTTCATCACCTCCTCAAAAGTAAATTGGCACTCTTCGAGTATGTTCGTCTAAATAATTATAAAATTTCTCCATAGCATAGTCACATCTGAAAAATGACGATAACCTCTTTTTGATCCACTTTCAGATGTTTGGTAAGCTTCTTGTAGCAAAAAATGATGGTACCAGGCGTCCACAGCATGCAAATCATCTTCATTCCTGATTCGATCCTGTATTTTTCTGGCCCTTCATCATTGCGAATCTCTGCATCTTTCATAACTGAATCTTTAATTGCTGTTTTTTGTGGTAACTTTATGAATCAAGTTTCGTTTTCGGGTGGCAACTTCCGTTGTTTTGACAAAAAATCTTCATCATTTACCTCTCCACACAAAAAACATTGTTTTCTAAAATCGAAACGACCCGTTCGTCCTCGAGTTGAATGAAGACACGCCAGCTTGTTGATTACTACTATGGTCTTGACGACGAAGAGCTGCATCGATCAGTTTCTCACTATGTAGCTTGTCTGGCAAGCTCTGTGTACTGTCACTTTTCTAAGCTTTCAAAAAAACTTTGATGAGTAGGGTTTTTACGTTTAAGACTACATTTTTAAAGTCTCTACTCCTCTCTTTTCACTACTATAGTTCCACCTTCACTTAAGTTCACATCACAAATAAAACAAAACTTCACTTTTGGTTCGCTCATAGGTCGTCACGAACGAAAATGAAAAACTTGGATGACGAACTATTAATTAAACTATAATAGTTAACTACTAAAAATCCCTTTTAACTATTATTAAAATAGAAGTAAAAACGTGATAACACTGGTACCGAGTAAAAGACATTGCCAAGAATGGTGCATTACTTGAAACAGTCCAGAGAAAAACAGATCACGAGTCAAGTAAAGACATGTAAAGACCATAAAGAATTCCCCACGCTGGGTCAGGATTCTAAAAATAGAATCCTCCCCCAATGCTTCTGACCCAACCCGATTCGGACAGGTCAAACACAAGGACAATAAACGTGAATGAGTGTTAAAAAGTAAGTTTTGCGTCTTCTCGACAAGTTGAATAACATATGCCATTTTCCCGACGCTGGTAGCTCGCTTGTTATTGGGTTTAGAAAAAAAGATGTAAATGTAAGATTTGTTTACAATTTTATCTTCTTTAAGATGTAATTGAAATCTAAGCTCTAGAACCAACCATTGCCGAGAAATTTGAATAAAACCAAAAAAAGTCAAAAAAATTTCGTTGTTTTTAGGCCACAGAAAATTCCGCCGAGGTCTCTCGAATTGAAAAAACTTGGTTTTCACTACTGACTAAAGATATACAAGTAGGAAAAAAAATCTAATACCCGATCTTTTGTTCGGTAGGCCATTTATTTGAACCCAGCTACTGGGCTATAAACTTCTAGAGAAAATTCTAAAATATTCAACTATTGCTAAACTCAAAATGATTTTTTGTTCACTCAAATATATGTCAAATTTCAATGGCTTCATTTTCTGTAAAATGCACCAAAATATAAATTATTCAATCAGCATATCTACACAGTCATTTTATAGGTAGTTTCACTGTTTTAACACTGATAAATCTCCACATCATTATATTAAGTACTCAGTGTTTAGTTAAAAAGTAAGCAGTTATTTAATAAAATTTCTTTCTAAGTACGTTTAAAATAATACATTTTTAACTTAGGAATTTCTTACCTCAGTGGGCATGAACGATACTCTGTTCATCATATTTGCGTATGTGTGTTCTTTATGAACAACATTTTCATATATTATTTGCATTCGTTCTGGTTCGGCGTCAGACTCGAATAATCTAGACAAGTAAGAACAGCAATGTTATTGAAAGATGAACTGTTACGAAAGGGAAAAACTACCTAGGGCAGTTCATCATAATTTCATCATACATTTTATAAAATATTACGGTACAAAGCCAGCCCCTTAAGACATCTAATGTTCGCATAATATATTTCAGTTATGATTACATAGATGTGTAGAAATATTATTTATTTACATCAGTTATACATTCAATAGGAATTCATTGTGATATACATAAGGCATTATTGATTTATTCAGCAACGGTCCTCTTGAAATAAGGGAATTTCATTACTACATGTACTCAATAACATAACTGATATGTTTCGTGAATACGACTGATCAAAATGTCCGATGTATATTTTAAATCGAATAAAGGATTTTGAAAAATATCGATGTCTGTGTTGTCATTGTGTTGCCATTATGTTTATCCTTGCGCTGTCATACTTTCTGTGTAGTTCTTCTAAGTTTAGTTTCTGTTTCGTTCTTTTGTTCTAAAAAACGATAACCAATGTGAGATTAGAAACTGAGGCACTGTTTCGTGAATTGCTTTATGATCTCTTTAGATCAGGGGTTCCCAACCTCTTCATACATCGACCTCTTTAATAGAAGAATTTTCTCCATCGACTCCCTCACATTTTTCTCTATAATATGCGGCCTACAACATAATTATAATACTTATACTTGCACATAAAGCTCTTAAAGATAATAATTTGACTAAGTTATGAAAAAAAATTAGAAAAAAGTGGTTCATTAGGTTTATGTTTTATAATTTTGCACTAGTTAAATTTTAATTTCAACAAATATAAACAAGTTTCAGAAACACAGAATGTCATTCCACAAAAGTTCGATTTCGATTAGATGTGATGGTCGGTGCTTAATGCATTGATATAAATTTAATGTTTAGCCTAAATTTGCTTATCATCGTATAGTCACAATAACTAACATAACGAATATAAATATATATTTTACTAAAAAAATTTACTGACTTATATGTAATTAAAATATAATTTCATTCGGACACATATAGAAAAGCGTCATGACATTCGACTTTAGATCACTCCCGGTCCTTTGCAAATCTGTATTTATACTGTTAAAACGGATATTATTATCTAATATTACATTTCTAAACAATTAAATAATTTTAAGATGGCGAAATTTACCATCGACCCCCAATAGACCCTGGAATACTATAGACCATTTTTAAACTTCCATCGACCTCCATGGGGCACACCTGGAATCCATGTTTGGACCCGTTTGGAATCCATGTCTTAAATAATGCTTCAGGATGCTGTGATACAGAACTTAAGCGATAAGTTGACATAACACAACTATATCGCAATTACGCAGTGAAAATACGTACAGTTGGTTAGATTTTGCCACTCGGTAAAAATGATATGTATTCTGATTGATCACTCAATTGGTTAGTCATCCAACTGATGGTATGAGTGTTATATTTCTTCTCTGTCCACTTATGTTGAAACTTTTTAGTGAGAAGCAACATTAAGGCTGCTATGTACTAACCCCATTGGATTCGCTCACCTCAATGTTAACCTATGGAGAAAAATGCGTCCACGAGTTGTTGACTTGAGTCAAAGATTGTTTTTTTTAAATTGTACTCCGTCATAGGGAAAGAAATCCTACATTTAAGTACAATTTTCGTTTTTTTTAAATGCAATTAATATTTTAAATTTAAATTATTCGGGGAAAATCTGGTGTAGTGTGTTTTAAACGCTCATAAATTCCTTCGGTGGGACGAAATTTATAAAATGAATCAGGTAGCGCGTTTCAGAAAAGTTCAGGCTATCTGACAATACTAATTTTATTGATTATCAGCATTTATGTACCTGTAAATAGTTGCCAAAAACATTTTTTAAATAAAAATTTGGGGGCAGCGCTTAACCCCCTTATAGAGAGAGAGAGCCATTACTATCCCTCAAAATGTCAATCTAAGGGGGTGGAATTCTCGATCTGTCAACTGGACTCCTCCCACCACAAGAGACTGTAAGAAGAGGAAAAGGGAATACGATTTTTTGAGTACATAGCAGCCTTAAAACCGAATTATAGCTAGGGTACGAAAAAAGTTAATTTGGAGCGGTGAACTAATATTTAGCGAAAACAAAATAACATTGGTATTGATGGATTTTTAACATAGGATTACGTTTCTCTATAACGGTCCTCCGTAAAGTAAAATTTCATATGGTCCTACGTCGCGAGTTACAATTTTTTAAGCGCACCAAACCCAGTATGTATCGCTTGGGCAAGCAGTAAACAGTAAACAGAAAAGTACCCAAATGCGTCTATATATATATATATATATATGTACAAATATATAGATACATAACACATACATAAATATACATACAAAAGAGGTAAGCAACGATAAGTAATAATACGTTAATAACCCGTGGTAGGTTTGTTAGAAGAACTACCTGATAATTTTTTAGTTTTTAAACTTCTAATCATTGATTGGGTGTTTCTAGTCAAAGAACAGATTTTACTTCTTTACAATTTCATGCCTCTTTACTATTTACATTTATGCTTTACTTATTAGATGTACCTTTTAGATTTGCGAATACGAAAAAGATCAAAAAGTAGAAAACTATTTTAATCCTAAGTCTAATATAGCTAAATAAAGTAGTGTAATTCATGAACACTTGAAAACAAAAAAAACCTGTAAAAAATATCTCTATAACGATTATACTTACTCTCTATAACTTAATCTCTATAACGATTATACTCTCTATAAAAAATAGCTCTATAACGAGTATACTTGTTTTATCCTATAGGAAAAGTTTTCCAATATTTCCCTTACTTAAAAGAAAACGAAGTCTTTCTTGCTCGAGTTCACACAAAAAAATCCACGTGATTCACAAATAATTAAACAGTAATATACGGTAATAAATACTGAAATTAATTAGTTTTAATAAAGCAAATTATTTATCCCTATGGAAAACTTGCTTATTTTTCATACACTAGCAGAAAAATAATACATTGGAGACTTTATACAATCCTTTATACAATAAAATAATTATTTAACCCTATGGAAATGTTTCTTATTCTGTTCATACAATAGCAAAAAAGCTACGTCTGGATACTTTACACAATCTGTGGCATAAACAAGGATTAATGACTTAATGTGCATTTATTCTTACTTTATGCTTTTATTTTACGTTCAAGTCCGTGGCATCGTCATGTTTTGCTCTTATTAAAGCTTTTATTTTTGTATTACAGGATAATAGCAAATTTCCTCTACTGTGAGCAAAGAAAGAACTAAATATATTTTTACGGTACTAATACTAATCTTTATTGATGCTGTCTTCACCGTCTCATATATGAAATTGATTCACTAGTACTAAACTGAGATATAGATAATAACATAAGGAAAATGTATGGTAAGGAATGTATGGTACTTAATATATAAGGTAAATTAATGAAATTTCAGATTATCAGAGCTCCATGTTCGAGTGACTATGTCCGAGTATAAAGTGACAAGTGCCATTTACTATCCTCAGTAGATAAAAGACATAAAATAAACCAACTTCAGTAAAAATTAAATTTAAAAACACAAAGTTTAAATTTTTTTAACATAAGAGAGAAAAAATGAAGAGAGAACATTTTAAATTTAAGAGCTTCCCCAGGGGGTACAACCCTGGACTTATAGCTTGAGCAATTAGATCCTCAAGCTAATAAGTCCAGTGTAAATTTGAAGCTTGAGGTCAACTTATAAGATTCTAAATTTTAATTAATTATTTGAATCATTTTTGTGCTTTAGCTTATGTACTGCGATGTAGTTTAAAAAAAAAGTGTTTTAATTTAAAAAGAATTTTACTTCTTAGATAGCTCGAATCTTCCACGTCATGAAAGTTACAACGTTAAGTTCACACTTAAAGAACGCAGTTGAAATTTTGAAGTGGACTTCCTTGGTCTTCGAAAGGTGTTGGTTATTAAATTACAAGTAAGTAAAATTAAATTTAAGAAAAAATTAATAAAAGGATTAAGATATTAAAAAATTACGTTAAAAGGAAAAAAGTATATATAACTTTTGTTCAAGCAGTAAATTAGATGGTGAGAGATAATTATAAAAAATTAATATTTAAAAAATAACAGGTTAGAAAGCACTAGTAAATAGACCCGGAGGCATAATACAAATATTTAAGGATTATTAAAAATTAGAAATGCGCATTTAAATTGAATTCTTTAAAAAAAATATTTAAGGGTTATATTACTAACATTTTCTGGTGTTATATCTTACAACCCTGAGATATGAAATTCAATAAGGGTTTAAACTTTAAAATAATTGTCTTTTGTTTTACTAAATGTATCACATAAACTACAATTGTTTACCTGTTGTGCTTATCCAAATCGTAAGTAGTTCATCATTGGAGAATCAGATTAACGGAGATATACATTGAAAGTAAGTCAGATTTTAGGATGAAATTATTAATTTGTTTTCACTTCCTTATATGAGGCTGGTACTTAGTTGCATTAGGAGTGGACATAAAATTCTATACCTGTACCTACTTCTAATCAATTATGAAGTTAACTTAATCTCTACGTCCATAACTGACTGACTGACTGACAGATAACGCACAGACCAAACCGCTGAACCTAAGGGTGAAATTTTGCATGGGCGATTTTTCTTACAGTGTAGGGGATGCACTGAGAAAGATTTTGAAAAATTCTTCTCAGATTTTCTTTTCAAGAGTTTTAAAATAATTTTTAAGCTGTTTTTGTAGCATTCTTTAAAGTTTGCATTTAAAATAATAACCTGAGGTTTATAAAATTTATATCACGAGAAAGATCATAAAAATCCCTTCATAATGAAATCTTTTCGAATCTTTACCTCCATTTCTGATTTTTGTGAATTTTTAAAGAAGTTGTTTTTTGGAATTTAATTTATTAAAAGCCGATCACGTGGTTTCTTTTCTTTCTGTGACACATTAAATTAATTTTTCGTCACGTGCATATAATTGAAATAAATTGACAAAAAAATAATTAAAATACGGTAAATTTGAACCACTAGACTCATTGAGATAGAAGTTATTTAGAATTTAATTCAAATTAGTATGTTTTAGGGACATTAAATATACAAATTATTGCATACATTGACCATTGTATTTAACTGGAAAGTACTCCGTAGCGAAGCACGGGTATTCAGGTAGTTTTCTCATATAATTAAAAACTAAAAGTATTTTTGTCCAGATCATTATACTTTTTGCACAGTCCATATGGAAAGAAGTACGTGAGAAGCTGTCAGAATCAACTTGCCGTCAAAATAAAATTTTACCGCGAAATGGAACAACAAACTGGGCATCTTTGATTTGAGGATTATAGTTTTAAAATATATTTTTAAAAGTAGATGTAAAATGAAGTTTAAACTCCATAGAAGTATTCACATGAAATTAACCAACTTTTAAAAAGTTATAAGCAAAAATGTCACTACCATACAAACCTGTACAAAAAGGTTTTGATGGTATAACATCAGGACTATCATCTTCAAAATGTTTCAGTTTTGGAGTTTGTATTCTGTAAATGGAAGAAACAAGAAAAATTATACATTATGGTATTGGAAAAACAGTATGTAAATATTTAGAAATCCATCTCTCAAAAGTTACTTGTTCAACAAAACAATAAACAGAGTGAATATATTAGAATCTATTCATAACGTAATAAATTTAATGCTTTCAAATATAAACTGGTTGAACCAATCTTGGTAAAAAAAATATTCAAATATTTATTCAATGGAAAATTTTATGTTATCTATTCGCAAAAGAAAAATTAATGAATAATTTCCATTTCTTTTATATATGCTTCCCTTTTTTGTTTATGCGTTAATTTTTATTTTACATGATTTATAACAAAAAGCCAGTAATCTTTTTGCAACTATTTATTAAAATCTTACAAGTTTCAAATAACGACTTTAAACTTAATTCATTTGAATATAATTTTTAATATATTACTGTTGATGAATATTTTCTAGAATTCCTCTCTTTCAGTTAGAAAAACCGTTTTCTGACAGATTGTTCCATCTCTTTCATTAATCAACAGCGTTAAAATTGCATTTGACACTTAGACACTTAATATTGACAGTTTTGAACACAAAACAAAACATGGATAATATGACAAAAACACTTTTGAAGTCGAAAGTATGTGATGTAAAATTTATCTTAGACGCCTAGAGGGATTAAAAATCAGTTGCAATACTTGTGTTATCCGAATATACGTTTCAACGAAGATATGTCTTAATGTTATGTTATGTGTAAATTGCCTGTAATATAGACAAAAAATTAATGAAGGCCAATTCTTTTTTTACTCAATTGAAAACACAAGTATTGTAAAGGTAAATTTTTTTCACCATTTTTTTTTCCTTTCAAGTGGAATTTTTCAATTACAAAATTAATTACTGGCTGATAAATTTACAGTCTTTAAGCATTTAATTTCTTTTTTAAATATTTGCTGGCGGAAATTAATCAAAATGTTCAACGCTACATGAAAGTTCAGTGTTTGTTCAAAGAGAATGATAAAAATGCTTACTTTTCATTATTTTCTTGTGCTTCCTCTGTAAGAGAAGAGAGAAGATAAACATTATTAATTATAATCCAATGGAGTATAGTTATATTTAAATAGGCCTATTATGTACATCGACTATAATAATTTTATGCCCAGGACAGTACTTTGTAAACAATAAAAACTTTGTATCAGAAGTTGCAAATTTGCGGAAAGGTATTTATATATTACACTTAAGTTTTTATACTTTTTACTAGTATGTAGTGTGATATTCGTAAAAAATTATTTCTATTGATTTTACTAGAAAAAATATTTTAATTTCTGAAAGAATTAAATTAGTAATTTTAGTTACGTATTTAAAATAATTGAAATTATAATTTTCAAAATCTGCCTATTCCACCATTTTTGGAAAAGATTATAAAGTTTATAATGCTGAACGAATTCAGACAGATCTGAGTTTTGAATATATACGTATCACAACTGATACAAATTAATGAAAATATCTCGTATTATACGATCAATAAGGATAGCATTGATTTGCAAGATATATGAGAAAGTAATCAAAACTATCAATTATCATTTTATTATCAGGTATCGAGTCCCTTTACACTTAAACTGTCCGACGCACTCTCCACGGACACATCGTTGTAAATAGCTGTAATTATTTGTAAACACTCTTTATTGCTTCTATTTTATGTTCATTCTGTGTTAGATCGTTCTATCTATTAATTGAGAGTAGATTTCAATATCCTACACATTGGCGATGCTTTACAAGATTTTGACAAACTTGGCAACAGGTTTGACGAGCTTGGTGACACATTTAGCGACATTTTGGGTTCAGAAGACCCATCCGATTTCATCCAGATAGCGTGGGTTGTCTAGTTCTGGGAGTTCCCTTTTTTTTAGAAAAATCGAGAATGTCGCCAAGGGTGGAGAATGTCTCCAGCATACTAAGATCGCCTTCTGCAGTTTTAGATTCATTCATTTCTCTGTTGGAGATCGGTGTGAAAAGTAGAATTGGTATTGCGCCTATGCATATTGCGGAAAATCTTAAGTCTATTGTTTAGTTTGCTTACTCCACACCAAAGGAGACGGAGACGAAAAATCATGTATCTTCATTTTTGCGCATGCGTATTACAAACAAATTTTCACTACCCCGGTTCGTCTCCGTCTCTGGTCTCTGCGGAGGAAAAAGTTCAACTTCTGTCTCGGCCACCAAGCTCGACAGCCAATCAGATTAGAAAGAGAAGATTATGCGCATGCGCAAATAGATAAATTGCCTCTTTTCCCCGTCTACTAGCGATGTGAAGGCTTTTATAACAGCCACAGAGACAGGTGGCAAAATGTGTCTGTCTTTCGTTGCTGTCGTAGTTGGTGTTGAGTAAGCATAAGTGACCTATTTGTTGCAGTCGTCATCTGTTTTAGTCTAGAAAGCAAACAAACGTGTCTCGTTGTCATCGAAGTCGTCATTCTCACTCAAATATCAACGAACGCAAAACTCAACGATATAATACTCTTTTATGTTACATTATCGAATCAATTACCATTACATGTAGGTAAATAAAGGATAAAGATAACCAATAAAGGGTAGTCGATAGAAATGGTAGTAAATTGCAGAGGCTTCCCTTACCTGAATTATCACTTGAACTCCTAGATTTGACGATGAATATTATGATGATGGCTAAAATTACAAGCGCCCCAACTAAGCCCATCAAGACAGCAAGAACTGCGCTTATAGCAAGAGGCTGCTCATCTCCTAAACAAGAGAGAAAGAAATAAGCATCAGTTCCTAAACTAGAAATTTTATTTACTTATTAGGCATTACTTGTTTCGTTATAAACTTCTATCCTTTTATTTTTTTTACTTGAACCTTTAGCATCAAGTGAATGTTTCTTATATGAGCATGTTATCTGTATTTACGTCCAGATAAGCCTACATTACCCAGTGTCGTAACGTTTTGTACTGCCTTTTAAAACTATCTTTTTCTTATGGGATTTTTCCTCTAACAGCTGCGCGAACCACTTAAATATGGATACTGCTCCTTGACTGCCCAGTTTTATTCAACGAAAACATTCTTAGTGCTAAGACGCACAGCGCTTTCTTATCAGTGAAATTCCTCGTGCGGGGGAGAAAGGGTTGGTATATTACGCTACAAGTTTGGCTACTTTTCGCCTCCCCGAGATACACATGCGTAATCGCTTCTCTTTGTGTCGCTTTGCTTTCGCAGTTTTCTCGCCGCTTGGCGAGAGCTATTCGCCAAATTTGGCGGACTGATGACAGATGCTAAACTCATCAGCCACCTGCAAGAGTCTTCCCCGACCCGTTGGACGACAGACTCCAGAGAAGGGTTTTACAGGATGCCTAAGTTGAGGGGAAAGGGGCGGACTTCGAAAACGGTGCTCTTCGCATGGGGACTCGAGACTCATCCACCGGTCTTCAAAGTCGCATACAATGACAAACATTCTGTATTTTTGAGGCCTTAAGCCATTTTCTACATATTCCTTCAAAATAAATATGTTCCATAGTTCATAATTTTTGGGTCGTCATTTCTCTTTCATCGTTTACTGATGTCATTTTTCTATTCCAGATGATGAATTCCCAATCACTATACAGTAATGTGCATCTAAACTTGTTTTTAATGCCACAGAATATTGATGCATTCCATTTTCCCCCTACACTCAGTAAAGGAATTGCTCAAGATAGTGAACAACAGGTCGAAACGACATGGATAGAAGACAGAGGAATGTGTCAATTTATGGGAAAATAAAACGCTGTGTTAAGTTCTACCGCCAGCTTAGAGAGGAATGGAATCCTCACACGAGATTCTCTAACAGCAAATGGACGTAATGTCTGGTCATGGGGGTACACAGAGCAAGGTGTTTATAACCAAACAACTAGTCATCCATATCTATATATATATAAATCCATGACTGGCTGACTGACAGATAACGCACACAACAAACCGCTAACCCAAAGGGCTGAAATTTTGCATGGCGATTTTTCTTATAGTGTAGCGGTGCACTAAGAAAGATGTTTGAAAAATTCTTCTTAGATTTTTTAAAATTTAATTTTTAAGCTGTTTTTGTAACTTTTTAAAATTTTTCATTTAAATTCATAATCTGAGGGTTATAAAATTTATATCGCGAGAAAGATTCCTTTAAAATGAAATATTTTTCGTATCTTTACCTCCATTTTTTGATTTTTGGTGAATTTTTAAAGATTAATGTTTAGAATTTAATTTATGAAATGCTGATCACGGAATTTCTTTTCTTTTGTGATATTTTAAATTAATTTTGTGTCACATTCATAACAACGAAATAAATTGACAAAAATATTAAAATACGGTAAAACATAAAATTTAACCACTAGACTCATTGAAATGGAAGTTTTTTAAGAATTTAATTCAAACTAATTAACAATTTAATCCTCTAAAAAGCAATTTCATTATTTTTTCAAAGCAATTATCCTAAAATGTACTCAGTAGCGGAGCACGGGCATTCAGATATTTCTGAATAAACCGATATTAGGATTCTCCTATTCTTATATTACAATAATTTAATGAATTTTATTAAGGTTACTAAACAAAAATAAAACAATCTATGAAACCTGAAACACTCGAATATCGGATTTTTGGGATTATCTGAAAATCGAGAAAAAGGATTCCAAGTTATCTAAAAGAGGTGTGACAATTAGTCATACTTATATTATTTTATATTATGTTACATATATAAATATATATATATATATATATAGTATATATATATATATATATATATATATATATTTACATATATATATGGCAATTATTTTTTTCGAACTTAATTCATACAATTTTATACATTGCCGAGACTGCTGGCCTTTCATATAAGGGGGGCACCATTCATATAAGGGGGAGACCGTAACACTTGACCACGAACCTCCAGAGGGAAATTTTCGAACTTGCAGGACATTGCAGCCATGACAGAATTTACGTGCACCAGCAATAGTGTACATGACGATGGATTCGCAGTGATGGGCATCGAACCAGGGACGTTCAGATCATTGACCCGTTTCTTTGCCAACTGGGCCATCTCGTAGGTTCCCTAATATCCACGAGAGGCTATAGTCTTACTGAAGCAGACTTTGAAGTCTCAAATTCGGGAGATTCGGTTCCTGATTCAGCAAATTATTGTTACAGTAGAATGATATTCGTTATAGATATTTCTAAAGGATCGCTAAGTACAGAATGAAATATTATTGGATGAACAAGGGTATCATCTGAAAAGTATACTGAAAATTAAATAGGGCAACACTCCTAGAATAAAAACTAGAAGCAAAGAAGACAGTTAGGTATGGGATATAATGCTCTGTATTTAATCACTCTCCATTTTTTCGGAGACGAAACTGCTATAATCATGTCACCTTCTTATCTACTTCCATGAAGCACACATCGGGCCCGACCTGGCATTAGCTCCACTGGGATTCCCGAAGGTGCAGATAGACCCGCAGCATGCAACCACCCCACGAACGACCCAGACAGCCTCCCCCCGCACCCCTAGCTCACACGACAAACCCCGCAAAGAAAGAGACATTGACGGACTCCATGTATAACAGACGGATCAGCCAAGACACCGTCTAATCTACTGCCTTTGCCCGATGCTGATTCACTTCGGTGATTTCAGCTGAAGGCATTTGAACTCACAGGATCCTAAGCGCACCAATCACTGTCCTTCTTTTCTTTATGTTCTGTCCAATGATGGTTCCCCGCTGCTTACCTACTAAAAATCTGCACTAGAGGACATGGCCCGGGAAGTGCAGTTTGACGACTATTCCTATGTACCTATGGTAATATCAGTTTTTTCATTTTGTCAAGGTGGCCTTTGAAGTTGCCGAGACGGATACTTCAAATTCCAGTATGCATAGTGTTAGAATTCCACTCTTAGATAAATTCTCCACCCTACTGAAATCGTTATAAGTGATTCATTTGATGATTCGCTTAAAACCAAGAATTACTACGAGGTAGGGTAAAAAAATTCCCGGAATAGGTCAATTACAAATTATTAAAAATAGAACACTAATTTTACCTTATTGGCCTTCAAAGTACTTTCATCCTGCATCCACACACTTCTTTCAGCGTTCGTATAACTGTTCAAAACACTCCATGAATGCATTTTTTGAGAGGTCCTTCAGTGGCTTCGTCGCATTTTCGATCACCTCATCTGAATCCACAAAACGGTGTCCATTCAATTTCATTTTCAGCCGCGGAAACAGGTAAAAATCCGCTGGTGGTAGGTCGGGAGAATAAGGTGGGTGTTCCAGATTGGTAACACTGTCTGGCAACGTACTTTTTCACAATCAGAGTGCTATGTGGTGGATCACTGTCGTGTAAAAGAAACCAATCGTTTGTTGCCCCCTTTTCAGGTCATTTTCTTTTGATTGCATCTCGTAGTCGTTTAAGGATTTCCAGGTAAAGTTCTTTATTGACAGTGTGGTCCTCAGGAATAAATTCGTAGTGAATAACGCTATGGTAATCGAAAAAAACCTCCAACATCAATTTCCCCCGGCTTTTCACTCGGAAGAGGAAGGGCGCCCAGTCCGACGGTCATCTTCGATGTTTGTACGACCTTCACGGAAACGCTTATGCCACTCGTACACAGCCGTTTTTTTCATGGCATCGTTTCCGTATGCTTTCTCCATCATCTCCAGCGTCTCAGAAGGTGATTTCTCAAGCAAAACGCAGAATTTGATGTTTGCACGCTGCTCTAAAGACGACATATCAAATTCCGAAGAAAGAAAAATTCTCTTTGTCAGAAATGATCTGCAGCTAACGCCGACAGTACCAGAAATGAATTCCAGATGGCTGTGTGTTTTCCTTATTAGTGCTGCCAACATCCAAAAAATATATTTCCCCTCCGACGAACACCTGCGTGAATGTAGGTGACCATTCCGGTAATTTATTGACTCTACCTCGTATAATAATTCCCCCTAACAATTCGTGTTTTATCATATGCAGGACCGTTTTGGAAATATCCATGTTTTACCGATTTTCCAAGCACACCTTTTCATTTTCCAGCACAAAGATTCTGGAGTTCAATAATTTAACGGCTGCAATACATCCACAACCTTAAATTAGTTTTTGTTTAAACGAGAATATTCAAATACACTCATGGACAAAAAAATTAGCGCACCAAGAAATAATTGCGGAATCGTAACGAAACTTGCAATGAAGGTACATGTTGGGGAGATATGTAATTGATTAGAAATGCAGCGTGATTTCGCATTACGTATAGCCGGTAGAGGGCGTTGAACATCGTACTCTGTGGAGTATTGGACCCCCTCTAGCGCGAATGCACGATGCGATACAATCGGCCATTGAGTCATACAAGTTCTGTATGATGTCTTGAGACATTTCGTTCCATATTGCTGTAACCTTGCCTCTAGTTCGTTCAAACTCGTGGCATGCCCAACTCGTCGTCCCAAATGATCCCAGATATGCTCGATTGGAGACAAATCTGGGGATCGGGCAGGCCAAGGGAGGGTAGTAACATTGCGGAGACAGTCTTGTGACACCCTTGCCGTATGAGGCCGAGCATTGTCTTGTTGAAAAATGGCTCCTGGGAGCCGTTGCATGAGTGGCAACAAATGTGGTTGCAGGATTTCATGAACATACCGCTGGGCTGTCATGGTGCCACGGAACAATACTAGGGGTGACCGTGTATTGTAGGCAATGGCACCCCATACCATCACACCAGCTGTGGGAGCGATGTGTCGCTGTACAGCAAAGGCAGGATTGAAGCGTTCACCACGGGCTCTCCACACACGAACACGATTGTCATCACTGCCGAGATTGAATCTGGATTCGTCGCTAAAGACGACCTGGTTCCATTCCACTGCAGTCCAGTTTCCTCGTGCACGGCAAAACTCAGAACGGAGGGGTCGATGGGTGGGCGTCAAGGGCAGCACACCTAATGGGCGCCGCGATACCAACTGTCCTTCAGCCAGGCGCCTTCGTATGGTTCGAGAAGACACAGAGGCCCCTAGTGAAGGTGCTACCTGTGCCTGGATGGCGGCCGATGAAGCAGTTGGCTGTACGCGTGCATTTCTTACGATGTGGCGGTCTTCTCGACGACTGGTCTGTCGAGGGCGTCCTGAGCCTGGTCTTCATGTACATGACATCTCTCGGGTCCACTGGTCCCAACACATCCTCACAACACAATCAGAGCGGCCTAATTGACGAGCTACTGGCCTAGCTGACCACCCAGCTTCCATCATCCCGACGATTCCCCCCCTCTCAAACTGCGACAACTGCTTATATTGTCTTCGAACACGGCGTAATGGCATGTCTATCTCAGCTCTTCCTTTGTAAATGATTCAGCACACGCAAACAAGCTTTGGTTACCTGTTTTATACTCCACAGAGTACGATGTTCAACGCCCTCTACCGGCTATACGTAATGCGCAATCACGCTGCATTTCTAATCATTTGCATATCTCCCCGACATGTACCTTCATTGCAAGTTTCGTTACGATCCCGCAATTATTTCTTGGTGCGCTAATTTTTTTGTCCATGAGTGTATCTGTAAAGAAAGACACACATTTCACATTCAGCTTTCGACAAAAATGTATTCTTGTCTCTTAAACGTTTGCTATTGAAAAATATATATTCGCAAATTAATGCTTTGCCTGTAATTTTCTTTGCATCTTTCTATTTGAAATACATAGATGTAATTATACAGTTAGAAGTACTGCCCGAAATAATAAATTGAACTTTAGTAACAAAATGGTCATTTATAAATCTTTGTTCAGACCCTTACTTAAGTATTCTGGACCAGTTTGGTCGTATGCAACGTTTTTCAACTTTAAAATTCTGGCTGTTGCTCAAAACATGACTATTCAGCAAATCACTCACTCCCCATTATATATTCGCAATGTCGACATTTATAGGGAGATAAATCTCTCCACTATTTAAAATTATCTTCAAAATCTTGCTATTAACTTCCATAAAAATTTAACGAATGACCTTATTAAAAATCTTGCCGATGACGACCCTGCTCACCCAGCTAACAAGAAACGGCCCTGTGCTATTCTTGCCCGTAACTTTTAATTGTTTGTCCTGTTCTTTGTTCGCTCAGTCTCCTCCCCCCCTGTTTTACTTAAGCTTTAACTAACGAAGCTTTTGTTTTCCCCACTTTCTATTTTCCTTCCTACTTTCGTTCTTTACTGATCACTGAAGTTTTATGCATTGCTATAACTTCTTACAGTGGAGTGCCCGGCCCATGTACTGTAGTTACCATTCCTCTTCCTGAAGCACATTCAGAAGTTCGACAACAATTCTCCAAGACCTGCATCAGAGGGCGTGGTCCAGAGGATGTCGTAACCCAATGTTTAATGCTGGCTGCTGCACTTTATAAGTCCATTATAATTTTCTTAAACTCTTGACGTGTTATTTATTTGTCGCACTATCTATTCGTTTTCCTATGTTTTTATTTTTGATCGAAGATGCTTTGCATGCGTTACTAAATTATTCTTCAATGAATGGCTCGCCCCTTATATTGTAGTTCAAACAATACTTCCTAAAGGACTTAAAGGTATTGTACCGTAGTCAATAATACGACAAGCCTTTCGCTTCAATTACTTTACTACGATACGTTAAACATACTACAACTACAACAGTTAAAACAAGTATGTACAGCGAGTTAGCATTTATACAGTTAGATATTCAGGATGGCTTCGGGTTCAACGACAGCTCTGAGGCCTATGAGGCCTCTTTGACCAGGAGAGCTCCGTCTCTCTGGCACTCAAAAACAGATCTCTATTTGTGAACTATTGGGGTCTTCTTTTATACTGTCGGCGAATTCAAAGGGATTTCTCTGGCGTTTGAAATGCTGGTAAGTGTTCGAAGTTTATGGTATTCTAAATGTCATTATAGTGTCTAAAACTCTCAATCGTCCTTGAACCACTCTGGGATTTATGTGTTCTATAACATTGATACCGCACATTACAAGAACTTTCTGGGCTCTTATCCTAGAGATTATAAGACCGCCCAGATTAACAGTTTACAGATAGATGACATGTTGAGGGGTAGGAACGGGGCATCACATACTTATAGAAATACTAATTCGTGTAGTAATTGAGACAATGTCACAGTATAGTTAGAAGCGTCTGTAATTGATACCTCAGCCCCAGTTAAACAAACTTTCCTGAAAGCTCCCGTAAACCCCTCAGGCTGGATAGTGCGTAAATTGTTCTTAGTTAAATCTGTTCTAACTTAATGTATTTGTATAAAATCTTTCCCATTGGTTGAATGCGACGGATCCGATTAAAAATATCACTTTGAAGTCTTACGTAATAATGTTATTGTAAAACTTATCTTTCGATTGTAGAAAATAAACAAACATTTTTATTTTGCTCTATCAAGTAAATTTTCTACTTTAGTTTGTGTTATTTTACTATGAACTCATGGATCAATAATTATTATTCCCCCTTTCGATTTTTCTTATCTCTTCACGACCGTTTTAATTACCCACGTGATCACTATCAGAAACCTCTGCAAATCGAGGGCCCGGCACAGGAATTAGAGTTTCCCACAGGAATACCTGTGAAGCTCCTGTAATGGTCTCTGCCGGTGATAAAATAATTAAAGGAATGATAATAAATCATTAGAAAAGACGGAGAGATTGAAAATAACATAGATCAATTACATATAATTAGGAAATATCTATGCATGCAAATGATCGATTTTAATTCCGGTCGTATCTCCGCCATTTGCAATCATTTAATATCATTATTTTAAATCTTAATTAGTTTCAAAATTTCATCTCCACGGTTCTATTTTCCCGCTTTTGTCTCAAGTTTTCGTGCTGAGCGTTTGTTTGTGGTCATAAAACTCCTATCCCCATTTTTTTCCATGTTCGATTGTCCTGCTGCCTCCCTCCCACGACGTTATTCTAGAATTTTAGTTGTCTCCATCTATTTATATTAAATAGTTTTGAACATCTTTGCATCTTCGAAATGTTCATAGTGGCAGTTACACCTAATACCCTTTGGCCTGACGATGAACTAATAATTAGTTCGAAGCCTGTAGCCACCCCTTTATTTTAATATGGATTTCAAAAAGTTGTCCGTTCTTGATATATCTGTATTTAACGTATGAAAATTAAGGAAGATAGAAAAAAATATGTTTAAAATTTGAAAACTCTGAATTTGCGGGGTGATAGACGTTGAAACACTGAGTTAACCTACTCGTTTTCTATTGATTTTGTTTGAGGATAAATCAAATTTCCCTGTACCTATAAGTCTGATATACTGTGTATCATAACTTCATACTCGTATGATTTCATGTCAGAGAAATTTACGGGTAAACTTTCAAATACGGATTAATTAATGTTGCAGGGTAGTAGTCCTCTCTAATTTGTCTCCATAATGGAGAGAAATCTTTTACTCGGATATCTTCTTCATTATTTAAAAGAAATTCCAATAGTACTAGCCACTGCGAGACAAGCATGGTCGCTTTTAGTGTCATATTTTCTTTTACAAAACAATTCAATTGAAAGTAACATACGTAAGGGATGTTACCATTATCTGTCATCATAAATATACGTTGTTAAGGGGTATTCTCTATAAGGTGATTCTAAAACATCGTGATTAAAAAATGTGAATTTCCATTACGTAAGACTGAGAAATACAACACCAATGATTTTATAAATTACATCCCTCTCTGTTTATACTATGTTTCAAAATTAAGATATCTACACTTTATCATTACATCAAAAAATGAAATTGTTGGGGACAAAATTTTTCACTTAAAAATGGAGTAAAAATTCAGCAAGTACTAAAATATAGCGTGGATTACATAACTCTCTGCATGTACTATTTTTCACAATTCAGATTTCTGCACTTAATCATAACAAATAATAGATTGTTGGGAAAATGTCTTCACTTATAAAATGGAGTAAAAATTCAGCAAGTGCTGAAAAAAGTGTAGAAAATTAACTATTACTGGCTATCGGTGGCTATGCCGGAGGCGATTAAGCCTAACCTCGCTATCATATATGCTCTCTCTTAATGAATTACTACTTCTTCGCTTTCTTTCTTGAGACTGTTCCCAATTTTCCCTTGATAGTGCAGCTTGCTTTCGAACATTCCTGATTTCAGTACGTAAATCCATGTTGACACGCGGTTGCGAATTGCGGACATCCTCTAATGTTTACATCTAGCAGTTGCAGCCGTTGCCATTCGGGGTGTAGAAATAACGTCGATTTTTGTGTCGCATACCTACGCGTTTTATATATATATATATAGATTTTTAAATTTAGTTACGCGAGGGGAAAATGTGGATTACTGTATTTAGATGCAAATAATTTCCTTTGCTGTACGAAACTTCTAAAATTAATAAAATAGCATAGAAGAAAATTTCTTTCTCTATTACGATGTACAGTTTAAGGAAATCTTTAAATACAATTCTTTTCACAAAACACAAATGCTGAGTCAAGTGAATCCAATTGTCTATTTTCCAGTAGCCTTAAAGTACTGAAATTCTGATTTTCATGTCGTACTTGTATGGGCAGATGCTTGCGGTTATTGGCACTTTGCTATCATGTACTAGTATCACCATAGTAATATTCTAGTGTCAGCATAGTAATGTTATGTATAAGTATCAGCTTTGACCCAGTATGATTTGACATTAACACGATACTAGTTTGTTCTGGCATACTCATCGTAGTGGTTGCTTACTATCACATAGTCCTGGTACGCATTTCTTCTAATTTACGAAAACTAACTCTTGGCACATCAGTCAGAATTGCTTTTCATCACTGTGGACCAAGGCCTGCGGTGCCCATCTCCGCTTTCATGACCGTGGGCTTGGAGTGCCATACAGCATATGTCTTGGTCAGGTGGTCTACCTGACACGGGACCCCAGAGTTAGTTCCCAAGCATGCTTGGTCCTCATTTTATCGACCCACTCAAGGTATGAAAGGCATGAGTCGACATAGCCCAATCGCAGGGTCGAACCCTGGATATGTGGTGTAGCAGCTTGACACTTTTAACCACTACGCCGAGCGCTAATGTACAAAAATATCCCATTCATTTTATATATCCTGTCACATGTATCGGGGTGTAGGATTTAAACTGACAGCATCAAACGTAAATCACTAACCTGTTCTTCTCTCCGCCGCATACAGCGTACTGGCCAGTATTTCTAAAGTCGTGCTACGTCCCTTCGAATTCGATGCAAACATTATGAGCTCGTAAGTCGTGCCGGGTTCCAGGCCTCTGACCACAAATTCTGGCTCCTCGCTTACTACGCTCACATTGGAGAAATCCCCTTTACTACGCAAGCTTATCGCTACAAGATGATACCTCGGTTTCAGACCTCCGTCTTCTACTCCAGGCGTGCAGTTGACAACAAAGGTGCTCGAAGAATAGCTAAGTAATGAACAGTTTTGTAATGGGTCGGGAGGGCCTATAATAATTACAAGGGGTTTGAGTATTGGATGGACACATTACCAGGTGTTTTGCTTTTCTTTCCATTAACAGTCTTGTCGAATACCTTGTACAGTTTTTCCATGTGCGAATTGGTTTCTAAAGAGTCATTGACCTATATGTTTGAGTTAAAAGTAAAAAAGAAAATCTCTTCGTCCTTCGCCAAACATTTTTGAGGTACGAGAAGGTTATTAGCACGTTTTAGGTAGTTAACTTTTATATCGTGAATTTTTATACGACACTGCTCGACATTACAATATATTTTACTATCTTCTACATTTTTTTTGCATGGGTTTATTGGTGTCTACGAGTCAACGAGAAATTTTTTGAGTTAAAAATAAAAAAGAAAAACCACTAAGTCTTTTGACAAACATCTTAGAAGCACAGATAAGTATAATATTAGCAAGTTTTTGATAGTCTTCTTTTATAACGTGAATATGTGTTCCAGGTGCATGCATATTTGCAGATATAGGGTTTTCAGACAGTTATACAAAATGTTGAGTGTTATAATTATTATGTATGAAGGAAACAACGACACTGATCGACATTTATATTTTTCAATGTGCTAATTCGTCTCTAAAGAGTCGTAGACAATTTTTTTTGAGTAAAAAGGAAAAAGAAAATCACAAGGTCCTTCTCCAATTATTTTTGATTTACCGAGAAGGTTATTAGCAAGTTTTAGGTAGTCAAATTTTATATTGTGAATTTTTATACGACACTGCTCGACATTACAATAGTTTTCACTATCTTCTACATTTTTTAGTGGTGTCTACGAGTCAGCAACAATTTTTTTGAGTTAAAAGTAGAAAGAAAAATCACTATATCATTTGACAAACATTTTAGAAGCACCGATAAGCATAATATTAGCAAGTTTTTGATAGTCTTCTTTTATAACGTGATTATGTGTTCCAGGTACATGCATATTTACAGAACTAGGGTTTTCAGACAGTTATACACAATGTTGAGTGTTTAATTATGTATGAAGGAAACATCGACACTGCAGGACATTTATATTTTTCAACGTGCTAATTCGTCTCTAAAGAGTCGTTGACAATTTTTTTTTGAGTTAAAAGTAAAATGAAAAATCACTACGTCATTTGCCAAACATTTTTGAATCACCGAGAAGTAAAATATTAGATAGTCTACTTTTATATCGTGATTTATTTTATTTCCGATAGATGCATATTTGTGATGAAAAGAGATGCTGCAATCTGGATTTTATGGTACATGTATAAAATATTGAAAGGCATGAATATTTAATATTGAGAGAACGATAGTGCTCGACATTAAAATATTTTCCTGTCTTTTAACATTTCATGGGCGTAAAATATGCTGGCAAATAGTTAGAAAATATCTCTAGTTAAGCTTCATTCATTAAATATCGTCAGACACTGTCTTTTTTCCCACATGCTATTAAATGATGAAAAAAAAAATAGGGATTTTAATTCAATATAGACTGTACTCATGGCATCAAGTTTCGAACTAAGTTTTAGTTCTTCTGGGGTATAACGAGGCCTTTCTGAAAAAGACACGCCTTGCTGAAGTTCATTAATATAAGCTCGAAATAAATGAGATGTAAGATTTGCATAGCTACGTATTTACTTTAAAAAACTCCCTCTGAAATTCACACTTATTTTGACCCGTCAGATAACGCACGCGCACTTGCGTAGAGTGTCACTGTTCACATTGTCCGTAGTGTCCTGTTGGAACTATCGGTAGGTGTTATATATAGTCTCTACTGCCTGTAATTTTGGCATATCTTAGGATCCGAGTGTCACTGTTGAAACTATACGTAGATGTTACAGTCTCTACGGGCTGTATTTTGGCTTCAGTTTGGATCCGAGTGTCACTGTTGGAACTATCCGTAAGTGTTATAGTCTCTACGGGCTGTAATTTTGGCTTCGCTTAGGATCCGAGTGTCACTGTGGGAACTATCCTTATGTGTTATAATCTCTACGAGCTGTAATTTTGGCTTCTCTTAATAAATCTATTTTATTTAATATTAATCAAATTTAAATACTTATTTTTTTAAGTTACTATCATTAAATTATTAATTTAGTTTAATTTTTTTCTTCTATAGCTAAATTAAAATTTCACACTAAACAATGATATCACGTCTGACGAACATACCCTCACCTATTTTCCTGCAAATAAATGAAGAAATATTTCGACCACCATGCTTCTACACCTAGAATGAATTATTACGGTGTTTTTTTTTCTCATGTTCTACTTACGTGTATCGCCTTTGAACCAATTATTTGTTTTTTGTTTGTGTCAACATAAAAGAGGCGAAACCAGTATCACTTTCTGAGAGAGGGAGGTTCCGTTTTCTTTAAAAAAGCATATTTTCATTTCCTGGGGGAAGATGCAAGTTTACGTTTGAACAAACTTTTCTACCAAGTTAAGGGCTTGTGAGAGAAGACAACCAAGTCGAAATTAGTTGACGAAGAAGTTTAGCATATAATCCGTAGTAATAAATGATTACCTTTTTAAATGGCAAAGTCAAATATTTTATAGAGTTAGACATGATTGGTCAATGAATACTTCTGAATGAGGATAAATTTCAATGTCGAGCAGTTTACCTGATTAGATTCGTATCGGTATCAAATTTCCTGTAATAAAAATTATTTCACATTGCTTTGTTTAAAAACACATAAAAATATTTTTCAGGCGTTTAATATCTAAGTATGAAACCTATAACGGTAAAAAATCTAAGGTTATAAATATTACGTACTATTTATTATTAGAGGCAAATAATTTTTACAACCCTAAGTTCGGTTTATCAAAAACATTCTTTAAAATTTTTGATTGGTTATATATATATTTCTATTCATTGTTTAGCGAACTGTAAAAAGCCCCAGAAAACCACTTATTTTATGTAATTTTCAACATAACATTTATTTTTAAAATTTATTTCACGGTGTTGCTAAATTCGCAATGCAGTGATGTGTATTTGATTTTTTAATGTCACTCATCGCGGTTCTAATTTCAAATAAATGCAATATCGTGTTTTAAAGCTAAATTTTACTCTCGAAGTAATAACTTTATAAAAAATTTATATTTGCGTGGCACATTTTATAAATTAATGAAATGACAGCTTTAATGGAAAGAAAAACGAACAAAAGAAACACCATGCAATATAAATAACAAAAAAAAATTAAAAATTGTAAAACAAATTTAAAGTAATGAAAACATAAATTTATAAGAGAATATAAATTATAGTTTTGTGAAACAAAATGCAAATTCTGCAATTTTAATGTTGCATAAAGAAATAAAAACATAATTTAATAACTTGAAAAGCATATCATAAAACTGAAAAATATGAATCACACAAAACTAAAATAAAACAAGTAAAAAGCAGCTAATAATGTTTCTACATATTCCAAAAATCCCGTGACAAAATTAAATGATTTAAGGTTGCAAATGCTTTCATAAACTAATAAAATATAACCCATAATGTATACTAGTATTTCTTATTTTTATAGACTTGCAGGTTTTTAATACTTAATTCACTGAGTATGTTATGCATTTTAAAGAAAAATACATTAAGTTTCTATATATATATATATATATATATATATATATATATATATATATGTATGTATAGTGTGATGTTTTAATAACATATTTTTTAGTATATTTTATTAAGTTAATACTGAAATATTTAAACATATCTGGGTAACGAGCGAGAATATTAAATTTTATTTGCTAAGTGTCTTTAACTTATAAGTAGTTTTCTTTTTTTTTTACTTTGATTATGAGTTTAACTTCAGAATTAAAATTTATCGAGGAGACGAAACATATTATTTGAGTCCATTTTATGGTTCTCAGAAAAATAGAGAAATATTTCAATTTTAGAGAATGAGTTTTCAGATCAGGGGTTCCCAAACTTTTTCCTACTTCAACCCCCTTTAAAAGAATGATTTTCTTCATAGACCCCCTCATATGTTTCTCTGTTATATACAGCATACAACATAATTATAATACCAATAATTGCACATAAAACACGTAAAGATAACAATTTGACTAAGAATATGAACAAAAAATTGTTTAAAAAAAGTTTCATTAGGTTTATGTTTCATTATTTTTGTACTACAGAGGCTGTTCACACATTTTTAAGACGATGTATATTGTATTCACAAAACTAAATTTAATAAAATTCTTGTGTTTTAAATGTTCCATTTGACATCCCTTATTCTGAACTATCTTTCGACACCGCAATTTCCAGGATAATAATGCCTTTTGAAGTGTCAGAAGTGGTATTCTATCCCATTCCTCCTGAACAGCTTTCCAGAGTCCTGTAAGGGTTTTGGGACGACGTTTGGATAATGCAGATTTTAAAAGTCCGAAAGCACAAAAATCCATAGGTGATACATCGGGAGATTTAGTAGGAATATCAGTGAAGGGTATGGCCTTAATACCAGTTTTTTGTTCCATTTCTTTTAGGAAATTTACAGAGGATTTTCATGTGTAACTGCTAGCTTTGTCCTGATGGAGTCTCACAGATTGATGGCACTGTGGTTAAAGGGATGGTATTTCATTTAGAAAAATTGGTGATAAAATATGTTCCTCATAGTATTTGGAGTTAATCTTGACATTTTTTTCCCACTCTCTTTATTTTTAACTTGCCATTATAAGAAAAACCAGCAACAATCATGATCCCTTAGAAAAACTTTCTTTCGATTCTTTGAACCATGTACTTAAATTTTTTTCTCCCCATTTATGATAATAAATGGCTGATTTTTTTGTTGCAATCATTTAAATATACCCATGATTCATCTATTGTGACAATTGTTTTCCATTTTTCTTTGGATAAGTGTTTCTCACATAGAATTCTGCAGCGTGTCCTGCGTTCAGCGATATGATTTGGAAGAAGACGATGCACATTGCGTTTTTTCGCTTTCTTAAGATTTAAATCAACGTTTATCATTTTGTTTACAGTGAACACCGAGCATTTTAATGATTTTGCAACTGTCCTTTAACTAGGGAGATTTTCTTTTAACATTAAACAACGTACCTTTGCAATAGTCGAAGATGTCCGTTTTTTCCTTGCATACTTGTTTGGAATTTTTGTCCCATCTGAGTCTCCAATTTGACGTTTTTTCATTTCTTGTTGACGATATTACCTCTCGACGCTTTAGATATCACAAAACCATGACTCTCACATCGTTTTTGGATAACGGAGTATGTATATTTCTCTTCGGAAAGAGCATAAATGTAGCCTTCGGACCACTGCTTTCTTAAAATCTCCATTTTGAATAAAAAGAAAACTTTCAAGCCGCAGACGATAATTTTGTCTTTTAAAAACATAGTACAAATTGCAATTATTTATTTTGCAGCAAACGATTTTTTATTACCGCTTACCAAAATCGTCTAAAAAATGTGCGAACAGCCTCTGTATTTTCATTTTTAATTTAACAAATATAAACAAAATTTTAGAAACATTGTAATTGTACAAACATCGCCAAGAGAAAAACGGAACTGCTTCTGATTGGTTGCATCTGTTTGACCCATGTGCTGTTTAAGGTACGGTGGATTTCCCCAGTTATGCCTAGTGTTGCTACACACATAAAAGCCGACGGCGGCATTCGACACATATACAAAAGAGTCATGACATTAGACTTAAGATACGTGGATCACTCCTCTCTATGGAAATTTTTATTTATACATATTAAAACGGATATTATTATCTAATAATTACATTCCAAAAAAATTAAATTTTAGAACAGAAAAATTTACCATAGACCCCAATAGACCCCTGGAATATTACAGATCCTTTTTAAACTTCCATTGACCCCCAAGGGGTCCACCTGGACTCCGTTGGGAAATCCGCGCTCTAGATCGTATAATTCTGCATTTCGTTATTAATTACCTTCGGACAGTTACTATAATTTTTACTCAAGTGAGAAATTTAAATTCAGAATTTCTTTTACTGAACAGCAAGTTGAACTCTCGAAGCTTTTTATGTTTCCCCACTTTATATTTACTTTACTACTTTCGTTTTTTTTTATTGATCACTGAAGTTTGTGCATTGCTATATCATTCTAGAATGGAGGGTCCGACTCATATACTGAAGTTCCACTACTCTTCCAGAAAGATGAAAAGAAGGGAAAATTTATGAGTACAATTAATCAGAAGAATTGGGATTATTTCCTTCAAGGGAAATTTTTAATGACTTTTGGCCGAAATAGTTGCCTTCCTCACCATTAATCATTCATTGTTGGCTCTCAGAGAATTATATATCTAAGTGCACCTGTGTATGATCAAAAATATTATCTATCTTATGTCAGGCAAAAAAATAAATTATTATGTTTATATAGCTTTCATTTTCTTTTTGTTAAAAGAAAATTTTAATTAAAATTTACTTTCAACACTATGAAATTTTGATTAATAAATCATTAAATTTTATTAAAATCAAAATTTAATTAAAATCTTATTAAAATTTAAATTAAATTTTATAATTTTAATAATTATTATTTTTAATAATTTATATTCCGAAAATAATTAGTATATTTTTATTTATATATATTTTTTATAATTACTATTTTATTAAATTTTAATAATTTCTAAATAAAATTGAAATTTAATTAAAATTTTATTAAATTGTATTAAAATTTAATTTTAATTTTATAATTTTAATAATTATTATTTTTAATAATTTATATTACGAATATAATTAGAATATTTTTATTTATATATATTTTTTATAATTATTATTTTTTCATTTACTTCATTTCAATTCTTTCATTTACTTATTTCTTATTCAATTGTATTAAAATTTAATTTTAATTTTAATTCAAATTTACTTTTACCAAACTTTACTTAATTTTTATTTAATTTAAGTAATGGAAAGTAAATTTTAATTATATTAAAGAGAAATTCGAATTTAAGATAAAATCTACTTTTAATATAATTAAAATTGTCTTTTCACTTAGTAAAAATATAATGAGAGGTAAATTCTGATTATATTAAAGATTCATTTAAAGTAAATTTTTATTTAATGAAAAGTAAATTTTAATTTAAAGTGAAATTTTTCAACAAAGAGAAAGATAAATTAAAATTTTATTAAACTTTTATTAAAATTTAAATTAAATTTTATAGTTTTAATAATTATTATATTTAATAATTTATATTACAGATATAATTAATATACTTTTATTTATATATTTTTATAATTATTTTTTAGTTATAATAATTTTTATTAAAATTAAAATTTTATTAAAATTTTATTGAATTGTATTAAAATATTATTTTACTTTTAATTAAAATTTACTTTTAACAAAATTTACTTAATTTTTATTTAATTTAAGGAATGAAAAGTAAATTTTAATTATATTAAAGATAAATTCGAATTTAAGATAAAATCTACATTTAATATAATTAAAAATGACATTTTACTGCATAAAAACATAATGAAAAGTAAATTCTGATTACATTAAATATCGAATGTAAAGGAAATTTTTATTTAATGAAGAGTGAATTTTAATGTAAAGTAAAATTTTATAACAAGGAGAAAATATGTTCTTGCACGATATAAATATTTATACTCTTGTATGCATCTTCTCCAGTTCTAAAGACAATAAATTGTTTTTTCCACGAAAACTTATTTTTCATATTTGAATGTAACACACATAATTCCCTTTCAAAGGCAGTTTTACTACCATGAAAAATTCCTAGTGCAGGTCAGTAACTATGAAGAAATTGTTTCTAAACAATTGAGAGACGTCATTCACGAACAATCATTCGTAATGATAACCTCCAAGCTAAACTAAAGTACTGTCCGCTATCTTATAATTGTCAGTGTTTGTATAATTCCACAAATCCCACTTACGTTGAATTTTATTTAAAGAATGCAAAGAGATTTCAATTATATCAAACATTTAAAATGGAAGTGATATATACGTTTATCATCTGTCAAATTAAGAAGCACTTATGCTGTGTGAATTTGATATTTAGGGATTGTTAATGCACTTAAAGTTGAATAATCGACTTAAGGTAATATGTATGTATATATATATATATATATATATATATATATATATATATATATATATATATATATATATATATATATATATATATATTTAGGCGGGCAATCCTTAAATTTACTATATTTAATGGTTAAATAAAAATAAACTATTTACTGCACAGTACACCAATCTAAGCATATAAGTTTCACTATTTCAAATTTAAAATTTTATAGAACTAATTACATCCAGAATGTGACAATACATAATATCACGCAATATATAATCAGTATTTAGGCAGTAAAGTTATAAACGTTCATAATCTCCAATTACTGCACTTTATATCGACACAGAGTATTTCATAACTAATGGTGAAGTCACAAATAATTAACTCTCCGAAGGTTGACTATAATATATATACATAATATTATATATATATATATCTATATATATATAATATATATAGTATATTTATATATATACTATATTTATATTATATATATTTATATATATATCTATATATATATATATATATATACTATATATATATATAATATATATATATATATTATATATATATATATATATATATATATATATATATATATATATTATATATATATATATATATATATATATATATATATATAGATATATATATATATATATATATATATATATATATATATATATATATATATATATATATATATACAGTGGAATCTCGATCTTTCGTTTTTCAAGGGACCGATTGAAACGAACGATAAATGCGGAAAAACGGTACATGCGGAAACATAACAAGGCAATCTGATCGTAGGGACTGGATAAAATGAATGGTACATACGGAAAAACGATGGATCCGAAAACGATCGATCGAGATTCCACCATATGTGTGTGTGTGTGTGATACTTCATTTATAAAAATTAACATCTAAAACCATACACAAGTAAAGTGCCAACATAATACGATTTTAAATCTAGAAGTATTCCAATTACATCACATTTACTTTATCTTTCAAAATTAATAAAAAAGACTGCTTCTAGCACCCGATTTTAAAATTTAGCGACCTAATCTAATAATCAGATTTTGATTATCTATTAATGCGTATCCTTCTTACATTTTATTTCTATCCAAACAACAGCTTACAACAACTTATATCTACTTCAAAAGTACCCTCTACATAATTTATCTCGTACCTTTTACGATATTATCTTAAAAGCAAGAAAAAGAGAGAGACTTAAATCCCTGCTAGAATATAAAGTCATAGGAATTTGAAATCAAGAGTAATGAATAGCTGATTCGTTATATTAGAAGAAGCACCACCGTTAAACTTACCCCGAAATCCTCCCCTGAATTTCCATCTTTGATCTCAAATTTGAAGAAAACATTGTTTTGCATTCGCTTGCATTATGCATGAAGCGTTAAATTTTTATGAAGATTAAAGGCGAAACGAAGCGGATTTAAATTGCAAAGTTAATATTTTTGTTTATGCTCGTCGGACGGAATTTTTTCAGAAATACTTTATTTACGCGAATCGCATATTAAAATTGCCCAAATTTCATATGATTTATGCCTGTGACTGACAGTATTGTCTGCCCTGTTTTGGTAAGATACTTTGCCGATTTAAAGATCCAATTATCATTAGAAATTATATGTAAAAAGAGAAATTCTCTCTCGGAAGCATATATTTAAATATTTATTTTAGGGTTTTTTAAATTTTTTTCCCTGTTAAAGCGACATTTGAAAGTTATTCGCTGTTTAAAATGCGTATGATTTTATTTCGTTTTGTTATTTTGAATTATGTATTCTAAATACGGAAGTAAAAAAAAATCAGCTTTGCTGAGTCTAAAATTTTATGACTAAATAAAATATACTAATAGATGATTTAAAATGTCCGAAGTTTGAACTTCAAATATTTACATATAAGTGGGATTGGTTAGAGAAACATGGTATTAAAAATTATTTAGTTTGGTACTTTTGAGATCCTTATGAATAATTAAGAGCATCTTTTATTTCAAATTCTTTGGCAATCAATGAATTATCTCTTTAAAATTTTCATAGGATGTGATGCATTCTAAAATGGGGGTAAAAATTTACTCTCTTGTTAGATAAAAGGTACCAATAATGTGTTTAAAATATTTGAAGTTTTAATTTGGAATACTTACAGGCAATGAGTTTTTGTTTAAAAATTTTGGGATTAAAATTCAGTTCGATAAACTCTTTTTAAGGGCCGTATGAATAATTAATGTCACTTTCTGCAAGTTTCTTGAAAACCGGAAAAGTATGAATTATTTTTTTTAAAGTTGCGTCAGTGTACTAACGTAGGATATCCATGTATATCCCGTAAAGTATTGTATTAAGTCTTCGTTTGCGGTAGTGTAGTGAAATACTAAACAGATTAGAAACTAAATTTAGTGGTATCCTGTTTTTCTTTACGATAAAGTTTCTATTGCAACTCCTGCAAAATTTTCGCAAATTCTCATTGAAAAAAAGCTTGGAAAGAAGAAACTACTATATATATATATATATATATATATATATATTATATATATATATATATATATATATATATATATATATATATATATATATATATATATATATATATATATATATATATATATATATATATATATATATATATATATATATATATATATATATATATATATACATATCAGGTTGTAACGAAAGTTTCCCGCCACCGCAAATATCGTCTTCGCAAACAGTTCGCGTTGGCATGTTTAATCATATTTAGTCAAACGATTTCTGGCATTTGAAAGAAAGAGACTTGCTTTAGAACACTGTGTTGTTAAATTTGTAAAAAAATATCGTTATCATTAAGTACAAGGTATCTGAAATGGATCTATCACGCTACGAAATTAGAACCATCATTTACTTCCAGTTCTGTTGCACAAAGTCAGCGACAGACTGTCACCGAATCATGTGTACAGCTTTAGGTACTACTGTTGTAGCATATGACACTGTGAAGGTTTGGTACGGAAAGTTCAATAACAAGGACTAATAACGTCCAAAAAGCAGAGCGCTATGGCCTTGAGCGTTGAATGACGCTAAAGGCAAAACGTCGAACTGAGTTCCGGCGCAAGAAGGTACTGTTCCATCAAGATAATGCAAGACCACAAGTGTCTTATGCATGTACCACAAGTGTCTTCATTCACCGGCTGGACTCTGTATGGCCTCGAATGGCATCTTTCGCCACACCCACTATATAGCCCCGACATCGCTCCTTCGGAGCTTTACCTTTTTTCACACCTGCAGCTACATCTCGATGATGCTATCTTCCATTCTGCACATGACGTCCGAAATGAAGTTGTCTGTTTTTGGACTCGTGGCCATCAAGTTTCTGGGCCGAAGGCTTTGAAAAATTACCAAAAATTTGGCAGAAAATCATAGATTTAGGTGGTGATTACTACCCGCACTAAAGATACTGGTTTCGTGTTTTTTCTAACTTTATTAAGACCGTTTCTTGGGGGAAAACTTTCGTTACAACCTAATATATATATATATAACATTAAAAATCCCATAACACTTTTAAATTCTAAGTTATTATAAATTAATTTGGACATTCGAGCTAATTTCGTTTTTTATTGTAAAAGTCCTCGAGCGAGAATTCTAAAACGACGACTATATTACTAAAAAACTAAGCACGCTTAGCGTGGGTACACAAATTAACTCTTTTAGAGCAATAGTCAAGCCTTTTCCTAACTTTTAATCAATTAACCTCTACTGCGATCACATGGCGAGATAAGTCTATTTAAGACCTGGCATCATATAGGTGTGGGCTCTTTTCATTTTGTACGCTGCCCCGGGATGCCGTCTTCCGCGATTCTTATTTAATAAAGATATAATTCTTAATCTTCTGTGTTGCGGGTTTTTCTTCGATCAAGAATACTTCAAATTTTATATCTACACTGTGACACGAGGAACCCAAAACATCTTTTTAATTCGTTCTTCCGGGACAGGGTCGTCATGTTACATATATATATATATATATATATATATATATGAAAATTGTCGGCATGAAAAATTCAGGATGCGAAAAAAATTTTTAACGCTACTTCTCAGGAAATTAATTAGCATTCTTTAAAATTCACTACTCGAAATATTTTTATTGTTTCGCCAATTTTAATACTTACATATGTTTTGTTAAAACTTCCCATATAATCTTGAATTAAGAATAATCAGGTATTTTTTCCCGCTAAAAATGATAAATTTGTGGTCATATTTTTTTAACACTATTTACTAACCTGCAGGCACTATAGAGAACACGCAAGGTTGCCTCTGGACGCCTATGCTGTTTCTCCCCCAACAGCTCAGAGTGCCGTAGTCCATTTTCGACCTCGGTATGTAGGAAGCAATGCTCCGCGTCGCCATGGTGCTGAAAGTGATTATGTCCAGCGTCTCCGACGTGTTGTTGAAGATCCAACGGAAGTTCACGTCGTCCGGGTCAGCGTCTACCTCGCAGCTCACGTTCACCTCTTCGTGTTTGGCAACACCGTACACACGCTTCTGCCCGGACATGCACACTGGAGAAACTAGATATAAAAATTATAAGAGGACAAAGTTGTCGTAAAATGGCATGGTTTCAAAATAACATATTAACACTTCAGAGGGCGCACCAGTGTACGAAGTGCAAGATTTTCGCAATTTTGAATGGCTTGTTTTTACATGTAAGGTTTGAATGTTCTAAGCAGTTTCTCTTTAAAGCTACACCCTTTTTAATGCACGTCTGATTATCGGATCTTTGTATTCCTTTCCAGTCAATGTTAATCGTGATTTAGACGTGGTAAACCAGTGATTATGCTGGATTACAATACGATAAAAGAAGTTATATATATATATATATATATATATATATCCTTCCGTCGGGCGCGTCTCGAAACTTACGTCATCGGGCGCGGTTTATCTTTCAGATACATCTCTGTTTTATGTGTTTTCTGTTAATTTGTATCTGTTAATTTGTCTTGTTTTCTGTTAATTTGTCTTGCATCTCTTTCTCTACTACATAGATTAGAAACTGCAGAAATGTATCTTTTAGTGCATTCACAATTATTTCCAATATTTCGTCAGAAAAAAAAACAGTTCATAGAGGCGTATATAGATTTATACCTTTCGCACTTCCGATTACTCCAGATAAATTTGTGCTAATATTCTGCGATCTACCTTTGACATTTTTCTTCCGATCCATTTTTCCCATTTAGTACTACTGTATTTTCCTACATAAAAATCATCATTATTAGCATCATAATCAAGTTCTGAGTTATTATAATCACTTTCACTGCTATCAGAATCAACTTCACATGTTTCTTTTTCTTTACCTATGGCTTTATTTGGAAAATTAATCCATATTTACAGGCAACACAAACAGCAAAGAACTAAGCATTGAACAGATGCCTAAAGCACAACAGTAAACAAAGTCAGATAAAAGGTGTTAAAAGTTCATAGAAAGTTCATCATATCTCTTGCGTCCCAGTATAATTTGGTAAAGTTCTCACTTTTCTGGGCTTCCGTATCAAGTCCTGGGCATGTAAGTAAATGATCTGCATTCATATTGCCAGCCCTGCAGACCTGGCATTCACTTTTGGTTAGGATGCCAATTTGGTTTAAATGTTCTGCTAGACAGTCGTGGCCTGTTTTAAGTCTGAAATGTGCCACTGCTTCTGTACGGGATTTATGACTATAGTCTTTCCAGCTGTCCTGGATCTCTTCCCAACGTTTCCCTTTAGATAGCAAGTTCTGTTCTGTCTTAAGTTTTAAAGAGATTTTGTTGTAGATGTTTTTCTTTATTGAGCCTGTAGAGATTGGATGAGTTAATTGTTGTTCTAGGGTTCCCTTCGTTGCTAACGAGTCGGCTCTTTCGTTACCTTCAATGCCAACGTGCGATGGGATCCATTGAAACACTATCACTTTATTATTGCTTTCAAGGAGGTTAATATTTTGTTTTATTTGGGAGATACCAGGCAATTCAGTGCGACGATTCGACGTAACAGCCTGTATTGCAGCCATTGAGTCCACCAAAATTACAGCTTTAGTAAATAGGTTAGTAATCAATATGAGGCTGTTCATTGCCAATGAAATTGCTTGGATTTCAGCATCATAGCTAGACATGTCCCCTCCACCAGAAGCAGAATGAGAAAATAGTTTGCTATATACCCCGGCACCAGTCATCTTGAAGTCTGGAACCATCTGTGTAAATTCTTGTCCATTCAGACTCAGGGTATTTTTCATCTAATACACACAATGAGGTGATTCTAAAAATTGGTTCCAGAATTCCTTTCTTGCCCGAGTTATCTACTTCCAGGTGATTTTCAATGTCCATAAAGTCTAGGGGGTTTACCAAGTTTGTATTCAAAACCGTCAATTCTGTAACATCAAATTCATCCAATAATTTTAGACAACTCTCAATTGGGGATACCTGTGTTTTCAATATACCCGTACCTCCATCATTAATCCAATTCGCTTTCTGTGAAGCTCTTAATCTAATGAATGTTCCCAAAGATTATCTCTTGATTTCCGTGGCGATAGGGAGATTGTTGGTATATTTCTGCATAGCCAAGATCGGAGTTGTTTTGACTGCTCCTCTAATGATTCGGAGAGCTTTATTTTGTGCTCTCTCCAGGATATCCATCTTAGTTTTTGGTATAGAGAGCAGTACTTCGCATCCATATTTAATTAATGGTTTTATATAGGTGTTGTAAGTTTTGTTTAGGGTCTGTTGGTTACAACCCCATTTAGCTCCTGCGAGTCTTTTCATAATTCGAATTTTATTCTCTACTTTTTCTGTCACGTATTTGATGTTGTCATTAAAATTCAGTTTGTTGTCCAAGATCACTCCTAAATATGTGGTGCTATTACTTTTTCTGAGAGTGACATTATCTATGTGCAGGT
Organism: Dolomedes plantarius; assembly: GCA_907164885.2. NCBI lineage: Eukaryota > Metazoa > Arthropoda > Arachnida > Araneae > Dolomedidae > Dolomedes > Dolomedes plantarius. Next base: position 19,014,421 of record OU015502.1, on the reverse strand, counting down.
TAAATTCTGCATTTACGTGTCTCAAAGAGAAAAATTGATAAGCTGTTTTGGACTTATTAATAATCATGTTGTTGTCCAATGACATGTATTCAGTGTCTTCAGGGCTTCGTTCATTGTCTTTTCAAGAATTCCCTTTTGATCTTGATATTTTCTTGTGTTTTTAGCCTCTGTCCAGATGACTACGTCATCTGCAAACATGCTCACTTCAATATCTTTGATTTTATTTAGTTTTGTCACCAAGTCATTTATATAAATATTAAACAGAGAGCAACTGCTAACTGCCCCTTGGGGCAGTCCTAATTTGCTTTGTTTGTATTTTGAGGCTTCCTCATTCCAGCAAGTTTGGATCCATCTTTGGGCTATGAATCTTTTGTACCAGTTGATCATGTTGCCTCCAATACCATGATCCCGGAGTTTGTAAATCAGCTTCCTTCTCCATATAGTGTCATATACCTGCTGAAAGTCAACATATACTGCCAGGGAACACATGTTTCTAAAATAATTTCTTCGTCATCATCACTTTCATCAAATTCTTCAGCATTTAATTCCTAATTTCCATCACTAAATATAATACTATGAGCTAGAAGATCTTTTTGATTATTCATATCTAAAAAGCGTTTACCACTCATCGTGGGAAAAGATAAATGAAAAACTTACAGGGAATCTTGATACTTCCGTAAAGCTTCAAGAGACAAACGTTATCGGGTGCGTGTATCTAACAGATACAAAACTTCAAAAAATATTCAAAACGCGAAATACTACTACACGGAACTGGTCGTTACTGCATTCCAAATTAGCAGGTGGTCAGATGGACAGATACCGATAAGGTCAAGGTCGTCAGAACAAGTTTTAGGGGACAAAAGCAGGGATATTGACACGCGTGTGTCAGTCAGATCAACACGCCCGATGGAGTGATATATATATATATATATATATATATATATATATATATATATATATATATATATATATATATATATATATATATATATATGTGTGTGTCTGTGTGTATATATGTATATATATATATGTGTATATATATATATATATATATATATATATATATATATATATATATATATATATATATATATATATATATATATATATATATATGTATATACACTGCTGGCCACCCAAATTGCAACACCAAGAAAGACAAGAGATATCACAACAAAATTGATTTCGAGATAACATGTTGACCAAGTATCAAATGATTAAATTTATAGACTTCTGTGAAGTGTGGTTCCTGCCAAAATCAGTAGCCAGAGTAGCCGCCATTGTTGGAGGTCACCGCTGCCACACGCCTCGGCATTGATTCAAAGAGACTTTGGATGAGTTCTTGTGGTACAGCAGACCAAGCAGCTTCCACACGTTGCCAAAGTTGATCTGCTGTGGCAGCTGGGGATGGAATCTGGGCCAATCGTAGAGCAACCATGGACCACATGTTTTCTATCGGCGAAAGATCCGGAGAGGGAGGCGGCCAGGGAAGCAATTCAATCTGGCGATTGACGAAGAACCGTTGGACAATGCGTGCCACGTGTGGTCGCGCATTATCCTGTTGAAATATGGCTGTGGGCAAGCCCTGAAGGTAAGGAAGTGCAACTGGCTCCAACACCTCGGAGATGTAGCGCTGGCTGTTTAAAGTACCGGCAATGCGGACTAGAGGTGTGCGAGAGTGATATCCAATACCGCCCCATACCATAATACCCGGTGCAGGACCAGTGTGGCGTTACATAACGCAGCTGTTCAGCATCCTCTCTTCACGGTGTCTCCAGACTCGAATGCGACAATCGTGGTGTTGCAGACAGAAGCGTGACTCGTCAGCAAAGACAATTTCATTCCATTCTGCCGTCCACATCCTTCTGTCATCGCACCATTGGCGGCGGAGACGTCTGTGGTTCTGCGTCAAGGGTAGACAAAGCAATGGACGTCTTGCGGACAGACCACTCTGCTGTAAACGGCATCGAATGGTACGCGCAGACACTGGATGATGCGTTACAGACTGCATGTGCTGTGATATGGTTCGTGATGTGACTGAGCGATCCGTCTCTTCCATGCGCACAATTTGCCTGTCATCACGTGAAGTGGTGCGCTGAGGTGGATGCGATCGAACACGCCGGTCCGTCGTATCCTCCTGCATCCAACGATCACATATCCGCATTACAGTTATTTAGTTTCGTCCAACACGACTACCGATTTCCCTGAAAGATAATCCACAATCTCGGTAGGCCACTATCCTTCCTCTGTCGAACTCTAATACTTTATCAAAAGATGATCGCTTTTTTCGACGAGGCATAATTGATCGTTTTTTTGAAAAAACCACAAGAAAAACACAATTGCCGAACTTGAAATCGTCGAAATCTAAAAGCCTTAAATAGCGCTTTGAAGTCGCGCTACAGGCGAGCGTGATGTGCATCTCTGCTGAAATTCTAATCATTTGCATATCTCACCTCCGCTAATGCATGTTGTAAATTTCATGTTATTTACATGTTTCCTTCAAGGTGTTGCATTTACAGTGACCAGCAGTGTATATATATGTATATATATATACACATATATACACTGCTGGCACACATATATATATATACATAGATATATGTATATATATATATATATGTGTATATATATATATGTATATATATGTGTATATATATATATGTATATATATATATATATATATATATATATATATATATATATATATATATATATATATATATATATATATATATATATATATATATATATATATATATATATATATATATATACAGTCGAACCTGTATTTAACGAACCACTATTTTGCGAATGTCTTCGTAAAATAATCTCCAAATAGCGAAGTGCATTCTCTATTTAACGAGCTTTTTCTTGAGATCCAATTTTTTTTTTCTCCATATATCTCAAAATATTTCTGAACATTTCAAAACTTATTCTTTCTTTTAACACATTTTATGGTGATCAGTGACCTTGAACTGGTTTTAACAGTCGCCTAACTCACTCGTCGTACTATTCGCAACAGTTTTGTCAAAGCTGGATTCTTTGTCAACAATGAGAATTCGGCAAATATGGAGGACGAAGACGATGTTCTCTTAGAGGAACTTAAAAGAAGGTGGATACAGCTAAAGGAAAAGGAAGAAATTAACGATCATGTACTGATTGATAATTTTCTTTCACATGATTCTGAAGCTGAAACCTTGGAAAGACTAACTGAATTGGATATTTTGGACAGTGTGAAAAATAAAAACAATACACCAATGAAATACGATGCAGACGATGATGATGAAGATGGTAATGATCATGATGGGGAAACCAACAAACCCTCCGATAATGAAATGCTAAAATCATTTGAAACAATCCGACGCGGATTACAGTTTGAATAAAATACGCCAGAAGTGGTTTTTTGTGCATTGCATAGATGCGAGACGTATTATGATAAAAACACTTTTTCAACCAAAAGACTCAGATAAAATTAACAGACTTTTTCAGTAATTAAATTTAAGGACGCATGTGGTAATGTATGTTTAAAATTACTTGCTATAATAAATACGATAATGCCATTAAAATTCATTAATTTTAATATAATTATTTTTTATTATTGAAAATACAGTGTATTCCAGGACAATGTTTTGCTTTATTGTTGATTTCCTTGCAGATTTATTTTTCATTGGTAAGGTATCAAAACAAATAGATATTAATTTATAAAATAAAGATGTGATTAATTACTTGTTTAATAATATTTAGTGTTTTAAAATGTTTAGTGAATTTAAAATCTGTTTTATGTAGTTTAAAGTATTTTAAAGGGTGAATCTCTATTTAACGAATTTTCTATATAACGAACTATTTTCGGGATTTAGCGACTTCGTTAAATAGAGGTCCGACTCTATATATATATATATATATATATTTATTTATTTATTTATTTATATATATATGTATATATATATATATATTTATATATATATATATATATATATATATATATATATATATATATATATATATATATATATATATATATATATATATATATATATATGCATGTATGCATTGTTTTTTAGGTTTTTGGACAGAATAGGATTCCATTCGCAGGTTCTCCTCAGATCCAATAAATCGGACAGTTCTGCAATAAGGCGATGGTATCTGCATTCTTTTGCCTTTAATTATAAATATATCTTAATATTAACAACATTTTATCTCTTGTCATAAAACGCAGAATTCTTATTTTCAATTTTTAACAAGATTTATTGCAAAAGGAATAATCAAGTTTGAAAGAGACGTTGCACTTGTTGCCACGTGCGACTGCTTGTGTTCCATAAATTGGCGCGCCCGCTGAAGGGTTAATGGTACATGGATACACATTTCTCAAATTGCCACCCACCTAGTATAGTGGTTAGTGCGTTCTGGCTAGCCACTATACTAGGCCCACGCAGAGGGCTTGGGTTCAAATCTTGAATAAGGACAGGTTATTTCCGTGTTGCTCCCCTCAAAGGGAGCATTGATGGCTCACCTATACGTTGCCCCCATAATAACGGAGTGAGCAAAATTTCTGGGATCTTTACTGGTCAATGTGAGAGAAGTACAAAATGTCAGAGATAAATGTTTGCCACGTAGGGAGAAAAAAAATCTGAAAAAAAATCTACTTTTTTTAATATTTCCCCAGGCTTACAGAGAACCCAGAGTTCCTTGAACCTCGGTATAAAGAAGTTGATCCAAAGCCACTAACAGGTGAAAAGTATATGACACATAAAAACTGGGAATAAATAGTGGTAGTTAAGTTCTACTCAAGAACTAGACATAGACATGGTATATTAACGTGACACCAGAGAGCAGGGCTCCATATCCTCGTACGGATGATTTTTTGTGGCTATATTTCCATTCTCAGGAATAAAAGAAATGTGTTGACATTTAAAGTAAAAAATAAATAATAATAATAATAATAGTAAAAGTAATTATAATTCTATAAATATAAAATGCCAACTATATATTGTAGCAGAATTATAAATTATTTTTTTCTGAAATAGGCTCTCAAATAGGCTCGTAATCAACATGAATCCCGAATCCTTCGGCCGAGGCGTTGTTACAGTCGACGTAAGATATCCGCAGTCAAAATGCAAAAAGGAATTGTAAACATCAGATCGAGAATATCGCTCCTTCAATACACCAGCTGGATGCGCAGTTCTGATGCCCTGGAGATCACGCTATTCGATCGTTGGACACCAAATTTTTATTATTTGCATGTTCGGTCGAAGTATTTTTGCATATGGAATTTCATTACAATCGGACTCTTTCTTGGGGCGTCAATTTTTTGTTGTTGTTGTAGTGTATTTCCAATTTGATCCTGAACAATGATTCGAGAGCTAATGGCAATGCAGGATTTTGTACAAATGCTTTAAGCAGAATTTGTGGAAAGAATTTACATACTAGCAAAGCCTCAAAAATTATATTTTTCCTAGGGGGGTTGACTTTAGTAGTACTACAGCAATATGTGACGCCCCACGACTAAAATGAACATATTCGTAACACGGAGGAGTTATTTAGAGGCATTTGTAAAGACATTTGTGTCAGTAAGAAATAAGATTAGAAGTACGATATTGTTTCTCAACTTTTTTAATATTTCCCCAGGTTCACAGAGAGCCCAGAGTTCCTTGAAGTTCCTTATAAGGAAGCTGTTCCAAAGACACTAACAGGTTAAAATTACATGACACATAAAAACTGGGAATAAATAGTGGTAGTTAAGTTCTACTCAAGAACTAGACATAGACATGGTATATTAACGATACACCAGAGAGCAGGGCTCCATATCCTCGTACGGATGATTTTTTGTGGCTATATTTCCATTCTCAGGAATAAAAGAAATGTGTTGACATTTAAAGTAAAAGATAAATAATAATAATAATAATAGTAAAAGTAATTATAATTCTATAAATATAAAATGCCAACTATATATTGTAGCAGAATTATAAATTATTTTTTTCTGAAATAGGCTCTCAAATAGGCTCGTAATCAACATGAATCCCGAATCCTTCGGCCGAGGCGTTGTTACAGTTGACGTAAGATATCCGCAGTCAAAATGCAAAAAGGAATTGTAAACATCAGATCGAGAATATCGCTCGTTCAATACACCTGCTGGATGCGCAGTTCTGATGCCCTGGAGATCCCGCTATTCGGTCGTTGGACACCAAATTTTTATTATTTGCATGTTCGGTCGAAGTATTTTTGCTTATGGAATTTCATTACAATCGGACTCTTTCTTTGGGCGTCAAATTTTTCTTGTTGTTGTAGTGAATTTCCAATTTGATCCTGAATGATGATTCGAGAGCTAATGGCAATGCAGGATTTTGTACAAATGCTTTAACCAGAATTTGTGGGAAGAATTTACATACTAGCAATGCCTCAAAAATTAAATTTTTCCTAGGGGGGTTGACTTTAGTAGTAGTACAGCAATATGTGACGCCAGACAATGAACATATTCGTAGCAAGGAGGAGTCATTTAGAGGCATTTGTAGAGACATTTGTGTCAGTAAGAAATATAATTAGAAGTACGATATTCCTTCTCTACTTTTTTAATATTTCCTCAGGCTCACATACAGCCCATAGTTCCTTAAAGTTCCTTGTGGAGAAGCTGGTCCAAAGACACTAACAGGTAAAAATTATATGACACATAAAAACTGGGAATAAATAGTGGTAGTTAAGTTCTTCTCAAGAACTAGACATAGACATGGTATATTAACGAGACACCAGAGAGCAGGGCTCCATATCCTCGTAGGGATGATTTTTTGTGGCTATATAGCCATTCTCAGGATTAAAAGAAATGTGTTGAAATTTAAAGTAAAAAATAAATAATAATAATAGTAATAGTAATTATAATTAAATAAATATAAAATGACAACTATATATTGTGGCAGAATTATAAATTATTTTTTCTCAAATAGGCTCGTAATCAACATGAATCCCGAATCCTTCGGTGGAGGCGTTGTTACAGTCGACGTAAGATATCCGCAGTCAAAATGCAAAAAGGAATTGTGAACATCAGATCGAGAATATCGCTCCTTCAATACACCTGCTGAATGCGCAATTCTGATGCCCTGGAGATCACGCTATTCAGTCGTTGGACACCAATTTTTTATTATTTGCATGTTCGGTCGAAGTATTTTTGCATATGGAATTTCATTACAATCGGACTCTTTATTGGGGCGTCAATTTTTTGTTGTTGTTGTAGTGTATTTCCAATTTGATCCTGAACGATGATTCGAGAGCTAATGGCAATGCAGGATTTTGTACAAATGCTTTAAGCAGAATTTGTGGGAAGAATTTACATACTAGCAAAGCCTCAAAAATTATATTTTTCCTAGGGGGGTTGACTTTAGTAGTACTACAGCAATATGTGACGCCCCACGACTAAAATGAACATATTCGTAACAAGGAGGAGTCATTTAGAGGCATTTGTAAAGACATTTGTGTCAGTAAGAAATAAGATTAGAAGTACGATATTGTTTCTCAACTTTTTTAATATTTCCCCAGGTTCACAGAGAGCCCAGAGTTCCTTGAAGTTCCTTATAAGGAAGCTGTTCCAAAGACACTAACAGGTTAAAATTACATGACACATAAAAACTGGGAATAAATAGTGGTAGTTAAGTTCTACTCAAGAACTAGACATAGACATGGTATATTAACGATAAACCAGAGAGCAGGGATCCATATCCTCGTACGGATGATTTTTTGTGGCTATATTTCCATTCTCAGGAATAAAAGAAATGTGTTGACATTTAAAGTAAAAAATAAATAATAATAATAATAATAGTAAAAGTAATTATAATTCTATAAATATAAAATGCCAACTATATATTGTAGCAGAATTATAAATTATTTTTTTCTGAAATAGGCTCTCAAATAGGCTCGTAATCAACATGAATCCCGAATCCTTCGGCCGAGGCGTTGTTACAGTCGACGTAAGATATCCGCAGTCAAAATGCAAAAAGGAATTGTAAACATCAGATCGAGAATATCGCTCCTTCAATAAACCAGCTGGATGCGCAGTTCTGATGCCCTGGAGATCACGCTATTCGATCGTTGGACACCAAATTTTTATTATTTGCATGTTCGGTCGAAGTATTTTTGCATATGGAATTTCATTACAATCGGACTCTTTCTTGGGGCGTCAATTTTTTGTTGTTGTTGTAGTGTATTTCCAATTTGATCCTGAACGATGATTCGAGAGCTAATGGCAATGCAGGATTTTGTACAAATGCTTTAAGCAGAATTTGTGGAAAGAATTTACATACTAGCAAAGCCTCAAAAATTATATTTTTCCTAGGGGGGTTGACTTTAGTAGTACTACAGCAATATGTGACGCCCCACGACTAAAATGAACATATTCGTAACAAGGAGGAGTTATTTAGAGGCATTTGTAAAGACATTTGTGTCAGTAAGAAATAAGATTAGAAGTACGATATTGTTTCTCAACTTTTTTAATATTTCCCCAGGTTCACAGAGAGCCCAGAGTTCCTTGAAGTTCCTTATAAGGAAGCTGTTCCAAAGACACTAACAGGTTAAAATTACATGACACATAAAAACTGGGAATAAATAGTGGTAGTTAAGTTCTACTCAAGAACTAGACATAGACATGGTATATTAACGATACACCAGAGAGCAGGGCTCCATATCCTCGTACGGATGATTTTTTGTGGCTATATTTCCATTCTCAGGAATAAAAGAAATGTGTTGACATTTAAAGTAAAAAATAAATAATAATAATAATAATAGTAAAAGTAATTATAATTCTATAAATATAAAATGCCAACTATATATTGTAGCAGAATTATAAATTATTTTTTTCTGAAATAGGCTCTCAAATAGGCTCGTAATCAACATGAATCCCGAATCCTTCGGTCGAGGCGTTGTTACAGTCGACGTAAGATATCCGCAGTCAAAATGCAAAAAGGAATTGTAAACATCAGATCGAGAATATCGCTCGTTCAATACACCTGCTGGATGCGCAGTTCTGATGCCCTGGAGATCCCGCTATTCGGTCGTTGGACACCAAATTTTTATTATTTGCATGTTCGGTCGAAGTATTTTTGCTTATGGAATTTCATTACAATCGGACTCTTTCTTTGGGCGTCAAATTTTTCTTGTTGTTGTAGTGAATTTCCAATTTGATCCTGAATGATGATTCGAGAGCTAATGGCAATGCAGGATTTTGTACAAATGCTTTAACCAGAATTTGTGGGAAGAATTTACATACTAGCAATGCCTCAAAAATTATATTTTTCCTAGGGGGGTTGACTTTAGTAGTAGTACAGCAATATGTGACGCCAGACAATGAACATATTCGTAGCAAGGAGGAGTCATTTAGAGGCATTTGTAGAGACATTTGTGTCAGTAAGAAATATAATTAGAAGTACGATATTCCTTCTCTACTTTTTTAATATTTCCTCAGGCTCACATACAGCCCATAGTTCCTTGAAGTTCCTTGTGAAGAAGCTGGTCCAAAGACACTAACAGGTAAAAATTATATGACACATAAAAACTGGGAATAAATAGTGGTAGTTAAGTTCTTCTCAAGAACTAGACATAGACATGGTATATTAACGAGACACCAGAGAGCAGGGCTCCATATCCTCGTAGGGATGATTTTTTGTGGCTATATAGCCATTCTCAGGATTAAAAGAAATGTGTTGAAATTTAAAGTAAAAAATAAATAATAATAATAGTAATAGTAATTATAATTAAATAAATATAAAATGACAACTATATATTGTGGCAGAATTATAAATTATTTTTTCTCAAATAGGCTCGTAATCAACATGAATCCCGAATCCTTCGGTGGAGGCGTTGTTACAGTCGACGTAAGATATCCGCAGTCAAAATGCAAAAAGGAATTGTGAACATCAGATCGAGAATATCGCTCCTTCAATACACCTGCTGAATGCGCAATTCTGATGCCCTGGAGATCACGCTATTCGATCGTTGGACACCAAATTTTTATTATTTGCATGTTCGGTCGAAGTATTTTTGCATATGGAATTTCATTACAATTGGACTCTTTCTTGGGGCGTCAATTTTTTGTTGTTGTTGTAGTGTATTTCCAATTTGATCCTGAACGATGATTCGAGAGCTAATGGCAATGCAGGATTTTGTACAAATGCTTTAAGCAGAATTTGTGGAAAGAATTTACATACTAGCAAAGCCTCAAAAATTATATTTTTCCTAGGGGGGTTGACTTTAGTAGTACTACAGCAATATGTGACGCCCCACGACTAAAATGAACATATTCGTAACAAGGAGGAGTTATTTAGAGGCATTTGTAAAGACATTTGTGTCAGTAAGAAATAAGATTAGAAGTACGATATTGTTTCTCAACTTTTTTAATATTTCCCCAGGTTCACAGAGAGCCCAGAGTTCCTTGAAGTTCCTTATAAGGAAGCTGTTCCAAAGACACTAACAGGTTAAAATTACATGACACATAAAAACTGGGAATAAATAGTGGTAGTTAAGTTCTACTCAAGAACTAGACATAGACATGGTATATTAACGATACACCAGAGAGCAGGGCTCCATATCCTCGTACGGATGATTTTTGTGGCTATATTTCCATTCTCAGGAATAAAAGAAATGTGTTGACATTTAAAGTAAAAGATAAATAATAATAATAATAATAGTAAAAGTAATTATAATTCTATAAATATAAAATGCCAACTATATATTGTAGCAGAATTATAAATTATTTTTTTCTAAAATAGGCTCTCAAATAGGCTCGTAATCAACATGAATCCCGAATCCTTCGGCCGAGGCGTTGTTACAGTTGACGTAAGATATCCGCAGTCAAAATGCAAAAAGGAATTGTAAACATCAGATCGAGAATATCGCTCGTTCAATACACCTGCTGGATGCGCAGTTCTGATGCCCTGGAGATCCCGCTATTCGGTCGTTGGACACCAAATTTTTATTATTTGCATGTTCGGTCGAAGTATTTTTGCTTATGGAATTTCATTACAATCGGACTCTTTCTTTGGGCGTCAAATTTTTCTTGTTGTTGTAGTGAATTTCCAATTTGATCCTGAATGATGATTCGAGAGCTAATGGCAATGCAGGATTTTGTACAAATGCTTTAACCAGAATTTGTGGGAAGAATTTACATACTAGCAATGCCTCAAAAATTATATTTTTCCTAGGGGGGTTGACTTTAGTAGTAGTACAGCAATATGTGACGCCAGACAATGAACATATTCGTAACAAGGAGGAGTCATTTAGAGGCATTTGTAAAGACATTTGTGTCAGTAAGAAATATAATTAGAAGTACGATATTCCTTCTCTACTTTTTTAATATTTCCTCAGGCTCACATACAGCCCATAGTTCCTTGAAGTTCCTTGTGAAGAAGCTGGTCCAAAGACACTAACAGGTAAAAATTATATGACACATAAAAACTGGGAATAAATAGTGGTAGTTAAGTTCTTCTCAAGAACTAGACATAGACATGGTATATTAACGAGACACCAGAGAGCAGGGCTCCATATCCTCGTGGGGATGATTTTTTGTGGCTATATAGCCATTCTCAGGATTAAAAGAAATGTGTTGAAATTTAAAGTAAAAAATAAATAATAATAATAGTAATAGTAATTATAATTAAATAAATATAAAATGACAACTATATATTGTGGCAGAATTATAAATTATTTTTTCTCAAATAGGCTCGTAATCAACATGAATCCCGAATCCTTCGGTGGAGGCGTTCTTACAGTCGACGTAAGATATCCGCAGTCAAAATGCAAAAAGGAATTGTGAACATCAGATCGAGAATATCGCTCCTTCAATACACCTGCTGAATGCGCAGTTCTGATGCCCTGGAGATCACGCTATTCAGTCGTTGGACACCAATTTTTTATTATTTGCATGTTCGGTCGAAGTATTTTTGCATATGGAATTTCATTACAATCGGACTCTTTCTTGGGGCGTCAATTTTTTGTTGTTGTTGTAGTGTATTTCCAATTTGATCCTGAACGATGATTCGAGAGCTAATGGCAATGCAGGATTTTGTACAAATGCTTTAAGCAGAATTTGTGGGAAGAATTTACATACTAGCAAAGCCTCAAAAATTATATTTTTCCTAGGGGGGTTGACTTTAGTAGTACTACAGCAATATGTGACGCCCCACGACTAAAATGAACATATTCGTAACAAGGAGGAGTCATTTAGAGGCATTTGTAAAGACATTTGTGTCAGTAAGAAATAAGATTAGAAGTACGATATTGTTTCTCAACTTTTTTAATATTTCCCCAGGTTCACAGAGAGCCCAGAGTTCCTTGAAGTTCCTTATAAGGAAGCTGTTCCAAAGACACTAACAGGTTAAAATTACATGACACATAAAAACTGGAATAAATAGTGGTAGTTAAGTTCTACTCAAGAACTAGACATAGACATGGTATATTAACGATAAACCAGAGAGCAGGGCTCCATATCCTCGTACGGATGATTTTTTGTGGCTATATTTCCATTCTCAGGAATAAAAGAAATGTGTTGACATTTAAAGTAAAAAATAAATAATAATAATAATAATAGTAAAAGTAATTATAATTCTATAAATATAAAATGCCAACTATATATTGTAGCAGAATTATAAATTATTTTTTTCTGAAATAGGCTCTCAAATAGGCTCGTAATCAACATGAATCCCGAATCCTTCGGCCGAGGCGTTGTTACAGTCGACGTAAGATATCCGCAGTCAAAATGCAAAAAGGAATTGTAAACATCAGATCGAGAATATCGCTCCTTCAATACACCTGCTGGATGCGCAGTTCTGATGCCCTGGAGATCCCGCTATTCGGTCGTTTGACACCAAATTTTTATTATTTGCATGTTCGGTCGAAGTATTTTTGCTTATGGAATTTCATTACAATCGGACTCTTTCTTTGGGCGTCAAATTTTTCTTGTTGTTGTAGTGAATTTCCAATTTGATCCTGAATGATGATTCGAGAGCTAATGGCAATGCAGGATTTTGTACAAATGCTTTAAGCAGAATTTGTGGGAAGAATTTACATACTAGCAATGCCTCAAAAATTATATTTTTCCTAGGAGGGTTGACTTTAGTAGTACTACAGCAATATGTGACGCCCCACAATGAACATATTCGTAACAAGGAGGAGTCATTTAAAGGCATTTGTAAAGACATTTGTGTCAGTAAGAAATATAATTAGAAGTACGATATTGTTTCTCTACTTTTTTAATATTTCCTCAGGCTCACAGAGAGCCCAGAGTTCTTTGAAGTTCTGTATGAAGAAGATGGTCCAAAGAGACTAACAGGTGAAAATTAAGTATGATTAGAAGTACGATATTGTTTCGCTACTTTTTTTAATATTTCCCCAGACTCACAGAGAGCCCAGAGTTCCTTGACCCTCTGTATGAAGATTTCGATCCAAAGACACTAACATGCGAAAATTATATGAAACATAAAAACTGGGAATAAATAATGGTAGTTAAGTTCTACTCAAGAACTAGACATGGTATATTAACGAGACACCAGAGGTCCTTCAATACACCTGCTGGGTGTGCAGTTCTGATGCCCTGGAGATCACGCTATTCAGTCGTTGGACACTAAATTTTTATTATTTGCATGTTCGGTCGAAGTATCTTTGCATATGGAATTTCATTTCAATCGGACTCTTTCTTGGAGTGTCAATTTTTTGTTATTGTTGTAGTGTATTTCCAATTTGATCCTGAACGATGATTCGAGAGCTAATGGCAACGTAGGATTTTGTACAAATGCTTTAAGCAGAATTTGTGGGAAGAATTTACATACTAGCAATGCCTCAAGAATTACATTTTTCCTAGGGGGGGTTGACTTTAGTAGTACTACAGCAATATGTGACGCCAGACAATGAACATATTCGTAACAAGGAGGAGTCATTTAAGGGCATTTATAAAGACATCTGTCTCAGAAAGAAGTATGATTAGAAGTACGATAATGTTTCTCTATTTTTTTAACATTTCCCTCAGCTCACAGAGAGCCCAGAGATCATTGGAGTTCTGTATGAATAAGATGGTCCAAAGACACTAACTGGTGAAAATTATATGACACTTAAAAACTGGGAATAAATAGTGGTAGTTAAGTTCTACTCAAGAACTAGACATGATATATTAACGAGACCCCAGAGAGCAGGGATCCAGATCCTCGTATGGATAATTTTTTGTGGCTATTTTTCCATTCTCAGGATTAAAAGAAATGTGTTGACATTGAAAGTAAAAAATAAATATAAATAAATAATAATAATAATAATAGTAATAGTAATTGTAATTAAATAAATATAAATTTGACAACTATATATTGTGGCAGAAGTATAAATTATTTTTTCAGTAATCTATATATGATTACTTGGATACTATATGTCACTTGCGCCATTGGTTTGCTATCTATGTATAATACTATGCTTTTAAGTATCTATGAAAACTCTTGTTGGATGACTCGCTATCTTATAGAACAGGAAAACCATTTCAATGAAAAATTTTAGAAAAAACGTATGTTTGCATAGGACTTACACTGAATAGTAAGCAAGGTGTCTTCGCTCACGCCCTCTCCTTCTTGATTCATGGCCATGCAGCTGTACGTTCCTCTGTTCCTTCTTCCAACGTCTTGCAAGAGCAAGGAGTGGTTCCTGACTATGATTCCCATGGAAGGCTGGTGCTCTAGAGGTCGCGACTGGAATTTCCAGTCTACCTTAGTGACAGGAGGATTTGCTTGGATATTGCAGTCGAAGTAGACGTCGCTACCTTCGCGTATGTGCTCGTATTGTTGGCTGGCACCAAGGGCTAAAGATAGCTGGGGAGGAACTGAAAAATAGAACAGAAATGTTGATCGCGCCTCCTCAGCTTAAGAGTTTAAATACTACATTTGATATACTGATTAAAATTAAGCTATATAAAAAATAAAATGCAAGTTTATAAACACTTAATAACTGTACGATATTTTATTATCATTATATATATATATATTTCCTGATTTTTGGTGAATTTTTAAAGATTAATTTTTAGAATTTAATTTATTAAATGCTGATCACGTGATTTCTTTTTCTGATACTTTCAATAAATTTATCGTCACGTGCGTAACAACTAAATAGACAAAAAAAAAAACCATTTTTTTCTTTCTAATGCAGCAGACGATTGGATATTACCCAAAAAAAAAAAAATATTCCTTATGATTTTTTTATAAATATATATATATAAATATTTTTTTACATCAATTGTATATAATGATCGTCTCATTTATTATAAATATATATATTTATTTTTTTTGGCATTAATTGCATACGTTTACCGTTGTATTTAATTTGAATGTACTCCGTAGCGAAGCGCGGGTTTTCAGCTAGTATATATATATATATATATATATATATGGGAACGCTTGCAACACAGCTCTGAGCAAACGAAGCGACGGCAGTGCCATCCCGGGGAGAGAAGAGTTAGTCATCAGTTGATCCCTGGACACCGACGCAAACAGTCGTGTGAAAAGAGTGAACATGACATCCCTGTAACAGAAGACTGAGCGAGACGGCCCTTGAACAGAGTCGACGTTTTGCTAGTGACTATTGCTTGCTACGACGTTACCGTCATGCTAATCTTTATTCATCTTGTATATAGTTCCTCTTCTTAAATCTAATTACATAGTCACGTTTAAATATATAATATTAAAAATCTATAATGTATTGTGAATTTCCTGAGGATTCTTTCACCGCTTACCACACACACACACACACATATACAGAGGCTGTTCACACATATTTTAGACGATGTATATTGTATTCACAAAACTAAATTACATAAAATTCTTGTGTTTTAAATATTCTATTTGACATCCCTTATTCTGAACTATCTTTCGACACCGCAATTTCCAGGATAATAATGGCTTTTGAAGTGTCAGAAGAGGTATTCTATCCCATTCCTCCTGAACAGCTTTCCAGAGTCCTGTAAGGGTTTTGGGACGACGTTTGGATAATGCAGATTTTAAAAGTCCGAAAGCACAAAAATCCATAAGTGATACATCTGGAGATTTAGTAGGGATATCAGTGAAGGGTATGGCCTTGATACCAGATTTTTGTTCCATTTCTTTTAAGAAATTTACAGTGGATTTTAATGTGTGACTGCTAGCTTTGACAGATTGATTGCACTGCTAGCTCACAGATTGATTGCACTGTGGGTAAAGCGATGGTATTTCATTCAGAAAAATTGGCGATAAAATATGTTCCTGATAGTATTTGGAGATAATCTTGATATTTTTTCCCACTCTCTTTAAATCAGCAACGATCATGAATCCCTTAGAAAAACGTTCTTTCGATTCTTTGAACCATGTACTTAAATTTTTTTCTCTCCTTTTATGATAATAAATGGCTCTTTTTTTGTTGCAATCATTTAAATACACCCATGATTCATCTATTGTGACATTTGTTTTCCATTTTTCTTTGGATAAGCGTTTCTCATATAGAATTCTGCAGCGTGTCCTGCGTTCAGCGATATGATTTGGAAGAAGACGATGCACATTGAGTTTTTTCGCTTTCTTAAGATTTAAATCAACGTTTATCATTTTGTTTACAGTGGACACCGAGCATTTTTATGATTTTGCAACTGTCCTTTGACTAGGGGGATTTTCTTTTAACATTAAACAACGTACCTTAGCAATAGTCGAAGATGCCCGTTTTTTCCTTGGATACATTTTGTTTGGAACTTTTGTCCCACTTGAGGCTCCGATTTGACGGTTTTTTCCTTTCTTGTTGACGATATTACCTATCGAAGCTTTAGATATCACAAAACCATGACTCTCACATCGTTTTTGGATAAAGGAGTATGCATATTTCTCTTCCGAAAGAGCATAAATGTACCCTTCGAACCACTGCTTTGTTAAAAACGCCATTTTGAATAAAAACAAAACTTTCAAGCCGCAGACGATAATATTGACTTTTAAAAACATAGTACAATTGCAATTATTTCTTTTGCAGCAAACTACTTTTTATTACCGCTTACCAAAATCGTCTAATAAATGTGCGAACAGCCTCTGTATATATATATATATATATATATATATATATATATATACACACGCACACACACAAATAAATATATATATATATATATATATATATATATATATATATATATATATATATATATATATATATATATATATATATATATATATATATATATATATATATATATATATATATATATATATATATATATATATATATATGTTTGTGTGTGTATAAAGTTTATATTTTCGAAATTTTATAGTAAGTTTAATTACCTGTTCAGAGTGTTAGCTTTGCTAGTTTGAGCATTTATACTGTCGACTCAAAAATCTACTTCGATTACTATAAGTTTTAATATCGATATCTGTAAGAAAGTTGCACTGCCATAAACAGTCATGTATTATATTCTTTTCCTCCAAAAGCTAGCTTTTCTTGCTTAAGCGTTTATTTTGGCAACTGGAAATACTTTCTGGGGATAAATATTAGTACCGACTACTGGGAAAGGCAATTTTATTGACATAAACATATCTGTTTTTTACCTATCTACTCGAAATACCCTCTCCACTGACCTGAGAATTTTATCCGGTAGTTTGGAAAACATTCTTGATCGAGCTTCAGTGTTTTTGTCCTTTGTAAAATATAAAACGCGGTAGAATAAATATTGTGGTAAGTTCACTGAGAAACTTCAGAAATGTTTTGAATAAAATCTATAAATGATAAAGTCAGAAACTTCTTTTTTTTGTATAGAAGAGAAAATTATCGAAACCCTAATGAATTGGAAGAAAGAAATGTTAACTTGAGTGATTACAAAAGAATCAAACAGCATTTAGTTGAAAATTTATTTATAATAGCCACTTTGTGTTTCATAGACATTAAAATAGTTTTCATATATATAAAGAAGGTCGTTCGCATTTGATGGAATATATTTTCTAATTTATTTTTGTCGTTTGCATTTTGAGATACAAATTTGGCAACTTCAGAATAATCGTCTGTTACTGTTTAGTTTCGATTGAAATGTAAAATTAATGATTTATTTTGATAATGGCTCCTAAAATGGGTAGATGGCTCGAAGGTTGCGTAAGTGCTGTCTCTAAGGAGAAATATTCGTTCCAACAAATTATAAAGCGATGTAAAAATCACGGTTATGGCATTTGAAAAAAAAAAAAGTATTTATGATACGTATATTAAATTTGAAAGGAAAAAATGTCTAACTTAAAGTAGCTTGGACCAAAATGGTTCAATGTCCAAAATTTTGAAACTTGAGTGAACTGCACGAGTGAAATTAGCATAGGATCTACATGAATTTTAACAGGGACAGTGTCCTAAGATTTGAAAAAATCCTTAAACTGACATTGACACTTTTTGTTCAAAGGTATATATATATATATATATATATATATATATATATATATATATATATATATATATATATAACAGACAAAGTTGACAGTGAAAAACCAGCACAAGCTCTGTTACTACTTGCAGCCGGGAACTAAAAACATGAAATGATAAGTATTAAAAAGGTTTTAGACAGCATCTCTTCATCAGCGGTGCCCATATTGTCTAAAAACCAATAGATTGTTTCTGATAACTATGATCTAACCAATAAACATACTTAGATACCGTACAATCCATAATAAACAGAAGAATTGATTAAAAAGTTGCTCAATCAAAGAACACCAAGCCTGGCGCTAGACAAAGTTGAAGTTAAGAGAAGGAAACCGCAAGAAGACTGACGTCACAAACCTTGCTACCATGGAGTTAATAGATACACAGATGCAGACTTCCTATGGATATTGTGTTATAGGACAGATAAATCTAAATTAATTATGTATTATTATTATTAATAAGAGTAAAATATTACTATTTTTTATTTATTAATATTATTATTAATTAATGAGTATTATATATATATATATATATATATATATATATATTAACCGTGACCGGCGTCTTCGGTCGACTATGATATCAAGCGAAAGGTGTGCCACACTGGCATAATGTTCACTGCATGATATCAGCCTTAATAGCCGATGACTAACAACTTATTAGACATATATCCCAGTTTCCCTGGGAGTTCAGTGTATGCATCAAATATGATATAAGGATTAGGCCGCCAGACCTAACGCTGGGGATGAACGATATAAAATGCATTCCACTCATTCATCTATTGTTGTAGTAGCAACTTCATGACTCGAAGAAACACCAGAGAAATATTTCTGAGAGGCGAGACATAAGTTATAAGCTCAAATACTTTATCAAATACAAGAGAATAGAAAAGAAGAAATTTCCGCTTTAGCTAAAGAAGGAAGGATATACAGTTACTTTTTTTTTAACTTTAGGTTTGTCTAACGTGAAGTGAGTATAGTTCACAAATCATAGGATAAAGTGCGAAGTATTACGACGGACAATTTAAAGTCTTGAAACATCCTAATTTTCAGTTGTAAAGAATGAAAAGTGTAAGGTATACACAAGATTCGATTCACAAGAATCGAACTTTTGAATTAATGAATTAAAGAAGCTGCTTCAGATATGCTAATTTCGGCATACGCTCTTAGTATAAATACCACGCAGCGTCATTAATGATAAAATAGGGAGGTTGTTAAGGTTGAAAAGGTGTTATCCTGCGCTAGTGCTTAGCGGGCCAGAAGTTTACATGGCAGTACTGCTGGTTTGACTTACTGTTCGTGAGTATAAAAATATATTGTTCTTGAAAGCTGTGTTTATACATTCCGTACAAGTAGTACGCATGCTTATTGCTGTAAAAGCCAATTATATGTGCAACGAATTCAATAAACATTGTTTCATGTATAAACTGTGTTTGTATATAATTCAAATAGAGTGCCACTTCAAATTATATACACCCAAGTCTGGGTAGAAGTGAGCATAGAAACTCTATACTGGCGCCCGAAAGATATATATACCCTGGTAGTTAGCGTTACATTTGTAACGAACAACATAATTGAAATTAAAAACTGTGTACTGTGTACTTATATTGATAAAATTGTTGCAAGTACTTATATTCTATTTAAAAAATGAGTGTTGTAGAACAAAATCCTGCTGGAAATTTTCCTCGGGTAATTATGGTTCAGCATTTTGCGCCATTCGAAGCCACCTTCAATGGCGGCCCCTCAAGCCAATTCCTAAAGAAAATTGAGCATTACTTTCAGCAACAATGCACCCCAGAGGGGGATAAACTTAAAATTACTCTAGCCGCTTTAAGAGGTAGTGCATTTCAGTGGTACACATGCATGCAAAGCAGTAATCTGATTTTTGACTATTTGTCATTCAAGCAACAGTTTCTTAGTGTTTTTATAAAGACCTTTAATCAAAGTGAAATTGAAGCGGAAATTTATTCGCTAAGGCAACGTGAAGGTCAGTCTGCATTAGATTTTGCTACGGAAAAGATTTCCAAGTGTGAGGAATATTTAGAAGGGGTGACGGAAGCGATAATCTTAAAAATAGTTATCCAACGTTTGAAGCCAAGTGTTCAAGATTTTTTAGATAATCAAACAATTACAAGCAAGGTTACCCTCCTTCAAGCTTTGGATAAATATGACAATAGACATTTCTTCGCTACCCCTCACCGTCATTCAGGTACGAGAAGTTTTATACAGCCGCGCCAAAATTTTTCTCGAGTTTCAAACCAGCAGCGTAAGCAGTACCGCAGGCAAAATAATAGAAGCGCACGGCGTTATAATGAAATTAGTGCACTTAAAGAAAATAATATGCAAGCACCTTACTTGCACTGGCAAGTTGATTCACATGATATGGTTCAACCTGTTGAAACTGTGTGGTCAAATGTATTATTTTGTCCGAGCAGTAATCATTATTTTGAGAATAGTGACAGTTAGGGTATTTTTGTGGCTTATAAAGAAAGTGAGTCTAGCCGGAATAATGAGGTAATTCCAGTACAAATTTCTGAAAATAGTGCCGATAATAATGATAGTGGTTTAGAAAATAAATCATCTGACACTTCTATAAATGCTATACCTGATATTATTGATGCTATACCTGATATTTTAGATGATATTCACACATCTGTTAATGAAGGAAATTTAGTAGATGACGAAGTATGCGTTACGGAAGTTAGTGAATACTTATTAGTTGACGACAATAAAAATTCTTTAAACGATAGTAGGAACTCGCTAGGTAATGATGATATTATTTCAAGTTTCCAGCCGAATGGGGATGCTGTAGACCAGATTAAGAGGTATATAAACCGTGCAGACTATACCCTGTTTTCAAATCAAGTGCAACAAGGTTCACAAGGTTCACAAGATGCTGGACCCTCGGGGGTCACCAACGAAGACCGTCCTCCCCCTACTCACGATTCCGGTGATAACCTGCATGAGGGAAGCAGCTCCACTCCTGCACAGGAACCACGGTCAGGAGTTAAAAGAAAGACTCCCATGACTTCTCCATCATCGGCGCCTGACTCTCAGCCGTTCGAACATCCACGCAAGCGGGGGAAGCAGACGCAAAGGAAACGAAAGATCTCTGCCGCCCAACAAGATCCTCCTCCCAAGAGACCTCCTGTCCATCGTCAAGCCGGACCAGCGCCTCAGGACCAACGAACTGCTGCACGAAGGATGCCCACACGGTCAACGAACCCCTTTACTAGGACTGCGACCATCAAGAGAGGTTCCACGGATTGGACAGACTGGTGCAAGGAAGTTGCTGCATTCATGAGGAACAAGTCTTGTATCAATTCTCTTATTCTAACTCCCACCCTTTAATAAAACCGAACCAAATTGGTTTGAAGTTCCCCATTGTATATACTGTGTAAACATTTTGAGGGGAAGGAGTGAGCCACTGAAAAAAAAAGGCATACTGTTGTTTTATAAATTTTTGAAGGGGACATGTAGTGAAAAAAAAATACATACTAACTACAGATAACAACTAACTAACATACTAACTTCACAAATCATGACACATGTGCATTATAAATTGGGGGAGAGCAGATACAAACAGTCAAGAAATGTCATGCTGTGCAATTGTGTTGACAATTTTAACTTAAATAAGTTTTTTAGGGCGCAGTTTGCCAGCCCAGTATCCGCAACTCTGCAAATCCACTGTGTGATGGTGTCACCTGGACCCTTCGGGGTTAGTTTTGTAAAATGGTAGTGGCATTTTCCCCACACAACGTGTGGAAGGTTTTTTGGCTTTGCCACCCATTATGTAAAAAGTCAGACCAGCACGCGTTTTCAATTAGTTAACTGAAGCCGTTCAGACCTCAGTTACCTAATTTTTTTTTTCGAGGGAGGCCAGTGTAAGGTATACACAAGATTCGATTCACAAGAATCGAACTTTTGAATTAATGAATTAAAGAAGCTGCTTCAGATATGCTTATTTCGGCATACGCTCTTAGTATAAATGCCACGCAGCGTCATTAATGATAAAAGAGGGAGGTTGTTAAGGTTGAAAAGGTGTTATCCTGCGCTAGTGCTTAGCGGGCCAGAAGTTTACATGGCAGTACTGCTGGTTTGACTTACTGTTCGTGAGTATAAAAATATATTGTTCTTGAAAGCTGTGTTTATACATTCCGTACAAGTAGTACGCATGCTTATTGCTGTAAAAGCCAATTATATGTGCAACGAATTCAATAAACATTGTTTCATGTATAAACTGTGTTTGTATATAATTCAAATAGAGTGCCACTTCAAATTATATACACCCAAGTCTGGGTAGAAGTGAGCATAGAAACTCTATAAAAGTTTTTCTCTATAAAAGTCTAGGCTGTTTTGTTTTTCTTTCTGGTCGTGTTTATTGTATCCCGGCTTTACTATTTGTTGAAATTAATTTTCATTAACATCATTTTGAAAACCGTCATTGTTATATTATTAAACAATCATTGTTATAATATACAGCCTACAACATGATTATAATACTAATAATTACACTTAAAACAGTTAAAGATGACAAATTGACTAAGAATATAAGCAAAAAATTAGAAAAAGTGGTTCAGAGGATTTATGTTTAATTTTTTTGTACTATTTTCATTTTTAATTTACGAAATATAAATGAGACTTCAGAAACATAGATTGTCATTGCACAACATCGCCAAGAGAAAAACCGTAACTGCTTCTGATTGGTTGCATCTGTTGGACCAATGTGCCCCCCATTATGCATTTTTTGTCGTAGATTTCTTTTTCTTTTACTGACTTGATTTTTTCTTTTGTGATCATCCATACCTTTCATTTGATGAAACCTACATCTAAATTTTTCTTAAGTTTCTGACCACGAAATTGACAACACTGTGACCAGCGTCTAATGCAGTGGTTCTTGACCTTTTCTTGATCAGGGAGCACTTGTCTAAAAAAATTACTGGGGACGCTCTCCCATCCCATAATTTTACAGGCACAAATAGGTTGAATTTTCTGTCATTAATAAACTATTTGTGATAAAGGAAAACTTTAATAAAAAGTTACCAACAATACAGGGGGATTCAAACCTCCATGTACAAACTTTTATGGGAGGTAGAAAACTCAAAAACAAAACAGAATCACATAGGAATGTATGACCGAAAAAACGCAAACCTGGTCAGCAAAAGGATAAACAAAGATTCAGAAATGTTGACTTTCCATTTCTGCATCTGTGTTTATCCTGTAGCCCAATGGTTCCCAAACTTTTTCCTCCATCGAACCCTCACATTTTTCTCTTTAATATACAACATACAACATAATTATAATACTAATAATTGCACATAAAACACTTAAAAATAACAAGTTGACCAAGAATATGAGCAAAAAAATTAGAAAAAGTGGTTCATTAGGTTTATGTTTTATTGTTCTTGTACAATTTTCATTTTTAATTTCGCAAATATAAACGAGACTTCAGAAACACAGATAACGTGACTTCAGAAATACAGAAAACAGTAATTGCACAACATCTCCAAGAGGAAAAACGGAACTGCTTCTGATTGGTTCCATCTGCTTGACCCATGTACTGTTTACGGTCCAGTGGATTTCTCCACTTCTGCCTAGTGTACACAAATAACAGCCGTCGGCGTTCTTGGCATATGCAAAAGCGTCATGACATTCGACTTTAGACATATTAAAACATATTATCTTTAGACATATTATATTTATTTATGCATATTAAAACGGATATTATTATCTAATAATTACATTCATAAAGTATAGAATTAAATTTTAAAACAGAAAAAAATATCATAAGCCCCCAATAAACCCCCGGAATACTATAGACCCTTTTAAAACTTCCATCGACCCACCAAGGGGTCCACCTGGATCCCGTTGGAAATCCCTGCTCTAGCTGACCAGGTTTGCTTTTCCGGTCATACATTCCTATGTGATTTTGTTTTGTTTCTGAGTCTTCTACCTCCCCTAAATGTTTGTAGATGGAGCTTTGAATCACCCTGTATAAACAGCCTTAATAAAAAGTTACAAATAAACTGAAACTGAATAACCGTAACGATTTTAATATATATATATATATATATATATATATATATATATATATATATATATATATATATATATATATATATATATATATATATATATATATATATATATATATATATATATATATATATATATATATATATATATATATATATATATATATATATATATATATATATATATACACAGGGTGGGTGTCCCAAATATCGCCCCTGTGCCTAATATCGCCTACCCGTGTTTCTAAAGTATGATTCGCGCTATGTATGAGAAAATGCAGCCAAATCTTAGTTCTGGGTTTGTAGTAACAGCGGCGCTAGCGACAATGCTCTTATCACTGACAACAGAAACTATATGGCGTCTGAAGTTGTTTTGGCTGTTGTCTTCGTAAACTTTGGCTCCAAAGAATCCAGTGAATGACCAGGTAGGTGCATCCAATTTCTAATTTTGCTTATACCATTTGAAAGTGCATTAAACAGAGACTTTGCTAGCAACGCCTTATAGCAGGTGCTCCTAATTTCGCCTGGTAGGCGGTAAGAGGAACAGAGGTAGGCGATATTAGGAACCGCTCTGGAGTTCACTGGAAATTTCAATTTTTCCAATTTAGCTACATAACTTAAACTGGCACTGGTTTTGGAGCTGGTTGATCTCGGGATACCAAAGGAAATAGTTATTAGGGATGTTCTTTGAGTTTCCAGCCTAATCAGAAACTAAAAAGTGGATGTAATATCGAAAAAAAGTTAAGAGTAGGCGATATCTGGGACACCTACATTAAACTTAATGCCAAATATAAAAGCCTATGAAAACGGGGTGAGATTTTTGAGCTTGCGTTTCCTTCACTAGCTGTTAAATGAATGTGACGCTGCGACTCCATGTAAAAAAACACTCGGGATATTTTAGCACTTGAAACGTCAGGAAACGGAAAAAAAAAATCAGGAATTAATTTAAATAAAAAAATTCAAAATCAGAATTTTTTTATTGTTCCTGATTATACAAAATTATTACATTCGCTGTTGGTTTGAAACGTTGAAACCAATTTTTATTAATTTTTCTTCTATAAATTTAAGTTGCTAGAAAACTGCTGAATCCATTTACTTCATTTGGGTTGTGACAACGCCAGAGTAGAAAATTGGAAGCCATGGTTCGCCACTGGACAGTAGACGAAGATTGTTTATTTACAACAGCGTTGGGAGCTTTTTCCACGCGCGAGATTGGGAGTTTTTTCCGCGCGCTGGGAGTTTTTTCCGCGCGCCGGGATTTTTGTATCTCAGCTCCGCGCGCTGAGATGTGATTGTAACTTACATTTAAAATGTTGTGTTCTTTTTGTATAATAAATTGATGCATGAGATGTTAATCGTCCATGTTTAGTGCTTTTCGCCTTACACATTGGATTTTGTTAATAGTGAGCCAACCGGCCAAGCTGTTACAGTGTCTTGAACGAATGATGTTTATCTTGAGATGTGTCAAATTTGGTTTTTGTAACCGCAATTTCTATTCATTGGAGATAATATACAAATTTTAAAAAAATTATTTCTGCGCATGCTCAGTGACATGTTTTAATCTGGCTTTAGATACTTACTAAGCACGTGACCGCATAAACACGTTAATTTGATTATTCTTAAGAATCTATCTAGATCTCTGTCTGCTAATTTTATTTTTAATTATGTTTGTGAGATATAGAATTTAACCTGATGGAAACTGTTTATTTCGTGCTGTTGAGTAACCTTATTTCTTTTTATTGGGTTCCATAGTAATCTTTTAAAGTGTATTTCTCTATTCTTAATATTATGATTTTAAACATTCGGCAATGTTGTGTTGAGTATAATTTGTGCATTAGTATATTTATTCACTATCCAGAAGTCATGTTTTGATGAGTACTAATTATTATTTTTTATTTTATTAGTGCTGACTTCGGGACCAGTTCTTGGATTTCCAGGGACCACCGGTAAAGAATGAGTGGTCTAACAGAGATAAAGCTACAGTGGCTACCAGCCTGTAAACTGTGCTTTGGGAGATGGCTCGTTTAATATGCAGTTATACTTGACATAAAGCCATGTGTTTTATAACTTGCTCAATTGTAATTTAATTGCATTAAAAAATATCTAATGAAATTATCACTAATGGGGGCGATGCCTGCCAAGTACGACAACCTTTCGCGTCTTTTGCGCATGCGCTTGGCGTCATGGATCTTGGCGACAATCTGAATGAACGGGTTTTTCTAGTCTCGCGGAGAAGACACTCTTGGTTCGACGGCGTTAGAGCAAGGTCGCTTGAGATGGTGTGGTGCTGGGAGTCATGTGGAGTGTGGAACAGTTTTAGGACTAATGTGATAAATTGTAATTTTTCTCGTAATATTTGCAACAAGTATCTTCTGAGAATAAAATAGTCTTTTATAATGTCCCCCTATGCTATTTGTTTCTGTTAAAAGTGTGAGCCTGACTTTGTTTAAGGGGACAGTGGGCTTTCAAAATTGTGAAATTTGTCCAAAAATTCGATTTTTTTTATTCTAATGAATTGTGAAACTACGGACGAGTAGGAATGTGTTGCAAAAAGAATTTTTAATTTCTGTGATTACTTTCCTAGTTATAGGCATTTGTATTTAATTTAGATATTATGTGGTTTTTTAAGAGCAATAACTTTAAATGTGTTTTTCTCAAAATAAAAATTTTCATGTCATACGAATATTCAAACTGCTCCAGGCGCATTTCTAATTATCGTATTGCTTTGAAATTTAAGTTTTTATATACTTAACTGTATATCAAATAAATCTTATTTTAAAAAAAAAAAATTGCTTCGTAGCTCAGAATTTCTAAATTTTGTACTTGAAAAGATGATTTATAGGTATTTCGCGTAATAAAAAGGGTGTTTTCACTAGTATTATTATTTTCTCTTTATATTTTTAATGAATGCTTAAAATAAGCAATAAGTTTCATTGTTAGTTCTATAAGGTATCCTGCAAATAATAATTACCATATTATATGCAAAAGAAATGCGCATGGAAATATTTAATGAGACCTATTTTTGATATAATTAATAATTCATAAATTATTCATATTTCATCTTTAAATTTTAACCACTTTTACATATCTATGGTACTAATCCCATATTCAAATTTCAAGCAAATCCATTCAAAAGAAAAAAAGTTAGGTTTGAAGGTCCACTGTCCCCTTAATATAAATTATAAGTAAGAAATTAATTCCTAGTACATCCGAGCCACGTGGGGCAATTCATAACGTAATGGTGGGAGTTTCTTTTATAGACCCAAATTAAGTCTGAGTTTTATCTTCAGCGATGCACTGTGAGAAGCAATTCTGGGTTATGCTATTCAACTATTATATATTATCTTGCTGCTATTTTAATAAATTAATTTAAATTCTTTACTTTTATAACGTATCTCTTGGCCACTTTGAACACTGTCACAATACTTACAGAATATATTCAATTCCCAGTTATCTTCTAAGGCACTGTCTGGGGTTTCAGGATTGTGAGCTTTGCATGTGAGGGGTTTTCCATGTTCTTCGCTTGTTGGACGGAAAAGCAGTCGACTCGTCGTGGAATTTCCATCCCCCGAAACTGTCTCCTTGGCTGAAGCGGTCAGGGATTCTTGGCCGACCCACCAGGACAGCCTGGCAGGTGGTCGGGATCCGAATGTCTGGCAGACCACTTCCAGGTCTTCACCAGCAGACATAGAACGGCGAGGCGTGACTATGCGCACTTCTTGGGGGGAAACTGTTGGAGAGTGTAAAATGCACAGATTTTAAGGAAACATAAACATTTCAAGTAGTCCTTTAAAAGAAAACAAAAAGATGCGGCAAACTGACGGTGAAGTACTGGCAACTCAGGTGTCTGTACTTCATCGTTAATTTTTGCTACAAATCCACACAGAGAGAGATTCACTTTAAAACCTTTAAAGTCGTCTGATTTCACCGTAATTGCCCGAAACAGTAAATTGAACTTTAGTAACAAAATGGTCATTTATAAATCTTTCATAAGACCCTTACTTACGTATGCTGGACCAGTTTGGTCGTATGCAGCGGATTCCAACGTTAAAATTCTGGCTGTTACTCAAAACATGACTATTTGGCAAATCACTCACTCCCCGTGGTATTTTCGCATTGTTGACATTTATAGGGAGATAAATCTCCCCACTAGTCAAAATTATCTTCAAAATCTTGCTATTAACTTCCATAAAGATTTACCAAATGATCATATTAAAAATATTGCCGATGACGACCCTGCGGACCTAGCTAACAAGAATCGTCCCTGTGCCATTCTTGATCGTAACATTTAAATGTCTGTCCTGTCTTTGTTCGCTTAGTGTCTTTTTCCCCCATGTTTTATCTTTATTTGTACTATCGAAGCTTTTTGGCTCCCCCACTTTCTATTTTCCTTCCTAGTTTCGCTGTTTCCTGATCACTGAAGTTTTATGCATTGCTATATCATCCTACAGTGGAGGGTCTGGCCCATGTACTGTAGTTACCACTGCTCTTCCTGAAGCTCCTGAAGTCCTGAAGATTTCCAAATAACCAAATGATTCTATCCACTGAGTCTGAAGATGGCGAAAAAGCATGGTGTCAGGGAATCTGACTAGACTAAAGTTAGATGGGCTTAGACGTCACAACACGACAGAGTTCTACCGTCCTCCCTATGGAGAAGTTTTTAAAACAAAAGAAATCCATTGAGAAAGTAAATTTTGGTTTGGAACATTACATGCCACTGGAAATTCTGCTGTATTTCGCTAAACCAATTCACAGAAAATATTTCTACTCAAGGTACTAGTAAATGACTTTTTTATTCTTTGTGGGCTAGATGACTGCATTTTGTCAGTCAGCAGCTGAAATGTTGAAAAACTCCCCATTTGGAATTATTTTCCTATTGGTATTGGCTAAGCTTTGTCAAAGAACACATAAGAAGGGCTTAACTTAGGTCCAGAACTGCTGAACGCTACAGAGGGTATATGTAATTTTAATACTCCTCAGCTCGAAAATTTGCTTACGAAAGAAAACATACTTACGACTTAAATCAATCGTAACTGTGCTAGAAACAGGAACTGTAAGATTGGTGTTAGAGGCTTGGCACGTGAGCATTGTTAACAGATCTTCCCTCTGCAGATTCAACAAAACCAACTCATTCCGGACGAATCCACGCCCGAGGGTGGTGTAAGAATCATCTAGCAACGTAGATCCTTTCCACCACGATAGTGACGGAGTTGGGCGACCTGAAAGTTTGGAAATCATAAAGTAAATATTTATATTACAGTTTTCGGTTTGAAATTGGAAAATAATGGTATTGAGTAATTTTTGAAATTTGATAGATTTTGACAATTTTTATGACCAGTATGATTATTCAGGAATTTGTGGTGTCTTTTGACACTATAAGCTGCATGCGACAATTCGCAATCCAATTTGCGAAACGTGGTACGAAAATTTTCATGACTCATGCTTCATACCCCTCAACTGCGAATTAAAATTAGTTTTATAGAATCTGCAAATCACGGTGCTTCTAGCCCATTTTTTTTGAACGTGCAACTTTCTTTTTTTTTTAGGAAAGTCCTATAGTTCATGTATATTCGGTTCGTATTACCAGTGTTAAATTTGTTGGTATTTGTATAAAAATGTCATGTTACCAATTTTGAGCATTTTTGTGCGTTTTAAATGGAATCAGATCCTGCAAGCTGCACTTAACTCTTCAGCGGGCACGCCAATTTTTGGAACACCAGCGGGCGCACGTGACAGAAAGTGCAACGTTCCTTTCAACCCTGATTATTTCTTTTGAAATAAACTCTTTTTTTTAAATTAAAAATAAAAATTCTGCGTTTTATGATAAGATATAAAATTTTTATAATATTGAGATGTATCTATAATTAAAGGCCAAAGAATGCAGATACAATCCGCCTTATTTAAAAAATGTCCGGTTTATTGGATCTAAGGACAACTTGCGAATTAATTCCTATTTATGTCCAAAAACCTAAAAAACAATTAGAGAGTCCATCCTTTTGTCATATTGCAATCCAGTATAATCGCTGGTTTACCACTGTTAAATCACGACTAACAATGAATGGAAAGGAATAGAAGGGTCATAAAATCCGACCTGCATTCGAAAGGGTGTAGCTATAAATAGAAACTGCTTAAAACATTACAACCTTACATGTAAAAACAAATTATTCAAAATTAAGGAAATGTTGCACTTTGTACACGGGCGCGCCCGCGGAATGGTTAAATACGCAGGTATATTAATACGCCAAAAATTCGATAATTTCCCATGTTTTCGGTTACATATTTATATGTGTTAAAAATGCTTTCGACAACTAATAAAAACACTCTTCTCAAGGCGAACGATTTGTACTTCAATGGATACCATCTCAATGCTT
The DNA here is from genome assembly GCA_907164885.2 of Dolomedes plantarius. Taxonomy (NCBI): domain Eukaryota; kingdom Metazoa; phylum Arthropoda; class Arachnida; order Araneae; family Dolomedidae; genus Dolomedes; species Dolomedes plantarius. Next base: position 18,983,608 of record OU015502.1, on the reverse strand, counting down.
TATTGTAGGATATGAAATATCTGACGAGTTAGCCAAGAAAACTGCACACAACCAATAGAGTCCCAATCATATTTCATGTAGCTCGGTTGCCACTACTGTGTTGTTGTTGTTAATTTTTATGTCCCCTGGTTGGAAGTTCCAGATCAGGTCCATATAGGCCTCCCTTTGAAGTGTGCGGCTCTGGTTTAATTAGCACTACATGGGTAGAAGTCCGACTTAGCTAGGTGCAACATCAATTTTGACAGAGCACCCCCCCCCCATGGGTGACATCTGGAGGGATCGTACCCACTCTCACTGACATTCATAGATGGACTTTCCGGTGTACGGATTTCAAGTGCCCATATCCGGCATATCTAAGGAGATATTTAACCGCTGATATCTGAGCACGTAAAGCCAGCCCTTTACCGCAAGACCTTCTCGACTGCCACTACCGTACAGCAGCTGAATACCAAAGAATTCTCCAAAAGATTGCCCGAACAGAAAAATAATCTTGTTGGAGTAATTTATTCAAGTCGCTTCCAGAATGGCCGAAAATGAAGGAAGTTGCTGAATTCCGTCTGTCCACAGAACATGACTGCCTCAATAAACGCTTTCATAGATTAGGGGTTAGGGGGAACCCTTTGATAAACGAACTCAATTATGGACTTTGGACCCCTATAACATGCTTTGCTATGACGCGGTCGTCCGTTTGGGACGTTTGCTGGGAGGCAAGATTCCCTGTGTGGAACATTCGATTATTTTTGCGTTTCTAAGCTTCTGTGCAATGTGGTATGTTACAGACGAATATCCACATTTATAGTTAAGTGCCTTCCACGTTTGATAAAAAAATAAAACTAATTTATCTATGCATTATTACCTGAATTAAAAAATGTAAAAATAGGGTACATTCTTTATATATATATATATATATATATATTACTATGACAAAGGCATTTTGAAACTAATACAACTGCAGTATCGCACATAATGAGTGTTACTTTTGCAAATCTGCTGTTGTTTCCAATCCCCTTGGTGTAGGAAAGCTTACGCTAAGTCCAAAGGACCTAGGTCCTCAGATCCTAGGTCCTTGGCGAACGGTAGTAAGCAGCTTCATTTTAAGGTGAGTTACCACTAGGACTGAAGTCTCACTTGACCTCGAAGAACACCGGTAACATCATTTTGAACCGAATCAAGTGACGAGACCAGAACACTTGACCCCGCACCTCCAGAGGTAAATTTGAGAACTTGGAGGACATTGTAGTCACAACCTATTTTACGTGCCCCGGCCACCATTGGTGAACACGGCGGTGGATTTACAGCGACGAGCATCGAACCAGGGATGTCCACATCACTGGTCCCCTGCTCTTGCCAACTGAGCCACCGCGCCCCTACTTTTACAAAACTTATATCTATGAGAAACTCAACATTCATTACATTTTATGCATCTGTAAAATACAAGGGATACTTCTCTACAAAGTAGCAAAACTTGACTGAAGCTCGCAATAATACGTGGCTTATTAGAATTTACGTGCAAAATTCCTTTTATGTCAATGTAAAATAATGTAATATAAAACATTATTACAATGCAGAATTTTTTCTTCTAAAAAATATTGTTATACTGAAGTCGTCTTAAATCATTTTACAGGAGAAGGTAAAATTTTCAAATTGTTAAAATATTAATGAGTTGAAAATTATTAAAATAACTGACGAACGACATATTTATTAAAAAACATAAGAAAAATATCTCCCAAAAATTTTTCATATAAATTTTCAGTCTTGGGGACTTCAAGAAAGAAGACATTCCCAAAAGGTGTAGAAGCGTAGAATGTTATAATTGACCGTGGTGTGTTTTCGAGAGATGGTCAATGGTAAAACTCTTATAACAACTCCAGAGGCAAAAAATAAATAATGACTTGAGGAGCACTAAGGTGGCGTAAAAGAAAACCTGTCTGTGTGGCCATTGATAGCAATTAAAAGACTATAAATGTTGCAAGATAGATGGTGACGTTATTTTATGGCCCACAGTAAAACGTTAAGATAATGGTAATATATATATATATATATATATATATATATATATACACACACATACATACAATGGTAAAGTGGTATCCCAAACGAAAATTATGGTGGGAAGGTACTTCGTAGACTTTGAATATGAGCAGTGAAATAAGGGACCAATTGGGGCAGCAACTGCTAACAGAAAGGCAGCCCACTGTCCAATGAGAAAAAAAGGGGTGGGCTAAAATGGCCACGGTAAACGGACAACAGCCCCTCCAAGAAAAGAAAAGAGAAAAGTTCGACAGATTTCGCTTGCTGTTCCCTGAGCTCTTATATAGAAAGCCAGTTGAGCTATCTCTTAGTCTAGCGGAAGTTCCTGGAATCTGACATGATGATGCTAAATATGAACTGATGTAGGCACCTGTCAACGAAATCCTTCATCACTGTATTCTTCAACAGTAGTAAGTGCCCCCCGAAAATCCTAGAAATAATTGCTTTGACCGAATATTTTGACTTTGCTTCTGATTACTCATGTATTAAGTGATAACATGAAGGGGAACCGTATACTATGAATAATTCCACTTTAAAATAATTTTTAGTATTGTCGAATAAACGTATGATAAAGGCCAATTCTCTATGTTTCCTTGCTTGCCCGTACGCATCAATTTATTAAGGTTCTATTACAACCTATAAAAGACTCTTAACACTATTTATCCCGGCCACCCTTGCGTAAACATATTAAATGTCAACTCTATTTGAATGTACTTTCTTTAAAATATTCCAGTTACAATAAGGCACTCAAAAACTAATAAAGGCCATTTTTTATGCCAGTTACCATCCACGGAAAATATCCCTTAGAGAGAATGCGAAATTCACTTTATGCATCTTGATATATTTATTTGACAGAAGAAGTAATATAAAATGCGACTCCGGCAGAGACATCCTCCTTCCAATATGAGAGAAAGCACCCAGCAACGTGTTTATCCTCTCCACTTCCGTCTCCCCTGGCAACAACTGACCTTATGAACATTTAAATGGCGGCTTTACTTACCTCCAGCTGCTTCGCATATCAGGCTGACGGTGGACCCTTCCTCGTACGGTCCTATGACGCCGGTGACTGTATTGTTCTTGCCGTCGCGGACTGTGAGGCTTTTAGGGGGAACTGGAAAAAAATAGGAAACGGGATATTTAGGAGATTGCGTTTATATGCTGCAATCGAAAATGGGTATGAAAAGAGATAGCTGTAATGTTTAACGCATTTATATAGATGTCAGGTTTATTTGTCATACGAAATATTAAACTTTTCCTAACGGATTGGGATAGCATGTATCCCAAGAATACGGACCCAAGAATGAATATATTATATATATATATATATATATATATATATATATATATATATATATATATATATATGTGTGTGTGTGTGTGTGTGTGTGTGTGTGTGTAATAATAACAACCGATCCTTATAAACTGTTCCGCCCCACCTTCTTTACTTAACGCGTATTCTAAATTATCCTTGTTTCTTCTCAATAAAGTACAGTCTCTTTCTTCAAATTGCGACCTAGGAATTAACGAACTCACCATCCATATTACCCCTTAGTACACACGCGTTAAAGATATTTGTAAACATGATTTAGCACCACGTGATGTTTTCGCCTCGGAGCGCTTTTCGGAACATCATGCGGTCCATATGTAATCAAGTCAGATGCTCAATTCTAGCCAATAAAATTATTTCCCCGCGGTCAGTACACCTACACTTTATAACCTTCTGTAAAAGTTTACGGCGTGCTTTTTACTGTCTTTCGATGTCTTGTCCTGTTTACGCGCTGCTCCGCTGCTGTCCGCTAAGATGTAAAATTTGCGTTCTGAATGCACACCGGCAGGGACCGGTGGCGTTGCTATTGTGTGTGTCCAGTTGTCAAGATACCTGTGTTTTTCTGAATAATATTTGTCTACATTAGAATCCGGAATAAATTAATATGGGTCGCATATCTGTTGTGTGCGTCCTTCCAATGCCTCTCCAGTGTGTGGTTTTCCTCCCCGATGTGTCAACAGCTCTCGTGAAATGGTCTTCATCTCTTGACCACTCCGGCTACGTCTACAACATGTTTGTGTTTCATCTCCTCTACATACGTAGTTTAAGTTAAAGTTTACCGTGCGCATTAGCCGATATCATTATATATATATTTGTAGACGTAGCCGGAGTGTCAGGAGATGAAGACCATTTCACGAGAGCTGTTGACACATCGGGGAGGAAAACCACACACTGGAGAGGCATTGAAAGGACGCACACAACAGATATGCGACCCATATTAATTTATTCCGGATTCTAATGTAGACAAATATTATTCAGAAAAACACAGGTATCTTGACAACTGGACACACACACACACACACACATATATATATATATATATATATATATATATATATATATATACATACATACATACATACACACACACACATATATATATAACACCCTTAACGGCCGTTCTTACATAGGGGGGTCTGAAATTTCCCAATCTAAAGTGGGAATGAGAAAAATGGGCCCCGTTAGCTAAAGGTTAATACTCGGTTGACTGTGTGAAACTGTACTTCCAAGCATGCATACATATTATATATATAGTTGAACCCGGATTTAACGTTATTCAAAGGACCCTAAAAAATGACACTATATGCGGGAAAACGTCATATCGGTATAAGGACAATCACAAAACACTGAGCATAAAATAAAGACTAATGTAGGTAACATATCATTTATTTCTTCGTTTCCAAGGGTTTAAACTTCAGTTTTTTTCTAAATTATGCTTTAGAAGAAATCGGTTATTTTACTTTGTATCCTGGATATTAGCGGTTACGCCAGTATTGCAAGTCTTGATATGGAAGATTTTTTTTCCACAATTTCTGACTATTTTAGGAAAGTTTCATCGAGTTTTTCCCGCTTAAAAAACGTTAAATGCGGGTAATATTTCAAAATGATTACGTTAAATCTCGGATTTTTTAACATAACAAGTAGAGTAAATTAATTGCGACTAATGAAATATGACGTTATATGCGGAGAATCGTTAAATACAGGTTACGTTAAATCGGGGTTTCAATGTATATATAAATATATATATATATATATATATATGTGTGTGTGTGTGTGTGTGTGTGTAATTTGATGGTCCCCCTACCATAGAAGACCGAGGAAACTATGGACCCATCATATCACAACGAAGACATAGAAAAATTGTAGTAGTCGAAGCCAGAGCAAAGACGGCAATAGTTACGTTGAACTAAATATTTTATTAGACAAAATGACACAACCTCTCGGGGCAATGAAATATGAAAAAAGCAATCCGAATCTTGACCGCAGGGTCTTATATAAACTTTTGAGGTGGCTCGCCATGTGATCATAAAAAAGAGTAATGATTGGCTATCCGTGACCCTGCTGACAGAGGTCACGTGATACTTTATGTAAGATGCGCGAGAATTTGGGATTATCGAAGGGACGCCACCAAATTTCAGTTCTTTAAATCGGAAACGAAATTAATCTACGACCAAGGAAATTTAGAAGAATTTAGAATCTTGAATTGGATTTATGGTTTTTTTATGTTATATATATATATATATATATATATATATATATATATATATATATATATATATATATATATATATATCTGTGTGTGTGAGTGTGCAAGCAACCATAGACCTACGTGATTTTGTGCTTATGAGCGGGCATTTAAGCATGTATTTTAAATATAGAATTATTTATTTAATATGCATGCTTTGATATGCATCCCGTGTATGGTATGAGTGTTTATGTACATTGATATGTTTTGTAAACGTCGGAACATACTTTGGAGTGATTTTATACTGACGAGTCTGCCTGCAGGAATATAAGTATACATGGCTGTGATTTCTTAAATATGTCTGGGCAGAAATGTATATATTTGTTTACTGGTCTTAAAAATGCGCAAAATTATTAAATGCGTATATATCTAAAACATATATATATATATATATATATATATATATATGACCAAACAAATGTTCATTTTCTACATTCTGTTTCGAGTATTAAAGTGCGCAAGGTATCTTTTCTTACTAAATCGACGATGCTGAACAACTTTGCAATTGACTTTTTTCCCGCATCTCGTACCGTTTTTGAGATAAAAACGCTAATTCCCAAATTTGCCGATAGATAGCGTTGAAATTTGTCTCCGCGAGTAGCGCATAGACTTTTTACTACACCTGGACACCAATTTTATGGCCTAAGATGTCACCGTTTTGAAGTTATAGGGGGTTGTAAGGGATATAGGTTGGAACCCTGTATAAAAGTGAAAAAAAAAGTACCTTATCGACTAAAAAGTTAAAATTTATAGTCTAAAAGAAATCTCACAGAAGTTGAACTTTCAGAAATAAATCAAATACCAGTATTTTAATTACATATCCCATGCGTAAGTAAATTACTCACTAGATAGAGAAACAATGTCGAATAGTAAATAAATAATGTTTGCACGCGACAAATGTATTATTATCTTCCCTTCCAAAAGCTAATAAGCTTAGTCCGTAATACTGCCTGCTTCACATGCTAACCGAGGCACTGATGAACGCCGCCCGCACGTTTGCAATCCGCCTAATTCAAAGATTAAAAGTAACGGGGCGTAATTTCCTCCATTAAATTCATTAATGCTGAGAAATAATTACAGTATGTGGGCGCTGGGGTTAGCAGTCGGGTGCAATAAATTTAGATTTTTCACCGCGAGTGGAAGAGGAAAAAAAAAGGTACATCCAATATTAAATTAAATTTTAATAAAAGGAGGTGAAAAAAACCCGTAATTTCAAGCACTGATATGTAAGTTTCTCTTTGATTTTAATCAACTCTTAAAGTGCCGTAAAATTGTTCATCCATATTTACGACTTAACCACGATTAAAGAAAAAAAACGGCTATTCTTTGTGTGAGATTAACCGTGTCCTGGAAAAGTAATCATTTATGTTATCGTGCATAAATATTCATTTTACGTCTAGGTTTATTTTAGAAGGGTACTTAAGAATGCTTTGAAGATGGAATTCTATTTAAAGAATACAGATCAAAACCTTGAATTGTATCGTGTTGAATGCTAATAGATTAATATTTCTAGACATCAAAAAAAGAATTGTGTCATACGAAAAAAAATGATGTGACGCTGACATAGGCTTTCATTTAAAAACAATTAGTTGGATATTTTTGACTTATGTCATGACGTTATAAGATGAAAATTTATTACAAAATATTTTTAAAAAATTTTAAAAATGTCTACTAAGAAATTTTACTGCTACGTTTACTGAATAATGACTAAAGAAGTGGTTAAAAAAAAGTTAGATTGTATCATGCTCGATACGACAAATTTAATGTTTCTAGACAGTACATAAGGAATTGTGTCATACGTAGAAAAAATGGTGTTACGCTGAGATAGGCTTTCAAGAATAAATAATCAGTTGGCATGTTTGATTTACGTCGTGACGTTATCATTAAAAAAATAACATAAAGGCAATATAATACGTTATCATCAGAAAAAAGCTTGAAAAACTCAAGCATTCGAAAATTTCGATCACAAGGGGCTTATTGTTAGAATAACAGTCACATAGAAGTAAAAAGCAACAAAACGTCATTCACCGCCCCATAAAGAAAATTAAATCTTCTTGGTCAGATATTCTCAGCTTTTTTCGACTGTGGCGCCCATTGGACCTTGTTTTCACCCCGTGGACCCCCTGTTCAACCGGGACAAAGGTAGCCCCATTTAAACGTTTTGATTGTAAATGAAACATGTTTATGCATAACATTTTTAATTTATACAAAATACAATTTACATGAAAATTTAAACTCAATCAATGTATTCCTTGGACTTGATGACTAGAAGCAAGCTTTCTATATGTGGTTATATTGCTGTGAGGGATAACCGAGGATCAACTCTCTCCATCTGAAGGTGATTTTGAGTTTGGCTGAGTTAATAACTCACGCGTCTAATTCTATCAAATGAGAAATATTAAATGCTACGAAAAATGGGTGTGCTTTATCCCTAAGTAGCGGAATCGTTTTAGATATGGAACTCTTTATCCAAACATGGTGTTTTTTCTAGACTAAAAGCCATTTTGTGATTTTCTAGACTAAAGCCATTTTGTTATAAAATGTGTGAAGTAACTCCTCGGAACCGTCAGGCTATTATTTTAATGCATAAAGAAAGCATTTCAAATGCTAGGTTTGCTCATCGGTGCTGCCGCAGTGAGTCGAACTGCTTCACGCCTTATAAAGAGATTTAAAAGAGAAGGAACCGTGGATAAGAAGCCTAGAAATGGTCGTCCGGGGTTATCTTCGAAACGTACTGATGCTTCATTGACACGATTATGCCGAAAAAATAGGCTTGAAAGTTCTGCTACACTTGCAAGAAAATGGGGTGAGTCGACTTCTGTCATTGTCAGTTCCAGAACAGTTCGCAGGATGCTCCGTGAATCTAGTTTCAAGGCACACGTGACTAGGAAAAAACCAATTATGAGCAAAGCAATGCGCAAAAAACGATTGGAATGGGCCAAAGTTCCCAAAAATTGGAGTACTTTGAAATGGAGACAAGTTTTGCTCTGCGGCTAAAGTCGATTTTCTTTAATGTCTGACAAACCTGACCACGTTTGGCGTAAAGCAAAAGGGAGCATAAGTCAAAACTGCCTGGATCGTACAGGAAAACACCCAGGAAGCCAAATGGTATGGGGCTGAATGTCCCATTAGTCAACTGGACGACTCCATATGGTACAGGGAACTAGAAAGAGTGGTCAGTATATTAGTGTGCTGAAGGATAGATTTGCTTCCTAGCGCTCATGACATACATGTTCCCAAGGCAGAAATGGGTATTTCGGCAAGACCTAGCACCCTGCAATACATCGAAAACTCTAAATCGAAACGTTCCTTATTTTAGGTTAAGGCTGAATTTGCAAAACATGGTGTTACTGTTCTCCCATCGCCAGGAAACCCGCCAGATTTAAATCCTATTCAGAATTTGTGGAGTATAATTGGAAGGAAAATACCTCAAAATCAGTACAAAGTAAGTACAAAGTAAGAGCTTCAGGGAACAATAATTGAAATTTGGCACCATGAAATACCGAAAGAAATGTTACAAAACCTTGAGGATTCCGTCCCAAAGAGAGTGGCTGTTGTGATCAAAGCCAGAGACAGCCCAAAAACATATTAAATGCTTTTCTGTTCATTTGCACTCATGTATTATCTTTTCTGCTCAGAAAAACTTGAAATTGTTTCTTTATTTCATTATATTCCCGGGAACCAAAATGGATTCCAATTTCTGTTAACCTGTACCTTTTTTTGTATACTATTTTTTATAAAATTAAATAATTATTTTTGTTCATTATTTTTGTTCATATCTTGTCTTTAAACTAATTTAACATATTGACATTAAAAAATATTATTTGGGGGGGGCTTATTTTTGGAAAAATGTTAGATTTCTCAGATTTCCAATACTTTTAGCCTGTAGTCTATATTAAGGTTAAGGTTAGAGGGGTCATTTTTTCCCTTACATTTTCTTGCCTCTGAAACATAGCGCGTTCAACTGCGCGCATGGCTTAAACGCCGTTGATGAAGCAATTCCTTGATTGGAAAACGCGGTTTTTTTTCTCGAGAATTTAATTCTACCAACATCTATAGAACAACATATGCTGCACTTTGCTACCTTCTGTGCCTCCCCTCCTCTTAACCAATTTTCTCCAGTGGTCCCCAGTTGAGAACCATGGTTTCAGATGATTTGGAGAAGAAAGTGATTTGAAAAGAAATCTGTCTATTGCCAATATTACCCCGAGCGAACGGAGAGTATCTTTTAGTTAACAACAGAAAATAAACTGCTTAACGAGGGGCTAATTATCTGGAAAGGAAGTGTTAATTGCGGAGGTATGAATAAGTGATAATTGTAGAGTTAATCGAAAAAATATCAAGTTTTAAATAAAGCATATACATGTAAATAAATCCCTAGCTTATTATTCCAAGTTGGATATATTTTGATATTATGTAAAGTATGATAGCCACAAAGAGTGAGCGAAGTTAATACAGTAGGTTAATACAGTAGATTCTTGAAATTAGAAATAAATCTCATTTAGATAACTCATGATATCTCGTATATATATATATATATATATATATATATATATATATATATATATTGAGAGAGACAGAGTGATAATTAATTTTCTTAGCCTATGGCTTATAATTGAGTATAATTGAGTTATAGTAAGCCTACGGCTTATAATAACCTATAATTCCTTCTTTAAAATTGTGCAGTTTCTGGTAAGTCCCTCGCTGACTCAGACCCGGATGCGTTATCCCCAAAGCTCCAGAATTTCCTTCCTGTAAATAAAAGTCTTGATATACATAAAGGATGTCCATTTATCTTCCCCCTTTCTTATCAGAAATATTGCGAATAAAGCTGAATTTGAACGGATCCGAACACAATTCCCTGGATATGGAATTTAATAAAATTTTCGAGCTTCTAAAGAGTTAACTGTATTAAGAGATGTGATTTATTTGCGCTCTTTTTGGGCAAATTAAAAATTTTTAAAAAAAAGGAAGATATAGAATGTAAATTCTGGCAAAGTAAATTTTGTGTTTTTTTTTTTGTTATTAACTCTCCTTCTTTTTTATGTTAAAGGGCAGAACATAATATCAGTGAAAAGAAATTAATTGGATAGAAAGTAAGTTTGTGTGGTAAATTAATTTGTTTAAATAAATACTGAAACAGATGTGATTATAGAATTTAAAAAAAATTGCTTTTCTTTGAACTGCTGACATAGATGTATCACCCTATAACAATGGTGATTAAGATTTGTTTCCTTTGCGATTTATTTATCTTTTAACTCTTCAGCGTGCACGCCAATTTTTGGAACACCAGCAGCCGCGCGTGGCACAAAGTGCAGCGTCTCTTTGAACCTTGATTAGTCCTTTTGTAATAAACATTTTGTTTCAAACTGAAAATAATAATTTTCGTTTTATGACAAGATATAAAATGTTGATAATATTGAGATATATTTATAATTAAAGGCCAAAGAATGCAGATACAATCACCTTATTTCAAAACTGTCCGGTTTATTGGATCTAAGGACAACCTGCGAGTGGATTCCTATTATGTCCAAAAACCTTAAAAAACAACGAGATTGTCCATGTGTTTCATATGCGGAATACCGTGTAATAGCTTCTAGTCTTATTGCAATCCAGTATAATTGATGGTTTACCATGGTTAACTCACGACTAATATTGAATGGAAAGGAATACAAGGGTCAGAGAAGCAGACCTGCATTTGAAAGTGTGTAGCTATAAATAGAAATTGTTTAGAACATTCAAACCTTACATGTAAAAACAAAGAATTCAAAATTACGAAAATGTTGTACTTTGTACACGGGCTCGCCCGCTCAAGGGTTAAAGCATTTCAGAAGCAAAATGTATGCAGTAAAAAATTCTCTATTAATATGAATTGATATTATTGTTTTTGAAAGAGAAAAAATGTTAATAACATGGAATTTGAAGAAGCTTGACTATAACAAAACTGAGGATATAATGAAATTCTGGTATCAATGATGTACGGACCTTATAACGAAAAATATGTCGGTCAGTCAATATAGCTTGTTTCTTTTCATGCGACTGAAATTGTGTTTGCAAAAAATACCAGAAAGGGAAAAATACAGAAGGGAAAACATGGCAAAGTCTTTTTTATATATTAATGATATGAAGCGCTAAAGATAGTCTAGTTTAATTGTCTCAATTGTTCTGCTCATTTAACTGGAATACATTGAATGCAAGTGAAAAAACGACTAGACTGAGGCGTTTGCACTGTGCAAATGGCGCCTTTCAAAGGGTTAATAGGGGGTATGGACACCTCTAACTGTCATACAGCTCTCACAGTCCGATGCCATAATGGAAACGAGGCAGTCTGTTGAGTCCCTGTCGAAGTCCCACTCCTGCAACATCGCAGTTTTCACATTCTGGATGGTCTTCGGAGGAAGATGGCGAGCTTTATTTGCCCAAGAGGTTCCCAGACATGTCGAATTGGGTTTAGGTCTGAACATCTGGCGGGCCGATCCATTCGGCCTAGATAATCCTCAATTTTAAGATAATCGTCGACTAGGTGAGCCTTATGTGCTCAGGGCCAACTGCGAGCCTGAAAAGTCGAATATAGGTGCTACAGGATCCCATCCTTATACCTCTCACCAATCAGGGACCTTCTGTCTGTCAAATGGAGAGGTGGGCGGCCGTTTAGTTTGATGCAGACAAAATCAGCCTTCGACAAGACTGAAGTGGGGAATGTTCTTTTCCCGGACGAGTCGCAATTCAGCCTGGATACTGATTCTCGAAGTACCTTCCTCTGGAGAGAACCAGGAACCCGATACCTTTCCCCCAACATCCAAGAAAAAGGAAAGCTATCATAGAGCAAGTGGGCGGGCATCGTGTTGGACGCCGCAAAACCTCTCCATGTGTTTGACAGACGGTCCCTGACTGGTCAGAGTTGTAGGGATGAGATCTTACAGCCCTATGTTCAACTTTTCAGGGGCGCGGTCGGCCCTCGGTTTAATTTCATGGACGACAACACTTGTCGACACACGGCTCACCTTGTCGACGATTATTTTGAAAGTGAGGATATTCATCGGAAGGATTGACCAGCCATATATCCAGACCTAAATCCTATTGAACATGTCTGGGACTCTCTTTGGATGGCAGTTGCAGCTAGCCATACCACTCCGAGAACCATCCATGAGCTGAACACTGCGCTGTTTGCAGGAGTGGGACTTACTTCGACAGGGACTCAACAGACTGCCTCGTTTCCACTATGACACTGAACTGTGAGAGCTGTATGACTGTGAGAGGCGTCCATACCCCCTATTACAGTCATTTTATGTTCGATCTTGCAATGTGAGTTCTGGACATTTCTGTCCTGATGAGCCTAACTGACGATCACGAGTACGTACCATGACTGTTGTATGGTATACATTTGTCTCTTATCTAACTGTGTATCCATACGAAATTTCATTAAAATCCATCCCTTCTCTTCTTCTTCCTCAGAAGTACAACAGCCCCCTACAGGCCGCGGCTGCCTCAACCACGCGCTCCTTCCAGTGTCTTGCGATGACTCCTCTCCAATTTTTAACTTTCAAAAAATCTTTTTCAATGTCATTTAACCATCTAGTCGGTGGTCTACCTTTAGCTCAGGATCCCTCGGGTTTTTCAAATGTCAAGATTTTAGTGGGATTACCTCCCTAGCTTCTCCAAACACGGCCACGCCATCTCAATCTATTACTACGGATGACCTGTGTTATTTGGGATTGCCCATAAATCCTATACAGTTTAAAATTATGATGGGTCTCCAACGCTCCTTTTCCTGCACTGGGTCAAAGATAGCCCTGAGGATTTTTCTCTCAAACATGTCCAATGAACGCTGCGTTTCTATGCTCAAAGTCCATGTTTCACTTGCGTAAAGTAAGACAGGTAGTATTACTGCCTTATTTCTTAATTTAGTATAGATACTTATAAGATTAGATCTCAATTGTCTTCTAAACCCAAAAGAAGCATTTATTAGCCCTTTTTATTCTATTATCAATATCTGCTCGTAGCTTATTTTTGTCAAATGTTATTGGATTTTTAATGTTATATATATATATATATATATATATATATATAAATATATATAACATTAAAAATCCAATAACACTTTTAAATTCCAAATTATTCTAAATTTCCTTGGGCGTTCGAACTAATTTCACTTTCGATTCTAAGTTCTAAATTCCCTTGGGAGAAAAAAACCAAGATGTCTTCCTTTTTTCAATCTTTGTAGCGTGGGTACCTAAATTAAACACTACTGAGTATTATCACGTCACTTTTGAACATTAACCAATTAGACACCACTACAAAGATCACATGACGAGATCGTCTATAAAAGACCTCGCACATGTAGATGTAGGGCTTTTCGTCATTCTCAACTGCCCCGAGAAGCTGTATTTCCATGCTTTTTATTAATTAGAATGAAGTTTGATAATCTTCTGTGTCGTGGTTTATTCCTCGGTCAAGACTACCTCAATTTTTATATCTTCGATGTGAGTTGGGGAACCCAAACTTCTTTTTATTTCGTTCTTCCGGAACAGGGTCAACATGTTACACACACACATATATATATATATATATATATATATATATATATATATATATACACACATACACATATATATATATATATACATACATACATACATATATATACACACACACACACACACACACATATATATATATATATATGTGTGTATATATATATATATATATATATATATATATATATATAAAGAATCGAAAGTCCAAAGGGATAATATGAACCGTCACCTATGATGATGACCTTCATGACCGAGTTCATGGTCCTGGAGCGCCTGAAGTCGACCCTGCACCGGTACTCTCCGCCATCGTTCTCCCTCACGGGCTTGATGTTCAGCGTGGCCAGGGTCTTGGACATATTGAAGGCGGCGCGCGACTCCAGCTGCTTGTGGGCCACTTTCTTGGGCTGCGACCCCTGCACCTGCCGGGTGTCCACGCTGTAGATGGGGTTGCCCGAGTCGCCGCGGTACCACAGGATCAGCGTCACCTTGTCGTCCGGGAGGGTAGCCGTCACGTTGCACGGGATGCTGATTTCGGAGCCGATCACCGCCGTCAGCTCGCTGTATTCTGGAATAGGGGAAAAAATAAACGTTACGATCAATTGGCGTATTATATATTTATTTATTTATTATTAAGTTATATATAGTTATAACTGGTCATAATGTATAGTTTATTATTAAGTTATATATGTTACAATAATGCAAGAAACGATAGTTATACAGAGCTCGATACAAAACGGTCTTATTATTAATTTTATAATTGGATCACTTTACTAATCTGAATATATATATATATATATATATATATATATATATATATATATATATATATATATATATATATATATATATATATATATATATATATATATATATATATATATATATATATATATACCGGGTGCGTCATAAATTCGTGCAAAGTTCAAAAATTCGTAATAAATAAATAAATATAAAATAATAATTCGTAATAAAATAAAGAAATAAATAAATAAATAAATAAATATATATATATATATATATATATATATATATATATATATATATATATATATATATATATATATATATATATATATAGAGAGAGAGAGAGAGAGAGAGAGATATTAAGAGTGCCAAAATTCTTAATGTATATCAGGTCTCGCAGGAATGAGTTAAGAAATCGATGAAGCTTTCTGTTCTACTCTTCCCTTGAAACGTCATAAATATATCCCTCCTTCACGGCAATACTTCTCATTAGAAACTCTTTTCCTCCTCTACAAATATCCATGGTAATGCATTTTTAACAATATCTCTCATCTCGGCTAAAACTCAAATAAGAGGTTTCAAAAATGTAAAGATAGCAAAGTTACGTAATTATACGCTTATGCGATATTAAAAATGCTATTCTCTTAATGATGCTAAAATTTTGGAGTTAATTATACTCATGTGATTTTCCGGACCGCCCATGAATATTTATGGGAAGAAATAAAAGTAATAATTCTAAATTATATGTACATGTTAGATAAACCAGTAATTATTTGTTATGTTAGACGCTATTTTTAATTTTTTTTATATATAAACTTATATAAACAAGAAGATATAATTTTTTTACGGTTGTAACGGTGTAATTTGTTATCATTATACAAATTATAATCCTGGAAAAAGTGTGGGTTAAAAAATAGTATAAGTTTACAGAATTACTGAGCTGTCAAAACGCTGGATTCTATAAAAATTTTGTAATTATAAACACTATATTACAGACACTAATCAAGTAGCTCTTGTAATATGCAAAATATAAAAGAATGGTGTTTTAATATACATAGTGGTTATAAATTATTCAGCTTGCACTTGTGATGAAAAGTAAACGAAACAAAGAACGTAACAACCTGTGTAGTGTACAAGTTATGAAAGGGAAACAAACGAATGTAACACATTTGCGAAGTATTTACAGCTACTTAATATCCTTTTCTGTTACAGCGAGCTTATGAATAAAGTAGAAGGTTTAGTATACTGAAATAACAGGTTTTTTTGACGTACGGAGGGAACATAAATTATTGAACACGTCAGTAATGGGACCTAATAACAGAGCTAACTATTCTGGTAGACAGAGCAAATAGAATGGAAAATGATAAGTCTACTAATTGATATTTTGTTGTCTGGTAATGTTTTCTGAAGCATTTCGGTTATCTTTTTCAAACTTTGTCACTTATTTTAGTCGAGTTTATTCAAATTTTCACCAGCGCTTAATAAAACATGTTTAGAACAATTAGAACTAAAATTAGAGAATCGGAATAGCCAGGTAATATCTCTATCCAAATCAGGTGCAGAATCTGCAGCCACCGTATTGGTGCACCTTCCAGGTAAATGTAAACGTTTGTTTGTCGATAATCCAACTGTGCGTGCCATTATTCTTATATCCTAAATATACATTAAAATACGAAAATTTATTACTGAACGATATTACACTTTTTCCACTTTTCGGATGCGAAAATTGGGAAAAGAAAACCTCTCAAAATTGTGAGCTACCGTATTACTTAGCTGCTGCCAATGTTTAAGAAGTAATACAAGGTGCGGCCATTAATTTCCAGGATTGATCTAATAAATCCAGAAAATATTATATGAAATACATACATTAATATGTTTCGAAGTTACTCCCGCCTGCCGTAATGCACTTCTGTGCTCGGCTGTATAAGTTTCGGAAACAGCTTTTAAAAGTCCTCTTTCTGAACGCTCTTTAATGTGGACGTCACCGTTTTCTGGATGCCTCCGACATCCTCAAATCTTGTTCCCTTCAGCAAATGATTCCAGCATGAGGTCGTGGAGATTCAGCATCCTCCATATTCACCAATCTTAGCACCGGCAGACTGTTTCTTGTTTCCGAACTGAAAGATTTGCCGAAGGGAACAAGATTTGAGGATGTCGAAGCCATCGAGAAAACGGTGACGTCCACATTAAAGAGCATTCCGAAAGAGGACTTTTAAAAGTCGTTTCCGAAACTTATACAGCCTAGCACAGTAGCGCATTACGGCAGGCGGGATTTAACACGAAAGATATTAAGTAGGTATCTATTTCATGTAATATTTTCTAGAGTTTTTAGATCAGTCCTGGAAATTAATGGCCGCATCTTTTATTTAAAACAAATTCGAACCAACAATGAAAGGTGTGTTAGCAAATCGATCTGTAACGTAAGAAAACTGGAAGGTAGTAGGCAATATTTATATTCCCTAGCGCATGTTTTTCTCTGTTACCCGCAGCTAACTATCTAAGTTTAAAATTTGCCAGTTTCCTCGGAATACACATTTTTTGGACAGTTGTTTATCGAGTCCGGGCAGCACTTTGTCGAGTCAATAACTTTGTGATTAATATACACATTACGAAGACGACTCTTAAAGACGAATCGCACATTCACGGCATTATCAATGTCTTCAGGAGTGTCCCCAGCACAGGAACTTTTGTCAATACTCTTACCGTTCGTAAGGAACTACATAATATCAGATACAATGGTGGATTGGCTTCGCAGCCTTATTCAGTCTAATAAGAGAAAGAGACTGCAGTGGTGTTCAGCACTTCTTTCATAGACATTCGATAGTGAAAATTATTGCGTGAAGGATTACGCTTCAATCAGGATGTGGCTGTCTACGGCGTTTGCACATGTTCTTTCCGGCAACATTGTCCCAACTGCAAAATTCATGGGAGGGGGACATTGCAGAGGTCTGGACCAGTTCCTACTGGAAAGGTCTCATTGTGCATACAATAAATTATCTATCTCTTAGGTCCTGTCAAGGTACAGCTATCATCTCTCGAGTATTTCGAAGCGATTGCTTTGCGATCGGAGATTAAAGGGGTCCAGGACACAAAATTGTCCGAATTTTTAAGAAAAATTTATTGCATTAAAAATTTTTGTGTTCTTTTACGCTTAAAACGACGTTTAAATCATATTTCTATCTTAATTATATAGAGTATACTAGGGGGCACTCTATTTGAATTTGATACAAACACAGTTTATACATGAAACAATGTTTATTGAATTCGTTGCACATATAGAATTTGCTTTTACAGCAATAAGCATACGTACGGCTTGTACGGAATATATATACAGTATGCCCACTAAAGTCCCTTCCCACCCTCTTAACTTCGGAACGGCTGCTGCTATATTCATAAAAGTGGTGTCTAGGTAAAGTAAAGTGGCCATGCGCTACTGAATAAAACCACCTACCGCGCCACCTGGTGGAAAACAGCGGAGTTAGCATTCCTATCTCGAAAACGGAATGAAATAGAGGAAAAAAGTGATTTACAAAGTTGTAGAGCATTATTGATTTAGTAAGAAAAGACACCTTGTGGACATTAATGCAAAGAATAGAATGGTTAAAAAGCGCATTTGTTTTTTCGTGATTTCCTATACTGTGACGTCACGAAACTTGAACGGAAGGAGAAATGATTATCTTTCGGGCAAAAAATGACACCGCAATGGCGGTGAGAAGTTTGAACATCTCAAATAAAGGTATATTGTTAAAACTAGTTGTTTTTTTCTTTCTCAGATCGTTTTGTCACGTCACAATGTAGGAAATCACGAAAAAACAAATGCGCGTTTTAACCGTTCTATTTTTTGCATTAATGTCCCCAAGGTATATATTTGTACTAAATCGATGATTTTCTACAACTTTGCAAATCACTTTTTTCCCCTATCTAGTTCCGTTTTCGAGATAGGATTGCTAACTCCACAGTTTTCCACCAGGTGGCGCGGTAGGTGGTTTTATTCAGTAGCGCATGACAACTTTACTATACCTAGACACCACTTTTATGAATATAGTAGCAGCCGTTCCGAAGTTAAGAGGGTGGGAAGGGACTTTAGTGGGCATACTGTATATATATTAGCATTGAATAAAAATACACTTTGCCATACTCACAAACCAGCAGAGAGTCAAACTAGCAGTACTGCCACGTAAACTTTGAGCCCCCTAAGCACTAGTGCAGGATAGCACCTGGAGCTGCTTACAACGTAGCTCCCTCAACTCACTTATCTATCAACTTTAACAACCTTTTTCAACCTTCTTCACTTTAATCAAGCTGCATGGTATTTATACCAAGCGCGTATGCCGAAATTAGCATATCTCAAGCAGCTTCTTTAAGTCATTCACTCAAAAGTTCGATTCTTGTGAATCGAATCTTATGTATACCTTACAATTAGAACGGGAGAAATTATTATTTTTTTTATAACATTCTAATAGTAGCCAAGCGTTGTTTAAACCTGTAAGTGCGTTTTTCTGCATGATGGGTTTTTCCCCCATTTCTCGTCTTTAAATTGTTATAAGTCAAGAACCGTTAAAGATAAATGGTTGAAACTTGGAACATGTCTTTTTCAACTATTTTTCTTCAATTTTGACTCAGTAAATTTGAAAAAAATATTTGCTTTTGAAAATATGATTTTTTTAAAAAATGTTACATAATTTTTTTTGTAATTTTTAATATAAATATTTTTATTTTTTTTAAAAATTAATATTTAAAAAATGCTGAATAAAAACAAAACTTATATATATTTCTGTTTAATTAAATGAAAAAGAATTGAAATTCGACAAATAATATTTCGAGTTATAACAATTTTAAATTACCCCACTTTTTTTAAAATTTTTAAATTTTTAAAAACATTTTGAGAAGTTTTATGAAGTGATTTTGTTTACAAATTATAATGGTTAACCATCACAAAAAAATTCAAAATTTTAACTCGATAAATAAAAAAAATTGTTCCGAACCCCCTTAACATTGGGTATGTTCCAACTCGCTAGTTACTCCTTAAACCCATCACCTTGCCTTGCGTTGGGTCTTGTGACTGTTTCCCTTCAACAAAGAAGTGTGAGACGTAATAAAAGTGTTAGATCAGGGGTTCTCAACCTTTCAGGCTCTGTACCCCCCTTTGAACACAGATATGAGGTCACGCCTCCACCACCACCACCACCACCATAATATGGGGTCAATACATGTAGTACAATCGCGATTTGAAACTGAAGCTGTTTATTAAATGAAAATATAGAATAGATAATTTCATACACAAAATTTAATATTACTACACATATCTTAATTTGGAATATATTATTATTAGAACATATGAAATCAAAGAATTAAATACAGATCAAATATATTTGAGGTAATCAAGTATCTAGGTGAGGTTGGCATGTAATACCAGTCATTTTCACAATATTAACGTGAGGGCTGGCACTGTTTCTCCTTGACAAATTTTTGAATATTAGGTTGTAACTGTGACAAAGCACACCTCGGGTCACTTTTAATGTCCAGCTTTGCTCGATATTTTCACTTTTCGTATGCTAATGCTGAAAATTCAGATTCACAGAGATATGTGGACGAAAACTGCACTAACAAACTCAAAGCTTCCAAAGCATAACCAAAGCATACACCTCTGGGTAAACAGGAAAATAGCGTAACCAGAAATTTCTCAACATCCATGTTTTCGAATTCCGCGTTTGCTAGAGAATCACATTTTAGGTCGATTGTCTGTTCCTGAATATGTCGAAAATACGTTACGGTTACATTTTGACCGCAAAATTGAATGCAGTAAATTGCAGTTAGTTTTACTTTTTATTTTTTTTTTAACTCGTGCCTCCCTTGAAATTCTTCTACGCCTCCCCAGGGGGGCGCGCCCCCCAGGTTGAGAACCGCTGTGTTAGATGATTGAGCACGTCTTGCAACGTGGCAGTACTTAATATCTGACTCTTGTTTCTGTCAGCAGGACCTGACCCCATCGAACACTGCCGAGGTGTGGTTTTAAAGAACAGAAAATACAAAAATTAGACTGGACAGCTCGAGTGTCGACTTAAATCCCGCCCGGACACATTTGGGACAATGTATAATAATGTAACACGGCACCTAACTATCTAAATATTTAAATGCTTAGTTTCATTTGTACCAGGTCAGGTCAGGTCAGGTATATTATGTTGTCGGAGTGCCAGGGTCTCGACGACTTTACCTCCAGTAAATACATTAAGGGGACTCACTACCCTTAAATCTTTAAAAAATTCGATGTTTTAAAAAAATATATGTTAAAGCCTGATCATTTCTTAACAAAATAAAGCAAACTGCATGAAAATATTCCACTTAGTTCCGGAGATATTGATATTCTAAATATTTATGGTAAGAAAGTTTATGGTAAGTTTATGGTAAGAAATATTTTAAACTCATTTTTCTCAAAATGTAATTTTGCATCATTCCGCGACTGATATCTCAAAAACTATGAAACATAATTCCATGAAATTTTTATCACAGCATAATCATGTTATTTTTTTGCGTTTGAACAAGAATTATTGCAATCACTGAACATTTTTTTATTTTTTCAGGAGTAAATTAATGCAAAAATTTAATGAAATTTTAAGTATATTTTGAGCAGTTTTAAAAAAAAATTGAAAAAATATTTTAATGTTGAATGTTTTATGTTCAATTGTATATTGAATTATTTATTTTAAATATAAAACAGGAATTATACATTTAAGTGTAAAATTAATTTAATAGTTCTGCGCGCAAGCCAGTATACAATAAAAATACTGAAAAAACAAGGTATATCTAAAGCATTTTAAAAAAATATTTTAAATTATTTTGAGAGTTGAAAATTTGTTTATAAAAATAAATATATCAATTTATCATATACATAAAATTTGGAAAAATTGGGAATAAATTGAAATAGTTACAAAGAGTCAAAAAGTATGAAAATATGCCTTATTTCCTGGACTTAAGGGTCGTGAGTCCCCTTAATGCATCAATATATATGTGCAAATCAAGTAATGAAAATATAATAAATAGGCCCTCATGAAGTAAAAAATATTTAAAAATAAAATAAGAATTTCAAGATTAAATAAAATTGGATATAAGTACAAAAAATGCCGCAGTCGAGATTCGAACCGGGACCAAAATATTATTAAGCGCACACTCTACGGACTAGGCTATTTCTTTTGCAGCATGTGCTTACTCGAACTATGCATTTGGTTACCTCAAAAGTGTATGGTGGTAACACATTTGCTGCAAACATTGATAAAAATAAGAAAAAAAACCCAGAAATCTTAAGTTTATTTTACTTTCTATATAATAAATGGCGCTGTAATTTTTAAATCTCGGAAATTTGTAGGCTACTCCCATTTCAGTAGGCATTTGTGCATTCAAATAAATGTGTTTTGTCAAGCTGTCATACTGTAGATAGGTTCATTAATAAGGAATTTGTTGTAAGAAAGTAAGTTCAATGTTCAAGAATTCTATTTAGAAATTTCATTTGGAATGATCTGCTGTTCGGCACACACATAAAAGGAAGTTTTAAAGCAAATTCAAATTAAAAAAAATTAAAATTTAATCTATTAAATTTTTTCTATCACAATGTATCTAGACGAAAAAGTACTAAATTTAGATTAGAGAATTAACGGTCAGTGAGAAACATTCCTGAAAGGTATGGACAAAATTAACATTTGGATATATTAGAAACACACACATCACGTAAAAACAATATTTATTTTCAGTGTGATATCAAATAAACATCTTTACTAATACATTTAATTTACAATGCATACATTTCAATATGCCATTACTAATACATACTGTGCCCGTAAAACTATCTAATTAATTATTTAGTTAGCTACTTGTAGTAAAAAGTAAGAATAATGGACAAATTTAATTACGTCAAAACTTTTAATCTAATTTTACATTCTGGGGAGAAATTTCGAGGGGAAAAAATTAGAAACTGCCCCAAAGGTCTTTTGAAATTTTTTTTTCATATACCCAAGGTATTTAAAACTTCATTACTTAATGAAGAAAAGGAAAAAATTACTTGATAAATTGGAAGACACCAGAATATAGAAATAATAATAAACAAAATAAACTCATAATAAATATAGATAATTAAACAAGTAAAAAAAAATAACAACAAAGTTACCAGCAACTTTCGACAGCATACGTGCTCCATTTTTTCCCGCCCTTTATTTGCGACGTTCGCCCATTAACATGGCATCATGAGCAAGAAGTGGAGGGGGGGAGGGGGCATAAAGAGATAAAAGAGGAATGGCGGCTGCGTC
Organism: Dolomedes plantarius; assembly: GCA_907164885.2. NCBI lineage: Eukaryota > Metazoa > Arthropoda > Arachnida > Araneae > Dolomedidae > Dolomedes > Dolomedes plantarius. The sequence continues at coordinate 18,960,427 of OU015502.1, read as the reverse complement.
GTTAAAGATAATCAATTTTGAAGACCGTACACAGAAGTAAAAATGAAGAGGGGTCGTAACAAAATTGCGTTTATCACGGCGAAATGCCACTAAATACGCTGAAATTGGTCGTACAAACATATATTTGAGTCTCTTTATAATAAATTGAGTTTTATTCACATTAAAAATTTTGCGAAAATACAGATTAGTAAATAGAAATTCCCTGTAACTTCATAAATTGTAGTCTATTTAAATACAATTGTTTAAAAATTAAATTTGGTGGAATGTTTTAATATAATGTACCGCATGTTCATTATCTTGAGCTGAAAGAGACTTTAAGCTTCAAGGAAAAAAGAATAATTACAATTAATACTCCTTAAAAATGAATGTAACAGTTAAAATTATTATATATATATATATATATATATATATATATATATATATATATATATCTGTGGCTTGATACAAGAAGTGCCTAAGTCAGTTTTCTCCAAGATGACATTGTTTGCTTATGTCTCTTTAAGAAAATGTTATTTATAATGTATGCAGTACCTAAATCTGTCCGATGCTTCAAAACTGTCTTCTAAACCATTGTACAGACTTGGGTACTTCTTACATTGAAAATATTTTTTTAAAGAGGCATATGCAAACAAAGTCATCACGGAGAAAACCGACTTCAAAAATTTTAATTATGATATATAGTTCAGATTTGTTTGCACTAAGCTGCTATTGTTCATTCTTTGAAAAATTTGACCTTCTACATTTTTTTTCTAAAGTTCGCCAAAATTTCCAATAAAACAAATAACATAGAATGCCTTGGCGTCATTTAGTAGAGGTAGAAAAAAATAATGTCAGAATTTCTTTATTTCTATTTCCTATTTTTTTAGCGTTGTCCTTATTTATAAAAAACGTTGGCAACTACTAGAAATTTTTCATTTGGAGTCGTGTGATTTTTTATTTGGATAAAGTGTCTGGCGCTCAAAAAAAGTGTGGGCATGAGTGGTATAGAGAATAATTTTTTAAAAAAATCTTAAAATCCAAGTCGAGAATAATTGGGAATATTTTGTCCATAGGTTAGCAGTGACTTAAGTGAATCTATTAGGACTGCTACACAACAGCCGCAAGAGAACTGCTCGCATGAGAATTGCAGCATAAGAATTGCCTCCTGAAATTTGCTCGCATGAGATTTGCATGAATCGCCGCATGAGAATTCCATCCGCATGAGATTTGCCGCATGAGATTTGCTCGCATGAGATTTGCATGAATCAACGCATGAGAAATGCTCGCATGAGAATTCCATCCGCATGATAATTACTGCATGAGATTTTCCACATGAGATTTGCTCGCATGAGATTTCCATGAATCGCCGCATGAGATTTGCTCGTATGATAATCGCAGCCGTATGAGATTTGCTCGCATGAGATTTGCATAAATCGCCGCAGGGGATTCGATCGCATGAGTATTGCCGCATGAGACTTCGTCGCCAAAGTAGATAACGTTGAAGAAAAGTCATGAAGTTTTATAGTAGCCAACTTTGATAAATTAATCCTGCGGTGGCCTCGTGGTACAGCGCGCTGGCTTTCGTTGCTGGAGGTGCTCGGATTGAATCCCGACGTCGCATCACTAAAATATCTCCTTTTGTTTCGACACTTCATAGGGGGGAATGCTGGTCCGCCTATATGGTGCCCCCATAATAAAATGGCCAGCAGACTGCGATGAATTAAACGCGAATGTTTACACAACAAGTGCCTCCGCTAACAAAAACAAAAAACTTAAACTTTTCTAAATTTACACTCTTTGTTTTTCATGTAAGCTTTAACACTTACCAGATAATTATACTTATCTTAATGGATGCGTTACATAATTGTTAGCATCCTCATTGCAAAGCGAGAAGGGATTTTAAAACACGACAGGAAAGGAAGTAGAAAGAGGAAAACAAAATATCAAGTATATGAAAAAAGAGATGATTTTTCCTCTCTAACAATCTCACTTTACGCACGAAACGAGACGACTGCAATTGACTCCTATTGTCAATTAAAATGAATGAAATGGGAAGTGTTAAAACATTCCAGCGGCTCAAATGGAGTAATTCGTACGCGTTTTGGCCCAGAAAGAAACGTCCGTAATGGTGCATACAAATTACATACTCTGGAAGTCTCATTCACCAATCTAAGCCGTGGGTTGTAACCATGACAACCATTCATCGGCTGTTGAAAAAAAGAGTTTACTTGAAAATTGTATTTACAAAATTTTACACAGCTTGGGAAATGTAATACCGTTTATTGTTCACTGGGTGTGATTGATTGATTTCTATATAACACCTGAAAGTTTTCTTTGTTGTAACGAGATTAAATATTCCGTCCCATTCATGAAGTTTTTTGATTCAAACTGATTCATAATTATTTTGAAAAATATTTTCGTGGAGCATAACAAAATAAAACTCCGCTTAAAAAGGTGGCGAAATTAACGACACTAACTTTAAGATAAAATATAAAGAAAATTTATTACGATACACAAAATTGAAAGGGCTAAATATGCGTACAACCGAAACGTAACAGAAGGTATTTACAAAAGCTGGGAACACTACAAACATGGAGGCCTTATGCCCGACGGAAAAAATTGGCAGCACCACAACTAGGATTTTTGATTTAAAATAAAATATTTCCTATATTTTCTGCTGAAGCAAAAATTTATCTGAAGAATATTTTTTCGTTTAAATTAAATGCTAAATTGTATTTAATCTTTTTTATTAATTTTATCAACGATCATGTTAATCTGCTTAAAATTTACTCCAAAAACCTTTAAAAAATATAAAAATATATGTAAGTGTGTGTGTGTTTGTGTTTATAAGTATTTGTTACGGCTTACCTTGGCATTAGTAAAAGCCCGCCAACCTTGGCGCGCCACTAGAAAAACTTTATGGTTGCTAATGGCAACAGTTCAGTTTCAGAAACTGTTCTGAGTAGTCGCATTTTAGTATTAGTGGTATGTTTCGCAGTATGGTCTGCATTGTTCTTGCCATAGGGCAAACTAGTTAGTTGTTATGTTTGTTTGTGTGTGTAATAAAACCACTTAAAAGACATTGCAGTTTTTAATTAGAAAAATATAGGATACAGTCCATCGAAGAAGGAACATTTTTTTGGTCCGTCGAGCCGGAGAAGAACTGGTATTTTACATTTGGTTTAAATTCATTGATAGGATGCACAATCAGTTGTAATCATGACTGATAAAAATAAATTAGTAGCTCTTAATCGTCAAAGAGGGGCCTATAAAGGTCAGTTGACTAGAATTGCAAATTTCATCGATGATGAGAGAAGTAAAGAGACATTGGAATACCAAGTAAAATTAGATAGTGTACAGAAAGTTATGTCGCATTTGCATGACTTGAAAATCGAATATTTTGGAATAGTTGTAGATGAAAAAGAGTTGGAAAATCATCTAACAGCCTTCACAGAAATAGAAGAAGAAGCTGAAAGCCTAGAGGTAAGGCTTAGAAAATTCTTACTCTCTAATGCTAATAATATATATAGCGAAACCGAAAGTGATTCAAATAGCTCTAAATTATGTAATTCAAATGCTAATTTTAAATTGCCTGATATACCTCTACCGAAATTTTCTGGAAATTATCAAGACTGGTATATGTTCAAAGATCAGTTTAAAACATTAATCGATTCGAATGATAGTTTAAGTGATACACAGAAGCTGTATTATTTAAAATCTACCTTGAGCGATACTGCTTTAGATGTTGTTACTGCGGATGATTCCTATAAATCGCTTTTCAAAGCATTAGAAAATCGTTTCCAGAACGAACGTTTTATCGTTAATAGTCATTTGAATGAAATATTATCTATGGAAATGTCTACACAGGACGCAGCTAAAAGTCTAAGAGCTGTAGTTGACGAATGTCAAAAGCATATTAGAGCGCTTAAAACAATAGGTTTAGAACTTAATCAGTTTTCAGAAATCATGTTGATAAATATAGTTCTTAAAAAACTAGATAAAGAAACAAAAAAGCAATTTGAGCTTTCGCTAACTACCACAGAATTACCTCATTGGCAAGATTTTATTGACTTTCTACAAAAACGATGTTTAGTTTTAGAAAATTTACAAAGTAGTGTAACCGTTAAACCTAAGCAGTTAGCATGTGAAAGAAATCAAAAGTTGAAGAATTTGTTTGTAAAAAAGAATTCCTACACTGGTAATAATACTAAATGTGTTTTTTGTCAATCAACAAGTCATTCTATTTTTAAGTGTGACAATTTCTTAATATTAAAGGAGTATGACAGATATTTAATCGTTAAAAAAATCAATCTTTGCTTGAATTGTCTCAGTTCGAAACATAAAATTGCTGAGTGTCCTTCAGCATCTCGTTGTGGCTTTTGCTCGAAAAAGCATAACACTTTGCTCCATAGAGGTGAATCATTGGCGCCGATAGTTGAAAACGATAGTAGCCAACAAATAGACAAAAAAGAAATTACTGCCTCGCCAAGCAATAAATTAAAAGGAGAGGTTTCGCAATCATTATGCAGTGAGATTTGTTTATCGGGCAAAAATGAAAATAGAGTGCTTTTAACCACGTGTATTATTTATGTGGAAGATTCGCATGGGGTAGAATTCCGGTGTGTGGACTTTTAGACAGCGGTTCACAGATCAACATCATGAGTAATAGGCTAGCCCAGTCTTTAGCAGTAAAGAAAAATAAAACGAAGGTTTCGGTTTCGGGGATTAATGGAAATATTTCAAATATAAAATCGAAAGTGCAGACAACTATTTCAAATAAAGATGGTTCGTTTAGTAGATCGATTCATTTTTAATTATGCCAAAAATAACAACTTGGGTACCGTCAAGCAATATAGATGACACTAATTTGGAAGTACCGAAAAATATAGATCTAGCGGACCCTAATTTCGGAAAATCATCTAAAATTGACATTCTCATTGGGGCTGAGCTCTTCTATGAGATTTTGAAAACTGAAAAACATAAAATTAAGCAATTAATCTTTCAAAACACTGTTTTCGGATTTATTGTTTCCGGAACAGTAGAAAATAAATGTCATCAGACATTTTGTGGCCTTGTTAAGCAAGCAGATATGTTAGATGAAAACCTGCAAAAATTTTGGAATATTGAAAGGGTTGAGGATGAATCGATTCCTATTAGCACCGAAGACCAACTATGTGAGAATCATTTTTTAGAAACTTATAGTCGAGATAACACTGGAAGATTTGTAGTTACTATGCCTCTAAAGGAAGATCCGGTTGCCCTAGGAGATTCCAAAGTAGTCGCTGAGAAAAGGTTACAGCAATTGTGGAATCGTCTTGACAAAACTCCCTTAATGCGAGAACTTTATTGCGCATTTATGAACGAATATGAGACCCTTGGTCACATGACAAAAGTTAGGGACAATATAGAAAATACAAGTTGTTATTACCTTCCGCATCATGGGGTGTACCGTCCAGAAAATACCACAACGAAGCTGCGCGTAGTATTTAATGCGTCAAGCCCGACAACCAATGGTAAGTCATTAAATGATATTCTCTACAAAGGACTAGTAAAGGAAGAATTGTACGAAATTATGATTCGCTTTAGGAAACATAGGTTTGTGTTTCTCGCTGACATCGAAAAGATGTACCGACAAATAGTGATAAATGCGGAACAAAGGAAATTGTTAAGAATCTTATGGAAGCCAGATGCGACCACGCCAGTAGAAGTCTACGAATTGAACACGGTGACTTACGGAACATCTTGTGCTCCATTTTTGGCCATTAGAACCTTAAAACAACTGGCTATAGAAGAAGTAGAACGGTTTAGTAAGGCTTCGGAAGTTCTTTTGAATGATTGTTACATGGATGACGTCATCAGTGGCGAAGACAGTCTTGAAGCTGTGACAGAACTCCAGTCTCAGCTAATACAACTGCTAAGATCGGCCGGAATGCACTTGCATAAATGGAATGCCAATAACCCTGCGTTACTTGAGCGTGTTAATAATGGGACTTTAGAAGGTTATTCATTTTTAGAAAATGAAACCAAAGCTTTAGGCGTTACCTGGAAACCTAGCTTGGATGTCTTTACATTCAAAGTAAAAATCGATCAACAAGAAAAATTGACTAAAAGGGCTATTCTATCTGACATCGCTCGACTTTTCGATCCGCTTGGTCTTATAGGACCGGTTATTACAAAAGCCAAAACGTTCATGCAAGAACTTTGGAAATCAAAATTAGATTGGAATGATCCTATTCCTGAGTTTATAGCCCAGTCCTGGATTCAATTTACAAGTTCTTTAAAATCTTTAGAAAGTCTTAACATTAGTCGTTACATTTTAAAGCCTTGTGCTCAACAGATAGCTTTGCATGGATTTGCTGATGCCTCATCCAAGGCATTTGGAGCTGTTGTCTACATTCAATCTTCATATCAGGCTCAAACGTCATGTCATTTGATTAGTAGCAAATCTCAAGTAGCCCCATTAAAAACAGTCACTATACCGAGACTCGAGCTGTCAGCGTGTCTCCTATTAGCCAAATTAGTCGTCAAAGTTTTGAACGCCTTAAAACTGAACATTAACAACATCTACTTATATACCGATTCACAAATAGCCTTAGCCTGGATACGAACCCCAGCATGGAAGCTAAAAACATTCGTCAGCAATCGGGTTGCAAAGATCCAAGGCTATACACAGAACTTTCAATGGAAACACATTGCGTCTAGCAGCAATCCTGCGGATTTAATTTCGAGAGGTTTAGATGCTACAGACTTACTGGAGAATCAACTTTGGTGGCATGGGCCAGACTTTCTCACTCATCCGATTAGTGTGCCTGGTACTGGAAATCCTCATCTATCGTCAGAGGACCAGGACGTTATTAAGAAAGATATGAAAGATGTTTCTAATGACTCTCCATATCAAGAGACTCTAAACTTGTGTGGACTAGCAGCCTTAGCTGTTTCACTTACACCTAACAATTTTGATTTTATTTTTTGTCTAACTAATAATTTCATGAAACTAATTAGAATTTGTAGTTTCATTTTTAGATTCATTCACAATTGTAGAACTGTAAATAGCAAAAATTTAGGTCCCTTGACCTTACCAGAATTAAAGAGTGCTGAAGCCTGCTTGATCAAACAGGTACAGTATGTCTTCTTTGCTGAAGATATCCAGCATCTGCAGAATCAAAGGACCCTGTCAGGTAATAGTAAATTGAAATTTTTAAACCCATTTATAGATCCTGAGGGCATTGTTAGAGTAGGCGGTCGCTTAGACAATTCCAGTCTGACCTATAGAAAAAACATCCTGTCGTGTTGCCCCGCAACCACAAATTGAGTGAAATGATCTTGGAATATTTTCACAAGAAGTTTTTCCATCTCGGGCCACAAGCCTTACTACATCACGTCAGGCAAAGTTACTGGATAATCAATGGAAGATCTCTGACTCGTAAAGTAGTCCACAAATGTGTAGTTTGTTTTAGAAACAATCCCATAGGAGTCAATCAAATAATGGGAAATTTACCCCCAGAAAGAGTAAACCCTAGCCCGCCTTTTCACCATTGTGGCATTGACTTTTGCGGTCCATTCTTTATAAAGTACAAAAATCAAAGAAAAGGAAATTATAGTAAAATTTATGTCGCGTTGTTTGATTGCCTAGTCTCTAAGGCAATTCACCTAGATATAGTAACGGATTTAACAACAGATTCATTCATTGCTACCCTTAAACGATTCTTTGCCCGCAGAGGTAAAAGTTCCACTATCATGACCGACAACGGCACTACTTTCGTAGGAGCAAATACTGAGCTGAAAAAATTGCATGCCATAGTAAATAAACCTGACAACGATTTGACTAATTATTTGTCGTCTGAGGCTATTAATTGGAAATTCATTCCCCCTCGCTCACCGAACTTTGGTGGATTATGGGAAGCAGGGGTGAAAGCTTTTAAGTACCATTTGAAACGTAACTTAGGCAATTCCCGAGTAACTTTGGAAGAATTTTGGACTCTAATTGCCCAGATAGAAGGAATTCTCAATTCTCGCCCTTTGCTACCTTTATCGTCGGACCCTAATGAAATTGACGTCCTGACACCTGCCCATTTTTTGATTGGACGGCCTATTATTTCAATAACCGAACCGGATATAACACCAATCAGCGAAAATAGACTATCTAATTGGCAAAAAATAACCAAAATGACCCAAACTATTTGGAAGAGATGGCAGCATGATTATCTAAATCATCTCCAACAACGCAATAAATGGTTTATCGAAAAGAAAAATCTTAAGGAAGGATGCATGGTTATCCTAAAGGATGAAAATTTACCACCAGGTAAATGGTCTTTAGGCCGAGTCATTAAAGTAATTTCGGGTTCAGATGGAAAAGTAAGAGTATTAGAAATTAAAACCTTATCAGGTGTTGTAACCCGATCAATTTCGAAAATTTGTCCTCTTCCCATTGAAGAAAATTTATAATTTGTAATTTTGAAACTGTCATTTTGCATTATTAGTATTTACCTATTGTTATATGTATAGTGTATCTTGGAAGTAATTTAGCGTATACCATTTGTTTATTTAGTATTGTGTGTCATTATATTATTGAATGTTGGGACATGTCAATGGGGGCCGGTATGTTACGGCTTACCTTGGCATTAGTAAAAGCCCGCCAACCTTGGCGCGCCACTAGAAAAACTTTATGGTTGCTAATGGCAACAGTTCAGTTTCAGAAACTGTTCTGAGTAGTCGCATTTTAGTATTAGTGGTATGTTTCGCAGTATGGTCTGCATTGTTCTTGCCATAGGGCAAACTAGTTAGTTGTTATGTTTGTTTGTGTGTGTAATAAAACCACTTAAAAGACATTGCAGTTTTTAATTAGAAAAATATAGGATACAGTCCATCGAAGAAGGAACAGTATTATATATATATATATATATATATATATATATATATATATATATATATATATATATATATATATATATATATATATATATATATATATATATATATATATATATAAAGAAGTATAACTACATATGGGAAATTTGTTAATACGTAAAATATTTGTAGGACCTATTTGGTATGCTGTGTTATATTTTATTTATGGAAGTACACAAAATTATCTCACTCATAGAAAAAAAAAATTGATAAGAAAATAGTCAGAGTGAGTAATTTTTACTTTAGTTTGTTTTGGGGAGTATTCTTTTTATTTTTTTTTTCTCTGTGATGAATATTACATTTGTATTGAAAAACATGATTAGATTTTATTCTATCTTACTTACACACACACACACACGTATATATGTATATATATATATATATATATATATATATATATATATATATATATATATATATATATATATATATATATATATATATATATATATATATATATAGGGGCTTTGCTAATAAGCTCGCTGCGCTCGCTTTTCGCACGGGGCCCCCGGATTTACTTTAAATAAATATTTAAAACTTAAATCTTCAGAAACAGGTTATGATGAGTTTGGTCTAGGGATGAATGGTTTCTATCAACAAGTCATACTTAAGCCCTTCACTTAGATGTGAAAAATTCATGATTAGGAAATTAAGTACCAGAACTTAATAAGCTTGGATATTTGATATCACACCATTTTTTAGTCATAACTTTTGTTTTGAAGTTTGGCGCTTTTTTACTTTGTAAAAGTTTTTTTAGTGGATATGAGTTATTTTTTTGAAATAGGTAAATAACCATTCACAAACTGGACGTGTGCCGGCAAACAATTACATGATACCTGGAGTCTCATCATCAATTACAAATATTTAGGGGTTTATTTCTTATATATATATATATATATATATATATATATATATATATATATATATATATATATATATATATATATATATATATATATATATATGCTTACATGCACTCATTCATACATAAACTTTGTATACGTTTATTTATATCTGGTTTTAAAACATTATTTCCCATAACTTCCTCTAAGAGGTCATATATTGTGAACGAAATTACCCGGAAGATCAGTTGTCGATTAACAAAAGCTCAAAGTTCAGGAAATAACATTGTTTATGTTCAAAGAAAATACAACTTTATATTCTTCCATAATCGACCAGTAAGGAAAGACAAAACGCAACAAAGTACTACTGATTGTTCAGAACTCATATATTAAAGTAAATACATTGTATGCGGAATGAAACTATTCTACTGAGTAATACATCCTTAGAATAACATTATAAAATGTAGAAATGAACTTCGTGCTTATATCCGCAACCTGTAGGATCGCATGCATTAGTTTTTGGGAAGCTGCCAAATTGCTTCAGGATGGATGGTCGGTCTGTCTTCTGATTTCCCATAAAGACCAATGTGCAATTTTAACGCTTTTTTATTATACTATATTGATGGGTTTCAGATTACTTTCTGACAATTTTGAATCCCTACGTTAATTGTTTCAAGCCAAATTAAATAGACAAATCGGCGGTATTTATGCAGAATATATGAACTTGATTCAAAACAGAGTCATTTATAATGCATGTATGTGTTATCTGTTAAACAAGATAAATTGATATATATATATATATATATATATATATATATATATATATATATATATATATATATATATATATATATATATATATATATATATATATATATATATATATACCGGGTGGTTATAATTCAACTCCCCCAATAAACGGCATCCTACAGCTCAAATGGGTTGAACGGAATGCGACGAAATTTTGTATATGGGCTATACACGAGATGCGCTCACGGAATTTAAAAACAAAACAAAAAATTAGTTCCAAAATGTCCACCAGAGGGCACCTTTTCGGGAAAAACATGAAATTTAACGCAATAAATGACCAAAACAGAATACAGAAACAATATTAATATTTATTGACTAGTTTCTGATCACCTTGTCATCGAACCACATTAAGAAATAAAAACAGTTCAGTTTGCAGAAACAAGAATAGATTAGGACGAAATTGCACAAGAGGAGCAGTTGTTAATTTCTGGTTATGGGGCTATTTAAAAAGTCTGGTGTATCGTGGATGTGTTGTGACGTTGAATGACTTAAAGAACTCCATAACGCTTCATGTGCGAAGCCTCACAACTGATCAGTTACGATCTGCTGTTGAACACACTGTCCCTCAACTTTAAATTTTTGCAGGTGAATAAGTGGTCACGTTGAGCAGCTTTCCCTACATCGTCCTGGACACGATTAACAACTGCTCCTCTTCTGCAATTTCGTCCTAATCTGTTCTTGTTCCTGCAAATTGAACTGTTTTTGTTTCTCCCTTACCTTTACTTAATGTGGTTCGATGACAAGGTGATCAGAAACTAGTCAATAAATGTTAATATTGTTTCTGTATTCCGTTTTGGTCGTTTATTGTGTTACATTTCATGTTTTTACCGAAAAGGCGCCGTCTGGTGGATATTTTAGAACTAATTGTTTTTTCGAAATTCCGTTAGCGCATCTCGTGTATAGCTCATATACAAAATTTCGTTGCATTCCCTTCACCCGTTTGCGCTGTAAGATGCCGTTTATATTGGAAGTTTAATTATAACCACCCGGTATATATATATATATATATATATATTAAACGCGAGAGGGCGAGGTAGACATGTGACTATAGTTTGTAGGGTCAGCAGATTTAGGGGCTCGGGAAGCTAACCCACAATTAAATTGGGACATATACAGGTGTAGAAATGCAAAGGCATGCGATTCATGGGAAGTTCTGTGGCTAAGGGTTTTAAAGTGATAAATTAATATTACTGGGGATTGGATTAGGGAAAGGAAGTTTAAATGCTGGATGGAGGGCATAATATTTAAGCTATTATATATATATATATATATATATATATATATATATATATATATATATATATATATATATATGTGTGTGTGTGTGTGTGTGTGTGTGTGTGTGTAAGTAAAAGTAAAAAAAAAAATTCACCAGATAATTCATGTTCCAGATGCCCATATTTATGACATAGCCTACATATATTTCGTTGAAAGCTCAACACTGCCACGAGACTGATCATTTCAAGGTTAAAAACAGCTTATGCAACTTGCTGCCATTTTTCATTTTAAATGACATATAAATCAAAAACTGAACACGCTTTCAATTTCGAGAATAAGGTTTATTTATTACGAAATTTCAAACAGTCCCAAGTAGTTTTTGCACGGCATGAAAAAGACACATATAGGGAACTAAACACAATAAAATCAGTGCGATAGTAAAATGAGAAAAAATGTGTTAAATTTAACTAATCCCAAATTATTTTTGCATAAAACAAGATTAACGATAAATTCCAGATATGCGAATATTATTTAATTTCTCTTAGACAAATCTTAACTAAACATCCTGACTTAAATTTTGTTCCATATTCTTGTCGTTAAAGAAAAGACATGTACAGTAAAACCTCGTTTATCCGGCCCTCGTTTATCCAGATTTCCGGATAATCCGGATCAGATATGTTGTCATTATTTTTATATGATATTCACATTTAATAATAATTTTTAACTATGATAACAAGAACGTAACTAAAAATACACCAAAGATTCGCCTTTTAGTTTGATTCAATGTACAGTTCCTGCATAGTTTGTGCAATAAATTATGGTAATAAGATTCTTTTTGTTGAGCTTAAGAAAGCTTTACTAAACTTACCAATTCTTTGTTAAGAAAGAATGTGAAAAGTTATTTTAATATTTTTAAACAATATTATGTAATTTTATTACAAAATATAGTTTATTATCGTAATAAGCGGTAGGTCTGTTTATTGAGGATTTTGTTTTGCTTATTACCCATATTATCCAGATTTTCGATTATCCAGATTGCCTATGGTCTCAGTTAGCCCGGATAAACGAGGTTTTATTGTATAAGGAAAAAATAAAATTTATTTGGTAGTAATGTAAGTAAAACGGTTCTTAAATTAACAAATATCACATTCCTATATAAAACAAGATTTAACAAAATTTCAAGATAAAAGATTACTATTTAACTTCTTTGAGGCAAAGCCTTATTGCACATCCTCGCTTAAACTCCCTTTCGTTAGTGTTCCTCGAACACTAAAGAACGACCCCTCCCTACTTAGTTCAATGTAGAAGAAACACTTGAAGGATAAACTACACCGATAGTGAGAGACAATGGAGTGGAAGGAAATGTTTAAGCATTTCCTCAATTCTACAATTAAGTTTCACGTATGAGATGCTCATGGTGATAAAGTCAGAAAAGAGGGAGTGACCTCATTTCTCTGCCACATCTAAGAAACACGAATCTAGTAATTATTATTATTTTTTAATGTTTGTAGCGAAAACGGAATTTCTACTGGAACTTTGTCTAAAAGGAACATTTATAGTTTTTACGCATGATTTAGGTATTAGAGTTTAGAAATGATGTGACAAACCTTATTGTTTTATAAAATATAATAAATAGACAAAAAGTTCTTACTACGTGAAATAACTGTATTAACATGATGCATTCTTCAATGTCTGTATAATGCTTACATAGGTATTGTCTTTCTTCACTCCTACCGTAAAACCTTTCCATTTATGTTTTACGGTGCCTTATAATTTACGTTAAACAAAAAGTTAAGAGAGTTTTACGGTACTTATAATTTTAGCATGCCACTTATCTGACCGCATTTTTTTTCTCTTGATAATTTCATGTGCAGAGTGAGAATTAAGGTATATATATATATATATATATATATATATATATATATATATATATATATATATATATATATATATATATATATATACATATATATATATATATATATATATATATATATATATATATATATATATATATATATATATATATATATATATATATACATATATATATATATATATACATATATATATATATATATATATATATATATATATATATATATATATATATATATATATATATACATATATATATATATATATATATATATATATATGTATATATATATATATATATATATATATATATATATATATATATATATATATATATATATTGACAGGCAAGTGGTTTGCCTGTTCTAACATCTTTAAAATATAGTCATCATCCGTCACAGTGGTGGCGAGTGGGAATACGGATTGAACAATACCTCAGTCCACACGTTAAATTACTTTATTGAATTCTTCTGAAGAACACCACTCTCTAAATCTTTTTCCCTAGTTTGCCATTTTAACATTCGGCGACGCCGAGCAGGGGGACCTCACGCAGCGAGTTGTCAAATCTATCTGCGCAGTTCAAAGTGAAAAATCGCGCGTCTACTCTCCTGGCACATGCGCAGAGCCCAATCTAGAATATTCTAGAAACATTCTTCCCGCCAAACCAGTACACTATCTAAAAATAAACACTTCATTCCACGCGAATCGAAGGTCAATTACTGAAACGGGAAAAAAAACTTTTCTCTCGACGCGTCTTGGCATATGAAACTAGCGGCTTTAGAGCCACGAAAATAATTTATCCCGAAGCTTTAAATCCCGAAGCCCCTTTAAATTTAACTTAATTATTCTTTCCCCAATTAATTCCTTACATATATATATATATATACACACGTGGGTGTGTGTCTGTGTGAGATTTTTTTAGAGAGGTTAGAATTTATGGGGGCTCTCAGAGCAGACCTGATTTTTAGTTCGTCAAGCGTCAGTATTATTCACATCTAATAAGTCAAGTGCGAGTGGTCAAGAGGAGAACGCCGCGAGAGCCATTAATAGAACTGAGCAGTCTTGAAGAAATTGGCGCTAAAGAACTACGCTGAAAATTCGTGGGCTCAGCTTAAAAAGTTCTCGAACTATTTAGATACAAATTTAGCGAGCGTTTTTTCGATGTAGCGGGAAAAGAATAAGCAGACTGGGGTATGCAATCGATTATGGGAGACGCGTATCGAAGCGTTCTGTGTTTGGAGATGGCCGGATGGCCAGGTTTCCAATATGAGATTGGAGAGTGGTTTAACTCTGAAATGGTAGAATAAAGGTATGAAAATGGACATTATTGTATGTATTATAATGTATTGGAGGGCCTTACGACGACGTCACGGACTTGTCTGAGTACGAAAGACTGCAAAACCATATTAGAATAGCGAGCGCGATCTACGCTTGTCATATATATATATATATATATATATATATATATATATATATATATATATATATGTGTGTGTGTGTGTGTGTGTGTGTGTGTGTGTGTGTGTGTGTGATAATAATCACAATGGGGAATAATTTAACACACGGGAATTGATGTATATGAAAGTATTGGAGATGCAGTCGGACGAGGGTGTTGGTCACACAGATGCAGTTGCTCGTTGGGTGATGAGAGAAACAAACATGGAGTCAGGGAAGATGAACACAGATTTCAGACGATATCCATGAAATCAAATTTATTCCATCAGTAAGCATTACGAAGGCATTAGCTGCAGTGGCCACATGACAAGACCGGCGTCCATACAACAGGACGGGACGCGGAGATCTCATTACATTTCAAAGTTAAGACAAGAGCGGCATAGACACCGGAGTGTGGACAGTCGATCCGACAGCAACGAGAGTTAGGAGCGAAGAGAGAGAAGTCTTCCGTTCAGACAAATATTAAGTGGGTGTTTTGCGATATTGGCGCCAGAGGCCTAAACTACTTATTTTTTAATTGGGCGACTTTAGTTTCGTGGAGTTCACGTGTCCACTTCGGTTATCCCGGGGATTACAATATTGCTAGTCCCGCGCTTGTTAGATCTGACACCTATTGACCTGGGTGCAGGATAAGTGGCCATAAAGTTCTTGTAAACTGCGGTTTCGACGTTATAGAATGCATAAATCCAGAGTGGTTCGAGGGCTCTTTAAGATTTTTGACATTACACGGACGTTCGGAATCTCATAAACTTCGAACACTCGGACCAGAGATATCTGGGGATGTTATTGAGTTCAGATATTTCACATGCCTGCTTAATGATCTGCAGGACTAATATAAATTATAATTTATTTTACTTTTTGTTTTGCAATAAAGGAAAAGGGACCGTGCTTTATTAAATAGATAATTTAGAATACGTGGTAAATGTAAATTTAGAGAAGGACGCGATTTCTTGTTACTTACACACACACACACACACACACACACATATATATATATATATATATATATATATAAATAGTTTTATAGGTCATTACTTTAAATGCTCAATCTTTATAATTTCTATAAGATAAGAACTTAATGGACTCTGACGTACCCGAAAACATTTTGTCATTTTAAAGTAAGTAATCATTCATTTTTCAATAAATCTATTAAACGTCCTACACGACATGTACTCAACAAAAAAAAAGGAAACCATTTTTTTATTTACTATAACTCAGAAACCTATTGTTTAAAAATTCTTGAAGCATACCATCACTTATTTAATCTAGACTAAAAACTGACAACTAAATTTTTACTACGCTCTGCCTCGTTACTGTTTATGATTTAAATTTCCCCCTGCTCTCCGGAATGCCTGCCAAAAATATCCGAAGTAAAAGCAATTTGAATACGTTTTAAAACTTCAACTCGCTTCATAAAATATGCATATTTGTCCCATTTAATATGCAACGTAAATTTATAAACCCGCCCCTCTCCCCCCTCATTTAGGGACGTCTTTCCCGAAAAAATAAAAAAATAAAAATCCTAAACTGCAAACTCTACATCTGGGCCCCTTTTCTGCAGATGAATAAAGATGGATTTTTGGAAGCCCTAAATGAGTAACTCTTAAGGGAATATTTTATCTTATAAGTTCTTTATCTCCATGCTACTGTTGAAGGGAATTTGTGGTGCAGTAAATTTATCATGTAAGGGATGAAAAAAGGAACTCCATGCATATTGTCTGATCGCTTCGGAACACCCACAGTTTATCACTGAATGGAAGATTTGAATAATAGAAAATGTTCCAAGCGTGTTAGATAAAGAAAAAAAAATAAATTTCCCATTTCAACGTTATCTTTGTCGAACATTTTCCTCTATTTTTTCTGTACATTTAAAGGAAAAGTATCTTAATAGACGTATTTCAAATTTATATATTTATGCAGCCATTTTTTTTTCCTTTAATATAATGAAATTTATTTTAACACGCTAAAATAAAATTTTACAAAGGTAGTTAGCTGGTTGGCAATATATTTAAATCATGATCTTGTTCAGCGAATTATATTAATTCAAGGGGCTCGAGATTTTCATTAATCGTTAAAACATTTCATAAAAAAACCAAATAAAAGAAAATAAACAATATTATCTCTATATATAAAACAGTTCCGTAACTGACTGACTCACTGCCTGACTAACTGACTAACATACAACGCATAGACCAAACCGGTAGACTTAAAGGGCTGATATTTCGATATGTATTGTAGTCTTTTTCTGGTACTTTAAATAAATTTATCGTCACGTGCATAACAACAAAAAAATATTTTTTTCTCTTGCTAATGCGGCAGACGATTGGACATTATCGAAAAAAAATATTAAAATACAATAAAAAATATTATGCTCCTCAATCTGTACTATATTAACACTACTATATTGTTTATTATGTTCTATTAGATTTAATTTGAAAATTTTCATCTACATTATTTTTTCTATAAAAATAACCCTTACTATTTTTTTATATATATATAGATATATATTGTATACATTGATCGTCGAATTTATTATAAATATATATATATATTTATTTTTTTGGCATTAATTGCATGCATTGACCGTTGTTTTTAATTTGAGTGTACTCCGTAGCGAAGTGCGGGTTTTCAGCTAGTCTATATATAAAACAGTTTCGTAACTGACTGAATGACAAGTAACGCACAGACCAAACCACTGGACCTAAAGGGTTGAAATTTTGCATGGCGATTCTTCTTATAGTGTAGGGATGCACAATTATTTTTGAAACATTCTTCTTAGTTTTTTTAAATACAATTATTAAACTGTTTTTGTAACATTCTTTAAAGTTTGAATTTAAAATGATAATCCGAGGGTAACAAAATTTATATCACAAGAAAAATCCTATAAATGCCTATAAAATGAAATCTTTTTCGACTCTTTACCACCATGTTCTGAGATTTGGTGAATTTTTAAAGATTAATTTTTAGAACTGAATTCATTAAATGCTGATCAATTGGTTTCTTATCTTTGCATGATACTTTAAATTAACTTTGCATCACGTGCATAACAACGAAATAAATTGACAAAAAAAATATTAAAATACGGTAAAAAATAAAATTTAACCACTTGACACATTGAGATGGAAGTATTTTAAGATTTTAATTCAGATTAGTATATTTTATGGATAATAAACATACAAATTAATTGCATACATTGACCGTTGTATTTAATTTGAATATTTTCTTCTACAATAATTTTGCCTATAATAATATCCGGTATGCTATTTATATATATATATATATATATATATATATATATATATATATATATATATATATATATATATATATATATATATATATACATATATATATATATACATATGCATAACTCAAATATATAAAAAATGCTATTTTTATCTTTTTACCAGCAGTTTATTCTTATCTGTTGCCATTCGGCAGAATATAAATTTAATATTACTTTACATTATCTGCTGTCACTCCGCAGAATATAAATTTGCGATTACCGAGGGAGCTTTGCTATTTACAATAATCCACATCGTTCGTGAATAAGCTAAATGCATAATATCTGATGGGCACAAAAGCCGAAGATTTATTATTCAATTGAATATTTGTACATTAGAAAATTTCTTATATAATCCTGGATATATATATATATATATATATATATATATATATATATATTTATATATATATATATATATATATATATATATATATATATATATATATATATATATATATATATATATATATAGATAGATAGATAGATAGATAGATAGATAGATATATATACGATATATCATGAGTTATCTATGTGAGATTTATTTCTAATTTCAAGAATCTACTGAATTAACCTTTTACTGGTATTTTTAAAAATACGCATTTCTTTACTTGGAAAATATATTTGAACCACAGATCAAAAAAATGAAAATTGATCTAAAGGTTACTTGAATTAATGCATAATTATTCGTAAAAATAACTCCCACTCATAACCTAATGATATTTTGTGTTGCAGGTATTGATTTCGTTATTGGCTGCAGAAAAAACAACAGGAACAAAAAAATCCGTAGCTTTGAAGTTCCTCCAATCCCGCAATTTCAAATAAGCGGCACAATTTTTCACCTCCTTCAATCGCGTTACGCTATCAAAGAAACACGCCTGAAAGATTCGTGAAGTACCGGAAGTATTAAAAAGGAACGAATCTTAAAAATAAGTCGAAATATTAATCTATAAATATGGACGCTTAACGAAAATAGGCTTTGAAGATCAAAGCTAAGTTCTATTCTCAATTAAAGAGGAATTTTTACTGCTGGAGGCAAAAAACAAAATGAAGATTCTGTGACGTAGAAATTTCTTTTTTCGCTTTTAAAATTTGAAACGCTAATTTTTAAAAATTCTGAAAATGCTTTTATTTCGTATTGAAAGTTGCGTAAGGAATGCGCAATTGTTATGAATTGAAATTCATGTGGTAAAGCTTCCCCTTAGACACATAAAACAAGAAATTTCGTTAAATCTAATAAATTTATACCACAGAATAATCTCTTTATGTATTATATGTACACACTTATACAAAATAAAAAGACACACCAAGAAGGAGTTATCCGTTTGGGACGAAATCCGTAGATGAGATGCACAGTACAGGGTGGCTAATAAATACTGTAACACTCCAAAAAATAAGAGTTAATTTTAATCATTTGGAAAAACAATTTATCTATCTATTTGTGTGATTGGCAACTTTTTGTAAACGCAGACGATTTTTGTTTAAAGTAAAACATGTAGAATATTTTTAAAGATGGAAGTCAAAAGGTTAATGGTTAAACAGCTTTTTGATCGCGGATTTTCTGCAGGTAAAATATTTAAGCAATTAAAATGCCTTGGTTTTAATAGGACGTTTATATATAGGACTATAAATCGATTATTGGATACCAATAGCTGTAAAGATCGACCAAGGTCCGGTCGTCCACGCACAGTTCGTACAAAAGAACGTATCAAAAGAATTCGTGAAAAGATACGAAGAAATCCACAACGTTCTGCAAATAAAATGGCTGCAGAAGAGAACATCAGTCGCAGAACTATGCAACTTATCATAAATGAAGACCTGGGTTTTCGCCCTTATCGCAAAAGAAAAGTTCAAGGTTTGACTACTGCACAAATAGTAAAAAGGTTACAAAGATGTAAGAAATTGCTGAACCGGCACGGTAGCAAAAGTGTTGAAAAAATAATTTTCTCTGATGAGAAGCTGTTTTGTACAGAACAAAGTTATAATGCTAAAAATGATGTTGTATATTCAGCAACCTTCGAGGATATACCTGATAATCTTCCAACTGCTAAACTCTTTCAGAACAAGAATTCTGTTATGGTTTGGGCTGCAGTGTCACACAATGAAAAACTGCCTCTGAAATTCATCGATAAAGGGGTAAAAATCAATGCTGAATATTACAAACAGGAAGTATTGGCTACACGTTTATTACCACATGCTAACAGATTGTATCCCAAAAAGAATTGGATATTTCA
Organism: Dolomedes plantarius; assembly: GCA_907164885.2. NCBI lineage: Eukaryota > Metazoa > Arthropoda > Arachnida > Araneae > Dolomedidae > Dolomedes > Dolomedes plantarius. The sequence goes on along the minus strand of OU015502.1, from coordinate 18,939,821 downwards.
GCAAGATTCTGCACCGTCCCACTGATCCAAAACAACACAGGAATGGCTCCATGCCAATTGCCCGAAGTTTATCAAGCAAGAAGATTGGCCACCTTCTTCACCAGATCTAAATCCTTTAGACTATTGCATTTGGGGGATTTTAGAGTCTAAAGTAAACGCTAAGCAGCACAGAAGTTTGGACTCCCTCAAAGCTTCCATACGGAGTGAATGGGACAAATTACCTCATAAAATGATTCGTGCCGCAATAGGACAGTGGCGTAAGAGATTATCTTTAGTAATCGATAAAGATGGCGGTCGATTCAAGTAAAATTATTTCATGGTAAACTTTCATGTATAATGTTCATAATATTGTTGTATTTTCCATTTTCTATTTCATCTGTGTGTAATTAAATGATTCGATATTTGTCACAGTATTTATTAGCCACCCTGTAAAACAAATGATTACAATTTGATAAAAATTGGATGATTTATTCAAGAGAAAGTGCTTCACAAAGTGAAAAAGACAATAATGCATTGGTACACATCTGTTCCTTATGCAAGCAGTTATTCGGAAAGGAATTGATTGATGGAGGTGACGTATGTCCTCTTACGAGATATCGTGCCGAATTCTGTCCAATTGGCGCGCTAGATCGTTAAAATCCAGAGCTAGTTGGAGGGCCCTGCACATAATGCTCCAAACGCGCTCAGTGGGGGAGAGAACCAAAGAATACGCTGGCCAAGGTAACACTGGGCAAGCACGAAGACAAGCAGTAGAAATTCTTGCCGTGAGCTATCGAGTATTAGCTCGCTGAAATGTAAGCCCAGGATGGCGTGATATAAAGGGTAACACAACGGGGCATAGATTATCGTCGACATACCGCTGTGCTGTCAGGGTGCCGCGGATGACAACCAAAGGGGTCCTGCTAAGAAATGAAATGGCACCATAGACCATCACCCCTGGTTGTCGACCCGTATAGCGGAAGACAGTCAGGTTGGCATCCCACCGCTGCCCGGGGCGTCTCCACGTATTCGCTGGTCATCGGGGCGCAATTCGAATCGGGACTCATTATTGAAGACAAATCTACTCCAGTCAGTCACATTCCAGGTCGAATGTGCCCGACACCAGTGTAAACGCGCTTGTCGGTGTACAGAATCCCTTTCCGTGAGCCGCCTATGAATGGTCCTTGTGGTCTCTGGAGCACCAGTTGCACGTACGATAGATGATAATGATGAATCTGGGGCTGTGGGTGCCGCTCTGACGATTGCTCTGTCCTCACGATCTGTCGTTTCTCTAGGCCGACCGCTTCCTTCTTGAAGCTATGTTCGGCCATGGTTCACCCATTCCTGCCAACATCGTCTAATAGTGGCTTCGCTCCTATCCATATGTGGAGCGATTCGCCGATTAGACCAATCGGCTTCTTTGAGCCCAACTACACGTCTTCTCTCAAATGCTGACACCTGCGCATATTGTTCGTGCACCTGTATGCGAGGCATAGTTACTGTCTACCTGAGTATACAGAATTAAATTAGCAAAGAATTTATGACTTGGTATCGAAATTTCTGCTCATTAATATCCTGCCAGTTGCGCAGTTAAGATGCGCTAAAGCGTCAAATGTTCATTCATAGGCAGCCAAACTTTAAAATTTTGCATTTTCCGTCGAAACCTGTATGCATATCAATTTGTGTCCAATTTCAACTACCCCTTGGTGCGTCATTTTGTCTAAGAGTATATATATAGTGTGTGTGTGCGGCTCCGGTTCGTAATAGCACCACAAGGTTCAAAGGCCATCTTAGCTAGTTGCCACCTCAAATTTGAAAGAGCACTCCCAGGGACTATATCGGGGGGAATGTACTCTCTCTCACAGTTTAACGTGAACATATCCGGTCTAGACACGGAGGTAATGAACGGCGCGTGGTTGTTATTCCATCCGAGCACCCTCAGCACCGAAAGCCAGCACTCTACCACAAGGCCACCTCGTTTCCGTGCGATAGTTTTCGTTAACGACCACTAACGCAGGAACCCGCCACTATCGCCCGAGAGGAAAGACGTTGTCAGATCGGCCTTGCATATCGTAAATCCACATCACAGACCTTGAGTCAGGAAATGGGCTTGTTTACAACACAAAAAGTATCCCTACGGACAGTGTACAGACGTCTGGAGCAGTACGAACCATTATTGCGGCTTCTCTTCAAACTGCAGCAGGGAACGCGCTGTGACAGTGGTGCGCCCAACAACAAAATTGGATACATGAGTGGTACCACTCGTCTTCTCAGAATCCCGGTTCTGCGTGCAGCATCATAATGCATATATCCATGTCTGGAAGCACCGAAGAAGACGCACGTGGTCTACTTGCTTTCGATATCGCCATTCGGGCTCTGCACCTAGTGTGATGGTATGGGCAGCCATTGGGTACACGACACGAACACCTCTTGCTCGCGTCGTCAGTAATCTGAACCGCCAGCATAACATTTCAAAGATCTTAAAGCCGGGGCTCTGTCCTATCTTCGAGGCTTCGGAGACGCACCTTCAAGCAAGATATTGCAAGACCGCATGTTGCCCGTCGTGTCCTGACCTAACTCGACACAGAGGATGTTCGACTGTTGCCCTGGCCAGAACGTTCTCTAGATCTCTCTAACCCATTGGAAAACATCTAGTCAGGGGTTGCTGAGAGATTGGACATCCACCGTTCTCCAGAAACTACAATTGATGATGTGTGGCATAGACTTGAAGCAGCATCCAATGACTTTGTCCGTACCTGTCATCCAAGCAAAGTTCTACTCGATGCCTAACCGGGTTACAATAGATTTAACTGCCAGAGCGCAGGTTAGAGTACTAATTTCGGACCCTGTATATCCCCATATTGCCGACAAATTTAATCTTGTCTTCTTCCTACTGTGCTGTATACATACAATAACTAATGTGTTCTTATTTGCTATCCTTCCTGGTGTTGCAATTTCAATGGCTTGTTGACACTACTCAGAGCCATCTGTAGCGTGATCTATCAACCGGAATTCCACCTAAATTAATAGAGGAACTAAGGATGATATAGGAAAGAGTTTCCGTGAAAAAAAGAACCAAAAGTCGCCGATAGGGGAAGATATGCCACTGTCCTTGTCGGCGTACCCGAGAATTTGCACAAAACGCAAGTAAAACACCAAAATGCAAATTCACGACTACGTAATCCACATCAGCGCCTGGATTTCGGGATATAAAGATAAGGGGTGAATATAGAAAAAGCTGTAATAAGCAGACAAATTAATAACAAATAATTTCACTGAAATACTCTTTATGCAGAAAATTCGCTTCTCCCTCCTTCAATATGACCACCGTCCTGTTGGACAACACATTGCATTCTGTACACTATGTTCTCAACGGCCGAGTGTAACATGTCACCAGGATGTTCATCAAGAGCCGGGATATGCTGCCGTAATATGTTGTAAGGCCGACAAGTTAGAGACTTCACCAAGATACAACTTGGACTCTAAATAACTCCACTGAAAGAAGTCACATAGGTTTAGGTCCGGCGAGTGAGGTGGCCATGGAAGTGAAAAAAAGCGACTGATGACCCTTTCTTCTGTAAACCAATGGCGGATACGGTTCCCGCCCCTTTCTTTGTAGCCCCATATACCGGTGCTGATGTCGGCTACGTAGTCATGAATTTGAATTTGATGTTTTGCTTGTGTTTTATGCAAAAACATAATTCTCGGATTCTCGGAAATCATGATTATGTGTAATTCTCGGGTGTGTCGATAACAAGAGATCCATCTCTTCCCCTATCGCCGCCCTCTGTCTTTCCCATGTCGTCCCTCTGTCAATTTTGTTGGAATTCCGGCTAATAGATCGCGCCACAGGTGGCTCTGATTAGTGTGAGTTTAATAAAAATCACCCTATATCTATATATATAAAACAGTTCCGTAACTGACTGACTCACTGACATACAACGCACAGACCAAATCGCTTAACCAAAAGGGCTGACATTTTGCATGGCGATTCTTCTTATGGTATAGGGGTGCACTAAGAAAGATTTTTGAAAAATTCTTCTCAGATTTTTCAAAATTGAATTTTTAAGCTGTTTTTGTAACTTTTTTTAAGTTTGCATTTAAAATAATAATTTGAGGGTGATGAAATTTATATCACGAGAAAGATCATAAAAATTCCTTTAAAATGCGATCATTTTCGAATCTTTACATCCATTTTCTGATTTTTGGAGAATTTTTAATTATTAATTTTTAGAATTTAATTTATTAAATGCTGATCACGTGCTTTATTTTTCTGGTACTTTAAATAAATTTATCGTCCTATGCATAACAACGAAATAGACAAAAAAATGTTTCTTCTTGCTGATCAGACGATTAGACATTATCCAAAACAAATATTAAATTACAGTAATAGATATGTTCCTCAAACTGTACTATATTAACTGTACTATATTCTTTAGTATTTCCTATTAGATTTCATCTTAATACTTTCTTCTACAATATTTTGTCTATAAAAATATCCCTTGCGATTTTTTTATAAATATATATATATATATATATATATATATATATATATATATATATATAAATAAATATATATATGTATATATATATATATATATATATATATATATATATATATATATATATATATATATATATATATATATATATATATATATATTACATCAATTGATCATCGTATACATAATACATTGATTGTTGAGTTTTGTATATTATATACATATATATATATATATATGTCTGTGTGTGTGTGTGTGTGTGTGTGAGAGAGACAGAGAGAAAGCCAAATACCACACACTGTCTGATCATGCATCTCTGGAACCACAAGGTCTTTGAAGCTGAAAATTTGCATCGTGGTTCATTTAATGCTATATGGACTCATTGTGATTTTTTTAAATCTCACCTATAACAGGGTTAAAATATGGGGCTTGCGTTCAAAGAAAAAAAGTTATATCCATATTGAATGCCAGATCATTGTCGGAAAATGACATGGCGAACTCCTTTGAGGAATGATAACACGTGAGTGCTCAAGTTCATTGAAATGAAAGAACCAAATGGTATAATGGATGGTAGTAATGTATTCCGTCAGGAAGTACGGGTATTTAATTAGTAAAAATAACCAATAAAGTGTAGCCAGGTTTTGAACCTGGGATGAAAGGTGAGAAAACGTGAGCGAAATTTGGAGTATATATATATATATATATATATATATATATATATATATATATATACAGTCGGACCTCTATTTAACGAAGTTGCTAAATCCCGAAAAAAAGTTCGTTATATAGAAAATTTGTTAAATAGAGATTCACCTTTTAAAATACTTTAAACTACACAAAACAGATTTTAAATTCATAAACACTAAAAATTGTTAATAAAAATATTAATCACACCTTTATTTTGTCTATTATTTGTGTTTATTTCTATAATTCGTGTCTATTTCTATAATTCGAGTAAGACACAGATATCTATAATTTGTGTCTATTTCTTTTAATTAATATCTATTTCTTTTTATACTTTACCCATCAAACAGAAATCTGCAACGAAAACAAGAATAAAACAAAAAATTGTCCGGAAATACACTGTGTTTTCAATTTTAAAAAAATATATTAAAATTAATAAATGTTAATGACACTATCGCAGTTATTATAACAAGTAATTTTAAGCACACATTACCTCATGTTTCCTTAAATTTTATTACTGAGAAAGTGTCTTAATTTTGTCTAGTTATTTGTTTGAGTTATTTGTTTTGTCTAAGTTATTTGTTTGAAAAAATGTTTTCTTTCATAATACGTCTCGCATCTTTATAATGTACTAAAAAGCCCTTCAGGCGTATTTTCTTCAAACTGTAATTCGCATCGGAATGTGTTAAAAGAAAGTTAATCTGTTAAATGTGTTAAAAGAAAGAATAAGTTTGAAATGTTCAAAAACATTTTGAGAAATATGGAGGAAAAAAATATTGGATCACAAAACAAAGTTCGTTAAATAGAGAACGTACTTCGCTATTTAGAGGTTATTTTACGAAGAAATTCGCAAAATGTTCTTGGTTCCAAGGGAAAGTTAGCAAAATAGAGAAATTCGCAAAATAGAGGTACGACTGTGTATATATATATATATATATATATATATATACTGCTGGCCACTGTAAATGCAATACCCTGAATGAAACATGCAAATAACATGAAATTTACAACTTGCATTAGCGGAGGTGAGATATGCAAATGATTAGAATTTCAGCGCAGACACACATCACGCGCGCCTGTGGCGCCACTTCAAAGCGATATTTAAGGCTTGGAGATTTCGACGGTTTCAAGTTCGGCAATTGTGTTTTTCTTGTGGTTTTTCAAAAAAACGATCAATTATGCCTCGTCGAAAACAGCGATCATCTTTTGATCAGGTATCCGGGTTCGACATAGGAAGGATAGTGGCCTACCGAGATTGTGGATTATCTTTCAGGGAAATCGGTAGTCGTGTTGAACGAAACCAAACAACTGTAATGCGGATATGTGATCGTTGGATGCAGGAGGGTACGATGGACCGGCGTGTTCGATCGCATCCACCTCAGAGCACCACTTCACGTGATGACAGGCAAATTGTGCGCATGGCAGTGACGCATCGCTCAGTCACATCACTAACCATAGCACAGCACATGCAGTCTGTCACGCATCATCCAGTGTCTGCGCGTACCATTCGACGCTGTTTACAGCAGAGTGGTCTGTCCGCAAGACGTCCATTGCTTTGTCTTCCCTTGACGCAGAACCACAGACGTCTATACCGCCAATGGTGCGATGACAGAAGGATGAGGACGGCAGAATGGAATGAAATTGTCTTTACTGACCAGTCACGCTTCTGTCTGCAAAACCACGATGGTCGCATTCGAGTCTGGAGACACCGTGAAGAGAGGATGCTGAACAGCTGCGTTATGCACCACCACACTGGTCCTGCACCGGGTATTATGGTATGGGGCGGTATTGGATATCACTCTCGCACACCTCTAGTACGCATTGCCGGTACTTTAAACAGCCAGCGCTACATCTCCGAGGTGTTGGAGCCAGTTGTCCTTCCTTATCTTCAGGGCTTGCCCACAGCCATATTTCAACAGGATAATGCGCGACCACACGTGGCACGCATTATCCAACGGTTCTTCGTCAATCGCCAGATTGAATTGCTTCCCTGGCCGCCTCGCTCTCCGGATCTTTCGCAGATAGAAAACATGTGGTCCATGGTTGCTCTACGATTAACCCAGATTCCATCCCCAGCTGCCACAGCAGATCAACTTTGGCAACGTGTGGAAGCTGCTTGGTCTGCTGTACCCCAAGAACTCATCCAAAGTTTCTTTGAATCAATGCCGAGGCGTGTGGCAGCCGTGATTTCCAACAATGGCGGCTACTCTGGCTACTGATTTTGGCAGGAACCATACTTCACAGAAGTCTATAAATTTAATCATTTGACACTTGGTCAACATGTTATCTACAAAATAAATTTTGTTGTGATATCTCTTGTCTTTCTCGGTGTTGCAATTTGGGTGGCCAGCAGTGTATATACACACACACACACACACACACATATATATATATATATATATATACACAATAGTACCATCCATATATATGGAAGTAATATAGGTAGGGGAAATTAATTTTAACTGTGAAGGGGGCAATCCTAAGAAAACCTAAAGGATCAAGTAATTTAAAGTTGTTCGAGCTCCATGGTTAGACATAGTTATTAAGTGACAATTGCGATCCAATAATGCTCATCAAATTACAATGTCTTAAATGACGCCCTTATCAGTAAATTTAATTTAAAATTAAAAATAAAATATAAATATCAATACAGTGAAGTGAAGTAGAAAGAAAAGAAAATAAAGTAAAAAAATTAAAAGTCATAACAAAGTAATACAGTTTTTGCATAAAATTTGAACTTGGGACGAACGGTCGGAAAATATGAGAGATCTGATAAAGTCATAGTGGAACATTATGAGAACTGTTAGAGGTGAAAATAGTACGTAATGAGATAAGCGAGTAGCTCCCAAAAATGAAGGAAAAAATGATTTAATATTAAAAAAAATTAACACCGGTAGGGAAAATAATTACAAGATAAAAAGAACTTATAATATACCATGTTTTTAAATTTACTGTTGCATCATATAAACTTGACAATTCTATGTATTAATAAATACTTTTTTAAACAGTTATTGATGAATTATACCATCAATTTGAAAGAAAATGAAGTTAATTGGAAGTTAACTTGCGTTTAACTTTTCGTTCCCGCCCCGGCTGATAGATGGCTGCACCAGTCTAGAAAAAAATTAACTGAAAATGAATTCAATTCTGCTAAATGATGGCTAAAAGTATTAAAATAATGCATTGTCATCGTGTTCTGAGCTATTCTAAAAGTTTCAAATGTCAAGCTAGTCGGGCAGTTAGTTACAAATCTGTTTAAAGATTTGAACTGAAGAAACACACAAACACATAAACACACAAACAAACAAGAAAGTGAGTTAATACAAACATGTAAATAATAGTTAGCTGCGAAGGAGGCAAGTCCTGGTGCGTTTCGAAGAGAAAAGTTGTAATCTGAGAAAGAAAACCGAAAAGTTCGGCAAAATATTTTTAAAAGTAAACAATTCTACTTATATTCAAAAACCGGAAATGTCAAGCACAGAAATAAAACACTTCCATGTCAATAAAAATTGTTAATGGTAGATATAAATAAGTTGTAATACATATATAAAAGTGACAGCTTTTGAAGTTATTTAAAATTTAATGTAACGTTCGTACGTTTACTTTGAACTAAAAAAGAAGGCTAAACATCTTGTGAGATTCTGAAAAGAGACAAGCAATAAATAAAAAAAATGGAAAGTGAATTTTTGACCTGTTAATTGAGTAATAAATCATCCAAAGAGAAATATTTTTCTTTACACTTACCGGCAACCTTGCTTTCTTCCATTGAAAACAAACAAACCAAATGTGTATTTCCCTATCGTAGGACATTAATCAAAAACATTTTTGACTGTCACTATTTTGAATCTTCAAAAGCGGTATGTTTTAAATTGTTTTTTTTTCACATAGATAAAAAATAAAATGAGTGTATATATACATATGCATAAACGGGATTCCGTAATGCTAAAATTTTCAGCTGTAGAGATTTTTTGTTAAGAATTGAGTTGAACCTTCTTATTTAATTAATATATATACATATACACACACACACACACACACACATATATATATATATATATATATATATATATTAGATCTAACACTCTTTTAGCAGAGGACCTGTGTTAGAAGGATGTTACATTTCAAAATAGCTATATTTTCAGGAAGAGCTAAAGAAGAAATGAAATACCTCTTCCTGAAAAAATGGCTATTTTGAGATGTAACATTCTTCTAAGAGAGATGCGATGTGTGAAAAATTAATTTATCGAGGTATTTAAATTTATAGATAATAAATAGGCCCTTAGAAGAATACAAAGATGTTAAAGAAAGAAATAAAACGCTCTCAAGAAAGAAATGCTCTTAATTTTAAAAAAATCGTATTGAGGTAATTTTAAAGTTCTATAGGGAAGCTAAAAATAGCGAGGGGGGCAGATACATTAAAGCGAAAGGAATTCTTTATGCTGTGCTTCTCTAAAATTTTACTGGTGACTGACAAAGTTCAGTCAACTATCCCACTTGGGAAAGAACTGTCATCTATCACAAACTAAGGTAAGACCTTAGAGCGCAAGTATGTTATGAAACACATTAACTGTACAGTTTTAAATAAATCTGAGAACTTAGCCAAGATAGTCATTTGTGAATATAGTATGAGTTTAGAATGTTTCATTAGAAATAATAATTAGCGTTAAACTGAATTTAAAGCTGAATATTTCATAAAATCAAAATACATTTGAAGTGAAGAGTTTAATTTAAATCTAAATTTAAGATCATCATTTTAATTAAATATTAAAAAAACTGAAAGTTTAAATTTTAAATCAACTGATTATTTTTAATGTAACAATAATAATAATTGATAAATTTTGCTTTATTATTTGTAATCAAAATAATAAAAAAGCTATAAACTAAAACAAGTAATCAGGATATTTTTAATGGATTTATCGACTTTTAAAACTTTTATTTTATATTCTACGACTGCAAATATTTAAATACTCATTTTTTAATACTTGCAGTTTAACATTTCATAAACAATTGCTTGTTTAATTTTTGCAGGCAGACATATAAAAAATACAGATTTCTAATTATTAAACTCGCTTAAGTTGATTCTTTTATTTCTTTTAAAAAAACATATTTTTCTATAACACTAAGTAATTTAACTATACTTTGAATTCATTCTTTTTATAGCGTGGCTCAGAAATTCTGTGATTTTTCCTCTATGACAGATAACAAGATAGGTATAACACGTCTTAAAATAAAAATCGAGTGGAATAAAATTTTAATTAGATTTCAGTTGAGTCATTAGCAAGCCAACTCAGTTAAAAGGACATTGGACCTTCAAACCTAACTTTTTTTGTTTTGAATGGATTTGCTTGAAATTTGAATATATGATTAGTACCATAGGTATGTAAAAGTAGGTAAAATTTAAAGATGAAATATTAATAATTTATGAATTATGAATTATTAATTATATAAAAAATTGGCCTCATTATAAATGTTCCATGCACATTTCTTTTGCATATAATATGGTAATTTTTATTTACAGGTTACCTTATAGAAATAACAATAAAAAATATTGCTTATTTTAAGCATTCATTAAAAATATAAAGAGAAAAAAATAATAGTGTAAACAAACTTTTTATGGCGCAAAATACCTATGAATCATCTTTTCAAGTACAAAATTTAGAAATTCTGTGTTACGAAGCATAAATTTTTTCAATAAGATTTATTTGATATACAGTTAAGTATACAAAACTAAAATTTCAAAGCAATACGATCATTAGAAATGCACCTGGAGCACTTTGAATATTCGTACGACATGAAAATTTTTATTTTCAGAAAAGCACATTTAAAGTTATTGCTATTAGGAACCACATAATATCTAAATTAAATACAAATGCCTATAACTAGGAAAGTAATCACAGAAATTAAAAATTCTTCTTGCAATACATTCCTACTCGTCCGTAGTTTCACAATTCAATAAAATAACGCAGCTGTTCAGCATCCTCTCTTCACGGTGTCTCCAGACTCGAATGCGACCATCGTGGTGTTGCAGACAGAAGCGTGACTCGTCAGTAAAGACAATTTCATTCCATTCTGCCGTCCACATCCTTCTGTCATCGCACCATTGGCGGCGGAGACATCTGTGGTTCTGCGTCAAGGGTAGGCAAAGCAATGGACGTCTTGCGGACAGACCACTCTGCTGTAAACGGCGTCGAATGGTACGCGCAGACACTGGATGATGCGTTACAGACTGCATGTGCTGTGCTATGGTTCTTGATGTGACTGAGCGATCCGTCACTGCCATGAGCACAATTTGCCTGTCATCACGTGAAGTGGTGCGCTGAGGTGGATGCGATCGAACACGCCGGTCCGTCGTACCCTCCTGCATCCAACGATCACATATCCGCATTACAGTTGTTTGGTTTCGTCCAACACGACTAACGATTTCCCTGAAAGATAATCCACAATCTCGGTAGGCCACTATCCTTCCTCTGTAGAACTCGGATACTTGATCAAAAGATGATCGCTGTTTTCGACGAGGCATAATTGATCGTTTTTTTGAAAAAACCACAAGAAAAACACAATTGCCGAACTTGAAATCGTCGAAATCTCCAAGCCTTAAATACCGCTTTGAAGTGACGCCACATGCGTGCGTGATGTGCGTCTGCGCTGAAATTCTAATCATTTGCATATCTCACCTCCGCTAATGCATGTTGTAAATTTCATGTTATTTGCATGTTTCCATCAGGGTGTTGCATTTACAGTGGCCAGCAGTGTATATATATATATATATATATATATATATATAAATAAAATAAATATTGTAGAATGTATATCCAAAGAGGGAATCGGAAAAATTTGCCCGGTAAGCTAAAGGTTAATTAGTGACATCTACAGTACACTTTCCCCACATCCAAAAATAAATTCAGCAACACCTTCATTTTTTTTATATATTCAACTATATATATATATAAAATGCCTTATTTAGAATTCTGCTCGACTATTTCCCTGCAGTTCCTTATAGTAATGCAGAAAAAAATGTTTCAACGAATAGTGAGGCTACTTCTCAGCGTGGAAGGGGAAGTCTTAGATTTTCACTAAAGAGAGAAAATGGAAAAGTATAATAAAAACTGATGAGAAAAACTAAATTCCCAACTCCGCGTCTGCCAAAGTTTTTCCATTTCTAATTCGAGGCTCATTTAGCTCGAGAAAACTAAATTTCGAAGTTCCAAGAATTCTTATTTTTACTCCCGAATCTCTCTGCAAAGCTGGTGTTTGTCCCTTTTCACTGGTATCAAAAAGAGGGGGGGGGGGGATTTTTGGTGTGGAACAAATATTAGCATGAAGAAAAATGTTATTTTTGGCATGTTTATAGCTTTCTTTTTTGGCAACACTTGGTAAGCGCATGAATGCATTTCCCAGATTATCGTTAGTTTGAAGTGATTTAGTTTAAACTAGAGATAATTTGGGAAATAAATGAGAAATATTTCATAGTAACAACAGACATAGACCAAATATATATTTTACTGGGAATCTAAGGCTGCTATGTACTAACCTCATTGGATTCACTCACCTCAATGTTAACCTATGGAGAAAATTTGTCCACGGATTGCCGACTTGGATCCAAAGTTTTTTTTTTTTTAAATTGTACTCCAAAAAAAGAACTGTAAAATAAATTTTGCATTTGTGTACATTTTTCGTTTTTAATTTAAAAATGCAATTAATATTTTTTAATTTAAATTATTCGGAGAAAAATCTGGTACAGTGTGTTTTAAACGCTCATAAATTCCTTCAGTGGACGAAATTTATAAAATGAATCCCGTAGCGCTTTGCAGAAAAGTTCAGGCTATCTGACAATAGCAATTTTATTTGATTATAAGCATTTATGTACCTGTAAATAGTTGACAAAAATATATTTTAAATAAAAAAATATGGGGGCAGCGATTAACCCCCCCCCCCCTATAGAGCATTGCAATCCCTCAAAATGTCTATCTTAAGGGGGGTGGAATTCTCGAACTGTCAACTGGACTCCTCCCAACACAAGAGTCTGCAAGAAGAGGAAAAGGGAAATACGATTTTTTTCTTAGTACACAACAGTCTTAATGGTATCCCTAAAAACTACCACGTATAAAAGATAGTAAATCTCTCTCTCTCTCTCTCTCTCTCTCTATATATATATATATATATATATATATATATATATATATATATATATATATATAACGCGTAGATATGCGGCACAAAATTAAACGATATATCTACACTCTGAATGGCAACAGCTTCAACTACCAGATGTAAACATTAGCAGCCGTCCGCAATTTGCAACCGCGGGTCAACATGGATTTACGCACTGAAATCAGGAATGCTCGAAAGCGAGCTGCACGATGAAGTGAAAATGGAACAGTCTCAAGAAACAAAGGGAAGAAGAAATGATTCATTAAGAAAGAGGCGTGTAAGAGAGAACATAAATGGTCGCGAGGTTAGGCTTAACCGTCGCCGGCATAGCAACAAACAGCCAGTAATAGTCAATTTTCTACACTTTTTTCAGTACTTGCTGAATTTTTACTCCATTTTATAGGTGAAGAAATTTTCCCAACAATGTGTTATTTTATATGATTAAGTGTAGATATCTGAATTGTAAACAATAGTACATACAGAGAGTGGTGTAATCCACACTATATTTTATATTTTTCCCCAACAATTTTTTATTTGTTCTAATGATAAAGTATAGATATCTTTATTTTGATAAATATTACACACAAGAGAAGGATGTAATATTTAAAATCATTGGTGTTGGGTTCCTCAGTATTATCTTTAAATCTGTTCTGATGTAATGGAAATTCACATTTTTTCATCACGATATTTTAGAATCAGCCTTATAGGGAATACTCCTTGACAACGTATATTGATGATGACAGTTAATGATAACATTCCTTACATATGTTACTCTCAGTTGAGTTGCTTTGCAGAAGAAAATATAAAAATGAAAGTCGCACAGCGGCTAGTTAACAAAAATTGCATTATGATAAAACTTACTAAACACATGAATGCATTTAATATATTGCCATTAGATTGAAGTGATTTCACTCAAACCAATGATAATTTTGAGAAATAATTTTTGAGAAAAATTTCAGAGTGAATAATTTTGAGAAAAAATTTCATGGTGACAACAGATATTGATTTTTTTTGTAGTTTCTATCATACAAGCAATATTTCATAGTATTTCTAAGACTGGAGTGTTTAAATATTAGTAAATGTATGAATGCAAAAAAGCATGCAGTACACATATACCCAAAACTTAAATATAGTACCTCCTGTTTAAAATTACACTTCTTCAGCTTTGAATATATAGCCTTGGTCATACATGGTGCGCCCATGGAGTAATCGGACATTTTTTTTATAAATAAGAAAAATATTACTCACCTTCAAATAAATTTATCGCCTTCAAAATAATCGCCAAAGGAGTCTATACAATTTTTCCAACGTTTCTTCAAGTCCACGAAACACTGTTTATAGGCTTTGGAACTAACCGTTCGCACGATACGCGTAACATTTCATTTAATATCCGAGACGTTTTCAAATCTCTGTCCTTTCATGGTCATCATCGGTAAAAGGAAAAAAATCAGCTGGCTATAAGTCGGGAGAAAAAGGAGGGGGATTTATCACTGTAATTGAATACTTAGCAATATATTGTTGTACAGAAATTGCTGTATGGTGCCTAGCATTATCGTGTAAAAGAAACCATTGCCCAGAATCAAACAGTTCCTTCCTAACTCGCCTTATCCTGTTTCTTGATCAAAAAAGCACCTCCTTGTAAAAAATACTAATTAATTGACTGATTTTCAGGAAGAAATTCGTGGTTAATAAGTCCTTTGTAATGAAAAAAAATGCAATCAGCATCGTCTTTGATTTTGATATCCGTGTTTTTTAAAACTTTGTATGGGAGAAGACGGTTCTTTCCACTGTGCACTTTGTCTTTTTGTTTCTGGGTCGAATTGTAGACACCAGGTCTCTTCTCCTGCTGTAACACACTTTAAGAAATTGTTGTCTTGTTGCGCAGTAGTCAGCAAATCTTCACCGCAAGCTTTTCTGTCTTCTTTTTGATGTTCTATCAAAATCCGAGGCACAAATCGAGCACAAGCTGTTTTCATTTTCAGATTTTCAATTAAAATTAATCTACAGCTTCCTTTGCTTATCCCAAGCATGTCTGAAAGTTCCTGAGTGTTTCTTATCTCCAGCTGATTTTTTTCCTTCTTCCGAAGCTTAAGATGGCCACGAAATGACAGAGATTTGAAAATGTCTCGCATATTAAATCCAATGTTACGCTTATTTTGCGAATAGTTAGTTCCAACGAATTAAACAGTGTTTTGATGACTCGAAGAAACGTTGGAAAATTGTATAGACTCCTTTGGCGATTATTTTGAAGGAGATAAATTTATTGGAAGGTGGGTAATAATTTCCTTATTTATAAAAGAATGTCTGGTTACTTTATGGGCGCACCTTGTAGATTTCGCCAACGATATGGTCTACTAGGCAGAGTTCCTGAGTAGACCATACCGTGAGTGACTGATGTGTAATGGGATTTATTGGATTTGCTCAGTCTCAATCTCTGGAGGAATTTTTTCTATTGATTGTAAATTTAATCAATCACACACACATACACACACATATAAGATTTTTCATTAAATTGTGTTTTTGATTCTAATGCACCCAGGCCAGACTAGGTCAAGCATAGACTAGCGAGCTGAGGGGGGTGGCTCTGATTTATAATGACACTACAAGCGTCGGAGTCCGTTTGAACCAGATGCTACCTCTATTACAACATAGCACTCCCAAGGCGTTACATCTTGGGTATCATACCCTCTCCCACCCTCTCTGACCTCATAGAGGGACTTTCCGGTCTGCGGATTGAACATGCTCATATCGGCCCCCCACACGGATGAATTGAATGGAGCTAGTCGAGATTCCAACCAAGCACCCTCGGTGCCGAAACCCGACTTGCTACCACTAGACTACCTCGGGCACAATTTGTAATTGTACTTCGTGATACAGAAAGACATTTATTTGACTCCGTGGTTTTAATCAATTTAAAAATTTCGTCCGCCAAAGGAAATTGTTTGTACACCTCATTTTCCCCGGAACGATTCAAAATATAAAGTATTATATTTATGTGATCTTTTTAAGATTGAAAAATAAAACCGAGTGATAGCCTTCTGTATTGCGGAGAACAGATTTGAAAAATAAATGTAAAACTTCAACTTGAACAACTGTTTTAAGAAAGCGCGCGCAAAAGGCGTATACGAATTTGTTCGAGCAAGCGATGAAGTCGCAGAGACGTGTAGCTCCTGAAAAGCCGTTATGACACGGCAGTAACGCTGTTATTGTCAAAGTAAGATTATTCAATGTAATATATTCAACGACAAATATATTTCATCTGCTTTACCTTCTATTTTTATTTGTCTTCAATTAAATGCTTGTGTTCTTTTACCTTTTGGTTCACTCCACTAACAAAACACACTCACCCCTCCTTTACTTACACACTCACACTCACATAAAAACAAACACACACACACACACACACACACACATACACACACACACACACACACACACACATATATATATATATATATATATATATATATATATATATATATATATATATATATATATATTTAAATTCACACTTAGTATAATTATTTTCGAAATACACTGTCACAAAATAATTTATACCCCTAGAAGAAATCGAGCTACTATCACGAAACTTGGCAGGAATGTAGTCTGGTGAGAGATATGCAAATGATTAAAATTTCGACGCAAATGAGACAAGGGTAAGCGTGCTATGCGCATATGATATGCGTAGCTATAAGTTTAAAAGCATGATTGCTCGTGCCCTAGGGTTATTCAAACAAATCTGTCGATTTGGATGGACGGTATTGTGACTAGAGATGTCTCTGAGACGTAACCGGCGACAGTACGGTTAATTGTCGGACTTTGAGAGGCGGCGTATAGTAGGCCTCAGATAAGCAGGTTGGTCAAACAGGCGTATCGGCCGCCAACTCGGTCGGAGCGATATATTAGCTGCTCGGTATTGGCAATAATGGATCACGGAAGGGATAGTCTACCGTCGCGGAGGGCCAGGGCGTCCTAGGAACACAAATGCGCGCGAGGATCGAGCAATCATAAGAGCGGCCACGTCTGCACCAATAACGCCGCTACAATCGGTTCGAAGACATTTACCACCTTCCAGACATCCGGTGTTATCAAGGGAAATCATTCGGCGACGACTGGCCGACGCAGGTATAAGGAGCCGACGTCCATTAAGACGCCTACCACTGACCCCTCATCATAGGCAGCGTCGATTGGATTTTTGCCGACCTCGGTCAAGATGGAGTCTGAGCGACTGGAGGGGTGTGATCTTCAGCGATGAATCCCGATTCAGTCTCAATGCTCATGCCAGCGCATACACGTGTGGAGGCGGCCAGGACACCGGGCCGATCCGGCATTTGTTGTCGATAGGTATACGGCGATTGCACAAGGTGTGACAAAGTGGGGACCGATTTGTTGGGTCACACAATCACCTCTAATCGTTCTTCAACGCACTTTGACGGCAGGCAGTTACGTGGACGAGATTTTAACGCCAGTTGTACTGCCTATGCTATCAAGTCGCCTAGGTGCCATTTATCATCAAGACAACGATCGTCCACATACTACGGGACCCAACAGTGTCTTCAAGGATATAACGTACTTCCATGGCCTGCCAGGTCATCAGACCTCCTGCAAATAGAGCACGTCTGGGACGTGCTTGGAAGGCAACTGCAGCCGTCCCGGAATAGTGGTGAATTAACTTCTCAGTTGCAAAGATTACGGCATGATCTTCCGCAGGAGGTCATAGATGACCTCACTGATTCGATGCCATGCCGTGTTTCGGCTTGTATAGCTGCCAGAGGTGGATTTACTACTTACTGATTTGTAACCTTTTTCATGCCATATCTTCTTAATAAAATGGTCTGCTCATCTGAACTTGTAATCATTTCCTTATCTCCTCATACACTACATACATGTTAAGTTTCGTGATAGTAGCTCGTTTCCTTCTGGGAGCATATATTTTTTTGTGACAGTGTATTACTTAAAATGTTCGTACTGAACGCTCAAAATATTTAGAACCCTAGTAATCTCTAACAGAATATTTACTTTTCCCCATGAATGTAGACAGTCTTTTAAATGTAAAGATAAATGAGTTCCGAATTTTATTGTTGTTTGCTCCGAAACGCATTTAAGCAAAAAGAAAATGTTGATCTTAGAGTTATACACAACGTTCCTAACTCCCGTAAAAATTAAATTATTTTGAGTGGATATTTTCTACTCGGATGCCAATAAAAACGCCGGACGAAAATCATGCCATGAAATTGGCCCCTCCCCTTCCATTTAGCCCTGGAATTTCCTTGATTTAGTATCAAGAGGGGGCCACACAATATACCTTTGGTTAAACATTTATGCCGCTCGCAACAACGACAAAAAGTAGTCCTATTATGCTCCTTTTTCAACGATTGCAATACAAAAGGAAACAGTACATAAAATGCAGCAGCGGAAAACTGAAGCCCATAATACATGCTTCGGAAAACTTGCCCCATTTCTTATTCAAGGCTCATTAGGCACTGAAATGTCAGAGACGTTCTTTTCATCTTCCGTTTTGTTTATCTTTTTTTTTCTTTCTTCTTACCCCCGTCTGTATTGATCAATTTTTCTTTTTTTTTAAAGCTAAGTTGAGCAACAAAGCTGCTTTCAAGTCGCGAGCTATTCAGGGCAATAATTTGTGTATGAAGGGAATGCAGGAAATATCAAATTAGCATATGCTACGGAAGATGAAAAGTTTAAAAAATAAGATATTATCTACTCTAATTGCGCAAAATAATAATAAAAAAACTGTGCAAAGATAGTATATTCGTTGAAACGATTGACGTAAAGGAATGGAGTAATTTTATGCTGTAGTCTCCTAAGTTGAGCAGCAAAGCTTTAACGATGTTGGCTAGTCCATCCATCATTTTCAAAGTATAGCTTATAAAGTAAGAGTATGTCACGTAAGATAAAATACAAAAAAAGGTGTGCGCAGAACGTGTTAGGATTGAAATTTCTAATCATATTTCTAATGATAGCGATTTTGATATCTATATATATATATATATATATATATAACATTAAAAATCCCACAACTATTTTAATTTCTAATTTATTCTAAATCTCATTGGGCGTTCGAGCTAATTTCGCTTTTGATTCTAAGTTCTAAATTCCCTTGGGCGAAAACCTTAAGATGGCTTCCTTTTTTCAATCTGCGTAGCGTGGGTACCTAAATTAAACACTACAGAGCATTATCACGTCAATTTTAAGTATTAACCAATTAGACACCACTACAAAGATCACATGACGAGATTGTCTATATAAGACCTTGCACATGTAGATGTAGAGCTTTTCGTCAATCTCATCCACCCCGAGAGGTTGTGTTGAATTCCGTCTAAATAGAAGTTTGATGTGTTAATTATGGTCTTGCTTCCAATCATTTGGATGTTGTGATTCTTCCAGTATCATAAATCTTCCCTGTGGCATGGTGGGTCCTTAATATCATCAGTATTCTCCTATTTGGTGGGCCAATCATGTTACACACACACGCACACACACACACACACATATATATATATATATATATATATATATATATATATATATATATATATATATATTGTGGCGGCACTATGTATTTTGCGGCTCTCATGACTTTCGAAGAGCCTTCCACAGCTGCATATTTTTCGAGGATTCCATTTCAAGTTCCCACCGAAATTTTTGAACACGTGGGAGATTAAAAAATGATACCAACAAATGCCACCAGAGATTTTGGCCTGAAAGTTAATGCCAGACATAGCGTTTTCTCCAACCAGATATGGGTGTAACTGTTTTGGAAAACAGAAGCGTCTCCCATCATCGCCATAAAGCCGTCTTCCTTAGCGACAGCTCTATGCGACTTTGACACTGGAATGTAATAAAGTTTCGGCGTTACGAAGAACTGCCATCAATAGAGCTGCCGACACCCTCTCTGAAAAACAGACGCATTTTCGAGGAATTGGGATAGACGCCGAGAAAGAAAACACCACGAGATATAGTCAGAGAGTTGGAGGATTTGAGAGAGTTCCCCGTGTAATATCCAGCTAGGCAGACGTGGTTTTTTGGAAGCTCCTGTTCAGACCATGGGTCTGGGAGCGTACGCCGTGAATCTGCACTTAAATTAATTGAATATGTTGTAATTGTTTAATGTTTAATAATTTTTTGTAAATAAATTTTCTTGTTAAGTTTTTGTCTTAAAATTGGCCTTTTCATTATAATTAGCACTCTGTCTTTCTTGGTCATGAATTCAGTAATAGTAATTTTAAAAAAGCCTCAGAGACTTGCCTTAACAACGTATCGTGATGCCACAATATATATATATATATATATATATATATATATATATATATATACACTGAGTGGCTAAATTATTATGATCACCTCCTCAATACAATGTTGGACCCCCTTTTGCCCTTAATACTTCATGACTTCTTCTAGGCATGGATTTTATGAGATGTTGGTAGGTGATATGAGGAATCTGAGACCATATCCGATGAACTGCACTTTCCAATTCCTTAAGATTTGGTGGTACTGGATCCAGCTGCCTGATGCCCCGTTCGATCTCATCCCATAAATTCTCAGTTGGATTGAGATCTGATGATTGTGCAGGCCAACAAAACAAAGGAAATCCGTCCGAAGATCTCCGTCATGCTCTGCGAACCATCTGAGGACAAAGCCAGCTTTATGACAAGGAGCATTGTCCTGCTGGAAGTATCAACCCCCGGCAGGGTACACTATTAACATAACAAGATGTACTTGATCTGCAATAACACTTAAATACCCTTGGGCATTCAGACGTTGTTTCACAGAAATCAAAGGACCCATACAATGCCAAGGAAATATTCCTCAAACCATAATATTTCCTCCACCATCCTGAAGTGTTGTTTCAATGCAGTAACAGTAATTGAAAACGCAATTCATCGGACCACATGATCCTTGTCCAGTCCTCTACTGTCCGACCCTTGAGCTCCTTTGCGAACTGGAGACGTCGGCCCTTGTTCAAGGCAGACAATAGAGGCTTTCGAACAGGTCGTAGGCTTCCATAGCCTATACAGAGGTGGGGAAACTTTTTACCATTAGAGGCCACATGTAAATTCGGTAGTAATAAAGGAGGCCGCATAAGTTGATGAACCTATAAATGCGACTTTTATGAAATTATTATAGTTAGATATAGTTTTAACAATTTGGTGCATTATATAGAAAAATAACAAACAAAAAAATTAAGTCCTTATTTATTTATTATTTGACATAAAAAGTTACAATATAAAATATTTTTGTATTCCCATAAGGATAAACACTTGTTATAACATTAATCATTATCTTTTTTTTGCAGGCAAAATAATACGTTTTAACGTACAGTGTCAGTCACAACAATAATAGTAAGAAAATAGTTTTTGTGTAGAGATCATATAACATGTCTGGTAATATTGCTAAGAAACTCTGACCATTAAATTACATATAAAGTGTAGTTAAAGTATCATACAATCAAGGTAAAAGAAGCTCATTTGGATAAATATACAATTGTAGCGGTTTTAGACAACAATTTCAAAATGTCAACTTTATTTTGGCCGACACTGAACATACATTCATGCCGTTCTTTATTTAATTTTATTGATTTGGAAATTGTTGTAATCTATATAATTAAATATTAGTTAATACAAGTCCTAGTGATACAACGCCTCCTGAACTTATAAATAATTATCAAATTATCCTAGTTATCAATCTTATATTGTATAGTTAAAAATAGATTTCGATTCAAGCCACGTGCTAAATAAGGCAGTCAAAGCATCAGATACATATAAATGACAACACTTTATTTAATTACAATGAGTCATAAGAAATATCAATTAATAAATTTCAATGTCACATAATGTTTTACAAAGATGGAGAGAGAGATATTTATTGAGGGATAAGAGTACTCACAGGTGGTTCTCTATGTTTTTGTGTCCGCTTACGTGCATTCGACCGCCTTCGGCTGCTGCGACGTTTCTTCTTCTTTGCGAGTCAAAATCTGCTCGAAAACCGGCTTTGGCGCGGTCCCCCGTCGCCAAACAGCGAGCAGCGCCAAATACGAAATGCGAGTACGCTCCCTAACACTAGCTTTTATAAAGGCCGCAAGAGAAGCCCACGGAGGCGGCATGCAGCCTCAAGGCTGCGTATTCCCCACCTTTGGCCTATACTGTGTAATGTGCGGCGAACAGTTCAATCAGAGATGTTCGCAGTTGCTCCTTGATTAAGATTCTACGCTAATTGACGTACTGTTACTCGTCTGTTGGACTGGACATCACTGGAAAATGTCCTTTCAGATTGAATATTCAGTAGCCTGTGACGACAACAGACCTAACGTTGAGACCCGGTTTTCTGATTGGTAGTCCACTGTCTGTAAACATTAATAATTGCTGCTCTCGAACAATTCACAAGTGCAGCCGTTTAGCTGATACTGGTTCCGTCGCTTCGAGCATGTACAATCATCTCGTGTTCAAACTCTGTTACTTATCACGGTTCAAACTCTGCAACTTATCACGGTTTCTGTCCATATCTCCGCAAGCAAGACATTACAATTGATGGTTCAATTGTCCCGCATTCACTTTTTATAGTTATCTCGCCCTCTAGCGGCAACACTGTGACATAATAGTTCATTTGCATAAAACTGTCAGGTGGTCATAATAAAGTGGCCGTTCAGTGCATATATATATATATATATATATATATATACAGAGAGAGAGAGAGAGAAAATCAGGGGGCACCAACATAAACCATTGTGAGATCCATTGTTGACCTGTTTTGAGAGCCATTTGGGAATATGTACATACTTACATGTCCAAAATACAAAAAAAAGTATATATATATATATATATATATATATATATATATATATATATATATATATATATATATATATATATATATCCCAAAGGAACTAACTTTAAACCGGACTAACGATAATAATCTTTGTGCGACTTATCTGGATTTAAAATTTAAAATTAAAAATAGAGAAATAAAAATAGGGATATATGATAAAAGGTTAGATTTTAACTTCGAGGTTATCACGTTTACCAATTGCCATAGCAACTTAAACTATAAAATTTATTAAAATATTTTTTACTCACAACTTTATAGAATAAAAAACATATGTAACAACGCTGGGGATTTTTTGGAGGCATGTAACATTTTCGAGAAAAACTTAAGTAAAAACAATTTCCCTAAAAAATTTCGGCAATTAAAAGTTTTAAAAAAAATGGCATTTAGACTCAGGAATTTTTAAAGATGTTTAGAATAGTATTTATGTTTTCATTTGGTTAAGCTGTAATGGGGGGTGGCGCTGTAGTAATGTTACAATGACGTAACTTTTAGGATAGAATTGGCTGCTGTTTCGCCATAACCGTCACTTACGGAATTGGGGTGTGTATGCATCTTTTACTTTGCATTAGGATTATTTGTGTGCTTGCATGTACGGTGCGTTGAGCGCATACTGTAAGTTGTGTTTGTCTTTTCATTTTCTTTTTGACTTATTGCTTCCTTGGGGGACTCGGGGCCTTGGGATGTCTTTTGGGCTTACCTGCATCCTATTCAGAAAGTTCCCCTTGAGGTAACTCATATGGTTAGGCTCCCTGATGACGAGACCTGTCGGTTACCTCTATGTTGTTTTGTGGTTCAGTTCCGGCACTTATACAGAATCTTGCCGTTGGTGAGTGGATGCCCAGAGTGCTTGATTTCTGTTTGTTTTTTGTCTATATTCGTATTATTTTTATCTATCTCTGTTGGATTATTTATATATATATATATATATATATATATATATATATATATATATATATATATATATATATATATATATATATATATTTTTATATATATATATATATATATATATATTTATTTATTTATTTATATATATATATATATATATACATACATATATATATATATATATATCCATTTTATTGTATTTATTGTATATATATGTCAAATAACTAGTAATAAATATAAAATACTATACTTTAACCAAAGCTCAATACATATGAGGCTTATACACCTTTTGTTCACGTATATGTTCTCCCCAAAAATGCAAAACATTCAGAGTAACGTAAGAGTTCTTGCAATTCACTCTCCCCGTGGGATCATAAAATACAATTTAAAGCCTCTTTTCATGGCAATATTCCCCTCACAGATAATTTGGACCCGGATTAACTGCCAGTTAAGTTCATAACAACGCAACCATCGATTCTACTGCGAGACCCGTCCGTGCAGCACAGATGAAATAATTTTTCCTCTTCTCTCTTTGCTCTCCTGGAAAACAATAGAGAAGGTTTGTCCCCTCAAACAAGTGCGATTGGAAAGTAATTAGTTCTATTGTGTTTCGGAAACGCGCTTTGAAAAGCGAAATCTTTTTTAAAGCGAGTAACGTCTTTTCATTGTTGAAATATCTCCGATGATTATCAGTGCGTACCTGGAGTGGAGATTTTGTGTGGGGAGAGATTTTGGAGATTAGAGGAGAGAGTCTACGAATAGGGTGCTCTTTGATTTGCTTCTAGATATTCTAACAGTCTCTGTCCAAGATTGTATGTACGAACCCCGTTATAGAGGACCCGGTATATAACAAACTCACGGATATAACGAACGAAAATTATATCCTATTGTACGTAATTTAATTAGTAATCTGTCAGTTTAAGATGGATTTTAGTCGATTTAATTCCTTAATGATAATTTTTTAATAGATTTTTTATCCTTTTTTATTACACATTGCAAGTATTGAGTTATACATTTTGTGAACTCTAGCATTTTTGTTAACGGTTCGGATATAGCGAACAAAACCTTTGGGCCCTGGAAGTTCGTCATAAAGGGGTTCGACTGTAGTTTTCAATTAATAATTATGAGTAATATTTTTTGTTTAATTTTTTAAATAAAAATAACATGTTAAGAAAAATCTTTATTGTTTTGGTTGAAAGACATAAGTCGAAGATGGATTGATAAAATAAGTTTATGTTTTAAATCTGAGAAGTGTTGAGACGAAATATATTTTTAAAAAGACCCATACAAACAATTTGGTATTTAGACGCTATCAGCGTACGGGAAGGCGTAAGAAAGATGGTTCTTCAATTTTTGTTGATCAGGAATCATTAGTCAAAAACGGAAAAAAAAATATCTTTAACCCTCTATCAACCAGCACTACCCATTTTTTATATACGAAACCCATTTTTCTGATTTGCTCTTTAGAATGGGAAATTTCATAGCCCCTTTGTAAGAACGGCCATCTTTAAGATAGTTACATTATATATATATATATATATATATATATATATATATATATATATATATATATATATATATATATATATTTATATATATATATATATATATATATATATATATATATATATATATATATATATATTTATATATATATATATATATACACACACACACTGATATATATATATATATATATATATATATATATATATATATATATATATATATATATATATATATATATATATATATATATATATATATATATATATATATATATATATATATATGTATATACATATATACACACAGACACACACATATATATATATATATATTTATATATATATATATATATATATATATATATATATATATATATATATATATATATATATATATAAGTATATATTTATAAAGTATATATATAAAATCTCTTCAGAAAGTGGACACAAAATAAAATTTATTATTCTGTAAGTTCCTCAGGCGCATACACAAATTCAAAGAGAAAACAGGTAACAACTGTCTACTAATCAGCAAAAAACAGAGTCTTCAATACAATATACGCCTAACGCACTTTCATCACATTCAATGGGAAAAGAGTTGATTTCCAATGACAATGTCAGGTATATTTATAGACATCCAAAGCACCCCCTAGCGGTCAATCAGCTAGATATCTCTAGAAGCTACCAGAATGGTCTAGACGGCAAGTTGGAGACCATTTGGCGCCATATCGCCAAATGCGGCGAAATTTCGCCAAATTTCTTGACCGAAGTAAGTCACCAAATCCATCGCTAATTTGGTGATAACACTCATATTTGGCTAGATTACCATAGACTCGTACAATTTGTAACATATATATATATATATATATATATATATATATAGCACGCATATACCGGGTGATTCAAATAATAATTTCCGACTGTTTGGCACGTCCCGGCGAGAAAAGCAGTGTACGTAACGTCTTCATATTTGGAGGGTATACATATCAGGCCATGGGGAATTGCTTGGTGGGAAAAAAACAATTAGTTCCAACAAAGACCGCTAGGTGCAAATGAGGCGCTGCAATCTGTTTAAAGTAAGGAAAATTAAACATGAATGTACGAAGGAAGGAAAGAATACGATGTGTCGGTAATTAACTTTATTAGTACAGTTCGTTACACATGCAGGAACTAAACTACGCTGACTAAGCTTTATGTTTGCAAGCGTGTGCAGCGTACGCGTTGTTTCCTGTGTAGCAGCAGCACAACTAAACTTCCAGCCCTTTTCGCAGTGCTGTAGTTAAGTGAGAATTTCAATATTCGACTGTGCGCGCAGTACCGGAGAACAAAATTTGGATACGAGCTGGGCGAAAGACCCGTCGTAACAGATAAAAAGAGGACTCACATGGTCGGAACATTCTTCGACTGCCACAACAGTTCTTTCGTTGCCGGAGCGTGCTTTGCTGCTAAAGTTATTTTACGAAAACGGCCATAACGCCGCCAAAGCGCTTCGCTTGTATCAAGGGCAGAAAGCTTTGTGTACGGGTCCAGTAACACAATGTGCCCTGCGGCGAATGGTGAAACGTTTCGAGGAAACAGGTAGCTTTGCCGTTCAAGCAGGACGAGGGCGAAGGAAACAGATACTTCACGTTATGGATGATGTGGCAACCGCTGTCGTTGAGCAGGCAAATTCGAACACAACAGGAACATGCAGCGCTCGCGCCGTATCAAGGCTTTTCGGATTGTCCCAAACTACGGTATAGAGGTGCATGCGGAAAACACGCAAAGCCTATCCGTATAAGCTCCATCGCTTACAAGAGTTAACACATGGTGATTACGATCTGCGAGAAACGTTCGCTTTAACGTTCGTGGCACGTATGGAGGTGGAGCAGAATTGGCCGTGAAACATCCTATGGACCGATGAGGCTCACTTTTATATGTGCGAAACATTGAACGCGATTAACTGCCGTATCCGGTCCACTGAGAATTCTCACTCGGCCCACCAAATGCCCCTGCATTCACCGCATGTGACTGTATGGTTCCGCTTCACTACGACCTTTATGATTGGGCCATTTTTCTTCGAGAAAATCACCCCGCAGGGACCAAAAACTTGTTCCGTGACTGCAGCACGTTATCGGGCTATGCTGTAAAGTGTGGTCATTCGAGAACTCCAGCAGCGTGGATGTCTCGCTATACCGGTATTTCAACAAGATGGTGCCTCTCCTCACATTGGACGTGAGGTTCAACAATTGCTGCGACGTCATTTTACGGAGGATCGCATTATCAGCAGTGCATTTCCTACCAGATGGCCTCCACGTTCACCCGACTTAAATTCCCGATTTCCGTGCGATTTTTGGCTTTGGGGTTACCTCAAGGATAAAGTTTATTGGAGAAACATAGGAAATCTGGCGGATTTGAAGAACAACATCCTCTTGCACGTACGCAACATCGGTCCCCACCAGTTACACACCGCTGTGGATCATGCTATAACACAGTGTCACGCGTTGACCTTGAAGCACGGGTGGAAACATTGAAAACCACCTGTGAAATCTGTTGTTACTACGCGCATGCCTTTCGTTTGCTCCTTCACTAACATTTCTGTAGGATCGACAGTTCTTGTGTAACGAACTGTACTAATAAAGTTAATTACCGACACCACGCATTCTTTCCATTCTTCGTACAGTCATGTTTCATATTCCTTACCTTCAACCGATCGCAGCGCCTGATTTGCGCCTTGTGGTCTTTGTTGGAACTAATTGTTTTTTTTTCCACCAATCAATTCCCATGGCCTGATATGTATACCCTCCAAATATGAAGACGTTACGTCCATTGCTTTTCTCACCAGGGCGTCCCAAACAGGGATACGTTAATTTGAATCACCCGGTAAATATATATATATATATATATATATATATATATATATATATATATATATATATATATATATATATATATATATATATATGTATATATATATATATAGCTTACAAATGTAAATAGAGAATTTCAATAATTCTGGTAAAAAGCTAATTAAGAAAGCGTAAATAAAATTTAGGCACTAAGCTGCTCATAAATTTTTATTACGTAATATTAGATACTTGAAAAATAACAAACTATAGGGGAAGTTGAGACATAATAATACAGTAAACCCAGACATCAGTACGGTAAAATAGATAAGTACTAAATCAGAAAGGAAATGGAGGTGTTATAGTTGATGACTGAAAGGAGTTGTGACCTCCCATCCCCGGTTAAACATGTTTTATTTCCGGAAAACACTCCCGGTGGTCGGCTACAACACCAAAACCTTATAGATAAAAAAGAGTGAAAACAATTAAAGTGAGACAAACAAATAATTAAAACAAAGATATCCTTGTTTTAATCCTTGAACATATATCCTTGTTTTAATTATTTGTTTGTCTCACTTTAATTGTTTTCACTCTTTTTTATCTATAAGGTTTTGGTGTTGTAGCCGACCACCTGGAGTGTTTTCCGGAAATAAAACATATTTAACCGGGGAAGGGGGGTCACAACTCCCTCCAGTCATCAACTATAACACCTCCATTTCCTTTCTGATTTAGTACTTATCTATTTTACCGTATTGATATCTGGGTTTACAGTATTATTATGTCTCAACTTCCCCTATAGTTTGTTATTTTTCAACTATCTAATATTAATATATATATATATATATATATATATATATATATATATATATATATATATATATATATATATATATATATATATATCTTATATATATATTTCTTCTGTCCGTGTGTATGTAACTGAACTCCTCCTAAACGACTGGACTGATTTTTATGAAATTTTGTGTGTGCGATTAAGTTGATTCGAAAATGGTTTAGATTCACAATTTGATCCGATAGAAAATGTTTTTATATTTTTAATTAATTAATAAAAATCCAACAATTTATAAGGGTGTGTGTCCGGTAAATGGAAACTGTTACAGTTTGTGGAATCACCCCTCTGGATAATGGCGTCCACGTTAGGTTTAGTTAGTAAACAGCGAGCGAAAAGATAAAAATAAAGAAAATCAAAAAGTTTCAAGTCATATATTAAACCAGAATAATAAATGAAAATAATAATCTTTGAAGTCAGATTTTATACTCTAAAATAGATGAGATCGAACGGCATATTGATATTCTCGACACGCGATGGAAAATTCGAATCAACCACGCTAAGTGACACGAGATCTTTTTTAATCGCTACTGCAGTCCCCCTCGCCTATATCTTTGTGCCTATTGAAGAGCTAAAGACTAAGATTCTATCTTGCTAACTTATTTCTGAGTAAAAACTCCTCTGACATTTATAATCACCAGCCCACAACAACTTTCCAATAGCGAATATGTTTCACTTTACTCACTAGAACGCCGTGAATCATGGCGCATTCGGAAGGTCGCCCATTCGGAAAAATACCGTGCTTTCGACCCGTGTTCGAATCCAGAGTTGTGTACCTTTTGCTAGACCTGTTATTTCAGCTTTTTTTTTAAGGCTTTTTTATTTCAGCTTTTATTTTATTATTTTTTAAATTATTATTTTATTTTATTTTATTATTTTTTAATTTTAATTTTAATTTTATTTTATGATTTTTTAAAATTATTATTTTTATTTATTTTTTTTAAGCTTTTTTATGATGAAATACCGAATATAGCTGAAATCTGAGGAGTTTATTATGCATTTATACATTTTTAATTGGGTTTTCATATTATTAATATGTATAACATTTCATATGCTTTTTTTCTATGTTATTTATACTGCGTTTAGTTTTTTAATGGATTTTTATAGGTTTATTATAAATTTATATATTTTATGTTTTACTTTTCAGAATTTTTTGCTCCAATGATAAAGGGTAAATCTTTTCTATGTTACTTATACTGTGTTTAGTTTTTAAATTGATTTTGGTTAACAAATATTCTTAAAATTCCGGGCATCGACGGGTACTTCAGCTAGAATTACAACGTTTGAACAGGACAACGTCTGTCGGGTCCGCTAGTATATATATATATATATATATATATATATATATATTAATATATATATATATATATATATATATATATATATATATATATATATATATATATGCGTGTGTGTGTGTGAGTGTTGGTTGTATGAAAATAGAGGATCCATTAAACGGGGTTTCTAGGAATGTTTTGCCGGTACATTTAATCCATGCCACATTCTACCAGGTATTATATTCGACTGAGAATTAAAGTGATCGCTGAAGCAATATCTGGATGACGGAACAGAAGCTTACGCGACTCCCTCTGAAACAGAGCAGTTTGTCTTTTTCTCCCCCCGCTTTCAAGCGAATCGCTAAGTCCCAACGCAGATTGTTATTTGAATATTTGAATCCCGTAATCCGGAACATAATCCGATTATTCCGTAAGATTAAGCGACCGTTGAGACGGAACGGCATTATGTAAAGACGGCAATAAGGTTTCTTAATTATACAGGCACATATTAAATAAGGTTACTAAATATAAGTTTCTACTGAAGGAGGTCCCATACCGCCTCAAATTCTAAATAATTCAAGAGGTGTGGTATACAAACTTCATCTACCTTTTTTTACATTCAACTAAAAACAAAGATCACTATATATATATATATATATATATATATAAGTCAGTATATATATCAAGTTTTGTGACGTCAGTCATCTTGCGGTTACAAGTTCTTAACTTCCACTCTGACTAGCGCCAGGCTTGGTGTTCTTTGGTTAAGTACTTTTATTCAAACTTAATTCAATTATTAATCAATTCTTCCGTTAATAATGGATTGTACGGTGTCTGAGTGTGTTTATTTTATAGATCATACTCATCGGAAACAATCCATTGGTTTTTTAGACAGTATTGACACCGCTGATGAAGAAATGCTGTCAAAAACCTTATTCTTACTTTTCTTTTCATGTTGTTTCTTCCTGGCTGCAAGTAGCTTTAGAGCTATTACTGGTTTTCTCTTTCATCTTATTCTTACTTATTTATTTATTTATTTTCTTTCATTAAAAGAGCAGCATTCAGCGCCTTAATTGAAAGTAATTTGCTTTAATGTCCAATACTAATTGATATAAGTTCATCTACGTTTTGGCTTTTAAGCCTATACTCTAATGTGTGGTCAATTTTAAAGCCTTGTTAATTTTAATTATATATATATATATATATATATATATATATATATACACTCCTAGACAAAATGAAGACACTAGCAAGAAGTTATCCGCATGGGACGAAAATCTGTAGATGTTTTTTTTTTGTTTTTTTTCAATGCGGAGACACTTGTCGCGAAGACAGTGGCCAATAATTCTCCGCAGATTTTCTGGCCATTTTAATACGGGGGCGTCATACAGGCGGACCAGCATTGTCCCCTATGAAGGGGCGACACAAATGGAGGCATTTTAGTGGCGCTTCTCCGGGATTCGATCCGAGCACCTCAGCGGCGAAAGCCAGCGCGCTGTACCGCAAGGCCGCCACAGCCGCGGTAGACGTGATGTACATGTACAGAAAAAACAAATGAATGGTTTGTTTTTACATGTAAGGTTTGAATGTTCTAAGCATTTTCTATTTATAGCTACACCCTTTCTGATGCAGGTATGATTTTTTTTTACCCTTGCATGTCTATTTCTATTGACATGCATTCATTGCTATTTCTATTCATTGTGAGTCGTGATTTAACCAGAACAGACGTTTCAGACGCACCTCTCTTGGCGACAAGTTGGCTCCAAAAATTTTTGTCGCCAAGTGGTCTCCAAGGGGGTTTCGCGGGCATGTTAGGCTTAAAGTGCGAAATGTAAACAAAATATGGAACAGATGTAGTAAACGTAATAAATTAGAAACATCGTTACTGCTGAATTTATTAAACTTGTGGATGCACAAGGGATCTTAACAAGACATAAATGCAAAAAATAAAAGCTTAAAAATACTGAGATATTGGTTAGGGGGGGGGGCTACCGCTGCCCAAACCCCGCTATAGAAAGTCCGTATAACGCAACTAATAATAACTTATTTAAATAAACATAAAATACATATTGGTTAAATATATATTTCTTCATTAAACATAAATTACAGCACAAATTCAATTGACAAAAATGCGTATTCACAATAAAATATAAAAAAGGATCCATTTGCATTATTTCGCCTCTATTTTAGACACTAAAATCCCCTGATATTTCTCAATTATACTAAATACTGCAGGCATAAAAAATAAAAGAACAAAAATAAATTGAAATATGCAACCAGATTAATTCGTATCCATGCTGCTTCCTAGCTCACAGTTAAATGCCAAATTCAAACTTAGAACGCAAAATTCAAAAACTTTTGCCACAACATAATACTACACTAAAAAACGTAAAAAAACCATTAACTGAGCCTATAAATGACGCAAAACACAAGACAAAACCGAATCTGGCAACAACAAAAACACAAATTGGCAACACCAAAGTAAAAACCGGCATCACTAAAAAAACCCGCCAAACAACCAACAGATTTGGCTAAAAAACCCGCCTTGGCGTTTTTTGCGTATACTACATCTGTTCCCCGTCGCATTTTAAATCAACCACAACGATTTCCAAAACTCAAACGTAGAAACGCATAACAGAACCAACATGTAAATCCTTCAAACCACATCAAAATTAACCGTTTAAATTTACATTTAATTTTAAATAAACCGCAAAAAACCTCATTTAGCCTCGCACTTTAAATCCCTAACAACCCAAACAATACGGATATCTCTCAAAAATCTACATATAATAGTAACCAAAATACGTCATTAATATTTCCCAACAACATGGCCACCATATTATATCACATAAACAAACGCACACCACTAGCCATTCAGACTGAGTTGCCACAAAATAACAAAATCTCCCCAAAATCTCATGGTTACCACGCCAAACACAAAATCGCCAAACTTGGCAGGGAGGTGCGTATAACACATCTGTACCACTTAACCGCGGTAAACCGGCGATTATACTGGATTACAATACGACAAAAACAGGAGTCGATGTAGTCGATCAAATCTGCAGCTATTACACGGTATCCCGTATATCACGAAGATGGACAATCTCATTGTTTTTCAGGTTTTCGGACATAATAGGAATCCATTCGCAAGTTGTCCTTAGATCCAATAATCCGTACAGTTTTGAAATAAGGCGATTGTATCTACATTCTTTGGCCATTAATTATAAATATATCTCAATATTATCAACATTTTATATCGTGTCATAAAACACAGAATTATTATTTTGAATTTGAAAAAAAAATTATTACAAAAGGAATAATCAAGGTTGAAAGAGACGTTGTAATTTGTGCCACGCGCGCCTGCTGGTGATCCAAAAATTGGCGCGCCCGCTGAAGGGTTAAATGAAAATTTTGTCTATAAAGCACTTAACAGACAAAGAGTCAGTTTCGTTAACACATGTTGTATATGAATTATTATTTACTAATAGAAAATTATTATTTAAAGGATTTATTGTTATTATAAATATAAACGAAATGTTTATTATTTATTATAATTAATCTTTTTTTACTTAATTATTATTTACTACGGAAAAAAACACTAACTATATATATATATATATATATAAATATATATATATATATATATATATATATATATATATATATATATATATATATATATATATATATATATATATATATATATATATATATATATATATAGAGAGAGAGAGAGAGAGAGATAATTCAATTTTATATATATTTAAACACAAATATGAAACGATATTTAATGTATACGAGTTGGCGTGCTTTAATATAATCCCATGTTTGGATCTGATAATACAAAGAATTTATCATTAGTCGCTTGACAAAGGACAACAGGAATGTCTCATTATCTCTATTTTCTTATATGAACAAACAACAAAGCAATTGTTCTCATAACAAAGAAAAAATCTTCATTCCGGTGAAGAAAATTAATAATATATATGAAACTGATGTCGCACATTGTTATCAGTAACAGAGCCTGTTAGAAAGCTTAAATATCTCACAATTCCTTTATACATAGGAGGAAATTATAAGATATTTTTTGAATAAATGTGTTTATGTCATTACACTGTACTATATCTTATTGAAAATCGGTGATATACAATGTTTAGGGATAATAATTTATCTTTTTAGTGTTTAAATTTGTACAGTTTTGTATTTCTTGAAACGCTAATAATATTTATGATTTGATTAACAATATTATATTTTGATAAAAGTATTTTTAAAGTTGTATCATAAAGAATCTAATGGTGTCGTTAATAAGAAATTAAAGATGTATTTAAAATGATTCATATGTCAGCGATTATTTATTTCCATACGTCCAATTCATAGCATTTAATTTAAACTGATGATTAAAATTTGTTATTTTAACAGTAAATGTTTGTATCGTACCATATTACGAACGTTGTTATACGTGAACCCGACTGTGCGGCTTGTCTTGTGTGTGTCCTGTGGGCTGGGTGTGTGGGACCTTGTCTGGATCGTGCGTGGAGTGGTTGCCTGCTGCGGTTCTATCCGCACCATCAGGATTTACCCAGTGGGGCTTCGTCCAGGTATGGTCTGATGTGTGCTTTTTGGGAGTCATCTAGGAGGGATGTAGTGGTTCTGTTGTCGGTAAATTCCCAATACACGGTGCCCCTTGTATTCCACTGCATTGGAACCGCCATCTTGGTTACGTCCCGTCGTCAATTTGGCGATGGGAGAAGTAACCAAGATGCCGGTTCAATCGCATAGGGAATCATTTATATTATTTCATGTTAAAATTTAAAAAAAAACACTTACCGGTTATTCACTTTCGGTTTAGCTTCTTTTATGTTTTGTTGATTTTCGGTGTTTTTGGATACCCCAAATTCGTCTGTAATCCAAGAACACGGCGTTTTTTTACCCATAAATAAGTTAATTTTAAAACCGTAATTAAATCCAAATTACTCGCTTCAAACCGGGAACCACATTTAATGGATCTTTTAATGCAATGTTCAGATCTTCCCTCTCAGTTATAGTCATTTGCGAATTACAATTAAGACAATAATAAATATTAGCTATTAACTGAACATAAATACAATAATCTATAATAGTTCTCTTACCCGCATTTTGTAAATCCCGAAAAAAAATCCAAATCAACCCTCCCATTCGTAAAAGAAGCCATACCTCGCAAATAAAACTACGTCCGAGCGGTGGAACTGCAGATCCCAAAAAGAACATTCAACGGTTTAATTTTTTGAAACAAGCGCGTTATAAAATCCAGATTAAACACGTGTAGGAGTAAATCACAAGCTCTGATTGGCTGCTAATTATTCAAATCGGGAGCAATAAATGGTTACCTTAAAAGCATTTAACAAACACAAACCACATTTGGCGGTTCATCGCCAAATTGGTAAAAATCTAAAAAACGTATCGCCAAGCAGCGGCACCGTGTATTGGGAATGAGCCCTGTTGTCTTCTCCAGATGCCAAAAATCAAGAACCAAGAAAACAATCAAAACACAATTCGATTTGTTTCGATTTTTCTTATCTTTTCTGATGGTGTTTTCGATGGTTTCTGATAGTTTTAGGATCGAGACGCGACCCACCATTAACACTTCCACGACCTACAAGTGGGTCACGACCCACCGGTTGGGAACCGCTGAGTATAAACAATCCAAGGCACGGGTTGTCTGTGTACGCATAACAGCCGGGGAAGCGGTGTATGCAGACATGCTCGAAAAAGTTTGGGACAAATTTGCCTACGCATCCAAACGGGGGATTGAGCACCTTAAATTTGGTTTGTAAAAAAAACTTCATGGCTAGCCATGTAATATAAAATTAATTTTAAGTTCCTATGGTCAATATTTTTCATAATATACTCATTTCATATCGGGTGATTTTCTATGAAACAACCTTTATGATCATCATGAAAATTTTCAAATTTTGGGAATTTCGCCTGCAAATAATTTGAGTCATTTTCATTGTGTTCAAAAGAAATGTATAATCGATCTTAGATTTTTTTTTACACGTGAAGTTAGAACATTACACATAATCCATATGAGTTTCGTTTACTTTTGACGATTAGAAAAGTGAATGCCAGAACGTTCAAGATTAGAAGTAATAAATTTACTCTTTCCATAACTTAAAATGAATTTTTAATAAAACGAAAACTGCTGACACAAGGCCGGTTTTCATTTCACGAAACGTTTAATGACTCAGTTGAAAGTGTGAGTTTAAAAGTAAGCCTCAGGAGAAGCCTTAGTTGAAAATGTATACACTTAAAGCGCATTCATGAGAACTGGACCTTAGTGAATCAAAACAAATATTTTTTTGCCCTTGTCAATCAGAAAAATATATGTGACTAGCGGAATATCCTTGCTTCGCTACTGAGTACATTCTAATTAACCACGCTCAATGTATGCACTATATGCCAATAATACATATATATATATATATATATATATATATATATATATATATATATATATATATATACACTGCTGGCCACCCAAATTGCAACACCAAGAAAGACAAGAGATATAACAACACAATTTATTTTGTAGATAACATGTTGACCAAGTATCAAATGATTAAATTTATAGACTTCTGTGAAGTGTGGTTCCTGCCAAAGTCAGTAGCCAGAGTAGCCGCCATTGTTGGAGATCACCGCTGCCACACGCCTCGGCATTGATTCAAAGAGACTTTGGATGAGTTCTTGGGGTACAGCAGACCAAGCAGCTTCCACACGTTGCCAAAGTTGATCTGCTGTGGCAGCTGGGGATGGAATCTGGGTCAATCGAAGAGCAACCATGGACCACATGTTTTCTATCGGCGACAGATCCGGAGAGCGAGGTGGCCAGGGAAACAATTCAATCTGGCGATTGACGAAGAACCGTTGAACAATGCGTGCCATGTGTGGTCCCGCATTATCCTGTTGAAATATGGCTGTGGGCAAGCCCTGAAGGTAAGGAAGTACAACTGGCTCCAGCACCTCGGAGATGTAGCGCTGGCTGTTTAAAGTACCGGCAATGCGTACTAGAGGTGTGCGAGAGTGATATCCAATACCGCCCCATACCATAATACCCGATGCAGGACCAGTGTGGCGGTGCATAACGCAGCTGTTCAGCATCCTCTCTTCACGGTGTCTCCAGACTCGAATGCGACCATCGTGGTGTTGCAGACAGAAGCGTGACTCGTCAGTAAAGACAATTTCATTCCATTCTGCCGTCCACATCCTTCTGTCATCGCACCATTGGCGCCGGAGACATCTGTGGTTCTGCGTCAAGGGTAGACAAAGCAATGGACGTCTTGCGGACATACCACTCTGCTGTAAACGGCGTCGAATGGTACGCGCAGACACTGGATGATGCGTTACAGACTGCACGTGCTGTGCTATGGTTCGTGATGTGACTGAGCGATCCGTCACTGCCATGCGCACAATTTGCCTGTCATCACGTGAAGTGGTGCGCTGAGGTGGATGTGATCGAACACGCCGGTCCGTCGTACCCTCCTGCATCCAACGATCACATATCCGCATTACAGTTGTTTGGTTTCGTCCAACACGACTACTGATTTCCCTGAAAGATAATCCACAATGTCGGTAGGCCACCATCCTTCCTCTGTCGAACTCTGATACTTGATCAAAAGATGATCGCTGTTTTCGACGATGCATAATTGATCGTTTTTTTTTGAAAAAACGACAAGAAAAGCACAATTGCCGACCTTGAAATCGTCGAAATCTCCAAGCCTTAAGGGGATGGTGGACCTTTCACAGCGATTTTTGAAATTTTTGCCACAGAGATATGAAATTTTGCTTATATATTCATTAAAGTCTAACAATATTAAACACCTTATAAAATTTCATAGATATTTTTTAAAAAAATATTTTATAATTAAAAAATTGAAATTAAATTACCCTTCTTTAAAATGCTCCTTGCGACTCAATTTTAAACTTTTCCCCTTAATTTTGCATTTATATTGCTTATAAATACCTTATGAACAGAGTTATGTATTTTTTTGTACTTTCGTTGAATAGTTAATTTTCAGGCAATATTTTTATGCTTGTACTCTGAACTTTCTTGAAATTTTTGTACTTTTGTACACTTAAGTTAAACTTTGATAACCTTAATGACCTCGAATCCAAAAATGGATACATAACTTCATTTCCATGTATTACACGAGTCTTTATTATAAATTTCATAAACTTTCGTCAAAAATTATGACGCGAGGAGCATTTTAAACACTTGCAAATCTGGAAATTACTCATTTTGAGAAAAATACATTTAAAACATGTTTTTTCACCTACCTTTAATACTAACTTTTGTAAAGTCACCAAGTTTTCATTTTACTTTTCACTACATATTTTAAATGCATTTCATTCCAATATTTACATGTTTTTAAAATATTAATACATCCCCCCAAAAAATTCCCATTTTTGCTCGATTTTTGGTAATTTGAAAGTCCACCATCCCCTTAAATAGCGCTTTGAAGTGGCGCCACAGGAGCGCGTGATGTGCGTCTGCGCTGAAATTCTAATAATTTGCATATCTCACCTCCGCTAATGCATGTTGTAAATTTCATGGTATTTGCATGTTTCCTTCAGGGTGTTGCATTTATAGTGGCCAGCAGTGTGTATATATATATATATATATATATATATATATATATATATATATATATGTCACAAATTAATTGGGAAAAGAATAATTAAGTTAAATTTAAAGGGAGCTTAGGGATTAATCATTTTCGTGGCGCGGAAAGGCCACTAGTTTTCATATTTCAAGATGCGCTACGGGTGAAATCAGGGAATACCCGTTTTCAGTAATTGTCCTTCGATTCGCGGTGAAATGAAGCTCTATGCAGAGAGATTATTTTTAGATACTGTACAGGTTTGGCGGGTACAAATTTCTAGAAAATTCTAAATTCGGCTTTGCGCATGTGCCAGGACAGTGGATACGCGGTTTTGACATCGAAAGCGGCAGAGCCCGGGATAGAAGTCAATGCCGACGGACGTGTGTTCGTCGCGTCTCTAAGTTCAAAATGGCGAGAGCTGAACGCGCTGATTTGGAGCTTTAGTCAGCATGATCAGGAAATAATGGGAATTGATTCAAATTATGGACTGATGTTATTCTATTTCTACTACTCGCCACCAGTGCTAAAGAATGATGACGGCATTTTAAGATGTGAGAGCAGGCAACCACACGCCTGTCATATATATATATATATATATATATATATATATATATATATATATATATATATATATATATATATATATATATATATAAATATATATATATATATATATATATATATATATATATATATATATATATATATACTATATATAGTACTATACATAGTATAGTTACTATACATAGTATACCCGATGCAGGACTATACTATACATAGTATAGTTACTATATATAGTATAGTTAATAGAGTACAGTTTGAGGAACATATATTTTACTACATTTTAATATTTTTTGGATAATGTCCAATCGTCTGCCGCATTAGCAAGAAAAGAAAAATATTTTTTTTGTCTATTTCATTGTTATGGACGTGACGATAAATTTATTTAAAGTACCAGAAAAAGAAATCACGTGATCACCATTTAAGAAACTAAATTCTAAAAATTAATCTTTAAAAATTCACCAAAAATCAGGAAATGGAGGTAAAGATGCAAAAAAATTTCATTTTAAAGGACTTTTTATGATATTTATTGTGATATAAATTTTATAACCCTCAAGTTATTATTTTAAATGCAAACTTAAAAAAAGTTAGAAAATGAGCTTAAAAATTTAATTTAAAAAATCTAAGAAGAATTTTTCAAAAATCTTTCTTAGTGCACGCCAACACTATAAGAAGAATCGAAATGCAAAATGTTAGCCCTTTAGGTCCAGCGGTTTGGTCTGTGCGTTATATGTCAGTGTGTCTGTGTGGTTTATATATATATATATATTAAAAAAGTCATAATGGTTATTTTTATGGACAAAATAATGTAGAGAAAAATATTGAAATTAAATTCAATGGTCAATGTATGCAATTAATTTGTATGATTAATATTCATAAAACATACTCATTTAAATTCAATTCTTAAAAAAATTCTGTCTCAATGAGTCTAGTGGTTAAATTTTATCTTTCACCGTATTTTAATATCTCTTTTTTCAATTTATTTCGTTGTTATGCACGTGATGCAAAATTAATTTAAAGTATCACAAAAAGAAAAGAAACCACGTTATCAGCATTTAATAAGTTAAATTTTAAAAATGAATATTTAAAAATTCACCAAAAATCAGAAAAGGTAGGTAAAGATTCGAAAAAGATTTCATGTTAAATGGATTTTTATGATCTTTCTTGATATATAAATTTTATAACCCTCAGATTACTATTTTTAATGCAAATCGTAAAGAATGTTACTAAAAACACCAAAAAATTACTTTTTAAAATTTAAGACCAATTTTTAAAAAATCTTTCTAAGTGCACCCCTACTATAGAAGAATTATCGCCATGCAAAATGTCAACCCTTTAAGTCCAGTGGTTTGGTCTGTGCG
Organism: Dolomedes plantarius; assembly: GCA_907164885.2. NCBI lineage: Eukaryota > Metazoa > Arthropoda > Arachnida > Araneae > Dolomedidae > Dolomedes > Dolomedes plantarius. The sequence continues at coordinate 18,898,753 of OU015502.1, read as the reverse complement.
TTGTATATCAGTGAGTCAGTCAGTCAGTTATGGAACTGTTTTATATAAATAGAGATTCCGGTGGGGAGACAAGAATTTCCAATGCGTAATTTCTGTAAAATTTTAAATGGGTTAAATGGAAATATAACGAAATCACGATCACTGTACGAACACTGTAAGAAATGCGATGCAAAAGACATATCTAATATATAAAAATGAATGTTTGTATCTCTGTAATTGTATAGAAATCCACAGTTTAGGAGCAACGATCGTGAAATTTTACATACAGGCGTCTTTAAAAACAGCCGAGGGTCTGAAGAGCTTCAAAAATCGAAATTAATTACCGTTGATTTTTAATTAATAAAAAACCAAGAATTTTGAAACTAAATGTAAGCTGTTACACTTTGTGGAATCACCCCTCTGAATATGGCGTCCGCGTTAGGGTTAGCTGGCAAACAGCGAGCGAAAAGATAAAAATAAATAAAATCAAAAAGTTTCAAGTTATATATTAAACCAGAATAATAAATGAAAATAATAATCTTTCAAGTCAGATTTTATACTCTAAAATAAATCGGATCCAACGGCATATTGATACTACCACACGCGATGGAAAATTCGAATCAACCACGCTAAGTGTCACGAGATCTTTTTTAATCGCTACTACAACCCCCCTCGCTTATGTTTTTGTGTCTATTGAAGAGTTGAAGACTAAGCTTCCATCCTGCTAACTTATTTCTGACTTAAAACTCCTCTCACTCCATAAATACATGTATATTCACCAACCCATAGCAACTTTCCAGTAAACTTAGTCAAATATTTTCCTCTTTACGCTACAAAGTAGCATGCCATTGTGGCGCATTCAGTAAAAGCGTTCATTTACCACGCTACACGCCGCGGGTTCAAATACGGATCGTTCACATTTTGCTAAGCCTGTATTTTCAGCTTTTTTATAGAGGCTTTTTTATTTCAGCTTTTATTTTATTATTTTTTAAATTATTATTATTATTATTATTATTTATTTATTATTTTTTTAATTATTTTTATTTTATTTTATTATTTTTAAAAATTATTATTTTTATTTTATTTTATTATTTTTAAAAATTATTATTTTTATTTTATTTTATTTTTCATATTATTAATGTGTATAACATTTCGTATACTTTTTTTCTATGTTATTTATACTGTGTTTAGTTTTTTAATGGATTTTGGTAGGTTTATTATAAATTTATATATTTTATGTTTTACTTTTCAGGATTTTTTGTCCAATGATAAAGGCTAAATCTTTTCTATGTTATTTATACTGTATTTAGTTTTTAAATTGATTTTGGTTAACAAACATTCGACAATTTGACATTTTTACTTTTCAGCTTTACTTTTCAAAATTCTTTACTTTCCTAAAGACAATTTGACATTTTTCCTTTTCAGCTTTTAGTGGTTTATTATAAATGTATATATTTTATGCTTTACTTTTCAGGGTTTTTTTGCTCCAATGATGAAACGCTAAATCTAGCTGAATTCTGAAGAAATTATTTTAAATTTATGGTTTTTTATGTTGGGTTTTCTTTTTATTCATGCGTATAACATTTGACATGCTTTTTATTCTATGTTATTTATACTGTACTTAGTTTTTAAATTGATTTTGGTTAACAAACATTCTTAAAATCCCGGGCAACGCCGGATAAATTATCACCTGTGTAGGTTGATAATTTATAAATTTTAAAACTGTTACCACATGTATATTTACAGATCCACAAGAACTTTCCAATATTTTTAATTAATAAATAACCAACAACTTTTTCTCGATTCACATGTGTTTAGTAGATGGCGCCACTATTTTAAACTTTTAGTATTCTAACCATAAGACAAAAAAATATATTTTTTTAAAAATCGTAAGGGATATTTTTATAGACAAAATAATGTAGAAGAAAATATTGAAATTAAATCTAATAGGACATACTAAAGAATATAGTACAGTTTGAGGAACATATCTTTTACTGTATTTTAATATTTTTTGGATAATGTCCAATCGTTTGCCGCATTAGCAAGAAAAAAAAAATATTTTTTTTTGTCTATTTCGTTGTTACGTGACGATAAATTTATTTAAAGTACCAGATAAAGATCACATGATCAGCGTTTAATAAATTAAATTGTAAAGATTAATCTTTAAAAATTCACCAAAAATTAGAAAATGGAGGTAAAGATTCGAAAAGAATTTCATTTTAAAGGAATTTTTATGATCTTTTTCGTGATATAAATTTTACAACCGTCAAAATATTATTTTAAATGCAAACTTGAAAAAAGTTACAAAAACAGATTAAAAATTTAATTTAAAAAAATCTAAGAAATTTTTTTCAAAAATCTTTATTAGTGCACCCCTACATTATAAGAAGAATCGCCATGCAAAATTTCAGTCCTTTAGGTTCAGCGGTTTGGTCTGTACTTTGTATGTCAGTCAGTCAATCAGTCAGTTAGTCAGTTACGGAACTGTTTTATATATATAGATTTTTATTACTATTTTTATATCGTAACGTTTACTTCATGCGCACACATTATTTTCCTATGCTTATTTTTATTATCTTTATAATAAGCGTAATTTTTATGATTTTAAACAACAATCGTTTTTAACTGGCATTCAATTGGCTGTTAAAACTTTATATTTACACCCTATTTAAAAGAAGTAGGGTGTAAATTGTAGGGTGGAAAGTTGGTAAAATCAAAATTTTGTGCAATGTATTTAATTTCTCGATTAAAAGTAGTTTTTTTCTAAAAATTAATTTATTTCGCTTGAAAAGCTAAATATTTTATGCACGCGGTTTATTTTATTATTACTATCTTTATATCGTAACGTTAACTTCATGCGCGAGCATTATTTTTTTATGCTTTTTTTTATTATTATCTTTATAATAGCTTTATTTTCATATGGTTTTAAACAACTATCGTTTTTATTCATATTATGTTGGTTTTTACATAATTAAAAATTAAGGGTAATTAATTTCGATTCCGGAAGTTCATATGCTTTTTCATTTACGAATTATTCAAATGTTGGTTAAAAAACTTTTGCGTAATTTATATATTTGTGTGTGTTTAATTATTGAAATTAATAAATTAATATTTCTGGAGAGGATGTTTCAGTTTTTAGTGGTACTATGATGAAAGGCTAAATATACCAAAATTCTGAGGAGTTTATTATGGAGAGAAAAGGAATTTAATATGTAGAGGATGTTTATAGGAGTTAAATGTGGAGAGGAGTTGAATGGTTTGCAGCCCTCAATCAAACACTTCATTTTTTAAGAGGCAACGCTGCAGTCATATCATTGTTCTATTGGAAATTTCTGCTGAACCTGTAATTGCAGCTTCTTTTTTTTACCCCAATGATGAAAGGCTGATTCTAGCTGAATTCTGAGGAGTTTATTATAAATTTATATATTTATAGATTTCACAAGGATTTTTTCTGTTATTTATACTGTGCTTAGTTTTAAATTAATTTTGGTTAACAAACATTAGAGAATTTGACATTTTTACTTTTCAGATTTTAGTATTACAATGATGAAAGGCTGAAAATCTGAGACGTGCATAACATTTCACATATATTTTTTATGTTATTTCTACTGTGTTAATTTTTAAATTGATTTTGGTTAACAACAAACATTCTTAAAATCCCGGGCATCGCCGGGTACTTCAGCTAGTTAAAAATAATTATAACGTTCTTTAGAACAGCACTCTTATACCTATGCTTTTTTATCTTTCCATTATAATTTAAAGTATTTAATGGTAATAATTCTAATTTTGTCTTTAAAAAATATGAATTTATGTTTTACAAGGAGGTGAATCTTAAGAAATTAATATAGATATCATTATTCTGAAGAATATAGGAATTGAAAACGTATGAAATACGTATTCAAACGTATGAAAAAGTATGTCCCTGTGAAATCCCAAAATTTAGAAACCAAATAAGTTTAGAAAAAAATATACTTCAATTATACTTATAACACCTTGCATTTGATTAAATAAAACAACTGCGAGGTGTCATTTTCGATGGAGTAGACTTTAAAATGGAAGGAGAGAAGATAACAGTCATAGTTACGGGAAAGTTAGTGATAATACAAATGCATAGGCCGAGCCCTCAATTGCATTAACTCTTTGAGGAGCGCCGTTTGCAAAATGGAAACGCCTAAATCTAGTGATTTTTTTTAAACTTTCATTCAATGTATTCCAGTTAAATGAGCAGAAAAATGCTTAGTGCTGCCATCTGTTATCAGTTTAAAGAAATAAAAAAAATTTTTGCAACCTTTAATTGGAAAACTTTTTCAAGATTTTTAGGTTAAAAAATTCGGGGGAAAAAGTCTGTCCGTACAAACGGAAGAGGTTGTTGTCTTGAAAGGGTTAAACGGTCATTAGTAAGTGAAACATACATTTAAACTGCAAACCTACTTACTTATTAACTACTTACATATAAACTACAAAGACACTTAAACTTTGAGATAATATTCTCGTGTTAAATAATCGTTCTTTTCATACACGTTTTTTGTTAGACAGCATAGACTATACTCATATTCAATAGTACAGTAATAACTATGTATATATATATGCGTGCGTGTGTGTTTGATGTACATATGTGGGTAAAGAAATTTTTCCACGTCCCACAGCTGTCGTAAAATGATACACAGTTGCATGTTACTTGCAAGATCTATTAGTCTGTACGTCTTAGAGCATTTATCAAGCGCTTTCTCTTACAAAAGGGCTTTTTCCATATATATATAATGGTAGACGTTCAGCTTCTAAAATGTCTTCGTTTCTCAAAAGAATGATGCGTTTACTGTGGTATGCGTTCATTTTCTGAAAAGGACCGTAATTAATCACAAAGGAGATGAAAAATGATAAGACTGGGTACCTTTTTACCTTGAAAACAAGAACATAGCTGTGTACATCAAGAAAACATCCGTAGTGACATTAGAAATTTTATATAAATTGCTACGTTCTACGGATGATATATTATATTCATGATTATATGTTATATATATAAACATATATATAAATAAATAAATATATAAATATATAAATAAATATATATATATATATATATATATATATATATATATATATATATATATATATATATATATATATATATATATATATATATATATATATTCACCCAAGAGGAAACTTTTATTAGAAATTTTGTACACCAAAATGAACCTACGCATGAAACCAGCTGAAAAATAATTTCCCTTTACGTATCACTCTTTTCTTCACCTTTATGTTTGAACACAATTTACAGGCTTTTCATGAATATCCCAGATGTTTATCGGGATCTCTCCCCCGAGATTTGAGATCCGCGATCTTTTGTGTCGCATTATATGAGTCTGCTGTAAAGACACTTTGTAATAATCCCGACTCATGATCAGATAATACTTTGGATTTACCTACGATCGGATGACGAGAGCAGCTGGGGGAAAAATGTTCTGTCCTTGTTTATCTGGCTATTATTAGGCGAATCAAGTACCGTGTACAGGAAGAATATCAAAAATGAATGGTGCAAGGTCTTATTGATGAATGGTTTTGCGTGAAACGTTCGAGGTATTACAATTATTTTATTATTTTAGTTATTAAACTAGAAGCTTTTCAATTGCTTAACAATACGATATTTTCTTTTGATCATTTTGTTAGACCTTTAATGTTCGGGTTATCGAGTCTATTTTCCAAAAAGAGAGGGTTTTATTAAGGTTATTGTTGTAACTGACCGACTGACTGACCGACAGATAACGCACAGATCAGACTGCTGGACCTAAAGGGCTGAAATTTTGCATTGCGATTCTTCTTATAGTGTAGGGGTACACTAAGAAAGAATTTTGAAAAAATTCTTCTTTGAATTTTTTAAATTAAATTTTTAAGCTGTGTTTGCAACTTTTTTTACGTTTCCATTTAAAATAACAATTTGAGGGTTATAAAATTTACATCACGAGAAAGATCCTAAAAATTCCTTTAAAATTAAATCTTTTTCGGATCTTTACCTCCATTTTCTGATATTTGGTGAATTTTTAAAAATTAATTTTTAGAATTTAATTTATTAAATGCTGATCACCTAATTTCTTCTGGTACTTAACATAAATTTATCGTCATGTGCATAACAACTAAATAGACAAAAAAAATTTCTTGCTCATGCGACAGACGATTGGACATTATTAAAAAAAATATTAAAATACAGTAAAAGATATGATCCTCAGGCTGTACTATATTAACGGTACTATATTCTTTAGTATATCCTATTAGATTTCATTTGAATATTTTCTTCTACATTATTTTGTCTATAAAAATATCCCTTAAAATTTTTTTATAAATATATTTTTTTGTTTTTTTCATCAATTGTATATATATATATATATTAGTGTGTGTGTGGGTGTGTGTGTGTCTGTAAGTAAGTATGTATCTAGAAAAAGAGGGAGATGTACTAAAAAATATCGATATTTTAAAAAGCCTCTTTTCCAAATATTTTTATCGGCAGTTCTAAACTTTTAAAAAATATCTCTAACGCTCCGTAACTTTATA
>OU015502.1:18842225-18887225 GCA_907164885.2 Dolomedes plantarius | reverse complement strand
GTTTATATGTTAATCTGATAGTAATTAAATTCTACAATCCGGTAATTTGTTAATCCTTCATATAAATTACCAATAAGCAAAAAAAAAAAAAATACCCATCAATTAACCAACCCCCAACCGAGTTTTTTGTTGGTTGGTTGACTTGTTTATTTTGTTTGGATTGTTGGTTGATATGGTCGGTTTATTCGATGACTTTGGTTAGTTTGTTGGTTGATTTGGTTGTATTACCTTCGATTCATCCAATTACTCCGTAATCCGTTTAGTCGCTAATTAAACAACCAATCAAATCAACTAACCAACCAAAAAAATCTACATTAAATCAAATATATAATTATCGATTAAGATAGTAACTGGATAGTACTTTAATTCAATAATACGACAATTCGTTAATCCTTCATATGAATATGAATTACAATCACAAACCACCAAACTTATTACAATCACTCTAACCCGTGTATAGTAAATATGTTCACTCTTTAAGAATGTGTATGGAATACGAAAGAAGTGAGTCTTTGCAATATACCATGCTTTAAATTTTTTCATAAACCAGTAGTCTCCATTTGTAATGTATTTTTAACAAATAAAGTTTTATTTTTGGCAAAGTTTAATTTGATTAATTCCCTTTTCATCAGTAATGTCCTTTGGATTATAAATTCAGTTTCAGAAATTCATTCTTTATCATCATTTATTTACAAATTCGTATTCCAGGAAATTATAATTTCCACTCTTCAATAGAAGCTGAATACATTTTTTTATGATAAAATAATATAATTTATTGCAGATTATAGAATTATCTTATTTATTGATGAAACTGTGTTATCATCTCTGTAAAATAAAGCTTTACAGTCTATTATTAGTACTGTAAAATAATATATATAAAAAGCATCGCTCTCTCATGATAATCAATAACTTTCGATTCATTAGACCAATAACGAAAGAGAAATTTCTTATTTAAGAATTTGTTTTAAATATACATTGAGCCGTTAAACATGTTACTTATCAGTATGAGCGTCAAACATGAGTTATCAGTATCGAATTATTAGTTTTGTATTACCAAATGAGATTAAAGTTAAATGTTCAAATGCAGGATTAATTTGTATATATTTAGTAAAAAATATAAAATTTGGTACTGCTATATTGTTTTACACTTGATATAATTTTTTGAAGGTTTTGAAATTTTTAACTTTTTAAACCATAAATTTTTGCATTTTCTTGTTTAAAATTAACGATATTTACAATATACATCATTCGTTATATGATAATCAATAACATTAGATTCATTAGTCCAATAACGAAAGACAAAATTTCTTATCTAAGAATTCGTTTTAAGCATGCATTGCGCCCTTAAACATGTTAGTTATCAGTATGTGTGTCAAACATAAGTGATCAGTATCGTATTATTTGTTTTATATGTATCGAATTATTAGTTTTATAGTATCAAGTGAGACTAAAGTTAAATGTTCAAATGCACGATTAATTTGTATATATTCTGTAAAAGATATAAAAATTGTTACTGCTATATTGTTTTACACTTGATATAATTTATTGAAGGTTATGAATTTATTCACTTTTTTTAACCATAAATTTTTGTGCTTTCTCCGGCAAAATTAACGATGTTTACAATATACATCCTTCGTTTTATGATAATCAGTAACATTCGATTCATTAGACAAATAATGATAAGTAAATTTGTCATCTAAGCATTTATTTTAAACACGTATTACGTCCTTCACTCTAACCTATCAGTATCGAGTTATTAAATTTATATTACGAAAAAATGTCTAAAGTTTACCTGTAACATTCGATTCACTAGGGAAACAATAAAAAATAAATTCACTATCTAAGAATTTATTTTGAGTATTACATCCATCACTCTAACTTATCAGCATTAAATAACTACTTTTTTGTCACACGAAAAGACTAGCGTTGCGTTTACAAATGAAGGAGCAAAATTTATACTCGGTTTAAAAATATAAAAAGTGATAGTGCTATGTTGTTTTAAAAAATGACTTATTCTATAACAAAGACACTTGTTGAATCACAGAGCGAGAGTAAGTTTTTTTTTTCCATTCTTCTTTTAAAGAGCTTTAAAAAGTGTTAGGAATTCCTCTTGAAAAGTTTCTTGGGAAATAGCCAGCGCTAAATGGGGAAAAGAAAGAAAAGAATTTAAGCATGGCGCTGGAAACTTTCAAAAGAAATTCCATTAGAACATTTTAGAGGGATGACTGGTTCTCTCAGTGTCCTTCGTTTCTCCAGTTTCGGTAATTGTTATTTTTCCAAATAATTTGAAACGATAGTATTTGGTATCTCAGCTAAAACCACTTCAGCATGATGCGAAGTAAGCTCTCAAATTCTTTGTTTCTTTGCTTTTGCACTTTATACGCTTTTGAGACACAATACACGGATGGAGTTATTATGATCACAAAACAGGATATCGTGTTATATATATATAAATATATATATATATATATATATATATATATATATATATATATATATATATATATATATATATATATATATATATATAAACATATATATAAACATATATATATGTATATATATATATATATATATATATATATATATATATATATATATATATATATATATATATATATATATATATATATATATATATATATAAATATATTTATATATTTATGTAGTACCTCCAAAAGGATGATTGATCGGGAAAGTTCCGTTTTAATCCGTAATGTTGTAGTCAGGCTGTTTTCACACACAAGTGGCTGGCAAATGGAGACAGTAACTGAGTTCAGCGCCATGGAAGGATATATCAGGTCACAAAATAGTGTTTTATTTACCGAAATGATGCTAGACATCTTCTAGTAGGATTATAACAAGTTTAATTCCACCGATGCCGGGCAAAAAGGCCCCGGCAGCGCAGAGCACTGCGAGATATGGACGGAGGCTCAACTTACGTTATGTTAGTTTCATGGTTCGAACACAAAAGCTTCAGAAAGAGCTCTAGCTTCAGAAAGATAACTTTCATGGAAATGTCAAAAATCAGTCCATTTCCAACAGTTTTCGATTGTTTCTCAGCTGGAAAAATATATATCAGTCATTCTCTAACTGCATTATTTTTCTTCTCCGGAAAGCTTTCTACAACAGAAACCATGGATTATGTTGATAGCAAAATTTCTTTAAAGATCAAACAAACCTTCACAGGCAAATTTTAAAACTGCTCATTTAAAAGATAAATATAACCGTCAACACAAAGTTATATTCACTACCTGGAATTTCCTTTCAAAGCATGGACTGAAATATATCGAATACAGAACTTGGGAAATATCTATTCAGTTACGTTTATGCCATAAATAATAACTCCGAAGTATATATTCAGGGGAATTGTCATTTTTTTTCTTATTTATATAAAAGCGAAAATTCTAAATAAGCTGTGATTGTTTCTCGTATGTAATACTTCGTTATGCTTAAATGTTTTGAATATTAAGAGGCTAGTTTTGTATGCAGTTGGATATTACTGGAATTACTTGATAAATACCATATTGATAACATGTAAACTAGGGATTACTTCAGCGTGTTTGCATCATATTTATCTTTCTCCAGCATTTATGTCATCACTAGCACTAAAAATACTTTAATTTGCATTTCAGCATTACTTTGATACACTTTAGCAACAGTTTTTAACCATTGTTTTTTTATGTGTTTGTGATTTTAAGAGGCACTGTATTATATATACTTTGGTAGGCTAACCAGTTTTGTCTGAATTCTCTCAGGTGAGTCGCTACTCATCCAAAATATTTTGCAACGCATTTAGGAAAATAAACATATATCGGTACCTGTACGCAGGTGCACGCATTTGGTTTTTACGGGTTGAAGTTATTTTAATTTCCCTTTAGGCATTACTTTGACATATTTGAGGTAAGGTTTTCTATCATTGTTTTCTTAAAAGAATACGTAATTTTTCTAGCTAATTTTTTCGAAATATCGTTTTCTGGTATTGTTTTTACTAAATCTGTTTGCAGTTTTTCGAGAGTATTGTATTATGCTTTTATTTGATACGCTGTTTTCTTTAAATTCGCTCCCGTGAGTCATTATTCATCTACATTGCTTTGCTACTTTTAGAAAAATGAACTTTTCCGGCTTCTAGATCATATTATAAGCATGCGAGTTTGACAGATTGAAGCCACTTTATTTTCCATTTGAGCATTGCTTTGACATATTTAAGATAAGGTTTTCGATCATTAATTCCTTAAAAATGTACGTAATTCTTTTTTAGCTATTGTATCATACTTTGTTTTAATAACCAGTTTCGCTTAGGTGAGTCGTTTCTTATCCAAAATCTTTTGTAACGCCTTTCGGAGAACGAACTTTTTTGGTGCCTAGATACATATATACGTATATGGTTAGTTTCCTGTCATTCTGTTTTTTAAATGCGAATATAATTGTTTCGAGCTTTTGTAATATACAGTGAAACTTCTTCAGTCGGCCACCCCTCTAAACGGTCATACTTTGTTCAAAACACATTAAGGAGGTCCGGGACACATTTAAAAAAAAATCTTTTTATTGAGTTAAAATTTTGAATTTTTTTGTGATGGTCAACCATATAATTTGTAAACAAAATCACATCATAAAATTTCTCAATAAAGTTTTAAAAAATTTTGAATTTAAAATTTTTAATAACAGTGGGGTAATTTAAAATCTTTATAAATCGAAATATTATATGTTGAATTTCAAATTTTTTTCATTTAATTAAACAGAAATGTATAAGTTTTAATTTTGATTCAGAATTTTTTGAAATATTAACTTTTAAGGAAATTAAAAATATTTAGATAAAAAATTACAAAAAAAAATTATGTAACTTATTTTTTAAAAATCATATTTTCAAAAGTAAATATTTTTTTCAAATTTGCAGAATTAAAATTAAAGTAAAATAGTTGAATAAGACATGTTATAAGTTTCAACTATTTATCTTTAACGGTTCTTGACTTATAACAATTTAAAGACGAGAAATGGGGTAAAAACCCATCATGCAAAAAAACGCACTTACAGGTTTATACAACGACTAGCTGAAAACCCGCACTTCGCTACGGAGTACATTCAAAGTAAAAACATCGGTGAATGTATGCAATTAATGCCAATATATATATAATAAATACGACGATCAATGTATATAATTGATGTAAAATATATATATATATATTTATAAAAAAATCGTAAGGGATATTTTTATAGACAAAATAATGTAGAAGAAGATATTCAAATTAAATCTAATATAAAGAATACTAAAGAATATAGTACAGTTAATATAGTACAGTTTCTAGAACATTTCTTTTACTGTATTTTAATATTTTTTTGGATAATGTCCAATCGTCTGCCTCATTAGCAAGAAAAAAAAATTATTTTTTGTCTATTTAGTTTTTATGCACGTGACGATAAATTTATTTAAAGTACCAGAAAAAGAAGTCACGTGATCAGCATTTAATAAATTAAATTCTAAAAATTAATCTTTAAAAATTCACCAAAAATCAGGAAATGAAGGTAAAGATTCGAAAAAGATTTCATTCTAAAGGAATTTTTATGATCTTTCTCGTGATATAAATTTTATAACCCTCAAATTATTATTTTAAATGTAAACTTAAAAAAAGTAAAAAAAACAGCTTAAAAATTTAATTTAAAAAAATCTAAGAAGAATTTTTCAAAAATCTCTCTTAGTGCACCCCTACACTATAAGAAGAATCGCCATGCAAAATTTCAGCCCTTTAGGTCCAGCGGTTTGGTCTGTGCGTTGTATGTCAGTCAGTCAGTGAATGAATGAATGAATGAATGAATGAGTCAGTTACGGAACTGTTTTATATATATATAGATTGGCTACTATTAGAATGTCTCAAAAAAAATTAATTATCCTGTTCTAATTAAGATAGAAACATGATTTAAACGTAATTTTAAGCGTAAAAGAACAAAAAAAAATTTAATGCAATATTTTTTTTTCGAAAATTCGAACAATTTTGTGTGCTGGATCCCCTTAAAGACTCTATAGAGCAAATGTTATGGAAGGAACCCATTCTCTGAAGTTTTATGCATTGCTTTATCATCTTACAGTGAAAGGCCCGGCAAATGTACTGTAGTTCCCACTGCTTTTCCAGTAGTGCCTGAAGGCGGTTGAATATCAAATAAAGAGACGGTTATCTTTTACTATATAGGGTTAACTTGACTTCCTGCGTTGAAAATGTCCTTTTTTGACTATTTTGGTCAATTTCATTTTTTTCAAGAATCGTGTAATTAAATTTTTTCTCTTTTCAAAACCGTTTTGATTTTCATTCTGCATCAGTTAGAAACAGAGTTACGTTTTTTAAAAAACATCGTCTGCTATGAATTTGAAGTGACAAACAACTTTAAATGCGTTTTTCTCAGAATTTTTTGTTTTTTAGCAAAAACCTCTACCGTTATCATGATATCTCACATAATAATGTATATAATTTGATAAAATTTTCAGGAATTGTTTTAGATGCTATTGTTAATGAAATGACGTACAATAATTCATGTATAATAAATAGTTTTTTATTTATTTATTTAGGGCTGTTTTTATAAGGAAAGGAATGATGAATCGGGGAATATTTTCATATCGGAACATAAAGATGTATGTATTATTTTTGTATTTTTAAATTTCTCTTAGATTTTAGGTCATTTTGAAGATAACTGTCATATGTATCACGTGTGAGAAGGAAATTAAAATAGTAGCATTAGAATTTTGCGCAGAGTGATAGGCGTTTTAGCTAAATTTCCTTTAAAAGTACTAAATATTGACCAATTTATAAAAAAGTATAGTATTTACAGGTAAGTTTTTGGTTCCTTTTTAAATGTTTAAATGCTATTTTACCATAAAAGACCAAAAAAACTTATAAAAAATGATTTTTTAAAAACTATTGGTTCCGAACGTAGGCAGTCACCTTAAAAAAAGATCAGGATTTTCAAGTGACTCAGAATCACTACTAACACCTTTGCCTACCAGCAATAAACATTCTCTATCACCACCGAAGATATTATCGATCTGATATGTTTCACCATTTACAAATATGCCGCCAAGAAAGAAAAGAAGTGAGTGATAATAAATCCAATTCATGGATCTAGTTAGCAATTAGAAACTACCAGCGAGGATAGCTTTTTGTTTATTTCCTATATCTTTATACAGGGCGTTTCAAAAAGAATCACTCGATTTGAAATGAGCATATTATGAAAAATACTGAACATAGAAACTTAAAATTAATATTATATTACATGGCTAATCATAAAGTTTAATTTTACAAACCAAATTAAAGATGCTCAATATGCCGACCTTTGGATGCACAACATACGTCTATAAGGCAGGCAAATTCGTCCCAAAATTTTGCGGACATGTCTGCATGCGCTGCTTCCACGGCTGTTACGCGTACACAGACAATCCGTGTCTTGGAATCGTTTATACCAGTGGATCCCAACCTTTTTCAGCTGGCGACCCACCTTTCCTTATCGGAATATCTCCATGGTGAATCGGTCCATGGTGGAGTAAAAAACCTTATTTGTATCGTACCCCTTCCTTATGTATATATAATTTACCATCAAATATTGCATATATATATATATATATATATATATATATATATATACAGATGAAGTACAAAATAATACGAACACCTGTGAAAAAGTATGACGTATTTCACACCTGCAGTACAGCCGCACCACCTGCAACAGAAGTCTGCCACCTAGTGAGTGTGAAGAGGAAGGTATCAGTCTGTCAACAGCAGTCACCTACATTGCATGCTTCTATAGAGCTGTGTGATAAGTTGAAATGTCAGATCTGTCAGAGTTCCAAAGAGGAATGATAGTTGAAGCGCGTTTAAGAGGAGCATCAGTTACGGAAACAGCAAATCTTTTGGGGTTTGCAAGGAGTACGGTATCAGCCGTTATGACAACGTACACGAAAGAGGGTAAGACGACGTCTTCAAAGCACAACAGTGGCCGAAAGTCCAAGCTTTCTGATAGAGATAGACGGGTCTTGAAGCGCATAGTAGCCCGAAAGCACAAGCAGTCGTTATCCGAGATAACATCCGAAATGAACAGTCATCTCCAGGACCCCGTTTCAACAAAAACTGTCAAAAGGGAACTTCATGCTGCGAACATTTATGGCAGAGTGGTAATTCGTAAACCCTTGGTGACAGCAACTAATGCTTTCAAGCGATGCCAATGGTGCAGAGATAACAAAGGCTGGTCACCACAGCAGTGGAAACAGGTAATATGGTCAGATGAATCGTCATTCACCCTATTTCAGACGACCGGACGCGTTTATGTCTGGAGAACGCCCAAAGAATCGTTTCATCCTGAATGCCTCTTGCCGACTGTGAAGCATGGGGGTGGCTCCATTATGGTATGGAGTGCGATATCTTGGCGCGGTCTTGGGACACTTGTTATTCTGCATGGGAGGGTCAAATCAAATCACTATCTAAGCGTTCTAGGGAATCATGTCCATCCTTTTGTCCAGACTGTATTCCCTGGAGAGCGACCGCTCTTTCAAGACGACAACGCCCCTATCCACACTGCTAGGTGTGTTCAAGAATGGTTCGAAGAGTATGACGATGCAGTTGAGGATCTCGCCTGGGTCCCTCAGTCTCCGGACTTGAATATTATTGAACATTTATGGCAATATTTGGAGTCCAAACTTCGTTCCCGATTTCCACCTCCATCCGGACTTTCGGAATTAGAGACCGCTCTGCAGGAGGAATGGCTTAATATTACTTTGAATATTGTCAATGACCTTTATGCATCTATCCCACGTCGCATTAAATCTGTACTTCAGTCAAGGGGTGGTCCAACCCCCTATTAATAAAGATTTTCCATTATTTCACAGGTGTTCGTATTATTTTCTCCACCATCTGTATATATTGGTCTGACAAAAATGACCTAAACTTGGTTGCTAAAGTCAATGCATATCACAGAATTTCCATGATACATTTCATTACTTGTAGCAGAAAATTGAGGAAGAACTTATTTCTATAAAAACAATTGATAGGACCAAAGCCATAAAAAAAAATTCGTTATGTTTTCTAATTTAAATTGACTGAATGTGAAAAATTATTATAATATTTATTTACAAGTTGGAGAATAATTTACTTGAAGGAGGCTGAAATAATTTTGTGAAAAAAAATCTACAGTTGTTGCATTTAACAAGTGCTTAAAACCCAAGTCTTCAATAATTGAAATCAGCTGATAATCTCTACAAATCATGTAAAGAATAGCTTGCGAAAGTTTGCTATGCATATCTCCACCAATGTTTTTCTATAATGAGGCTTTTTTATTAAAAAATATCAATACTACATAAAACATCGAGCTCAAAACATCGATGTTAAACACACATCGACTTCATTAAATCGATGTTTTGAAAACATCGACATCGATGTCGCATCCCTAGTGCGGGACACACAAATCAATATCATCATTACTTATTACCATTTTTGTTCTTGTTGTAGTTATTACTACTTTTTATTACTGTTTGTCATTGGTTATGCCTTGCTGAAGAGCCTATCGCAAGTTCGAAATTTGGGTTCTACTCGTTGCTACCTGTAATATATGTACAGGGTTCTCATCGATATCCGTTACACGCCCCTTAAATTCTCAACGGTGACAGCTTAGGCCATGACGTTGGTGTGTAAGTATAGTAAATAGGCTATGCGCTACTCGATGAGGCAACTTACAACGCCATCTATTGGCAAATTTTGGAATGAGCGTTTTTAGCTCAAAAACGGTACGAGATTTGGGGAAAAAAATCAATCGCAGAGTTGTTCAGCATCGTCGATTTAGTAAGAAAAGACACCTTGGGCACATTAATACTTGAAAACGAATGTAGAAAATGAACATTTGTTTGGTCGTGATTTTCAACACTATGACGTTGTGAAAAGCGAGCAAAGCTCGAAAAGACCACCTCACGGAATAAATACCAAAAACTTTGTATAGTGGCTAATGGATAGCATTTTCAGCAGCATAAATAAATGATCCTGAAGATAGGGACATGTCCCAGTTTTTTTCTTCCACTCTTCGTGACATGAACATTTTCGAAATCGTGACCAAACAAATGTTTATTTTCTACATTCTATTTTAAGTATTAATGCACGCCAGGTGTCTTTTCTTACTGAATGAATGATGCTGAACAATTTGTAATTGATTTTTTTCCGGTATATCGTACCGTCTTTGAGATAAAAACGCTCATTCCAAAATTTACCGATAGATGGCGATGTACGTTGTCACCGAGTAGTGCATAGCCTTTTTACTATACCTAGACACCAACCTTATGGCCTAAGCTATCGCCGTTTAGAAGTTAAGGGGGGTGTAACGGATATAGGTGGGAACAATGTATATATATATATATATATATATATATATATATGCATAATCATTTCTGAGATTACAGGATTTCATAACCACCTCTTATACACTAAGAAAAGTACACTAAGATACTATTAATTTAATATTAGTTGCAATTATAATTGTAATTTTCTGTCACAAACAAAAGAAAAGGGAAACTGTTTTCAAAAGTAACTTCTAAACTATTATTCCCTCGGCAGTGTCGTACTGCTGAGATCAGTTTAATATCCCGATTTATATCAAAGGAATTAATGTATAGTCTCAATTTAAAATACCGTCATTATTAGGAGAAAATGTAATTTAATCAATCCACTATTACGATTGTTATTTTTATTCCCAGTTGTCTAAGAGTTCATCTAAGTTCATAAAAGTTACTGCGTAGATGTTCGTTTATTTTACAAAATGCATAGAGCACACCCTATTGGGGGTGCCATTTTCAAAACATACCTCTCCAGTTTTGTCAAGGTTACCCAATACTGTATTAAGAACCAAATATAAAACTGGCACCACTGATGAAAAACTAAACCTTTAAATCTATAAACATTTAGTATCAAACAAATGGTAATTAGAAAGTAGAATAACAAATTAACAGTTCTAAAAAATTAACAAAGCAACCTAATGTTGTGTTAATAACCAAATATAAAATTGACACAATTAATGTAGAACTTAACCTTTAAATCTACAAACTTATAATAACAATCAAAAGGTATCTAGAACGTAGCCTAACAAGTTAACAGTCTTAACATTTAACAAGCAACCCAATGCTGTTAATAACCAAACATAAAGCTCATACGAGTGACGAGGAACCTTTAAATCTATAACCTTAAAGTACCACAAAAATGATAATTAGAAAGTAGCGTAATAAATTAGCAGTCCTAACGTTTCCTAAGTAACGTAACACACTGCTATGTAACAACCAAATATTAAACTGTCACCTACAATTAAGTACTAAACCTTTAAATCTACAAGCTTATAATAACAATCAAATGGTAGCTAGAAAGTAGCCTAACAAATTACCAGTCTTAACAATTAACAAGGTAACCCAATGCTGTTAATAACCAAACATAAAGCTTATACGAGCGATAAGGAACCTTTAAATATGTAACCTTAAAGTACCACTGAAATGATAATTAGAAAGTAGCCTAACAAATTAACAGTCCTAACGTTTTCCAAATAACGTAACCCAGTGCTATGTAACAACCAAATGTAAAATTCCGACCAGCGATGAAGTACTAAACCTATAAATCTACAAACTTATAATAACAATAAAATGGTAGCTAGGAAGTAGCCTTATAAATTAACAAGGCAACCCAATGCTGTTAATAACCAAACATAAAGCTCATGCGAGTGATGAGGAACCTTTAAATTTACAACCTTATAATAACAATCAAATGGTAGCTAGAAAGTAGCCTAACAAATTAGCAGTCTTAACATTTATAAAGGCAACCCAATGCTGTTAATAACCAAACATAAAGCTCATAAGAGTGACGAGGAACCTTTAAATATACCATTAATGATACTTTAAACAATTACATAAAGTACCATTTTTGTGGTACTTTATCTAATTGCTTAAAGTACTAACACAAAAATGAACACAAAAATGATAATTAGAAAATAGCCTAACAAATTAACAGTCCTAACGTTTCCCAAGTAACGTAACCCAGTGCTATGTAACAACCAAATCTAAAACTCCCACCAGCAATGAAGTACTAAACTTTTAAATCTATAAACTTAAATATTAACTATAAAGAGAGTATTAGACAACTAACTCTTAGAGTTGAAAATTTGCCTGTATGTACACTAATTGCTGATATTTAAATAAACTGTACATTTAAAACAAATTCATTCTGAATCTCCCTGCACTCCTTACGGTAATGTTAAAAGAACCAGATTTTGCCGATTTATTTATTTATTTATTTTTTTTTTTTTACCCCGACATAAAGTACGCATTTTACGAATACTTGACGTCATGGGTCTACAACGAACAGCATTTTTTAAATGCCTTTCATACGTCTAGTCTTGTCTCTCAAGTCAATTTCTCGCATCACATTAAATATATTTTTCCAAGAGCAGCGATATCGCTCAGCGGACAATCCGTAAATAAACCAACTAGATGTTCGATTTTGACAGCACTAACTCGATAACTGTTCCGAAATTGACACTATCCGGGAACGACCAAATCAGATGAGCTTGAGAGTGTCAAACAGTTATCCGCAGGACATGTTAGAGAGGATATCATCTGCATAGATGGAATAAATGCAGCAGACAGACGGGTATAGTATATGTGGAACTTTATAATGTACAGTGTCGTATTAAGCATATTCATTTTGTTCATTGTTCTATATTAAATTAATTGCTTATAAAATCTCCGAAACTACCATTACATTTTTTTAATTACGAGAGAAAAGCATTATTAATTTATAATAAACTTTCTAGTCTACAGAGGGCCTGTAATTACAACATACAACTTTATGAATTATTTGGAATCTTATTGCTATCTCTGAATATAATTGTTTTATATTAAATCAATTGCTTTCGGACTTAGAAAATAACCGAAGCTACCACTTTTTCATATTTTATTAGTTAATCGAATTATGTTGTATCAATTGTTTTCGGACTTATAAAATAAATGGATCAATCATTATTTCATTTTTTTACTTACGAAAGAAGAATTAACAATACTACTATACACTTTTTAGTCTAAAGAAACCCTGTACAAACTACACTATAGAAATGAAGTATTGTTTTGGGTATATTACAAAAATGGACGTATAACTAGAAGGGGAGTAAATGCATAAATGGGATACCCAAAACAAGTAAATTTACTACCCATAAACATTACAGACGGAAACAGGTAGATTTTTTCACCTAGAACAGCATTTCACTTTTAAACTGTATGTACAACATTTCGCGTGATTTGGAATCCTATTGCAACACATGAATCTAATGGTATTATATTAAATAATTTACTTTTGGACTAAAATAACAGGAACTATGATAACTTAACTTTTTACTTACTCCAAAAGAGAAAACAATATTTTTTTTATAAAATAATTTCTTCTTTAAAGACAGGCTGTAGTTACTATGTACAACATTTCGCGTAATTTGGAATCCTGTTACTACACATAGATCCAACTATTTCATGTTGAATCACTTGCTTTCGGACTCCAAAAATAACTGGGACTACGATTAATACTTAGAGGGGCGCCGTTTGCACAGTGCAAGCGTCTAAAACTAGTCTTTTTTCGCTTGCATTCAATGTATTCCAATTAAATCATCAGAAAAATATTTAGTGCTGCCATCTGTTATCAAATTAGAGAAGTAAAAACATTTCGTAACCTTAAATAGGAAAATTTTTCAAAATTCTTTAGATGAAAAAAAAATCTGCACCGTGCAAACGTGGAAGATTGCTGACTCTGAAAGGGTTAATCCCTTTTTTACTTACAAGAGAAGAAAAAACAATACTTATCTATAATACAATTTCTAGTCTAAAGAGAGCCTGCACTTACTATGTACCACTCTCCTCATTATTTGTAATCTTATTACTACCCCTGAATATTCCACAAAGTATTGAAAACTTTAGTAATTCATGACGCTTACCTGTAAAAGATAAAAAATAAATGTCAATTGCTGCCAGCCACATTATCATTATAATCATATAAAAACAATTAATGTTTGAACACACAGAAGAAAGAGCTTATTTATACGTGGAAATCAATGTAGAAGTATATACTTTTTTTATACCAATAAAAAACTATCAAAATTTAACTCGGTAAGTTACTTTATAAAAGCCCAGGAAAGAGATTAAATACATTTTTAATGAAAAAAAATCTAATAAAATTTAGATTTTTTGTCAGTAATCTAGGTTTATCAAAATTAAAATATAGAAATTAATCTTTATTCATCCTAGTTAAATAGATTCATTTACGAGTTAACGCTTCCCATACTTATGTGTATCGTGCTACATACTACAGAACTTTATATATATATATATATATATATATATATATATATATATATATATATATATATATATAATATTAAAAACTAGTAATTTCTTAATTCAACACTCTTAACATTTAAAAACTGTTAATTCCTCACTTTACTATTCCAAATTACAAACCCTTTTTTAATCCCTTAAACTATTTAATTCCCTTTGGGCATTCGCGTTAAATTCCATTATTACAGTCTTAGGCAAAATCATTCAAGATGGCTGTCTTTTTTAACCCAAGAGACGCTGCGTTGCGTCAGTACGAGTTTAAATCAGTTCTGCACATCAACAACAACTTTAAACCAATCAACCATTAAGACACACCCTTTAATCACGTGATGGGGTGAAGTTTATATAATTCGTGACGTCCGGAAGTAGGACGGATTTCTGCATTTTCTCTTGCTACATCCATACCGACGGATCGATCGGTGTATTGAATAAAAATGTTCCCGTAAAATCTTGTGTCGACGATTTGTTCTTTCGGACAGACTACCATTCCAGTGTCTACAGAGATGACTGTGATGTGGGGTTGCGGCATTCTTTTTTTTAATGAACGACGGCCGTACTCCCCATGTCACATATATATATATATATATATATATATATATATATATATATATTATATTATATATATATTACATGTATACATTACATTTAACATAATCATTGAGTCATTCAGTGTCACCACCAGACTCTAAACGTTCCCGTTTACTGTTTTTCGGTGGCGAAAAATCCCTCTCGTTACTAGAAATATTGAATGGCGAAATATCTACAAGTGAATCTTGAATAAATTTTAATACCTATTATTATATATACTTAAAATTAATTAATATTATCTATTTTGCTTTCACCGGTTTTGAATACGAATTTGGATATGAGACAATGTGATTTTTCTTTTTGTGATTTCTTTATGTGATTCTTCGCAACGTGACATTATCATTCTTAAATCACGTTGGAACGGCACAGCTCGTTCGAATGTGTCATCATTCTTTAGAAAATGATTTCGAAGTCCATTGGCTAGCTGTACACTTACTAGAATTGTACTTGCTGATAGTGAAACCGCACATTCATCATCACAACTATAAACTAACATAGACTGCAATACCTGAAATACTCTCTGATAACGTTACACTCAGTATAAGCTACAATGCAACATGATATTCTTTAATTATTTTTAGCGTAGGATTAAGAGCTAGAAAAACGGTCCTTCGGAGAGAAAAAATATTGTCCTGCGTCCCGAGTTATAATATTGGCGGCGCGCCAAACCCAGTAGCAGTAAACAGTTCAACAGAAGAGTACGAAAATTCGTTAAAAAAAAGAGGTAAGCAAACAATAAGTAATCCTACGTTAATAACCCGCGGTAGTTTCGTTAGCAGAGACTACCTGAAATATATGTTTTTAACTTAGGATTACGTTCCTCCATAACGGTCCTCCGGAAAGGAAAATTTCAGACGCTAACTCCGTCCGTCCGTACCTAGCGAGTTATAATTGTGGCAGAGCACCAAACCCAGTCTGTATCGTATGGACAGGCAGTAAACAGTTAAACGGAAAAGTGCGAAAATGCTTCAAAATTTTTACACACACACATATATATATATATATATATATATATATATATATATACACACATACGTACATATATATAGATACAGATGTACATAACACATACATACATACACTGCTGGCCACTGTAAATGCAACACCCTGAAGGAAAGATGCAAATAACATGAAATTTACAACATGCATTAGCGGAGGTGAGATATGCAAATGATTAGAATTTCAGCGCAGACGCACATCACGCGCGCATGTGGCGCCACTTCAAAGTGCTATTTAAGGCTTGGAGATTTCGACGATTTCAAGTTCGGCAATTGTGTTTTTCTTGTGGTTTTTAAAAAAAAACGATCAATTATGCCTCGTCGAAAACAGCGATCATCTTTTGATCAAGTATCAGAGTTCGACAGAGGAAGGATAGTGGCCTACCGAGATTGTGCATTATCTTTCAGGGAAATCGGTAGTCGTGTTGGACGAAACCAAACAACTGTAATGCGGATATGTGATCGTTGGATGCAGGAGGGTAAGACGGACCAGCGTGTTCGATCGCATCCACCTCAGCGCACCACTTCACGTGATGACAGGCAAATTGTGCGTATGGCAGTGACGGATCGCTCACTCACATCACGAACCATAGCACAGCACATGCAGTCTGTAGCGCATCATCCAGTGTCTGCGCGTAAAATTCGACGCCGTTTACAGAAGAGTGGTCTGTCCGCAAGACGTCCATTGCTTTGTCTACCCTTGACACAGAACCACAGACGTCTCCGCCGCCAATGTTGTGATGGCAGAAGGATCTGGACGGCAGAATGGAATGAAATTGTCTTTACTGACGAGTCACGCTTCTGTCTGCTACACCACGATGGTCGCATTCGAGTCTGGAGACACTGTGAAGAGAGGATGCTGAACAGCTGCGTTATGCACCGCCACACTGGTCCTGCACCGGGTATTATGGTATGGGGCGGTATTGGATATCACTCTCGCACACCTCTAGTACGCATTGCTGGTGCTTTAAACAGCCAGCGCTACATCTCCGAGGTGTTGGAGCCAGTTGTCCTTCCTTACCTTCAGGGCTTGCCCACAGCCATATTTCAACAGGATAATGCGCGACCACACGTGGCACGCATTGTCCAACGGTTCTTCGTCAATCGCCAGATTGAATTGTTTCCCTGGCCGCCTCGCTCTCCGGATCTTTCGCCGATAGAAAACATGTGGTCCATGGTTGTTCTACGATTGACTCAGATTCCATCCCCAGCTGCCACAGCAGATCAACTTTGGCAACGTGTGGAAGCTGCTTGGTCTGCTGTACCCCAAGAACTCATCCAAAGTCTCTTTGAATCAATGCCGAGGCGTGTGGCAGCGGTGATCTCCAACAATGGCGGCTACTATGGCTACTGATTTTGGGCTCCTGAGTCTGGCTACTGATGAACACTTCACAGAATTCTATAAATTTAATCATTTGATACTTGGTCAACATGTTATCTACAAAATAAATTTTGTTGTCATATCTCTTGTCTTTCTTGGTGTTGCAATTTGGGTGGTCAGCAGTGTATATACATACAAAAGAGGTAAGCAACGTTAAGTAGTTTTACGTTAATAACCCGCGGTAGTTTCGTTAGAAGAGACTACCGGAAATTTTATTTTAATTTTTAAACCGTATTAAAGTTTAAAAAAAGTGTAAAAGTAAATGGCTCCGTTTCTTGGACCGTGATATTTCAAAACCATGCAAAAAAATCATGTAAATTGCCTTTTACACTAATTAATATAGTTTATATTTATTATAATTTATATCGGAAATATCTGCATATCTCCGTTAGCTAATGAGAGATATGGTGGAAATATCTTAAATCTAATGTTTATGTGAATAAATACATTTTGGATGGTGTATATATTTTCCAAAAAGAAACATAATTTCTCCCATAGTTGCGCATTCTCATGGACATCATTTATGTTTAAATTATAAAGTTCTTTTCTTTTTGCTGCTGAGTTTGGCATCATTTAAAAGTTTTCCTTTCGCATCATTTTTTGGGGGATAACAGAACATGAGAATCTCTGTAATATTCTTTTTATTCAACATGTCAAAAAGTTGTTCTAGGTATAGTTAATTTTCCTGTTTGTACATGTCACTTTTAGTACGTTGAATTATTTTAATTACTTTCAAGTCCTGACATTTTGTCAATAAAAAATATTCATATTCAAAAAGAATGAAACTTTCTCAAAATTTCCAGGTACTTAAACGAAATTTATTTTAAAAAATAGTTCTGGTCAATATATTTTGCATAATAAAATGAGAAAAATTTTACGCAGTTTTTTAAAATTACTCTGCATATATACTTGATTAATTTTTTCAACTTTACGCTCTTCATGTTAAATATCCTTTATCTAATTCATTTAATATGCGGTTTTACAATGTATGTTTCAGGGAATAGTGCACCTGCTTCTGACGTTCAAATCTCCTGAAATTCCGAGGTAATACTGTTAAAGAATATTTAATGGCTTGCGTAACGATCGCTACCAGAAATATTTTTATCGTTTTATGCCTCTGCGCAGTCATTTCTGAAAAAAGCCACAGGACAACTTTAAGTAAAGATAAGGGAAAGTCGAGAGAAAGAGGAGAGAGATTCCAGACTTTTGTTGAAAAACTGTTAAATTCTTTCTGCTGCCCATTTATTGCATTCCACATAAAGAGAAACTGTCTTTTTTTTTCTTTTTAGACAGAAAATATACGGTGTGTGACTGGAGGCTTTTTATTTACCGATATAAATGCATGGAAGCGAAAAAAAAAGATTAAATTTAAAAGAGGTATTTATGACCGTTTATTTATTTCCAATTTCAATTAACATCGTAAATTTTCCATTCAAAATAAACGCGTTCCCTGTGACATTATAATATCAATTTGGATATTCTGAGATATATATATATATATATATATATATATATATATATATATATATATATATATATATATATATATATATATATATATATATATATATATAATATATATAATATTATATATATATATATATATATATATATATATAATATATATATATATATATATATATATATATATATATATATATATATATATATATATAAATACACTGCTGGCCACCCAAATTGCAACACCAAGAAAGACAAGAGATATCACAACATAATTTATTTTGTAGATAACATGTTGACCAAGTATCAAATGATTAAATTTATAGACTTCTGTAAAGTGTGGTTCCTGCCAAAATCAGTAGCCAGAGTAGCCGCCATTGTTGGAGATCACCGTTGCCACACGTCTCGGCATTGATTCAAAGAGACTTTGGATGAGTTCTTGGGGTACAGCAGACCAAGCAGCTTCCACACGTTTTCAAAGTTGATCTGCTGTGGCAGCTGGGGATGGAATCTGGGTCAATCGTAAAGCAACCATGGACCACATATTTTCTATCGGTGAAAGATCCGGAGAGCGAGGCGGCCAGGGAAGCGATTTAATCTGGCGATTGACGAAGAACCGTTGGACAATGCGTGCCACGTGTGGTCGCTCATTATCCTGTTGAAATATGGCTGTCGGCAAGCCCTGAAGGTAAAGAAGAACAACTGGCTCAAACAACTCGGAGATGTAGCGCTGGCTGTTTAAAGTACCGGCAATGCGTACTAGAAGTGTGCGAGAGTGATATCCAATACCGCCCCATACCATAATACCCGGTGCAGGACCAGTGTGGCTGTGCATAACGCAGCTGTTCAGTATCCTCTCTTTACGGTGTCACCAGACTCGAATGCGACCATCGTGGTGTTGCAGATAGAAGCGTGACTCGTCAGTAAAGACAATTTCATTCCATTCTGCCGTCCACATTCTTCTGTCATCGCACCATTGGCGGCGGAGACGTCTGTGGTTCTGTGTCAAGGGTAGACAAAGCAATGGACGTCTTGCGGACAGACCACTCTGCTGTAAACGGCGTCGAATGGTACGCGCAGACACTGGATTATGCGTTACAGACTGCATGTGCTGTGCTATGGTTCGTGATGTGACTGAGCGATCCGTCACTGCCATGCGCACAATTTGCCTGTCATCACGTGAAGTGGTGCGCTGAGGTGGATGCAATCGAGCATGCCGGTCCGTCGTACCCTCCTGCATCCAACGATCACATATCCGCATTACAGTTGTTTGGTTTCGTCCAACACGACTACCGATTTAACTGAAAGATAATCCACAATCTCGGTAGGCCACTATCCTTCCTCTGTCGAACTCGGATACTTGATCAAAAGATGATCGCTGTTTTCGACGAGGCATAATTGATCGTTTTTTTGAAAAAACCCCAAGAAAACACGATTGCCGAACTTGAAATCGTCGAAATCTCCAAGCCTTAAATAGCGCTTTGAAGTGGCGCCACAGGCGCGCGTGATGTGCGTCTGCGCTGAAATTCTAATCATTTGCATATCTGACCTCCACTAATGCATGTTGTAAATTTCATGTTATTTGCATGTTTCCTTCAGGGTGTTGCATTTACAGTGGCCAGCAGTGTATATATAACAGTTCCGTAACTGACTAACTGACATACAACGCACAGACCAAACCGCTGGACCTAAAGGACTGAAATTTGCATGGCGATTCTTCTTATGGTGCAGGGGCGCACCAAGCAAGATTTTTGAAACATTCTTCTTAGATATTTTAAAATTAAATTTTAAGCTGCTTTAGTAACTTTTTTTAAGTTTGCATTTAAAGTAATAATTTGAGGATTATAAAATTTATATCATGATAAAGACCCTAAAAATTCCTTTAAAATGAGATCGTTTTTAATCTTTACCTCAAGTTTTTGATTTTTGGTGAATTTTTAAAGATTAATTTTTAGAATTTAATTTATTAAATGCTGATCACGTTAATTCTTTTTCTGGTACTTTAAATAAATTTATCGTCACGTGCATAACAACTAAATAGACAAAAATAAATGTTCTTGCTAATGCGGCAGACGATTGGACATTATCCAAAAAAATATATAGTAAAAGATATATTCCTCTAACTGTACTATATTAACTGAACTATATTCTTCAATATTCTATTAGATTTTATTTGAATATTTTCTTCTACATTATTTTGTCTATAAAAATAGCCGTTCCGTTTTTTTTATAAATATATTTTTATTTTACATCAATTGTATACATTGACCGTTGTATTTAATTTGAATGTACTCCGTAGCGAAGTGCGGGTTTTCAGCTAGTATATATATATATATATATATATATATATATATATATATATATATATATATATATATATATATATATATATATATATATATATATATATATATATATATATATATATATATATATATGTATATACAGGTGGTTATAAAAATTAAGGAAACACTAAGAAACATCATGAAAACCTTTATTAATATGGAGATGGCCCACCTTTGTATAGAATATATTACAACATTCTTCAGGCAAAAGTCATGAACGTACCTGTAAAGATGCTGTGGTGGATATCGATACCTGGCTCTATCCGCTTATACAGATCACAGTGGTTACATGATACACAGTCGGGGATATTGTACAAGGCAAGATAAGATGTTTAATTTCTTTTTCATGCTCTTCAAATCAATACTTGATAGATATGTATAGAGGTATGATGTATGTATAGAGGTATGATCATCATAGAGAACACCATCCCTTGCAAGAAACAATGTTTGCAACATAAGATGGACTAGTGAGCTAAAAATTCGAGATAGTCCTTCCCATTCAATCTCCATTTTAAGGTTTACAACAGGGCCTGGGGAAAACCATGAGATAACATTCCAAACCCTGGTAGATATACCGCCATGTTTGACAGCTGGCATGAGACAGCCAGAAACTTACGCTTGTGTAGGTGTTCTCCAGACATACGCACGTCCTAAAGCGAGGAACAATGTGAACAATGATTAGACGGCCCAAATGCTGTTTCTAGACATATTACTCGACCAGCATTTGCACTCGTGGCACCACTGTGGGCGTTATGTTATATTGGCATCTATTACAAGTGGTGTGGGAATAGCTACTCTTCCTTAAATGATTTGTTTGTGAAGTGCCCTTCTACCTCTAATGGTTGATACCGGAACATGCAGATGCAGACTGAGCTCTTCGGTCCTTTTGGTTGCAGTTGTTTTCTTTCTTCATGTCACAATCCGCTTCAATACCTCGTCCGTCTCTTTCACTCAGCTCTCCCTTTCATCCACTATTCTGTATGGCAAAAGATGTTTTTTCGTGCACGCTGTTTCCTATCATGACTTTCGATACCATAGCTCGAAAATCACCTATTTGCCTAGGGATTGCAGTGAGAAACACTCCGATTTAAACGCGCTCTAACAATTTGCCCTTTTCACAAGGTCTTCAATGTTTACAAAGTTCCCCCCAAAAGCACGATGCCCTTAGCTTCATTACTACTTCCTGACAGTAGAATAATACATACACTATATTATAGAAAAAATACCGGTTACCAGACCTGTTTTTTAAGGAATACGAAGCACATTCATAAACACCACTAATATTGATAGGTGTTTCCATTATTTTGATAAACACCTGTATATATATATATATATATATATATATATATATATATATATATATATATATATATATATATATATATTAGTATCCTCTCTTGCTAGAATATTTAACTTTTGTTTCTATTTTTCCGTTATGTTTAAACAAACTATTATCTACCGCTCTCTAGAGATGATTTCTCTCTCCGATATCACGTTAAAACACCTGCTAAAGAAAGATAAAGGATGGGTTGCTCATTTATTACACCAGTTTTAGATTCTATAACTGTTGCCTAAAATTTGGTAAAAAAGACTCAGACGTGTTTATTGAAAAAAATGCGTTGCTATTCTGGAGGCTTATTCCCAAATATGTTTTATATATTTTATATTTTTATTTCATTATGAATATAGTTAAAAGTATTTTCTCAAAATTTTCGGGGGAAATTTTCGGATTGAAATTAGAACAAAATTTAAGAGGCTGACATCAATTTGAATATTCTGGTATATATATATATATATATACAGGGTGTCCATAATTAAAGTCCCACCTTCAAAAGGCTGCGAAAAAAAATAAAAACACTGGTCAGAATGACTTCAAATTTGAACTGAATATACTGGAAAAAGGGGGAAACGATTTGGGATAATAAAAAAAAGTTCCAAAATGTATCAGTAGATGGGGCTGTAACATTTTGGAACTTCTTTTTTTATTATGCCAAATCGTTTCCCCTTTCAGTATATTCAGTTCAAATTTAAGTCATTCTGGATAGTGGTTCTTTTTTTGTAGCCTTTTGAATGTGGGATTTTAATTATGGGCAAAGTGTATATATATATATATATATATATATATATATATATATATATCCCACGTTGTGACCCACCATGTCACAAGGAAGACTTAAAAGAATTATAGTATTCAATGATCGGGAATTCAGACGACGATCATCACGTTAAATCAAGTATTTTATTAGGCAAGCTGACATAACTTCTCGGGGCGGCTGAAAATGACAAAAGCTCTCTGAATTCTGACCTTTTAATAAAATTTTGAGGTGACTCGCCATGTGATCATGAAAATGTTAATAATTGGCTATCCGTGACTCTGATGCAGAGGTCACATGATATCTTACGTAAAGATGCGCTAAAAATTGGACTTTTGAGGGGACGCTACGGAGCTGCATTGTTCTTTAAATCAGAAACGAAAATAGCTCAAGCGACCAAGAGAATTTAGAATAAACTAGAATTTGAAAAGTATATAGGGGGTTTTAATGTTATATATATATATATATATATATATATATATATATATATATAGATAGATAGATAGATAGATAGATAGCGTCACGTGCAAAACTTCGAAATAAATTGATAAAAAAAATTAAAATACACTAAAAGATAAAACTGAATCACTAGACTCATTGAGATGGAAGTTTTTTAAGAATTTAATTCAAATTAGTATGTTTTATGTTTATTAAACATAAAATTAGCTGCATACAATGACCGTTGTATTTAATTTCAATATGTTCTCCTACATTATTTGTTTATAAAAATGTCCGTTACGATTTTTTTTTGTAATATATTTTTTGTTTGGCATTAATTGCATACACTGACCGTTGTATATCATTTGAATGTATTCCGTAGTACGGGTATTCAACTAGTGCATATATATATTGCCACATCTCTGCATTCAAACATTTACAAAGGTTTACACTAGCTGAAACTCGCACTTCGCTACGGAGTACATTCAAATTAAATACAACGGTCAATGTATGCAATTAATACCAAAAAATAAATAAATATATATTTATAATAAATTCGACGATCAATGTATACAATTGACGTAAAAAAAACAAAAAAATATATTTATAAAAAAATCGTAAGGGATATGTTTATAGACAAAATAATGTAGAAGAATATATTCAAATTAAATGTAATAGGACATACTAAACAACATAGTACCGTTAATATAGTACAGTTTGAGGAACATAATATATTTTACTGTATTTTAAAATTTATTTGGATAATGTCCAATCGTCTGCCGCATTAGCAAGGAAAAAAAAATGTCTATTTAGTTGTTATGCACGTGACGATAAATTTATTTAAAGTACCACAAAAAGAAATCACGTAATCAGCATTTAATAAATTAAATTCTAAAAATTAATCTTTAAAAATTCCCCAAAAATCAGAAAATGGAGGTAAAGATTCGAAAAAATTTCATTTTAAAGGAATTTTTAGTATCTTTCTCGTGATATAAATTTCATAACCCTCAAATTTTTATTTTAAATGCAAACTTTAAAAAAGTTACTAAAACAGCTTAAAAATTTAATTTTAAAAAAATCTAAGAAGAATTTTTCAAAATTATTTCTTATTGCACCCCTACACTATAAGAAAAATCGCCATGCAAAATTTCAGCCATTTAGGTCCAGCGGTTTGGTCTGTGCGTTGTATGTCAGTGAGTCAGTCAGTTACGGAACTGTTTTATGTATATAGATTACTCCATACAAATAAGTCATGTAGTAATGACGTCATACAAACCAGTGATTGTCTGAGGCCATACAATCACTGGTTTCAAGGTAATCCGGATTAGAAGTGGGGGAAGAAAAAGTTTATCATGTTTAAATAAGGACAACAATAACTCCATTCTGCATCATTTCAATCAATACCCGCAGTAATAGAAAAATTGTATTTTTACGTCATATTCACATTATGAAAGATGACGGGTCTGCTGCAAAGAAAAATTCTCGCTAGACAATATCCCGGTTGATGTATAGCCCACAATTAATAGGAATTTCAAAACTAATACTCTAATTCTTCGATTACTTCGAACCAAGATGAATCACCCATCAAGAACTAAATGACAATAAAAGCAAACCGTAATTTCCGGTAACACATTAATCTCGGAAAGAAAATCGAAGTGGACCCATTGAACACTTACTTTACTTTTCTTTAAACGCGAGAATAGATGTAATAAATTACGTACGGTGTCCTACGCAAGCCGCGGGCTGCTGCAATATCTCCAGGAATTATTAAGGTTATTGTTTATTGTTTGTGCAGGTGTAAAGGAAACCCATATAATCCTGCATTTAGGCCGTTTCAAGAGTTTTACGAGGTATATGGTGTGACATTTTGTTAACAACTTTATTAGAAGAAAACAAATTGATTAGATTTATATGTCCTTATAAACGACAAAGTAGAGCTAAACGTGTTTGTTCCACATCAAAATATTAGAAGAAAAGCAGAAATTAGATTTTAAAATATCATTTTCCCTCTAACGCCCATAAAATTATATATATATATATATATATATATATATATATATATATATATATATATATATATATATATAATTTTATGGGCGAGGAATATGCGTGGAATGGGTATCTCGTACTTCTGGTTTAGTTCCGGCACTATTACAGAATCTTGCCTCTGGTGCGTGGATGCCCTAGTGCTTGATTTCTGTACTGTTTTTGTCTACATTCTTCTTATAATTATCTAGGTCTGTTAAATTGAGTTATATTTGCCTTTTTCAGTGTAAAGATATGCAGCAACTCCGCAATCTTTTGTTGAAAAGTTATGCTAGGGTAGGTTTTAAGTTAATTTGTTTGGCAGTTTATGCCCGCCTTTTAATTTTATTTTTTTGATTTATTATTTAGCTTATGTTGTTTTGTTTATATTTTTATACTTTATATATATATATATATATATATATATATATATATATATATATATATATATATATATATATGTGTGTGTGTGTGTGTGGCTTGGTACAAGAAGTGCCTGAGTGAGTTTTTTCCAAGATGACTTTGTTTGCTTATGCCGCTTTAAAAAATATTATTTACAATCTAAGAAGTACCCAAGTCTGTACAATGGTTTAGAAAACACTTTTAATGCATCGGGTTTACTTGAGTACTTCTTACATTGAAAATAACATTTTTTCTTCAAAGAGACATAAGCAAACAAAGTTATCTTGGAAAAAAATGACTTACATATATATATATATATATATATATATATATATATATATATATATATATATAAATATATATATATATATATATGGATGGCTAAGTGGCCGTTCTGAGGAATATGCGTGGAATGGGTATAAAATAACATTGGCTCTATGGAGTGTATACATCTATACTGTAATAACCATGCCTTCAATTTGCAATCGTTCGAATTTTTCTGCATTAAATTAGTTCTACAGCAGGACAAAGCATCAAATTCGTTAAAAACTGGACCCAGAATTCGATTCTTACCTCTAAACTACTAATTAATGCACAATTTTACACGGGCGATATCACTCAGCAAGTTCAAAGTTTATAAAGACACATAATACTGTAATCCGCAAACTTCCTTTGTTTCGGTATTTTAAACTTGTTAGCAAAAGTATAGCTCGACAAGAACATGGTGCAAAATATCCCTCATGTATTGAAGATTTTTACTTAACGCATTATGAGATTTGTACAGAAAATAAACACCTGTTAAAATCCTTCGTACTTTGAAAGTTTAACCTCCAAAATGTAAGATCTCTCCCTAACAATAAACAACACGATAACCTGGATAAACTAAGTACACAGAGTAGTACGCCATTATTGTCCTCTGCGCCATGACAAGCGAATAGTAATTCCACTAAATCCGATGCCACGTCCTGATTTGAAATCACAATGGGAAACAAACGTCATATATCTCCTGATCGGGGATAAGAGATGAAGAATGACCGGTCGTCTTTCTCGCAAATGACCGATATTTTGCTGACCATTAGGGAAGACTTTCGACGATGTGACATTTCGGTTTGAAGTTAATGATGAAAAATAGCTGGAGACATCCAACAAAGATTTTGAAATGAGTTGAAATGAAAAGGAAATCATAAGAGTGGGAAATTTATTTTTTATTCCAAACCATTTCAATCAAGAGTTTATTATTAGACTGCAATAAATATACATTGTTATATTGAAAATGATGTCAAAATATATGATTTAAACAGTGCAACTCATGGCGTTCAAATGATTAGAATATAGTTTTGAACAAATTGGTCTATTACTCAGGACTGACGGTATACTGACCAACAAAAGTTATTGGACTTAATGCAACAAAATGACTAACTTAACGTATTGAAATTAACGTAAAAAACTATATATAGAAGTGCTTCATATGCTGTACAAATGATTTTATTCAAAAATTTCAACAAATTGGTCTTTGATTGTCATGACGAGGAAAATGACCAACATAACTTATTGAACATTATGTAAAATTAAGTGTTTAAACAGCGCGACACATGCCTTTCAAATAACGTGAATCAAAATTTTAATCAATGTGATCTGGGACTCGGAACCGACGTTAAAATGACCAACATAACGTTCTGAACATAACGCAACCAAATACGCAACATAACGTATTAAGCGTAATGTAAAAATAAATGATTTAAACAGTGTTACATAAACTGTTCAAAAAGTTTGAATACAATTATTGATGAAATTTGTCTGTGAATCAGGCTTGACGAGAAAATAACCAACTTTCCGGAAAATTTAATGATTTAAACAGAGCTACATAAGCCGTTCAAATAACTTGAATCAACTTTTTGAACAAACTAGTTTGTGACTCAGGAGTGACGGTAAAATGACCAACATAACGCAACAAAACACCGCACATAACGTATTGAGAATAATTTTTAAATAACGATTTAAATAGTGTTACACATACCGTTTAAATAATTTGAATATAATTATTAAAAAAAAATGGTCTTGACTGGCAGGAAAATGACCCTTTTCAAAATACAATGGAATAAGTTTACTTGCATACTGAAACAGCCGTTTTCTGTAATGAGAAATAACAGTAAATGTGTACTTCAAGAAGGATAAAATCAATGTCTATTATAAGAACAGCTGGGTACGCACAGAAACATGAGCATTTTGCACATGGCTTTGTGATCATCACATAAACACGCTAACAGCTGCCTTCTAAAATCCGTCTTTCCTGTTTTAAGCGAAAATAAAAAAGGTGCCCTTTTTTTAGGATCTTCTAAAATAATAAATCAAACAAAGACGTTATCGTTTACTTGGATGATAAACCATTTAATGTCTTCCGTGTTTTCCGAGATAAACCCTATTTTTCTCAGTGCTGTCAGCTTTTTTTATTATTTCAGAGAGAAATGTGTTAATACATAATGGATGTTGTAAGGTATTAAGCTGATCAGTGTTTAGACAGTCACTTTTATTCAAATGCTGAAATTGAAAAGCATTATCCTGGTCAACGTTACAAAAAAAAATTGTTTTCAAATGCTGAAGTTGGAAAATGTTAACCTGAATAGTATTGAAAGATAAAATGGTCCATTTAAATATTGAAGTTGAAAAGCATTAACCTGGTCAATGTTCATAAGTCCTTTTTTATTCAAATGCTGAAGTTATGTAGACAGCATTAACCAGAACAATATTTAACCCTTCAGCGGGCGCACCCCGTGTAGAAAGTGCACATTTCGTAATTTTGAATGGTTTGTTTTTACATGTAAGGTTTGAATGTTCTAAGCAGTTTGAATTTATAGATACACCTTTTTCTAATAAAGGTCTGATTTCTGACCCTTGTATTCCTTTCCACTCGTTGTTATTCGTGATGTAACCGTGATAAACCAACGATTATACTGAATTACAATACGACAAAAGCAGGAGTTGATGTAGTCGATCCAATTTGCAGCTATTGCACGGTATCCCGCATATCCCGAAGATGGACTCTCTCATTGTGTTTCTAGGATTTTGGACATAATACGAATCCATTCGCAAGTTGTCGCTAGATCCAATAAACCGGACAGTTATGAAAATAGGCGATTGTATCTACATTCTTTGGCCTTTAATTATAAATATATCTCAATATTATCAACATTTTATATCGTGTCATAAAATGCAAAATTATTATCTCCAATTTGAAAAAAAAAGTTTATTACAAAAAGAATAATGAAGGTTGAAGGAGACGTTGCACTGCATTAATTTGAACAATATTAAGTAAAGGTAAAAACGAAAAAAAATTATTTTCTTTGCAGTGAGAAAATTTAAAGTAATAACTTGATCTATGTATAAAGCCATCAATACTGTTGTTACAATACTAAAAATTATTTACCCAGTTAATTATTAAAAAACCCTGCTGTATTCAAATGTTGAAATTACAATGTATTAACCCCTGTATTGAATTAACCTGAACAATGTTAAAAAGAGTCAATAAATATACCTTAATTTTCATTGCAGTGATAAAAAAAGTATTAACCAGATCAATGTAAAAAAAACTTGATGCGTTAAAATAATGGTATTACTAAGAATTCACTTAATTAATTTTAATTGAAAAAATACTTCATGTTGTCTCTTCTAACGGATCTATCGCGGGTTATTAACGTAGGATTACTTATCGCTGCTGACCTCTTTGAAATAACAATTTTCTTACGTTGAAATAACAATGTATTAACCAACTGTATTAATCCGAGCAATGTAAAAAAAAGGTAAATAAAAACATTAATAATCATTTCACTGATATAAATGCATAGTATTAAACAAATCAATGTAAAAAAAACTTGCTTTATCTATATATATATAAAGCAGTTCCGTAACTGACTGACTGACTGACAGATAGCACACAGACCAAACCACTGGACCAAAATGGCTGACATTTCCATGGCGATTCTTCTTGCAGTGTAGGGGTGCGCTAAGAAAGATTTTGAAAAAATTATTCTTATAATTTTTATAAATTAAATTTTAGGCTGTTTTTGTAACATTCTTTAAAGTTTGCGTCTAAAATAATAATATGAGGATTATAAAATTTATATCACGAAACAGGTCATAAAATTCATTAAAAAAAAAATCTTTTTCGAATCTTTACCTCCATTTTCTGATTTTTATGTGAATTTTTTAAAGATTCATTTTTAGAACTTAATTTATTAAATGCAAATCACGTCGTTTCTTTTTTTTGTGATACTGTTAAATCAGTTTTGCGACACGTGCATAACAAAGGAATAAATTGACATAAATATTAAAATATGGTAAAAGATAAAATCTAATCACTAGACACATAGAGGTGAAAGTTTTTTTAGAATTTAATTCAAATGAGTATGTTTATGGTATTAACCATACAAATTGATTGCATACATTAACCGTGTTTTCAATTTGAATATTTTCTTCTACATTATTTTGTCTATATAAAATATCTGTAATGATTTTTTTTATAAATATTTCTTTTTTCTTTAATTGCATACATTGACCGTCCTATTTATTGGTATGTACTTCTTAGCAAAGCACGGGTATCCAGCTAGTTGATATTATGATATTAAAAGTATTTATTTGATTATTAACAAAAATACTGTCCTTTCCAAACGTTTAAATTACAATCTATTAACCCGATCAATTTTTTTTTTTAAAGTTAAATAGTTTTAACCAAAGTTACTTTAAATCACTGTTTGGGTCTTACTGGACAATTCTCGGAAAAGTCCTCAGCATTACCGAGTAAAATCAATCGGAAATTTAGTTCGGGACAGCCCCCATTTCCAAAATCGCGAAGCTTGAATGTATTATGTATCTGTAATCTGTTCAGATGTAAGAGATGAGGAATGGCTCGATGGCAGCCACGCTAATAACCGATATTAGTGGAAAACTCGGATCGGGATTTCAGCGGAAGGATAACAAATGATGTGAAGAAATGAGCTGAAGGTTTGGGATGGATTAAATGTCAATCCCTGATTAAATTCATAAAGATCTACGATGCCTCTTGTGCGCATTCTTACATGCATGAACTCTTTGAATAAATTACCAATTAGGGGTATCCGGTACAGGATATTAAAAGATTTCAATTTTAATTGACATTTTATATAGCTTTTCTTCTTTGAAAGTACTTTATAAATGAAAAAAAATATACAAGAACAATAAAATTACTATATATATATATATATATATATATAATATATATATATTAAATATTATGCCCTCCAATCTAGCATTTCAATTCCCTTTCCTAAATCCAATCCGCAGTAATCTTAATTTGGTCGCTTTAAAACCCTTAGCAATAGACTTTCCCATGAATCGCATGCCTTCGCATTTCTACACGTGTATACGTCTGGAGAAAGGCATGGGTTCACATCGCGAGCCCCAATATTCTGCTGACCCTACAAAATAAGCGGCCACATGTTTTTTTCGCCCTCGTCGCGCATAAGGTTGAAAGGTGATATTAGCTTCCAGAGACGTCTTCTGAAATGGACGGGTGTACTTTTGTCACTCTAATAAACGATTCGTCTAGACTGCATTAACATTTATCCCTTTCAGGCTGAGTCTACTTCCAGCCACGTAAATAGCAGCTAGTTTCTCTTTCAGATTATAATTTAAGGATGTAATGGATATATTACACACACACACGCATACACACACACACACACACACACACACACACACACTCATATATAACACAAGGTGCGGCAATTAATTTCCAGGGCTGATCTAATAACTCCAGAAAATATTACATGAAATACATACCCATTTAATATATTTCTAAGTAACTCCCACCTGCAGTAATGCACGTCTGTGCTCGGCTGTATAAGTTTCGGAAACAAACTTTTAAAGTCCTCTTTAATGTGGACTTCACCGTTTCCTTTATGTCTTTGACATCCTCAAATCTTGTTCCCTTCAGCAAATCTTTCATTTTTGGAAACAAGAAAAAGTCTGTCTGGTGCTAAGTTCGGAGAATATAGAGGATGCTGCATCTCCACGACCTCATGCTGGGCCAATTTGATGAAGGGAACAAGTTTGAGGATGTCGAAGCCATCAAGAAAATGGTGACATCCACAAGAAAAGGACTTTAAAAGTTGTTTCCGGAACTATACAGCCGAGCACAGAAGTGCATTACGGCCGGTGGGAGTTGCTTCGAAACATAGTAAATGGGTATGTATTTCATGTAATATTTGTGGAGTTATTAGATCAGTCCTGAAATTAATGGCCGCACCTTGTATGTGTATATATATATATATATATAGTATATATATAATTTTAAAGTTAAAACATGTTAATGATATAGTTTCTTTAATCAACTGTCTTTTTCCACATTTTCTTAACTTTTGTAAAGCACAGGGTACGAGATGAAAAAATGCCTCAATTTAATAAAAAAATTATAAGATCAGGGAACTTTCATGAGTATTGCGTTCAATGTATTGCGTTTATAACCAGTTTCTTGAGCGATTACCTATTTCTCATATTTTTTCTGATTTGTAAAGAAAGGTGTCGGGAATACAAAATAACATGTTTTAAGGCATCATGGAAAAATTCGATTAAACATTTTTCCAATCGCTTGGAGAACAGAACAGTAATTTTTTCATGGAACTGTTATCATCAATGAGAAATATTTTCATAATTTTGATTCTAAATTAATAAATACCACTCATCTTTAATGGATAAAACCAAATGACATAGTGTAAACTTTATAGCGGTACCTTGCAAGGAATATAAGATTTCCTTTCAAAGATGACAACAGCAAAAGAAAAAAAAATCAATAAATACCGAATGAACTCTTAAGCGCTTGAGCCTTTTCGTCTCTATATTTGTTTCAGCTTGAAAAAGCCTCTTGGCAAATTATTCCGTACTCTTGGTGGCATTCAAGAACATTATATTTCTATCATCCTAGACACCAATCAAAGGGATGTTGTCCGCTTCGAAGGCTTTTAAAGTTAAAAGTATGTGACCCCAAAAATGCGTGTTAAACTGTTAAGGGTGAAAATACATTTCTTCAGCGGGATTCATAACACACAGCATGGGGCCAAATACTTTAGTTTCATTATGCCATTATCGTCGAAGTAAGCGGTTCGCGGACCCTGTCTCTAAAAGTTCTCTAGTACGTTTAATCCAAGAAAACAGTCTGTTTTATTTGTATCTCATCATTGAACTCCAATTACCCGTGATGGTGAAATACACTAGGAAAGCTGGCAATAATAAACGAAGATAATTTAAGGGGATAGTGGGATTTACAAAACGAATTTTGAAATTTTACTTCAGAGATATGAAAATTTTGCATACACATTCATTAAAGTATAACAATTTCAAACGCCTATAAAATTTTATAAATATTTTTAAAAAAATTATTTTTTAAAAAGTGAAATATTGTTATGAGTTTTAAAATGCTCCTTGCGATTGAATTTTAACTTTTACCCTAATTTTGCATTATTGCTGTAAATACATTTTGAATAGAGTTATGCATTACTCGTGCTTTCGTAAATAGTAAATTTTTAGTAAATATTTTACGCTTGTATCTGAATTTATTGGGAAATTTTTGTACTTTTCTTCCAATTAATTGTAAACACTTTGATAATCTGAATGATGTCGCAAACTGAAATGGATGCTATAACTATATTTGATGTATGTAGAGGAGTCTTTATTATCAATATTTATAAAAGTTCGTCTAAATTTTATGACTCAAGGAGCATTTCAAAGACTTGTAAATCTGGAAATAATGAAGCATTTTGAGACAAAGCCCATCGAAAATATATTTCTTTCAACTACACTTTAATATTTGCTTTGCATAGCCACCAAGTTTTCATTTTAATTTTCATTACATATTCTGAATGCATTTCTTTCAATTTTTACATATTTTTAAAATTATATCCACCCCCCAAAAGAATTCCAATTTTTGTTAGATTTCAGTAACTGGAAAGTCAACCCATCCCCTGAACACCTGAGTTAGAATACATTAAATATCGAACTTACTAGCGATTTTATTTGTCAACTTCCCAAATTCCCCTATCGTAAACATTACGGGTCGTAAATGACGATCGGTAATATATATAAATATATATATATATATATATATATATATATATATATATAAAATAATAATAATAATAATAAATCGTTGAAAGAGAAAAGCAGTATGAGCACTAAAGCTACTTGCAGCCAGGAACTAAAAACATGAAAAGATAAGTATGAAAGAGGTTTTAGACAGCATCTCTTCGTCAGGGGTGTCAATACTGTCTAAAAATCAATGGATTGTTTCCGATGAGTGTGATCTATGCAATAAACACTCAGACACCGTACAATCCATGAATAACTGTAGAATTGAATAAAGAATTAATTTACCATAGAACGGCAAGCCTGGCGCTAGTCAGAATGGAAGGTAAGAATATGTAACCGCAAGATCACTGACGTCACAAAACTTGCAACCATGGAGATTATGGAAACACAGAAACTGACCTACTATGGATACTGTGTTTTAGGACTATTAAACCTTTATTAATTTAGTTTTTTATTATTTTTACTGAGAGTTATTTTTATCTTATTTTATTTTTACTTAAGATTTTAATTTTATTTTTTATTTTTTATTTTTAGTAGTTATTTTTTCTATTTTTTCTCATTATTATGATTTACTTATTAATTGCAACAGAACAAACTATTCCTTAAAACTAAAACAACCAATTACGTGTTTGGATAGACTTTCGGGGTAATAATTACGTGTTAGTAGAGCTATCAAGTCTAAAATATGATTCCTATTGTCTTTAGAACATAGCCTATTTATACGAACTAACAGATTTACAATAATGTTATTAAAAGCAAATTTATGTAAACAGGTATTATATATATTATATATATATATATATATATATATATATATATATTATATATAAATTATATATATATATATATATATAATATATATATATATAATATATATATATAGATATATATATATATATATATTATATATATACTGGTACAGCTGACAGAATTCCACATTGTTTCTTTTTTTTATATCATAAATCTTTTTCAACGAGCTAATATATTTTAGAAAGAAAACCACGCCGAAAGTAAACTTGGAGAAATAATCCTCCAAAAGCAACTGGCGCAGAACAGCCGGCGTTTTGTTCAGATGATATCCTGACGCTGATGCGGAGAATGCCATCGGTAAACTTCTTCTTTCTATTTGTAACAACAATTTTCAGAAACCGAAGGCATGTGAATTTAAAGTCGGAAACTTATTTTCCAAATGTTGTCAAGAAGAAAATGTTTGTTTTGTTCAATTAAGCAGTTTCATTCGTGCTAACAGAAGAAAGACATTCTTCTTGAACTTTGATCTTCTTTGAAATTTGTGTCGATTTGTTTTTGAAATTAGTAATATGGATTTCTGAGCTCTATGATGCTATGGGTATAAAAATCGCAATTAAAACGATCAAGATAGCAACAATGCCCGACAGCTGTTTGTCATAAGAGAAAACATAATACAGTGGAGTCCCGATAATCCGAACTTCGGTATCCGAAAGTCCGCTTAATCCGAAACCAAAAGTCAAAAGAACTAAGGTTACAAATAAAACTACAGTGATACTAAATAATATAAAGTATATTTCTGCAAATTACAAGAAAATTCTATATATATATATATATATATATATATATATATATATGTATGTATGAATGTTGTCTAACTTTAACTGTGTCCTACTTCATTAAGTTAGACAGCAGTTTAATGAAGTAGGACACAGTAGAATAGACAACACGTGTTTATGCTATGCTATACTGTTACTAACAGTAATGACGCTGTGGCTGTCTGTGAGAAAGGGCTTGTCAACTGAACCCCCCTCCCCCTCCTCCACTCGTACGCACCTCTCCAACTGTCACAGCACAGTTACGTATAGTTAGAACAACTTACATTCTACTGTACTGTACTGGCAGCGTTCAGCTCTCTTATCACCCATTTCGTCCCCAGATTTGGTTCATGTTTGACAGACCTTATAAACTAAACGTGTAATCAAACCTAAATGTAATATTATGCAATCGCACGTTATTATGTAATTTAAGTTTATTTTAAGAATGATTTTTGCTGAATCCAGACAAATTCGTTGAGGGGAAGGTGGACTTCAAACCTAACTTTTTTCGTTTTGAAGGGATTTGCTTGAAATTTGAATATGTGGATTAGTACCATAGATATGTAAAAAGTGATTAAAATTTAATGATAATATTAATAATTTATGAATTAGCAATTAATAATTATATCATTTAATTGGCCTAATTAAAATGTCCCATGCGCAATTTCTTTTGAATATAATATGGTAATTTTTATTACAGGATACCTTATGAACTAACATGAAACTTATTGCTTATTTTAAGCATTCATTAAAAACCATAAAGAGAAAAAAGTAATAATAGTGAAAACACCTTTTTATTAGCAAAATACCTATAATCATCTTTCAAGTACAAAATTTAGAAATTCGAGCTACGAAGCATAATTTTTTCAATGATAATTATTTTATATACAGTTAAGTATATAAAACTTAAATTTCTAAGGAATAGGATAATTAGAAATGCGTATGGGACATTTTAATTAGGACAATTATGGATATAATTATTAATTCAAATTCATAATTATTAATACTTAATTATTCAATTTTAACAACTTTTACATAACTATGGTACTAATCACATATTCAAAATTTAAGCAAATCCTTTCTAAACGAAAAAAGTTAGGTTTGAAAGTCCACTATCCCCATAATCCGAAAGGGTCTGGTCCCAATCATTTCAGATTATCGTTAACTCCACTGATATGCTTTTCAATAACATATTCGAGCATATTCAAACACTCGGAACATGGGTTTATTCTTGGGTTGCATTTTATATCTAATTTTGCACTACGGTGCCTTTGATGTACCTTTGACAGATTTGAGTGTCTACCTTTTTCAAGTTCGCAAATATTTCCAATAAAATCCATTTATATAGCAACTAGGGCCTAAGAGAATAACCATGCAAAATTCCAGCTTTCAAGATTTGTGGTTTTCAGATATACAGTGACTGTTCACTGTATATTGGACCAGTGTTTTATTTTGGATTGTTTAAACCCATTTAACCCCTCTCAAAATTTGGATTTTTAAAAAGTTTCTTAGTAAGCTCCTAGAGCTAACGTGAACCACCACACATAATTTTAGCTACCGATGAATTATGGTTCAAAATATTTAGTGATCTCTCCACCTTAATCGGTCCAACCCTCTTAAATTTTGACTCGCTTAAGGGCACATATGACATAAAATGCTTCAAATTTTGACCATTAACCTCCATAAATCTAGCCAGAATGGAAAAAAAAGTTTAAAAAATAAAACAGGAGGATAAGAAATGTCCAAACAAAATGATACGGGGCCAGGATGTATTAAAGTAATATTTGTAGATCTGTATGCCAAAAACATTAATGTTTTTTTCAGTTTTTTTTCAATATGCATTTTTTACATATTCAGGTGCACTTTGTAGTAAAAACTATTCAGCTAGAAACTTAAATTTTCCAC
This sequence comes from Dolomedes plantarius, assembly GCA_907164885.2. Taxonomy (NCBI): domain Eukaryota; kingdom Metazoa; phylum Arthropoda; class Arachnida; order Araneae; family Dolomedidae; genus Dolomedes; species Dolomedes plantarius. The sequence continues at coordinate 18,849,532 of OU015502.1, read as the reverse complement.
ACTTGTATAACAAGCCAATATCTATTAAAAAAATTTAAAATAATAGATTATGTACAATACTTTAGAAAATAGAAAGGAATATATTAACTTTTTTCTACGATTTTCAGAGTTGTTCACTAATATTTTTAATTTTATTTTTTATGATAAAAATGAAAATTCTCCTTCTTATTATTACTCAAAATGTTTTATAACCATCATGCAAAATTTGGAGGGGATAGGTGTAACATTATTTTAGACAAGTACTCCTGACTACATATAGTCACAAAAATTTTATCAGAGGTAAAGTAAAAATTAAGCACCTGTACTAAATATAATTATGCATGTATTAATGATAATAAATTGTATTTATATACAACACAACAAGTATACTTGTTGTGTTGTTATAAATACAATATGTGTATTATAAGTGGGAAAAAAAATCTAAACTTACACATCTGTTTATAAACAAATTATATGCAGATAAACATATCACAAAATATGCTCAGTTTTCAACTGCCGAGATGTCATAGTGCCCTTAATAAGTATTAAAATGCTTAATGAGAGAAAGCCCCAAACCAAATTCCATCTTCCTATGACACCTTGCGATGTTTGACAGAGAAAGAATAAGTAATTTAATCAGTAACACTTCCTGCTTTTTACAATCTCGTACGATTTTTTTTATATCTGGTATTTTCTATTTTATTAGCAATAAAGTGTTATTGTCAAGAAAAATTTAAGGTTTTTCCGTTTCCAAGTTCGCCAACATTCCATCAAAGAGCGATATAATAAATCCTTGGCGACGTTTACCACAAGAACACAGTATTAGGACTTCAATAAACCTTGAATGCGTATTTAAAATCTAGAGCTGAAGTTTATATTTCTTCATTTTAAATTAAAATTTTTAAAATATATTTTTAAGAGAAAAATTAATTTTACAAGAATCATAGTATTTTTCTCAAATGTAATTAAAAATTTTCCAGGCAAATTTTTATATAGGCTGGAAACAATATTTTCCAATTCTTCCGTTAACAATATCCAAAAACAATACATTCTGGTGGTGATTTGGCAAATATATGAAAAACTAAACATGTTTTAAAGTTCGGGTTTTATGCTTTTTTTATAAAGAAATTCGCAAGTAAAGAATTATTTTCTTTTTACATGCTTAACGAAATTACATAAAGCAACGTATGTGTCACATACAAACTAATTACGAGTATAAATAAAAAATGGAAAACCTCTGATCTCTATTTTAAAAAAAATTGCAAAATTAGAGGAGAATAAATTTTAAAAGAATTCAAAATTTAAAAGAAAATTCAAAGTTTAAAAAAAAATTTAATGTTTAGGGTTGGCGGAATTAAAAAAAAGATAGCTCAAACGAAATCTCTCAAATTGTTGATTAAATTTTAAAGGTTGCTCGAAAAAGAACTTATTCACAAGAGAATTCACTGAATATAAACTATGTAGCTACCATAAATTCTTTGAAAATAACTATTTTAAACAGGAATATTTTGTGGGAAAAACTGTTTTGCCGGTAAGTGTCAGTCTTCCATTTATATTCTTGAGAGAATCTGTGTGTCTTATATTTTTAAATCCGATTAAAGAATTTATAAAAAGCACCGTATGTGAAAATATGACTAATAATGCGTGTAACTAAAAAATGCTAGTAAGCAACAAAGAAATAAATAAACTTTGTATGAAAAACCACAGATTAAAGAAATCTAAAATTTCTTAGGAATGAAGTAAAAAATAAAATAAACTTTAAATAAAATTTATTGTTAGTTGGCTGATTTTAAATGTTTCGTATCACATTCTATCAATTTTTTAAACTCCTTTTTGAAAACTGCTTGAAAAAAAATCCTGATCCTCTAAAGATAAATTGAATATAAACTATTTCTAACCTTAAAGCTTGAATTTATAATTTCCCAACAGGAATATTTTTACTGATAAAAGAATAAAAGATATCCGGTAACGGTCAGTCTTCCGTTTATATGTTCTTCAGGGACTGATTCGTCGTGTCATATTTTTCCGTATCCCTTTCTATCAAATTTTTGAACATTTGTTTGAAAAATGCTTGAAAAAAATCATCATCCTCAAAAGAATAAATTGAATATAAACTATTTCCCACCTTAAAGCTTTAAAATTTATAATTTCAAACATGAATAATTTTACTGATAAACGAACAAAAGATGTCCTGTAAAGGTCAGTCTTCCGTTTACATTTCTTCAGGGACTGATTCTACGGGTCATATTTTTCCGTATCAGTTTCTATCAAATTTTTGAATCCTTTTTTGAAAAGAATCTTGATCCTAGAAAAAATAAATTGAGTATAAACTATTTTCCGCCTTAAAGCTTTGAAATTTAAAATTTCCAACAGGAATAATTTTACTGATAAAAAAATAAATATTTTCCGGTAAAAGTCAGTGTTCCATTTATATTGCATTGAGGACTGATTCTACGTGTCATATCGTTCCGTATCACTTTCTATCAAATTTTTAACCCTTTTTTGAGAAATGCTTGAAAAAAATACTGATCCTCAAAAGAAGTAAATTGCTTATAAACTATTTCCCACCTTAAGCCTTGAAATCTATAATTTCCAACAGGAATTTTACTGATAAAAGAATATAAAGATTCCGGGTAAGGTTAGTTGTCTTCCGTTTATTTTCTTCGCGAGCTATTCTACGTGTCGTATTTTCCGTACCACTTTATATCAAATTTTTGAACCCTATTTGAAAAGATTCTTGATCCAAGAAAAAATAAATTGACTATAACTATTTCCCGCCTTAAAGCTTTGAAATTTATAATTTCCAGCAGAATAATTTTACTGATAAAAAATTAAATATTTTCCGGTAAAGGTCAATCTTCCGTTATATATTGCATTGGGGACTGATTCTGTGTGTCCTATCGTTCCGTATCACTTTCCATCAAATTATTAAACCCTTTTTGAAAATGCTTGAAAAAAATCCTGATCCTCTAAGAATAATTGATATAAACTATTCCCCACCTTAAAACTTGAATTTAAATTTTTCCAACAGGAATAATTTTAGCTGATTAAGAATAAAAGATTTCCGTTAAAGGTCAGTCTTCCGTTTACATTTTTTCGAGGACTGATTCTACGTACAAATTTTTAAACCCTTTTTGAAAACTGCTTGAAAAAAATCCTGATCATCTAAAGAGTAAATTGAATATAAACTAGTTCCCACCTTAAATCTCTGAAATTTATTATATCCCAACAGGAATAATTTTACTGATAAAAACATAACAAGATTTCCGGTAAAGGTCAGTCGTCTTCTGTTTATATTTCTTCGGGACTGATTCTACGTGTCATATTTCCCCGTTATCACACGGGCTTTTATTCATTATCACGACCGCGAGTAATCCTCTGCGAATCTGGTGCCTGGCAAGAAGAAAGTCGCGAAGCAAAACACAAATTATATTCTGGCCCTAATCTGATGGGGCGCAGAGGATGAATAATGGGCCTGGCGTCTTTCTCCGCAGATAACCGATATTAGCTGACCATTAGGGAAGAAGTCTTCGGACGACGCGACAGTTGGGTTTGAAATAAACGATGACAAATGGAAAGAGAGCATGCGACTAACGATCCGAAATGACTTGAAATGACGGGAATACATGAAAACTAATGAAATTTAGTTTACGGTTTCGGGACGTGTTTACCGTTTTTCCTAATTGTGTTCATTGATTTCGCTCCGATTTTGCGTGTTTTTGGTTTTGAACTTTGCGGATGAAGGTGCTTGTTTTCGCCTCTAAAAGTTATTCAACAAATTTCTCATTAATTTTGAGGTTACCTGGTAGTGTAAAAAAAAACGACGAAAATTTTCATTTTTAGCTCTATATAATAGTGTTGTTCCTAATGTGGCATGGCATTTTTCGGCTTTCGATTTTCACCTATCATAGCGAGATTTTGGTTTGGTTATATGACATTGTCTCAATTGTTACTCGCAATAGTACGTATATAAGTGTGTGATAACCTTTCCTACCCTTCACACGTCATCAATCTGCGAAATCGTGATCTGAGCGGTCTCATAAACTCTTGGATAAGATGCCATAAAGTTCTAGTAATGCGCGGTTTTTTGACGTTATAGACGCATAAATCCAAGAATGGTTTCGAGGGCTCGTCGATTTTGACACTATAGAGACGTCTCGAATCTCATAAAGTTCGAAACTTACCAGCACTTCAAAAGCTTGAGAATCCCTTTGGAAATGTTAACCGACAGTATAAAAGATAGACGTTAAAAGTCCACGAAGCTGTGATATGTTTTGGAGTGCCAGAGAGACGGAGCTCTCCTGGTCGGAGGCCTTGTAGGCAGGAGCTGTCTTCGAACCCGAAAAGCCAACCTGATGATCTAACTATATATTCTAACTTGCTGTACTACTTGTAGTAGTTGTTGTACGTTATGTTGTCGTAGAACATAGTTGAAGCGAAAGGCTTGTCTTATTATTAGTTCGGTTACAGTTACAAAGGGCGCACCGTATGGTTGAATCAACATAAATATAGTGACAACCTCATTGAGACAAAGAAACCTCAAGGGTGACATCAGGTGGGTTCGTAACTTCACCTCACCCACATACAATATGGAGACATGTTGCTGGAATACAGAAGAAATGTGCACATACCCGGAACTAGACCGCAAGGGTATTCAGCGACACGTGCCGGGATTAGAACCATGTCCGCTCAGTTCCACATTCAGATGGCGCCCAACCAGTAGTTCCCTTATACCCTAACTGTTATATAAGACCTCCAAATATTTATAAAGAAATTAACCGAATTTCGGGGAAAATTTCATACTGGCCACTTGAAGAAGTGCCTGTAGAAATAGTGCCCCTTCCCCCCGAAAAAAGATAAAGAAATTTTCAGAAAATAAATTAAAATTAAATTCCAGTGGTTGTCTTTTCCTGTTTACCAGATAGCCGGGTGACCATAAATGTTAAAGCACCCTTACTTCCGACCTATCTATTATTGAACTACTCATTGTAGAAGCTGCCAATTTTGTACACATACTATTCAAAACATGGGAAAACGATAAGCGAAAAAAATTAGTTCCAGAAAAATCCAATAGGTGGCGCTATACAACTGGACATGACTGAAATGACACAAAAACACATTTTAAGGGTACAGTGGACCCTTCAAATCTAACTTTTTTTTTATTTGAATGGATTTGCTTGAAATTTGAATATGTGATTAGTACCATTGATATGTAAAAGTGGTCAAATTTAAAGATGAAATATTATAATTTATGAATTAGGGAATTATTTATTATATCAATAATTGGCCTCACTAAAATGTTCCAGGCGCAATTCTTAAGCATATAATATGGTACTTTTTATTTACAGGATATCTTATTAGAACTAACATGAAACTTATTGCTTATTTTAAGCATTCATTAAAAATATAAAGAGAAAAAATAATAATAGTGGAAAGCACCCTTTTATTGCGCAAATTACCTATAAATCATCTTTCAGGTACAAAATTTAAAAATTCTGAGCTACGAAGCAAAATTTTTTCAATAAGATTTATTTGATATGTGTTAAGTATATAAAACTTAAATTTCAAGCATAAATCCGATTATAAATGCGCAGGGAGCAGTTTGAATATCGTATGACATGAAAATTTTTATTTTGAGAAAAACACATTTAAAGTTTTGCTATTATTAATCACATAATATCTAAATTAAATACAAAGGCCTATAACTGGAAAGTACTCAAATAATAAAAAAATTCTTTTTGCAACACATTCCTACTAGTCCGTATTTCAAAAATTCAATGAAATAAAAAATTGAATTTTGACAAATTTCACAATTTTGAAAGTCCACTGTCCCCTTAAATATTCATGTGACATGGACCATATTGACGGAGTGAAGCTGCAGAATATCCTTCTAGAAGATTAAAATCTGCAACCTGGTCGACTGAAATACTTCTCTCACGCAGAGTGATACCTTCTTTCGAGTCTGCCGCATTTAATCACGGGGACGTAAATTACTTGTGTATAGGAAAATGAAATTTTTGAAACTTTAGTTCAAAATTATAGAACAAACCCCGTCCATACGTAGATTTTTTGTCTTTTTTTATATCCAAATTTATATGCCCTTTTTTTCAAAATTATGTTTAATAACTACTGATAGTATACTAACTGTGTTTTAATAACTATTGAATAATAGTGCGCATAATTATGCACTCTGCTTTAATTAATTCTTTTATACTTTTTTATAAGTACCTTAATTATATTTCTATCCTATTTAATATCTAATTGTTATAAGTTTTTTCCAATTTATGCTTAATAACTAACAAGTATTGCAGCTTAAATTATGTACATTCCCTTAATTAGGTTCTTTAAATCCTTTTGTATTAGGTCCCTTTTTATCATTTTGATATTCAAATTATGTAAATTTGTCTTCCAAATTATGAATAATAACTACTGACTACTGCTGCTCAAACTTACGTACTCCGAATAATTTAGTTCTTTTATCCTTGTTACATTAGTTCCTAAATTATCTATTTTTTCCCTTTTAGTGTCCTTATTTACATGATTCTTATTTCAAAACTAGCCGGGCTTCGCCAAGCTATCGAATCACCTGACACTCGAATCACAGTTCCCTTGAATTTAATTTTTTTTTCACTTTTAATTGCCAAAAAATCCCCAAAAATCAGTACATTTTCAAATAATCTATTTATGATTAAAACGTTTCAATTAAAGTAAGAAAAATAGAAAGAATTAAAAATTAGACACACGATGAAACATTTCTTTCAGTGATTCGTTTTTTTCGTGAGATCAACGCTGTGAAAGAATCACGCTGTGTTTACATTGTAAAACATGGCGTTACGTTTTGCTCGGTGGAGTATGCATTAGAATTGAAATATATCTAAAACTAATAAAGTAACAGAATACTGTAAGCAGAAAAAAATTATCAGCTTTTAAAGCTCTTTCTAAATATGTAAAAATTATGGTACTTTCTTAAAAAATCAATTTTAACTTTTAAAACATAGCGGTTACATTTTGTATCGGGGGAGTATGCATTTTTAATTGAATATCTCTAGAACTATTTAAGAACATAATAATGTATGAAGAAAATGTTATCAGTAGTTTACGATCATTCCAATATGCAACATTTATGTACTTCTGAAAAAAAAAATGAATCGATTTCGACATTTTCAAATATTGGCCGAATTTCATAACGGATGCCATACCGAAACGCATACCCGGAATTGTTCCCCGACCGACAAAGTTTTCCTTTTATTTATATAGATTGCGTTTATAAACTACTGAGAATATTACTCAATTTATGCATTCTGACTAATTACGGTGTTTTATTATCT
>OU015502.1:18837225-18839725 GCA_907164885.2 Dolomedes plantarius | reverse complement strand
CACCGTGAAACAAATTTATCATTTTCTTTTACATGACATATGTAATTATAATTTTCTGCTTGCAATTATGGGAAAATATTAAATCTTGTAATCAGATGATTCTTTCCTGACAATCCTGTACGTTACGTTATGTATAAAGGGGAATATGCCTTAAATATGTGTACATATATGTACTTCTTGAACACTAGTGAATAAATATTGATTATAGTACAATATATATAACACTATTGTAAACTATCACAACATCATACTATCACACAAAATTTACACTGTTTAATATATGCACAAATGGACAGTTCAGAATGAGAGAGTTGTAAATTATTTGTCGACGTAACTACCCTAGAAGAATAGAATTTTGTTACTTAATTCAAAAGCTCTATCGTACGGTTTAAAACAATTAAAATTTATTTATTTTTAGATTCTTAACCTCAAACCGGCCCATGAATGTGTTGCCACTATCAGGATATCGGTCAGATGGACCCCCAAGCATAAAAAGCTGTTATTTTGTGTGTTGCGATGGAACTGCATGTTGATATTGTGCACAGGGTGTTTAATTTATATTTGTGATGAATAGTGAGGGAAAAAAATCATCTCACTTATTTATTCAATTCATTTAGTTTATTTTGATCTGTATCTACATCATCAAATCGTAGGGCTCCTAAAAGAATTCCAAATGTTTCTCAGACATAATTGCTCAAAAAATTAGCCTGCCAGAGATTGAGGTAGAGAAGAGTGATGTCAGGACTTCACGGGATACTTTAAAAATCGCACAGAACACTGAAATCCCTATCAGGACCGGTAGGCCTGTTATTGCTCAGTGGCAAGAACAGCCCTACCGGTCATTCTGGCAGCCATACTTTTTCAAAATTACAACTTACTGGCAAATGACGAGCATTTGTAAAACCCTGATGTGCTCTCCCTGATGTCCAGGAACTGGACTGAGGATGTCAAAGCCAGCCAAGCGTTCACGTCTCTCCCCACTCCTACCTCCACCCCTTAGTTCCACCGCTGCCGGTCATAATGGATGGTGGGCCGGTTTGAGGGTTTAGGGCGTGATGCCCCTTAGCAGAAGGAAAAAATAAAAGATTTATCTACCGTCATACTCCTTTTAATTTTTAAAATCTCGACGCGATGCCCAAGAAAACAGCCAATAGAAAACTAGGTTTATAGTATAGTATTACAGTATAAGGTTATTGCAGTTTCCTAAGTTTATATTTCGTGAAACTGAAACGATCGAAGCTTGGGAAGAAAACCGACCCGGGCAAAATCTCGGAACAAAAAAAAAAATAGAAAAGAACCCGGGCTAAAGCAAGTGTTTTGTTTAACAGACATCTGACCGATGGAGCGGCAAATACTTTCTCTTAAATTTCTGTGTGTTGTTTTTCACTCGAAATAGAACTTTTCAGGAATTGTGCACACAGAATGTAAAGTTCACGAAACTATTTTTCGAAAGCGTGGGGAAAAAATTGCTTGAACTTTTTCATTCTTCATTTTACTGGGCGTTATAGAAAAAGTTATTTTTTCCTGGATTCTGGAACTAGATCTTTAGGATTTTGACATAACGTGTTAATGTTAAGGTCTAACTTATTATTTTTTTCCATGTTTTTCTATGTCTTTATTAACTGCTTTCTTGTTTGTGTGTGTGTTTGTGTGTTTGTCCGTACAAATCTTGCAATCGATTTTTAACTAACTTCCCGACTAGCTAAGCCCATTTGAAACCTTTAGAATAGATCCAGAACACGATGACAATGCATTTTTAAATACTTTTAGCCATTTTAAGTAGATTTTACCATGATTTTTATTATTTTCAGTTAATTTTGTTTTGTAGACTGGTGCAGCCATCTATCGGCCGGAATATCGGAACGAAATGCTAAACGCAAGTTAACTTCCAATTAACTTCAATTAACTTCATTTTAAGATGATGGGATAATAAAAAAATATTAAAAAAGTATTTATAAATACATAGAATTGTCAAATTGATAGATTCAACAGAAAATTTAAAAACGTGGTATATAAATAGTACTTTTTATCTTGTAATATTTGTGTTGAACTGTTTCATTTTCAATCTCAGTTAAATTTTTCTAGAAAGATAAACCTTCTTGTTAAACCTGCGCCGCTGAATTTTATAGTTTCTACTATTACTTTTAGTTTTAGTGAATATGTATCTACCTGGAAGCCTCGCCGTGAATGGAGCGCGGAAATAAAGTTGTTAAGTTTATAAGCGGCAGAAACACACACAAGTAACGGATGAGGAATGATAACTTATACCCTAACACATCGCTTGATTTTGTGAGTTCACAAGCATAGCAGAATATAAAGCGAAAAACTAGTTATTAATGCTCGAGTTAGCCAGGCCAAAAAAAAAAAAAGATTTCAGATATTCTTCTAGCACTTAAAACTAGTTATTAATATTGAAGTTAGTCAGTTCAGTAAATTACAAGATAAAAAGAACTTTTTATATACCACGTTTTAAAATTTTCTGTTGAATCATATAAACTAA
>OU015502.1:18814725-18832225 GCA_907164885.2 Dolomedes plantarius | reverse complement strand
TGTTATGTAGATTCAATAATGATGTATTGAAAGAATGCTAAAATCTATTAAATAATCATTAATGAATTAAATTGACTAAAATCGATTGCATTAAACTACAAAAATATTTTATGAATTTCTTTGGTCCAGTACATCAAATGACTCAAACACTCTTTCTTCCACTGTTTTGTGTTGACAGAAACTTATTAATTACACTCATCGCTGTTGTAGCATCTGAGATGGTGGAGATTTCGTCATTTACGTGCTCCACTTCATCAGCATCAGAATCTTCGATTTCAGAATGATTCTTTTTAATTTCATCCACAATATCTTCAGGAGTTGGATTTTCACACGCAATGACTTCATCCTCACATGCTTCGAACAACTGCACGCCACTGTCTGAGATTGATGAAAATTTGTGCTTTTTATCCACATCGTGATAGATAAATCGTCTTATTCAACATTTTTTGCTTCTTCAATATTCATTGTACCCTCAACTATTCTTAATAAGTTTAAGATTAGAAAAAATTCAGTTGTCGACTGAAAAATATGGTCGTTATAGCCAATTCCTATAATTTCGGAGGTTCGCTATAAAAGGATCAATTAGCATTAAATACAATAGGATAACGGTGGGACCAAAATTTTTGTTCGTTATATCCGGGAATTCGTTATATACCAGGTTCGCTATAACGGGGTACGACTGAATATATATATATATATATATATATATATATATATATATATATATATATATATATATATATACATATATATATAAATTAAAATATATTTATATCACTCCTTGGTTATAGCTTATACACATATGCTACAAATTCTCCTAAATTATTCATACCATGTTACCAATTAGTTTATTGCTTATGTAATAGCAAAGGAGAGTGTAAAGAGGCATTTGAAAAGATTTTATGAGGATTAATGAAGGACATTAAACTTGAACAAATTCCATAAAATACCCTAGAAACCAAGGCGACCTCCTTTTAAGTGTATTTTTTATTCCTTATGCCCGAGAAATTGGCGAATCTGAAAAGTGCACAGAAGTACATACAGAAAACACGCGGCAGATGTTTCATAGACTAAAAACAACATGCCAAAATGTGATGATGTCTCTTCTTTCCTTATATTGTTATGAGTACTTCAGTTTTCCCACCTGTATTCTGTGTCTAGGAATGCTCTGAAATGTAAAAATATTATTTCGTTTCTTTTCCCGAGAAGTAAAGTGTAGACGTTCGCAGGGGCGTAACAGCCGTATCGTAAACCGATATTCCTGCAGAGGTTGGATATTTTTGGCGCCCGTAATGTACGACACAACGTCCGAGTAAATCCTATGTACGTGTTCTAGTATTTCATTCGAAGTATCACGGCTTTTATATTTTTATATGAAGGAGTACGATACAACATGTCTGATAATAATATATTGGTAATATGATTTCTTTTGTTCTCAAACGAGGCTTATTATAAAATCCCAACACACATAAGTATATTTGTAGAAGTTGAAATTCAATTAAAATATTAAAAATTTATTAAATTTATGTTATATTAAGGTTTACATACACACACTCTATATATATATAAATTTTTAGAATGAATTTATTAAATGATTGTCAAGAGGTTTCTTTTCTTTTTGTGATACTTTAAATTAATTTTGTGTCACTTGAATACAACGAAATAAATTGACAAAAAATATTAAAATACAGTAAAAAATCAAATTTAACCACTAGACTCATTGAGATGGAAGTATTTTAAGAATTTAATTCAAATTAGTATATTTTATGGATAATAAACATACAAACTAATTGCATACATTGACCGTTGTATTTAATTTGAATATTTTCTTCTACAATAATTTTATCTATAAAAATATCCGGCACGATGTTTAAAAAATAAATATAAATATATATATATATATATATATATATATATATATATATATATATATATACAAGAACATACATGTAAAGACGCATATTTATATACACATACACACATATGCAAATTACTTTTGAGCATGGCTGGCGATCATGATTTAAGTGAATTTCAATAAGGTATGATACGTGGTGCTTGAGATAGGTCATGGCATTCCAGATATGCAGGCAAAGTTGAGGTCTTTACGTTCGACAACTTCAAGGCCCAACCACTTCCCCTTAATGCCATTGCTTCTTGAAGACACAGAGCGCTTCTCCTCGTATAGACTCAGGAACACCGCCATTGAACACCAGAATACTGGATAAGTGTAGCCTGTCTAAGGAGCCCAATTTGGGTACATGATAGGACCTGCGAAGGAAGATCACTCCACGGATGAATGAATCCAGCATGCCAACAAGGGAATGTACAGGTGGGTAGTCCTGCAGTAATTGTGTTGGGAATGTTGGGCTAGCAAGCATTAGGGCATTGTATAGGTCTGCAACTTCTTTGACCTATTAACGCTATGTTAACACACTACGTCATACAACCATTCATGCCAATTCTTTGTTCTGGTCGATTTGGGGGGGGGGTCTTCCCATACCACAATGTGCTATCACACACATCCCACAGCCACCAAATTATGGTTTGAGAAACACCCATCCGCGTCTTGGAGCATGGAATGACCCACTTGTTCACCAGATTTCAAATTCTTGGTATGACCTTACCCGGTTATGCTACTAACAGCCTTAAATTCGGCATTCCATATTAGCAAAACATCTTCGACAGTGTTATAACTTTGGAAAGTGGAAAGAGGCATTGCGAAATGTTTTTACATATCAGTTGTAAGTGTTCTCTCATACCCTACACACAAGAAATTGCCGTATCTGAGAAGAGCAAATAAGACTATACAGAAACAAAATCCATGACTGTGGCATATGTTCCTAAGATATAAAAACAGAATGGGATAATGTCTTCTCTTCCTCTTATTGTTATTAGTGTTAAAGTTTTCCAAACTGTATTCTGTGTCTAGAAATGCTTTGAAATGCAACAATATTACTTCAGTTTTTTCCCCCCGAGAGCCAAAGAGTAGACATTGGCAGCGGCGTTATTATAGCCGCATCGTAAACCGATATTCCTGCAGCCGTTGGATATCCGGTAACGTGAAGTAAAAATTCAGAGTAAATATTCACACATTCTTGTGTTTCAATCAAAGTATCACGCCTCAGATACAAAGGGGTATAAAGAAAATTTTATTCTTTATTACTCTGGATTTTTTCAAATGAGTGTTAATATGAAAATTAAATATAAATGTATTTGCACAAGTTGAAATTATGTTTAAATATTTTATTTGTTTGAGTCTGAATACCTTTTAGACTTTTGTGCTTCTGAAAATTTCAAAAGGAATATTTATGGGGATATATAAGAATTATGTTTATAAAATTTTACAACTCTTAAAAGGCAAAAGAATATTACTTACTTACTTACTTACTCACTATCACTCTCACTCTCTCACACGCACACACACACACACACACACAGACACACACACATATATATATATATATATATATATACAGTGGAATCTCGATCGATCGTTCTCCGAATACATCGTTTTCCCGTATGTGTCGTTTGTTTCAGATAGTCCCGTCTATCATATTGCTTTGTTATGTTCCCGCATGTATCGTTTTTTCCGCATTTATTGTTCAGTTCAGTCGGTCCTGGACAAACGATAGATCGAGATTCCACTGTATATATATATACATATATATATATATATATATATATATATATATATTATATATATATATGATGACTCGAAAACAGACAGATGCAGAAATGGGGGCGCCGATTTGTCTGGCATGACTATCTCTTCGTATAAAATGCTGAGATCATGTGATCAGCAAACCGAACTTTGAGTTTTTATTCTTTTTCGAGTCGGATTTTTTTTTTTTTCGCAGAGGAAAAACGGACAGTAGTTTTGAAAAACACATTCTGCCGGCAAAAAAGCCTATAACCAAATCTGTTCTTTTGTTGATTATTCGTATATTCAGTGGATTAAATAAGTGCATCGTGAAAGATGCGTATATGTGAATCAAATAATTCAATAAATCAGAATTCATTGGCTTTAGGATATTTATATCTGTCTGGGTGCCTAATTAGTCCGTAGTGAAATAAAATGGAGAGGTGAGTACAAAAGCAAATTTTTCGTTTGGTTAGTACAGTAAAATTAAATTCTTAGTAGAATTACATTGTTTAATTATATATATATATATGTAACATGGTAGGCCCTCAAAAAGCTCCAAAATGTGTGTGTTCCTGGCCAGGGACACAGACATTATCAGATGAGCTTCGTTAAAAGATTTAATGGCGGCGACATATCTTCTCGGGGCGAGACAAAAGCAGAAAATTTACAACATGTTTATCTGACAACAGAAATCCGAAGAATGCACACCTCTACATGACGTAGGATCTTTGATAGAATTTTTGAGGTCGCTCGTCATGTGATCATGAAAAGGAATACTAATTGGTCAGCTCTGACTCTGGTGTCAGAGGTGACGTAATATATGTGCACAAAATTATATTTTTTAAGGGGACGCTACGCATGTGCTTTGTTCTTAGAATCAGAAGCGAAAATAGATCGAACGCCAAGGCGATTTAGAATTTGAATTGAATATAGGCGTTTTTATATGTTATATATATATATATGTGTGTGTGTGTGTGTGTGTGTGTGATTGTTTGTGTGTAACATTAACGCTACGGCGGTGGCGAATCTCAACAGTCCGGTTAGCTGGAAACTCCTCAAGGACAACAGGCGTCCTACAGGCGTCACTGTCACTGGTAATCGTCACTTTATTTTACGGTAATTCGATGAGTAAATATACTTCGTGATTTAATCACTGAATACTCAGTATAGGACGGACATAGCGGCTAGCGGGGACGGGACCCCGCCAGCAAATTATTGACATCCACGTAATTATATCTTTACTGTTTGGGAGCAGATACACAAAAGCTGCTAAGAGACGCTCAGATCTTGAAAGGTAGAGGCGCGCTGAACTTTAATTGGTCTGAACTCATCACCTGACCATGAGGCGCCATATGGCGTGATCGTCGAAAGTTCTCCAATCTTATATAACGGTTATATAAGGTGTCAGCGCATGGCTTTAGGGGAAAAACTAATAGATTACTTCGGGGTCAAATTGAGGGGTAATGCTTTATTGCAATAGGATGAAAGAATTTTGGATTGACGCTTTTAACGATCACGAAAAAGGTATGAAATTTATTTCATATATAAATATATATATATATATATATATATATATATATATATATATATATATATATATATATATATATATGTGGGATGCTTCCTTTAGATTGGGCTAAACTAGTCGTCTGCTATAACCAATCTAGCACCCCACATTTAATACATACACTCAGGATGACTCATAAATAGTCTCTCACTAACAATAACAATAGACATTTATTTGCTTGACACCACAATTCACACTCATAACATTTAACATATAGTAGTTGACCTTTCAGTAATAACAGTATTGTCAAGAACTCTAACGCTTGGACTTCTGAAGTCACTCGACTCCTTCAACTAGATTTGCCAAGCACTCAACCAACTTGGTCTTCCTGAAGTCACTGAGACTTCTACAGCACGGGAGCTCAATATCGCTTCCCTGCGGCCCGTAGCTACAAGCTAGGCCCAATCCCCGGGGTGTCTTTCCCCGTTCTCGCTTAGGAGCACCGTCCTTTGACACTAGCGCACGAGAGCCTCTGCCCTTCGTCGCCTCCAAACCTTATCTCTCCCTAAACACTTTCTCCCAGTTCATCTCTAGGAATTCTGGAAGCACTGTCGTCGCATAACGTACGCGGCGGCATACTGCTCATAGCCGGAGCCCTGGGATAATACAATCCCCATATATATATATATATATATATATATATATATATATATATAAATATATATATATATATATATATATATATATATATATATATATATATATATATACACTGAAGTGCCACTGAATTAGGGGTACCTACCTTGTAACGAGTTGGGCCTCCTATGGCCTTGATAACGGCTGCCACACGACGAGGTATAGATTCAACAAGTTTCTGGAAATGTTCCACGGGAAAGGCTTGCCAAATATTGGCTAAAGCTATCCATAATTCAGTAAGGTTCTTTGGTGCTGTGTGATGGCCTTTCACGCCTTGTTCCAAAACATCCCAAAGATGCTCAATAGGATTTAAGTCTGGGCTTCTAGGTGGCCAATTCATGACAGAGAAGTCAGAGGAATGCTCATCCAACCAGCCAGTAGCTAACCGGGACTTGTGAGAGGTACAGTTGTCTTGCTGGAAAACTCCATTACCGTGCGGATAACAGAACAGCATAAACGGATGGAGGTGATCACCCAGCAACTCTACGTACCGAATTGCATTGAGGGAGGTTGATACACGCACCAAAGATCCCAAACTGTGCCACGAAAAACACCCCCAGACCATGATTGAGTCATCATGCCCTTGTACAGTTCCAGCCAGGCATGCAGGATCCATGGCTTCATGAGCCTGACGCCATATTTTCAGCCTCCCGTCGGCGTTAAGTAGTCGGAATCGAGACTCATCACTCCATGCTACTCATTTCAAGTCATCTACACTCCAATCTCTGTGCTCTCTTGCCCAGGCAAGACGTGCAGCCCGATGGCGAGTATAGAGCAATGGTACTCTCGTAGGTCGACGGCTCCCGAAACCCATACGGTGAAGCGAGCGTTGCACAGTCCGTTTACTGACTGTACGACTGGCACCGTCATTAAACTGGGTGGTAATTTGAGCTAATGTTTGGCTTCGCAGGCTACGTACAATACGCCTGAGCCGTCTCTCACCACGCACTGTCAAGGCTAATTGTTCTTTACAGTTTGCCCGATCGCTAGTTCTTTTTCCACCATCCATGTATTCTTGGTATACTCTTGACACTGTCGACCTTGAAAATCCTAGCTGTCTGACGATTTCGGAAATTGAATGGCTCATGCGTCGCGCACCTACGATTTGTCCGCGATCGAAGGCGTCTAAATCAGGCAGTTTACCCATACCGACAATTCCAACAACTAATTCAGAACAACCACAGTACGCGCTATATATGCAGTTACCACAGCGCCCTCACTTGCGCATACATGATGCGCAGCGCTACACAATTTGCTTAGGCTTTGCTATCCCTAATTCAGTGGCACTTCAGTGTATATCAATAAATATATAGAAATGAAAACTTCCAGAAATTGACTACTGCGAAACCTAAGTGAAATCTGATCTATTCCCTGGACCGCCAGTATGTAACCAAATTCGTCAAACTCGAGGCCAATTTTGCCAAAATCTTCGAAAATATCCTAAAAGTGTCACATATTGAAATATAACGCTACCGACATTAAATAATCGATATCTACTGCAAAATAAATATTAATAAAGCATAAAACAGAGAATAGTTACAACTGATTAGTAAGATATGCGAAGATATTTACATCAATGTATATTTGAGCCCTCTCCTGACCCTTATCGGAATAAACTTACACGAAATTTCAGCAGTAGAATAACACTTTTTTTACCTTCTTATGACAGTTCATTTTAAAGTTATTTTCTTAATGTATAGTAAAACAACAATAATAATATTTTTCATGTACGAAACTTGACTTGAAACTTTTCGTTAGCATTTACAAATTCATAAGTAGCGATTCGTTGAATATGTTTATGTGTATAGAGTTCAAAATACGAAGTTAAATCATAAATCTATAAACAAAATGAAAAAAAAAGACTTCATTCTGTTGGAGATCTTTGACTAAAAATAACTCACATGAAGCAAACAACATTTGAAATTCTATGCAGGTTGCATTTCCTTACAACGGAAAAAACACTATTTTCCAAAAAGGTTGAACAATTCAATTTTTTTTCCCTCTATATTTTTTTAGTCCATAAAATATTGATCTGCTTGTTTCTAAGAAATTTCAAAGCAGGAACCAGTAGAAAAAAATGAAAAACAGAGATTTTCTAATTGTAGCGTGAAGAATCTTATATATTATTACTCATCGTGTGTTATGAAGCCGCTTTTTAGTTTTTCCTTCATTGATGTGTTTTCGATGCATTCTGATGGGTTTTGTTTTTAAGTTTTTTTCTTTTTTTCTGAAGGAAGAAGCCGTTCTTAAATGAAATAAATATAATTAAAATATTAAGAAAGAACGTTATAATACAGAACCAGTCTAATATAATTTTCAAAACAAAGGAAATAAACAATTTTTTCACATAAATCATGACAAGGCCTTATAAGATGTCATTTAGAGACCAAAAGTAAATAAATTTCAGAACATAAAACGGTGTTGCTTAAGAATACACACTCACTCACACACACACACACACACACACACACGCACATATACACTCAAGAGCCAAAACATTATGACCACCTATCAATAACGAGTTGGCCCACCTTTGGCGCGCAACACAGCTTCAACCCGCCTTGACATGAATGCCACAAGTCCTTGGTAGATGGCCGGAGACAGATTGTACCAGATGTTTAAGCAACGGTCACGCAAATCCGAGATATTGCGAATTGGTGGTCTTTGAACTCTGAGCTGCCGTCCCATGACATCCCAAATGTGTTCTATAGGATTGAGATCCGGTGAGTTAGGCGGCCAGCACATTAACTGGAATTCAGCATCATGTTCCTGGAACCACTCCAACGCAATTTTAGCCTTGTGACACGGGACGTTGTCCTGTTGGAACATTCCATTTCCAGCTGGAAAAACAGAGGCCATGAAATGGTGCAACTGGTCCGCAATGATGTTCAGATACCCTGTAGCATTCATGGTCTGCTATACCACAACCACGGGTCCCAGAGACACCCAAGAGAACGTCCCCCAAAGCATAATACCGCCACCACCGGCCTGTGTATGACCTGCTGTACATTGAGGGAGCTACAGTTCGCCTGCAATACGGCGTATCCTACCACGGCCATCGGCGTGATGAATGACAAACCGTGATTCATCTGACCAGGCAACTCTCTCCCACTGATCCATGGACCAGTCGCGATGTTCCCGGGGTCCAGCGCAGGCGCAGTTGGCGATGACGCTTGGTCAGCAAAGGCACACGAGTGGGACGTTTGCTGCGTAGCCCCATATCCAACAGTGTCCGCTGAACAGTGTGCTGCGATAATATTCTACTTGGCCCTGCATTGTATTGGGCTGTCAGCTGAGCCACTGTCTGGCTCCGGTTTTGCTTCACCATGCGAGACAGTCTCCGACGACATTTTTCTTTGATAGCATGTGGACGTCCAACTCCATGCCGTCTACTGCTGGTTTCACCGTCATTCATCCACTTTGCATAAGTACTAACAACTGTAGGTCCAGAACAACCCACGAGTCGTGCAGTTTCGGAAATACTTATTCCGAGCCTTCGAGCCATTACAATCTGCCCTCTATCAAAGTCGCTTAGATCCGCAGTATTTCCCATCACACACAGAAGTAAGTGAAAGAATAATTCTTCAGACTCTCCAGCAGCAGTTAAATACCACTTCCACCTGATCACGTGCCTTCCACGTCATCCAGGCGAATTCATTGCAAAATGTAGAGGTGGTCATAATGTTTTGGCTATTGAGTGTATATATATATATATATATATATATATATATATATATATATGTGTGTGTGTGTGTGTGTATGTATATATTTTAGACAGTATCGGCACCGCTGATGAAAAGATGCTGTCAAAAACCTATTTTTCACTTATCTTTTCATGTTTTTAGTTCCTGTCTCCTGTGGTTCTGAGCATATACTGGTTTTCCACTTTCAACTGTGTCTTTTATATATATATATATATATATATATATATATATATATATATATATATATATATATATATATATATATATATATATATATATATACATATATATATACATATATATATATATATATATATATATATATATATATATATATATATATATATATATATATATATATATATATATACACTCATGGACAAAAAAATTAGCGCACCAAGAAATAATTGCGGGATCGTAACGAAACTTGCAATGAAGTTACATGTCGGGGAGATATGCAAATGATTAGAAATGCAGCGTGATTGCGTATTACGTATAGCCGGTAGAGGGTGTTGAACATCGTACTCTGTGGAGTATAAAACAGGTAACCAAAGCTTGTTTGAGTGTGCTGAATCATTTACAAAGGAAGAGCTGAAATAGACATGCCATTACGGCGTGTTCGAAGACAATATAAGCAGTTGTCGCAGTTTGAGAGGGGGAGAATCGTCGGGATGATGGAAGCTGGGTGGTCAGCTAGGCGAGTAGCTCGTCAGTTAGGTCGCTCTGATTGTGTTGTGAGGAGGTGTTGGGACCAGTGGACCCGAGAGATGTCATGTACACGAAGACCAGGCTCAGGACGCCCTCGACAGACCAGTCGTCGAGAAGACCGCCACATCGTAAGAAATGCACGCGTACAGCCAACTGCTTCATCGGCCGCCATCCAGGTACAGGTAGCACCTTCACTAGGGGCCACTGTGTCTTCTCGAACCATACGAAGGTGCCTGGCTGAAGGACAGTTGGTATCGCGGCTCCCATTACGTGTGCTGCCCTTGACGCCCACCCATCGACGCCTCCGTTTGGAGTTTTGTCGCGCACGAGGAAACTGGACTGCAGCGGAATGGAACCAGGTCGTCTTTAGTGACGAATCCAGATTCAATCTCAGCAGTGATGACAATCGTGTTCATGTGTGGAGAGCCCGTGGTGAACGCTTCAATCCTGCCTTTGCTGTACAGCGACACATCGCTCCCACATCTGGTGTGATGGTATGGGGTGCCATTGCCTACAATACACGGTCACCCCTAGTATTGTTCCGTGGCACCATGACAGCCCAGCGGTATTTTCATGAAATCATGCAACCACATGTGTTGCCACTCATGCAACGGCTCCCAGGAGCCATTTTTCAACAAGACAATGCTCGGCCTCATACGGCAAGGGTGTCACAAGACTGTCTCCGCACTGTTACTACCCTTCCTTGGCCTGCCCGATCCCCAGATTTGTCTCCAATCGAGCATATCTGGGATCATTTGGGACGACGAGTTGGGCATCCCACGAGTTTGAACGAACTAGAGGCAAGGTTACAGCAAATATGGAACGAAATGTCTCAAGACATCATACAGAACTTGTATGACTCAATGCCCGATCGTATCGCATCGTGCATTCGCGCTAGAGGGGGTCCAACGGAGTATTAACTCCTCCGTTCTTTTGCCTTTTTCTCTGAAATAAATTATCCTTTTTCTTTGATTTTCTTATCATTTACTTATATCAAAGTAGTCATTACGCATGTAAAATTTCGTTTCATTTTGACGAATCTTTCTTGGTGCGCTAATTTTTTTGTCCATGAGTGTATATATATATATATATATATATATATATATATATATATATGCATATTGCCATTCCCTTCGGAGATACCTTTGGGAATATTGTTATGAAAAACTTTAAAGTTGCACGTAACATATTGGTTTGTTACCGGTTTCCTTTATGTCTAAAAATCATTTCCTAAATTATTTGACGCAAGGTGACGTTAGAGGGAAATGCATAATTTGGATAAATTCTTTGAAATTGAATAATAATTGAAATCGAACACAAGGAGGCAATAAAATATATTTTTTATTCCTGATGTCATGAAAGAGAAAATTTGCATTTCCCATCGACAAATCAAAAGTCAAATACTAATATTTTTACTCTATTGTTTTTAAAAAGCCATTACTTATACCCAGGTATATGTTTCTGAACTAATGTATTACTTAAATGTTCAAAAATAAGCATAGCGAGAAAATAGTTTAAATCAAACTTGAACATTTTTTTGATAAATTTTCCTTACTAAGCTTTCATTCAATATTTGTGTTTACAACTTTTTTAAAATTTCCCTTTTCAGCACATACTGAAAATCTGATTTAGAAGCACAGCTCAGAAATAAAGTACCTTAATGCTTCATGTATTTAGATACTCTAAACTACATTTACAGAAAAAAAAATTAGCGAAAAAGAGATGCATATTTTTTCTGATTCCCAACGCGGTAACTCTATTTTTTCCAATTTCTGCCTTTTGATCGATTTTTTGGAGGAAAATGCAAAATCCATACAAGTAAAATAAAGTAGATCTTCAGTTTTACAAACAAGAATGTGTTCCATGAAGTTAACGTGCTTTGTTTATGTTTTAGCACGCATCGGGATTTTGCCGAGGAAAATATTTTCGTAGCACCTCTTGTTTGAAGTGCAAATTTTCTGAGGTATGTATGGATGTTTGTATGTTCTTATCTAACTCGTGGACTTTAATCTCTCAAATGGATTGCTTGTTTATTTTATAAAATATTCCATCTGAACGTGTAAGCTTTGCATATATAACGATATAAATTATTAAGCTTTAAGGAAATGTTCACGGTTAAAAGATATATGAAGGACTAGCTGAATACCCGTACTTCGCTACGGAGTACATTCAAATTAAATTCAACGGTAAATGTATGCAGTTGGTGTAAAAAAAATATATATATATATTTATAAAAAATTCGTAACGGATATTTTTATAGACAAAATAATGAAGAATAAATTATTCAAATTAAATCTAATAGAATAAACTGAAGAATGTAGTACAGTTAAAATAGTAGAGTTTGAAGAACATATCTTTGACTGTATTTTAATATTTTTTTGGATAATGTCCAATCGTCTGCCGCATCAGCAAGAAAAAGAAATATGTTTTTGTCTATTTCGGTGTTATGTACGTGGCACAAAATTAGTTTAAAGTATCACAAAAAGAAAAGAAACCACGTGATCATCATTAAATAAATTAAATTCTGAAAATGAATCTTTAAAAATTCATCAAAAATCAGAAAATGGAGGTAAAGATTCGAAAAAGATTTCATTTTAAAGGAATTTTTAGGATATTTCTCGAGATATAAATTTTAAATGCAAACTTTTAAAAAAAGGTTACAAAATTAGCTTAAGAATTAATTTTTAAAAAATCTAAGAAGAACTTTTCAAAAATATTTCTTACTGCACCTCTACACTATAAGAAGAATCGCCATGCAAAATGTCAGCCCTTTAAGTCAGCGGTTTGGTCTGTGCATTATCTGTTACTCAGTCAGTCAGTCAGTTATGTAACTGTTTCATGTACGTGTGTTATGCACGTGTTATATATATATATATATATATATATATATATATATATATATATATATATATATATATATATATGTATCATATATATATATATATATCATATATATATATAGAGAGAGATTAAGTATATATAGAAATTAGGTAGTTTTTCAATGAATATAGTGGTTTTGCGTATAGCTATTCAATAAATATAGTTTCTTTTCGAATAACTATTCCAACGTGAGCTTATATGAAGTAAAATTAGAACATATTATGAGCAGGCTTATTTGAAGGCGACACACAGGGATTTAAAGGAAATCTCGCTGTCTCGAAAGTTAATAAAATCATTGAAATTATCGCTTTTATCCGATTTGTGCTGGAGTTGTTTTAATGGTTTTACTCTTTGATCCATTTCATCTTATACATCGGGTTGGATTTGAGACGATACAATAATTACACTCGTTTGTGTAACAACAATTATTTTTATGCCCTTTTTTCAGTTTTTTTTTCCAGTTGTAAACACAGAAATTCGCACAAAAGTTTTCATGTTAAAAAGATTAAAAATTTTAATCAGTTTTAAATGAATAAAGTTGTTGTGTGTATAGTTACGCTATATATATATATATATATATATATATATATATATAATTCACTATCACAGTGTGAGCATATTGTAGTAAAAGTATCACATAAAAAAAATGGATTTCAAAAGAGACGTTCAGGTATTTAAACATAATCTGTACTTTTGAAAATTAATACAGACATTGATAAGAAAATCGATTTTTCGACTCTTTACTCGTATGTTCTAGTACAGTGGGACAGATTCGAGACGATACGATAATTACACTCGTTAGTGTAGCAAAAATATATTTTTTAGACAGAAAAAATTTCTGTGATTTTCCTGAATTTCTGATGTTACTTTATTTAAAATGATTAAACTTTCTTAAAGAGATAGTTAAACGATTATTTGGTTTCCATTTTGTCTAATCAGTTGAATCAATTTCAAACATAAGGATGGAACGAAGAAGATACAATAGTTTTTTTTGTCAAAAGCAAAACGGATTTCAATATATTTTTTTTCCAAATGAATATATCGTTCATTTGGATTTTTGGATTTTGTCTTATCGAATAATCAGGTCAGTGGGAAATCTCTCCCTAAAGTTATGAAGGATATTGTTAGAAAATGTAACAAAAAAATTCCAGGTAATCTCTTCTAACGAAACTACCGCTTGTTATTAACGTAAAATTACTTATAGTTGCTTACCTCTTTTTTCCGCCTTTTGGTACTTTTCTGTTTAACTGTTTACTGCTACCGGGGTTAGCGCGTTGCCAAAATTATATCTCGCGACGCTAGACAATTTTATTCTCTCCGATGGACCGTTATTGTGGAACGTAATTCTACGTTAAAATTGAAAAATTCCGAAAATTGAAATAGTAATAAGTAATATAAAAAGAATTTTCCTGATGCCAAGAACACTAACATTTTCAAAAGAATTACGTTAAAAGATATTTGTAGTTGTAGGACTTCGTCAGTCGAAGCTTCTATTTTCAAGGGAACGGCATAGGAGAAAATCTGCACCACCAACAAACAAACAAACAAACGAAATTAATGAATGGAGGAACGAATAAACGAGTCAGTGGGCAAGTGAGTGGGTGAATCATACAATGCTTATATTATGACGTGTTGAATTTTAATATGTACATTTGGAGTATCCGCACAAACAAGACAAGCAATGCGTCATTAGATCTGACTATGGTATTTTCACCGAAGCAAAATCACAAGATAAGGGTTGGTTGGTTCACAGCACTACGGTCATCTTTTGCAACACGATTTCTAATTAATCCGTGGCCTACTGTTTATGGCTGATTTCGAGCGGTTACGAAAACATATGCTATCTCTTTGTTAATACCGCATCTATGTGAGGATAGAAATAATCTTAGCATTGGGATTAACTACCTAAACCCACGATTCCCAACCTGTGTACCGCATCACTTTAGGATGCCGTGATATCAGTCAGGGGGTCCGCTAATTTTTTTGGATGAGCAAAAACATTTAAGTCGGGGCCAACTTAAAATCTATATATTAGTTGGCTGTTAAATTTTTCCCGTAACCTGTGTTACGCTACCTTGAGTGTCGCCTTAGACACCAAGTCACAGGCAAACGTTACAAGTTTAAGAAAGCTCTACTAGAGTGTCACAGAGCGTGACACTCTAGTAGAGCTTGGACTGACTTGGACTAACTCAGAAAAATTATTTCTATATTTTTAATGTCTTGTAAACAATAGCATGTAATTTTGTTACAAAACATACTTTTTTATCGTAATAAATGGTAAGTTTGCTTAGTTAAGGATTTTGTTTTGCTTATTACCCCATATTACCCTGATATTAGATTGTCCGGATTCACTATGGACCTAGTGAGTTCGGATAAACAAGGTTTTACTGTATTTAAAAAAATTGATAAAAGTCAAATTCTTCCAAAGGGTGCTTGAAGTTTCAAATCTCCTCCCCTAAGGTGCCTCAAACGTAATATGGTCCGGAATCCCGGATCTAGTGTATCAAAAGATCTACTACTTTTTAAATTAAAAGTGTTCTTAAGGTATGATGCCCTAAACAAACAACACATGTCATAGTTTTCACTGCCCAAATTGTCACCGTAAATAATCTATACATATAAAACACTTCCGTGACTGACTGACAGATAATTTACAGACCAAACCGCTGGACCTAAAGGGTTGAAATTTTGCATGACGATTCTTCTTAGAGTGTAGGGGTGCACCAAGTAAGATTTTTGAAAAATTATTCTTAGATTTTTTTAAAATTACATTTTAAGCTGTTTTTGTAACATTCTTTAAAGCTTGCATTTAAAATAATAATCCGAGGTTTATAAAATTTATATCACGAGAAAGATCATAAAAATTCCTGTAAAATGAAATGTTTTTCGAATATTTACCTCTATTTTCTGATTTTTGGTGAATTTTTAAAGATTCATTTTTATAATTAAATTTATTAAAGACCGATCGCGTGATTTCTTTTCTTTTTCTGACAATTTCAATTAATTTTGCATCATGGGCATAACAACGAAATAAGTTGATAAAAGAAATAATAAAATACGGTAAAAAATAAAATTTTACCACTAGACTAATTGAGATGGAAGTTTTTTTAAGAATTTAATTCAAATTGGTAGTTTTATGGATATTAAATTAAACCTATATATAAAACTTCAATTTCCCCTTAAAGTGTACTTCACCACGACGATAAATAAATCTCAAAGCCGAACTTTAAAATACGCTGGCGTAGATTTAAGAGAAAATTGTTTATCCCACTGTTAATTTTATGTAGCTTCCTCACGCGTAAGTTCGCGGAAGATCCTGGCAATATTAGTTCCGCCCCATTAAAGACACAAAAACATTGTTTGTAAGGAAATCCTCTAAAAAGCAATTTCTATATTTTTTCATTGTGATTATCCTAAAATGTACTCAGTACCGAAGCAAGGGTATTCAGCTAGTCTATATATAAAAAACAGTTCCGTAACTGACTGACTGACTGACTGACTGACATACAACACACAGACCAAACCACTCGACCTATAGGGCTGAAATTTTGCATGGCGATTCTTCTTATAGTGTAGGGGTGCACTAAGAAAGATTTTTCAAAAATTCTTCTTAGAATTTTTTTAATTAAAGTTTTAAGTTGTTTTAGTAACTTTTTTTAAGTTTGCATTTAAAATAATAATTTGAGGGTTATAAAATTTATATCACGAGAAATATCCTAAAAATTCCTTTAAAATGAAATCTTTTTCGAATCTTTACCTCTATTTTCTGATTTTTGGTGAATTTTCAAAGATTAATTTTTAGAATTTAATTTATTAAATGCTGATCACGTGATTTATTTTTCAGGTACTTTAAATAAATTTATCGTCACGTGCATAACAACTAAATAGACAAAAAATATTTTTTTTCTTGTTAATGCGGCAGACGATTGGACATTATAAAAACAAAATATTAATATACAATAAAAGATATTATGTTCCTCAAACTGTACTATATTAACTGCACTATATTCTTTAGTATGTCCTAGAACATTTAATTTGAATATTTTCTTCTACATTATTTAGTCTATAAAAGTAACCCTTACGATTTTTTTAAAAATGTATATATATTTTTTTTTACATCAATTATATACATTGATTGTCGTATTTATTATAAATATATATATATATATATAAATATTTGGCATTAATTGCATACATTGACCGTTGTATTTAATTTGAATGTACTCCGTAGCGAAGTACGGGTTTTCAGCTAGTAAATACATAAAGCTCACACTCTATAGGATAAATAAGACTTTTCGATAACGGCTGAAATCTTAATCTCGCGAACTTCGCACCTACGACATGGGCGTTAAAGATGAAAAA
>OU015502.1:18802225-18807225 GCA_907164885.2 Dolomedes plantarius | reverse complement strand
CATTTAATGGGATTCGCATATAAATTAGAAATGGAGTTTCGTATACTAAAATTAGCTTTAATTTTTTTTGGAGAATTATGATAAAACTAAGCTCAATTCTATATATCGAAATTTCTATATATCGAATTTTTTTCCGGCAATTTACTACTTCGATACACGGAGGTTCGACTGTATACTATATATATATATATATATATATATATATATATATATACTGGATATTACTATTTATACATGTAAGAAAAATTATTAGTATATTCCAACACCACCCACACACACACACACATATATACATATATATATATATATATATATATGCCATATTTCTTACATATTTTACGTGTCCGGGTCTGCTTTTATTTGTGTTATATTATAATACTAATAAAAGTAGTTCCCACCTATATCCGTTAAAAACCCCTAAATTCTATGACAGCTTATGCCATAAAGTTGGTGTTCAGCTATAGCAAAAAGGCTATGCGCTACTCGATGAGACAATTTACAACGCCATCTGTCGGCAAATTTTGGAATTAGTGCTTTTATCTCAAAAACGGTAAGAGATACGGGAAAAAAGTCAGCTACAAAGTTGTTCAGCATCATTGATTTAGTAACAAAAGACACCTTGGGCACATTAATACTCAAAACAGAATGTAAAAAATGAGCATTTGTTCGGTCATGATTTTTAACAGTATGGCGTCGTGAAACGTAAGCGAAGCTCGAAAAGACCAGAGAATCCATTCCAGAGTGCAAATGTGTATAGGTACTAATGGAGAGCATTTTCAGCAACATAAATAAAGTATCCTGAAGATAGGGAAGTGTCTCAGTTTCTTTTTACCACTCTTTATGAATGACAATTTTCGTAATCGGGACCAAAGAAATGTTCATCTTATACATTCTGTTTTAAGTATTAATGTGAGCAAGGTGTCTTTTCTTACTAAATAGAGGATGCTGAATAACTTTGTAATTGACATTTTTCCGTATATCGTACCGTCTTTGAGATAAAAACGCTACTTCCAAAATTTTGCCGATAGATGGCGTTGTATGTTATTTCATCGAGTAGCGCATAGCCTTTTTACTATACCTAGACACCAACTTTATGGCCTAAGCTGTCACCGTTTAGAAGTTAAGGAGGGTGTAACGGATATAGGGGGGGGGGGGACCTGTATATCTTCTACACCATTGTTCATGGAAAATGAAACACAAAGATGGAGTTAGCAAAATGCAAAAACATGCCATTAGAGACAATGTTAAAAGCAAAAATATGCATCTACAGCTTATATGAAATCTGCTAGGCATGTTTCATGCATTTTGCATCTCTAAATCTCGTACCACATTGCATGAGAGACGATGTTTCTTTACGAAAAGCGCTGTTTGACTGCACTTTTCCAGTCCCCAGTAAAAACTTACAGAATTTCCGCTTTAGAAATTCCTTTCCCTTTAGCCTTTTTATGGGTTATGCCATGCTGAAGAGCCCCCTAACAAGACACAAACCTACGTCAAAGCCTACCTTTGAAGAATATGTATATTTTGCAATGTGCCTCTAGGGATCTAAAAGGAGACTTCAGAAAAGAAACCTCAAGTACTGTGTCCGTGAATTCGATTGTTATAGCATTATTAGTCCGTAAACACGCGCCTCGTTGTTAAACGAGACAACATTATGGACAGTTGACAGAATTTGAGAGATTAAGTATAACTGTGTTGGGAGAATGTGGTTTTGTCGTAGTATATAATATAGCAACCCGCCTTGGGCGAAAAAATTGTACAGTGATGAGTATTTAAAAAAGATTCTACGCATCATAGTGAGAGATAGGGAGCACATTTGGAGGATAGAAAGGGAAATCTGGCACTAGATACGCGTGGTAGGGACACAGCGACATTCACAAAGCGGGTGGATGGTGACACACAGGTAATGTCTACAAGCAGTGTTCGCTGACGATTTCTGCAGCTAAAGATATTTCTATTAACTGCTTATCGTAAACACCAGACGCTTCAGTTGTTCCAAGAACGAAGACGCTGGAACGCTGAATGGGAAATAATCATGTTTTCTATATACGAGTCTAGATTCAGTCTAAAGAATTTCGGTGGACTACTTGTTCGCATATTCTGTATGGAGCTTCATCTTGAAGGGTGCATTGTAGAGCTTCATATTAGTTCTAATCCAAGCGTAAATGTTTTAGGTGATATTTATTTTTGTTCCCGTTATCGCTTTATATACATCTCAAGTGCTATAAACTGACACTGTGGTGGTACATCATAAAGCTCTTGGAACAATAGTCCTACACCTATACAAACACTTCTTCGTATTGTCTTTCTAGTGGACAATACTCGTCCTCACGCCAACCGAGTTGTACAACGCTTCTTCTGCAACCAACAAGTGTCACTTATCCCAGAAACCGATGCCCTCCCTGTAGAACACGTGTAGGACATCATTGCTCGAAAACTAGCCTGCAATCATCACCCACAGCCTGTGGATGTGTGTTCGATCTGTGTGGAAAAGACAATCGCTCGGGGTCTTTACCGCTCAGTGTCAAGTCGTGCGCAGACAGTTAACCCTCTGAAGGCCGAACATTGAGAAGTCCAGAAGGCCAGCTGAAATTCTAATAGATTGTCCCCCCCCCCAGTGCCTGATTTGGGTGTCATTCTACCAATAGTTTAACGTCACCACAGAGTCCTTCTCTTATCTGTTCGGTGGTCTTTTATTGTCTAGAACCGACCCGTGCGTAATTTATGACCTGATGTTGATAGAAGGGACTGCTGATAATGGGGCCGCACCCCACCGTGACAAATTTCAGTACAATCGTCTGTCCGGTACAATCGTCTGTTTCAACGTTGTACAAATCGTCTGTCGGGATGTTCTGTGGGGGAAGGGAAAGACACTTCTCCTCTGGGCCAGAACGGACATTTGGGGTAAGCTGCAAAATCCGCCATCGGTCGTTAGAGGATTAAACTCGTTGAAGGTGGTGACACAAAATAATGATTTTAGCATAGCCCTTTTGGATTATGAATCTGTAATTTCAATCATTTTTACAATGTACCAAGTGCACCACTCAAATCGTTGCTGTCACTGAAGCCATTTTTATTGCTGCAATTGCATTAAAAAGTAGTGTTATCATAATAAATCAAACAAAAACTTTGTTTTATATTTAACCATTATACTATTATTATTTATCTTTATTTTCCAATGAAATGACAATGTCTATAAATAGAACTATTATATATATATATATATATATATATATATAAGAGCTTGTCTGTTTGTTTGTCCGCTATAGAATCATAGACTGTTTCACCCACCGAGACCAAATTCGGCACAGTTAATGTTTAGGACCCGAGAAACTTAAATCAGGAAAGACGAAATTTGGGGCTCAATTAGTTTTTTAATTAATTTTTTAATGATTTTTGTGCCCCTAAGCGCATCTCTTAAATATGGATACAGCCTTTTCACCACAACCAGTCTAATTCGATACTCGGGGGAAAAGAGGTTTGTTCGGAGGGGAGGCTTGAGAGTTGGTCTGGGGGTGACGGGGGGGGGAGGGCGAAGTGTTTATTTTGCGGGGGGTGCAGCCCAGTATTTTTTTGATGGAATGCATGAAAAATTTTATATCTATATATCTACCCGGGCAACGCCGGGCAATAATGCTAGTATATATATATATATATATATATATATATATATATATATATATATATATATATATATATATATATATACATATATAAGTTATAGTTACACTAACAGACATTACCCCTTCACTGGATGTTGGAGATAAATATTAATCCTTTAGATGGTTTCTTAGCATTTCAGTGAAAGTACTTATAAGTAAATTAAACGTTAGTACTTTTTGGATTAGATAAAGGGCACCGAAGCAAGAATTCTTTGAACTTATAGATAGTTTAAATGAGTGTCTATCAAGGGCCCAAATAATGCGAATAAACAAATACAGACCTTTGATACCAAATATATTATATAATCTTTCAAATATCTTTTGTAATCTTGCAGTGGCTTTTATATTTTGCTACGAATGTGGCAATATTTTTCCTTCAGACGTCGTAAAAAATTTATTATATAAACCGTATGAATTTCTTTTCAAGGGGGAATTCAAGTCAGCTGACAGCACATTGTATATCATTTATACTGTACAATTCGAATTCTTGAGGAAACAGTCATTCTCCATTATATATATATATATATATATATATATATATATATATATATAACTAGCTGAAAATCCGAACTTCGCTACAGAGTACATTCAATTGAAATAAATAAACGCAATTAATGCCAAAAAAATAAATATATAAATAAATAAATAAATAAATATATATATATATATATATTTATATATATATATATATATTTATAATAAATACAACGATCAATATATACAATTGATGTAGAAAAAATATATTTATTTATAAAAAAAATCGTAAGGGGTATTTTTATAGACAAAATAATGTCCAATCGTCTTGCGCATTAGCAAGAAAAAAAATCTTTTTTTGTATATTTAGTTCACATGACGATAAATTTATTTAAAGTACCAGAAAAAGAAATCACGTGATCAGCATTTAATAAATTAAATTCCAAAAATTAATCTTTAAAAATTCACCAAAAATCAGAAATAGAGGTAAATATTCGAAAAAGATTTCATTTTAATGTAATTTTTAGGTAATTTCTCGTGATATAAATTTTATAAACCACAAATTCTTATTTTAAATGCAAACTTAAAAAAAGTTACTAAAACAGCTTAAAAATTTAATTTAAAAAAAATCTAAGAAGAATTTTTCAAAAATCTCTCTTAGTGCACCCCTACACTATAAGAAGAATCGCCATGCAAAATTTCTGCCCTTTAGGTCCAGCGGTTTTGTCTGTGTGTTGTATGTCAGTCAGTCAGTCAGTCAGTTACGGAACTGTTATATATATATATAGATAAACCTCCAAGTGGTCAATAATCAGAATCAGAATCTTTGACATGCATGTTACCCAACATGCATCTTAAACACCG
>OU015502.1:18794660-18801725 GCA_907164885.2 Dolomedes plantarius | reverse complement strand
GTTTGTTTGTCCGGTGCAAATCTTGCAATCGATTTTTAACTAACTTGCCGACCATCTAGACATTTGAAAGTTTTAGAATAACTCAGAACACGATGACAATACATTATTTTAATACTTTTAGCCATAGTTATCAAGAATTGAATTCATTTTCAGTTAATTTTGCTTTGTAGACTGCTGCAGCCATCTGTCGGCCGTCACAGGAACGAAAAGTTAAACGCAAGTTAACTTCCAATTTACTTCCTTTCCTTTCAAGTTAACGGGGTAAATCATCAAAAAATTTTAAAAAGTATTTATTAATACTTAGAATTGTCAAGTTTATATGATTCAACAGAAAGTTTATAAACATGGTATATAAAAAGTTCTTTTTATCTTGAAATTTAAACTGACACTACTCAGATCCATCTGTAGCTCGATCTATCAGGTGGAATTCTGCCAAAATTGATAGACGGACTAAGGACAACATGCGAAAGAATTTTTCGTGAAAAAAAATAGTTCCAAAAGTCGCCGATAGGGGAAGATATGGCACTTTTGTTGTCGGCGCACCCGAGAATTCGCATGAAAGGCAAGTAAAACATCACAACACACATTCACGACTGTGTAGTCAACAGCAGCGCCAGTATTTCGGACAATAAAGATAAGGGATGAATACCGAAAAAGTTGTAAGCAAAGTTGAATAACAAAGAAATTTCACTGCAACATCACTTCATGCAGCAAATCCAATTCTCCCTCTTTCAATGTGACCACAGTCCTGGTGGACGACACGTTACATCCTGAACACTACCTTCTTGACGGCCAAGCGTAACATGTCACCAGGAATGTTCCTGGTCCAAGTCCGGGATATGTTGTCCTTTAGGGCTGAGAAGTTCGGGATTCCACCAAGATACACCTTAGACTTTAAATAACCCCACAGAAAAAGTCACAGGGGTTAGGTCCGGGGAGCGAGGTGGCCATGCGAGTTGAAAAAGCTACGGATGACCCTTCTTCTGTGAAGCAAAGGCACAAGAGATTCCACACCAGTATTTATGGCCCAAACTACTGGCGCTGCTGTCGACTACGTAGTCATGAATTTGAATTTTTATGTTTTACTTGCATTTTATGCAAATTCTCGGGTGCGCCAACGACAACAGTGTCATATCTTCCCCTGTTGGAGACTTTTGGAACTAACTATTTTTTCCACTGAAACTTTCCCGTGTCGTCCTTAGTCCCTCTATCAATTTTGATGGAATTCGGGCTGATAGATCGCGCTACAGATGGCTCTGAGTAGTGTGAGTTTAAAAAAAGCATTGTGTATTTAAGAGGGTACGATTTAGTAAGAAAAGGAACCTTGCGGACATTAATACTCAAAACAGAATGTAGAAAATGAACATATGTTTGGTCGTGATTTTCAACACTATGGCGTCGTTGCACCAATGTGAAGCGAATAATCCAGTCCAGAATGCAAATGTGTATAGTGGCTAATGGAGAGCATTTTCAGCAACATAAAAAATGATGCTGAAGATAGGGAAGTGTCTCCTTTTCTTTCTTCCACTCTTTATGACATGACAATTTTCGAAATCGTGACCAACAGATGTTCATTTTCTACATTCTATTTTAAGTATTAATGTGCGCAAGGTGTCTTTTCTTACCAAATCGATGATGCTGAACAACTTTGTAAGTGACTGTTTTCCCGTATCTCGTTCCGTTTTTGATATAAAAACGCTCATTCCGAAATTTGCCGATAGATGGCGTTGTAAGTTGCCTCATCGAGTAGAGCATAGCCTTTTTACTGTACCTTGACACCTACTGTATGGCCTAAGCTGTCACCGTTTAGAAGTTAAGGGGAGTGTAACGGATATAGGGGGGAACCCTGTATGTCAAGAACACATACAAAGTAGAACAGGTGACTAAATGTCCCGTGGAACAGCAAAGCAAAACAACCTAAACTATGCCAAAAGAAAATCCTGTATTGACGATTCCGCAGCATTTCCACACGCAACTCTCAAAACAGACATAAATATGTGAAAGCCCTAACACTCTACTTATCAAATCAGTTAAAATTTATGATCCCACAGCCCGGAAAGAAAATAATAAACAACCCTATTTTATGGAAATAACATTAAGGAAAATAAATAATATCTTTTGCAATATTCTCGTAACCGTTAAATCACATAAATCACAAATAAAATTATCCGTGTTGCACTTATTATAATAATATTTTCTGAGGAATAATATATACTTTAAGTACGAAAATTCCTATCGCATAATGAACTGTAAACAAAAAAAAGAGCAAAATTGCGGTCGCAATTCCAAGACGTCTTATCTTAATTCCTTACCATCTTTCTCCGTAACCTCCACAGAAGCACTTAAAATTTTTACTTATTTCATTTTTACGGTAGCCCGGGATTTTGAATAATCTACAAGATTTATTATTTGGGGGCTTTAGCACGAGTCCATTTTCGTGCCACGGAAGACATTAAAATTTGCATTTATTCCTTCCCTCCGAGCTTGTTTTCGGTTTTTTAAAAAAGATGCAGAGATTGTATTATGGGATGTTTTTTTATCTCTTCTTTTACCTTCTAGGATATAACACAAAAGGGGGTGGAAGGAAGCAGAATAACATGTTAAGTTGCAAAATGGGCTTAGTTGGATAAATATTTAGGAAACTGAATTATCATTCTGATATTGGTTTGCTTCGCAATCCCTCCCGACATTATCGGAGATCCCTTTTCCAAAACTTTTACAATGGCCGGGATTGTGGGAAGGATATAAGAGCATTTTTGGGGCGAAAAGATTGGGTTTTGTTCGTGTTTATTTTAAATGAATATGTGGATTTTTCTTCTTTTAACTATAAGAGAGTGTGAAATATAATGCATTAATTGGGTTGAGCGAAACGTTATTCTTTCCAGACATATTCCATTTAGCGAGGATATGGGCTTATGTGAGTTTGGATAAGAGGGGATCTGGAGAAATTTCGGTTAAATAAGCTAACTTATAAAAATGAGGCTCGATATTTTGAGACGCAACATGTAAAGGAAAGAAAGGATGTTGTTACTCAAACGTTGTATAAATATATAACATTTCTAGTTAATGGAATTCATTTTTCTAGTTAATGGTTTCTGATTAATGGAACACCTATAAAGAATATATATATATATATATATATATATATATATACATACATATATATATATATATATATATATATATATATATATATATATATATATATATATATATATATATATATATATATATATATATATATATATATATATATATATCCATTAAAATCGGTACTTTCAGTTTCTATTAAATAAAATATTGATTTAAAAGAAAGAATTTTTTTCGATATTTCGAAACGCAGTTTAGGAAAAAAGCAATGTCCATACTCAAACATTGTGTGCGTTTTTATCTTTATTTTAATATAAATAAATAAATATATATATATATATATATATATATATATATATATATATATATATATATATATATATATCCATTAAAATTGGTACTTTCAGTTTCTATTAAGTAAAATATTGATTTAAAAGAGGTTCGATATTTCCAGACGCAGTTCAGGAAAAAAGCAATGTCCATACTCAAACATTGTGTGCGTGTGTATTTGTATTTTTATATAATTATATAAATAAATAAATAAATAAATTATATATATATATATATATATATATATATATATATATATATTCTTAAACTACATTCATATGATATTATACATACATATAAATGCGTATTATTTAGTTAAATAACCGTGCATGGGTTCCCTATACATGCATTTACTCGTACATAAGTTATATATGTAGTACTCGTTAAACATATTACATTTCCGCAACCACTGGGCGAATTTCGTATATCGCAGTTGAAACAGCACTTTTTACAAAGAACGAAGTCAAGACTGAAATATACAGTCCTAATATTCGGGAATATTCCCTTTATTTACAATCATTTCACAGTTATGACCGTCAATATTTATTTGCCTTCTAAATATACGGGACAACAAACAACTTCTCTCTCTCTCTCTGTCTGTCCAAAATAAACTCTCGCTTAAGCGAGTCCACCCACATTCGCGGGGAGACGTTTCCTGCGAGGGTCACGTGGTTCCTCTTCCCACTTACACCAATTATATTCAATAACTCTTAAAAAGTCCTAGAGTTTTTGACGTCTTTAACATTCGTTATCGGCGGCGTGAGAATCGAGGCATCACGTAGCTGCGAGCCCGAAAGGCGTGCGTCAGTTATTTCCGTGAATTTCATATCTGACAGCCGATTGTAAGTGGGAAGGCAAAAGGAGAAAAAAACGCTTGAATGAAAAAAAAAGATGGTGTTGAAGATAGTTGCAGATATATTGCTATTTGTGTGTGTTTTGATTTGCCGTGCGGAGAGTAGGATAGGAGTGGATGCGACCCGTTTCAAAGGTAAGAATTTTCATTATTGCAATTAATAATTTTTTTATCTTGTAATTGGGGTAATGAATATCATGCATTGATATATATATATATATGTATATATATATATATATATATATATATATATATATATATATATATATATATATATATACATATATATATGCATACATTTATATATATATATATATATATACATTTATATATATATATATATATATATATACATACATACATATATATATATATATATATATATATATATATATATATATATATATATATATATATATATATATATATATATATATATATATATATATATATATATATATATATATATATATATATATATAAACCAGGGGTGGGCAGACTTTTCCCGGGTACATGCTACTTCTAATTTTTTCAAGGTGTTGCGGTTCACCTAGTGGCGTAGGTGTGGTGAGATGAAAAAAACGGTCTACAATATTTATTATGACTTAATAATAAATACGGAATATGTACTTACCTACATAACGACAAGAAAAACTTACTCTTTTAAAACAGCGTTTAAAGCAAAAAGCAAGATGCAAACATAATAATAATAGCCTCAAATATAATAATATCAAATGATGCATTTATTATCAAACAATTCAAAATACATTAAAAAATCAATCATTTTCATCTAAAGTTAGTTCTTGTAGTTATAGTTAGTAGAAGACTTAGTCGGCATACTTAGTCTCCTTAAATATGTTTCTTTTAGTATGCACGTCTTAGGTCTTAGTAAAGGCGGTCACCATGTCTTGGTGGTCTATCGGTTGATCGCGATCAACTTAATGCCCACCCATGATAGGAACAGTTCCGTAACTGACTGACTGACTGACATATAATGCACAGAGCAAATCGCAGGACTGAAATTTTTCATGGCTATTCTTCTTATAGTGTACGGGTGCACTGGGCGAGATTCTTGAAAAATTCTTCTTAGATCTTTTTAAATTAAATTTTTCACCTGTTTTTGTAACATTCTTTAAAGTTTTCATTTAAAATAATAGTCCGAAAATTATAAAATTGATATCACAAAAAACATCATAAAAATTCCTTTAAAATGAATTCTTTTTCGAATATTTACCTCCACTTTCTGATTTTGGTGAATTTTTAAAGATTCATTTTTAGAATTTAATTTATTAAATGCTGATCACGTGATTTCTTTCCTTTTGGGACACTTTAAACTAATTTTGCGCCACGTGTATAACAACGAAATAGATAAAAATATATAAATATTTTCTTCTAATGTGGCAGACGATTGGTCATTATCCAAAAGAATTTTAAAATACGGTAAAAGAAATGTTCCTCAAACTGTACTACATTCTTTAGTATGTTGTATCAGATTCAATTTCAATATTTTTTCTTCATTTGTCTAGGAAAATATCCATTACGATTTTTTTATAAATATATTTTTGCGTTTTTTTTAAATCAATTGCATACATTGATAGTTGTATTTATTATAAATATGTATATTTCGCATTAACTGCATACATTGACCGTTGTATTTAGTTTGAATGTACTCCATTGCGAAGTACGGCTTATCAGCTTGTTTAGCTTATATAAAAATATACTAACCGACGATTTTAAAGTAAGGAAAAAAACCTGTAAAGTAATAAATTAATGTAACTTTGTATACTCATTTCGAAATAATTAAATATTTAATGAATACTTTACTACACTAAAAGATAATTGCTCTAAAAGAGATAGTAAAAAAACTACAGTAAAAGACATAGGTAAATTAAGGTAGCTAATTATAAACCCATGAAGTTCTTTTTCTGCGTTCAATGAAATTTCTATTTTTGTAGGAAGAGAAATCATTTAGTTGCTTAGAAAATAAACCTGAGCAAAAATTATGTATATATATTTATAAAAATCCTGATCTAAGTTAAAATACATTAGTCTGTGATTTATCTATATATCTCCCACTCTTACGTATATATATATATATATATATGTATGTATGTACGTCTATGTATCAGTTAATTAATAAGGAATGGGTTATTGTGAATAACCAAGGAAATATTGCTTGATTATTGTTTAAGGCAATTTTTTTAACTTATTATTGGATAGTTAAAGAATGAAAATAGCAGCACTTAAGATAGCAGAAACAGTTTCTGGTAAATTATAAGGTAATTTAAGATAAGTACTTCTCTTCAGCATTCCAGAATTTTTGATTGTTACAATGAGAATGTGTAATTACAGTGGCTTATAAATGGAATCCTTGAGGAAGTCATTATTATTAAAACAAATAATTATGACTTATTAGAAAATGAGGTATTAAAGATACTTCAGGCAAAAGTGTCGGGCAAAATGCAATGCAATTCCATTTAAATACTAGTAACTTATGTTCGGTATTCAAGAAAATTTGCAATATTTTAACGGGCATGAATAATTACAGATACTGTATAAATTAGTTTTGTGGGAGATATTCCTTTATTTATCTAAAATAGTATAGTAATGAATTAGAAAGTAAAATATGTTTTGATTGCACTTAAGGTAATTTTTCGTTATTAGTATGACAAATAAATATTTAACTTAAGTGGACATATTAAAAAACATGAAATTTAGTTAATAATATAAGATAAATTAAGGGAAGTTCAGTTAGGCCAAGTAAGTAGTGTTCACATAACTTTTAAGTTCTT
>OU015502.1:18764660-18789660 GCA_907164885.2 Dolomedes plantarius | reverse complement strand
AGCGAAAACGCAGCAATATATCAAAAGTGTAGATCTATAGTATCCAGTTGTTCCAATATGCGTGCATTCACAGCTACAGTATTTGTGTGATTAACAGTGTTTAAAGTATCATAGTTATCAAAAAAAATGTAATACCCTTTTACACGCCACTATATCTGAGGTTAGATTTATTGAATAAATAAGCTATTATTTTCTACAAGTGAGAATCTATTTATACATAAAAAAATATATTTGAAAATGTCTTTCTTCTACATTTGAACGAAAACAACGAAGTGTAGACCGTAGATGGTATCCGATTGTCAAACTAAACGCGTATACAGGGTGTTCCAAAATTCGACCGACAAATTCAGAGGGGTGATAGTAAGCATCAAGCCGGGCAATAATCACAAAAGAATGTATGACCGGAAACGGAAACCTGATCTGCTAGTGGATAAACAAAGATTCAGAAATGTAAAGTCAACATTTCTGCATCTTTGTTTATCCTCTAGCTGACCAGGTTTGCGTTTCTGTTTATACATTCGAATGTTATTCTGTTTTGTTTTTGAGTCTTCTACCTCCTCAAGAAAAATGCGATATTTCCGGCCATCTAGTGCGTTTAGTCAGAGGTACGGTCCGATTAAGTAAACAGCGCCCTCCAGCGTCAGGTTTGTGTTTCCGGTCATACATTCCTATGTGATTATAGCTCGTCTTGATGCCTACTATCATACTTCTGAATTTGCCGGTCAAATTTTGGAACACCATGTATTCACAGGGACAGTATTTCTATGATAAACAGTGTGCAATGTATCCTAGTTATTCGTCGCAAATAATACATAGTAGTTAAAAAAAATTATATTGTCCCTTAACTCGTAACTATCTCTAAGAGAGTAAAAATAAACTATTGACTAAATAAGTTATATTTTCTACAACTGCGCATCGATTTGTACGTAAGGAAATAAAATTGAAAATTTATTTTTCCCACTTTTGAGTTAAAATTCTGTAAAATTTTAAGAGTGTAGAACGTACACGATATATCATTGTTCAAATGTTATCGTATAATACTGCAGCAAATATTGAAGTGTATAACATTGCCCAAAATGTCCACGTTATTTAATGCATAATTTTCATAATTATTTAAAAGAACTGAAACAGAAAATAACCACTGTGGAACGCCTTTTATATATTATTAAATTATATACATATATACGCTCTACTTGAATCTAGATCACTTTAACACTTTATTTTAAATTATGATTAAATAAGTGTAGATGGGTCTCGAACGGCCCAGGTGATAGCTCTTCAAGATTTGGTACTGATAGTGCTCTTTTAAGCTACTATCAGTAAAGTATACAAATAATGCTGATTAGTACAAATTAAGCACTGATTATTTTGTATTGTGTATTTGTGTTCTGTGACAGCAAGAGTGACAAACAAACACACACACACACACATATATATATATATATATATATATATATATATATATATATATATATATATCTGAATACCCGTGCTTCGCTACGGAGCACATTCAAATTAAATACAACTGTCAATGTATGCAATTAATTTGTATGTTTAATATCCATAAAACATACAAATTTGAATTAAATTCTTAAAAAAACTTCCATCTCGATTAGTATAGTGGTTCAATTTTTATCTTTTGCGTATTTTAATATTTTTTTGTCCATTTATTTCGATCTTACACATGTGACGCAAAATTAATCTGAAGTATCACAAAAAGGAAAAGAAACTATGTGATCAGCATTTAATAAATTAAATTCTAAACATGAATCTTTAAAAATTCACCAAAATGCGGAAAATGAAGGTAAAGATGCGAAAAAGATTTCATTTTAAAGGAATTTTTAGGATCTTTCTCGTGATGTAAATTTTATAACCCTCAAATTTTTATTTCAAATGCAAACTTTGAAAAATTTACAAAAATAGCTTAAAAATTTAATTTTAAAAAATCCAAAGAGAATTTTTCAAAAACCTTTCTTAGTGCACCTCTACACTATAAGAAGAATCGCCATGCAAAATTTCAGCCCTTTAGGTCCAGTGGTTTTGTCCAGTCAGTTACGGAACTGTTTTTATATATAGATACTAGCTGAAAATCCGCACTTCGCTATGGAGTACATTCAAATTAAATACAAAGATCAATGTATACACTTAATGCCAATATATATATATATATATATATATATATATATATATATATATATATATATATATATATATATATATATATATATATATATATATATATATATATACATTTATAATAAATACGACGATCAATGTATACAATTGATATAAAAAAAACAAAATATATATTTATAAAAAAATCGTAAGGGATATTTTTATAGACAAAATAATGTAGAAGAAAATATTCAAATTAAATGTAATAGGACATAATAAAGAATATAGTACAGTTAATATAGTACAGATTGAGGAACATAATATCTTTTATTGGATTTTAATATTTTTTTGGATAATGTCCAATCGTCTGCCGCATCAGCAAGAAAAAAATATTTTTTTGTCTATTTAGTTGTTTTTTACGTCACGATATATTTATTTAAATTACCAGAAAAAGAAATTACGTGATCAGCATTTAATAAATTGAATTGTAAAAATTAATCTTTAAAAATTCACCAAAAATCTGAAAATGGAGATAACGATTCGAAAAATATCTCATTATAAAGGAATTTGTATGATATTTTTTGTGATATAAATTTAATAATCCTCAAAGTATTATTTTAAATGCAAACTTAAAAAAAGTTACTAAAACAGCTTAAAAATTTAATTTAAAAAAATTCTAAGAAGAATTTTCAAAAACATTTCTTAGTGCACCCCTATACTGTAAGAGGAATCGCTATAGAAAATGTCAGCCCTTTAGGTTCAACGGTTTCGTCTGTGCGTTGTATGTCACTCAGTCAGTCAGTCAGTGAGTCAGTTACGGAACTGTTTTATATATATATATAGATATATAATGGAAAGAGAAAAGCTGTAAGATAAATAGATATAAATACAGAATTATGTGGTCCACGTGCCTGCATATTCGAATATACAAAGACATTATCTATAAATTCATAAACCTAAGCGCATCCGCAGACACCCCGGGAATGCATATTCCCCGGCTTTACGACCCCAGATCCCGACGAGCGTGTTTACTCACAAAAGCGCCTGGAGTTCCCTAACAAACTACATCCCTTATTTACTCATAAAAGCGATATCGGGGACACCCCGAGTTCCTGTGCCGGGATGGATGAAGCCCTCTCAGACACCGTCTCCTCTT
The DNA here is from genome assembly GCA_907164885.2 of Dolomedes plantarius. NCBI lineage: Eukaryota > Metazoa > Arthropoda > Arachnida > Araneae > Dolomedidae > Dolomedes > Dolomedes plantarius. The sequence goes on along the minus strand of OU015502.1, from coordinate 18,786,389 downwards.
CCCCGAAACAACAACCCTCCCACGTAACAAGCCACGTTCTTCTGGCCGTATTACGCACGTGACTCATTCGCTACCACTTTATTCCAATTATGCCCAATAACTCACGGCCGCAGTTTTTTGGTCGTCCTCTCTCTCTCTCTCTCTTCCCATTCGCAGCTCGGTCCGTTTGTTTTCAATTGTTTGGCCCGCGCGTACGGGGAAAAAGTAGTGGATAGAAAAGGAAGAGGGTCTTGCTGTTTTCGATGCTTTTCCAGTACCTTTGCCGTTTCCGCGTGGGACGGTCGTCCTCTGTCGACAACAACATGCCGCTGCACAAACACGGGTCTGTGCTGTTGCAGTTTCTGCTGTTTGTTGTTTTGATGTGGCCGGCGGAAGCAAGGAACAACACCACGCGTTGGAAGTATAGAGGTGAGTCTCGGAACAGACTTGCTTGAGTAATTGTTTACGTTATATTCTTGAAACTGAGAGTTAGGAAAGAGAATATATTTGTTTTGTTACGCATACGGTAGACGGGTACGTCGGAGATTGAATATAAACAAAATTATTAGAACGGAGAGTGAGTAAAATCGTAAAAAATTGTTTTAAAAAATAATTCTTATTTCAAAAACTAAATCCACATTCTTTCTATAACACAATGCATCTGACTATCTGTAATATATATATATATATATATATATATATATATATATATATATATATATATATATATATATATATATATATATATATATATATATGTATGTATGTATGTATATGTATATATATATATATATATATATATATATATATGTATGTATGTATATGTATATATATATATATATATATATATGTATGTATGTATATGTATATATATATATATATATATATATATATATATATATATATATATATATATATATATATATATATATATATATATATATATATATATATATATGTGTGTGTGTACAGGGAAATTTCCCTATGGGGGGTCGGTTATGATTACAAAGGAAAGTGGTCGTTTTGAGGGGTGGCCGTCGTATTGCAGTAGAGGTCTAGAGAAGTTTCACTATATATATACTCATATAATTCATATAATCGTATAATTATAATCTATTACAGATTGACTGATTGAGTGACTGACTGTCAGACATTGCACAGACCAAACCGCGGGACCTAAAGGGCTGAAATTTTGCATGGCGATTCTTCTTATAGTGTAATGGGTGCACTAAGAAAGATTTTAAAAAAATTCTTAGATTTTTTTAAATTAAATTTTTAAACCGTTTTAGTAACTTTTTTTAAGTTTGCATTCAAAATAATAATTTGATCGTTATGAAATTTATATTATCACGAGAAAGATCCTAAAAGTTCCTTTAAAATGAAATCTTTTTTGAATCTTTACCTGCATTTTCTGATTTTGGGGGAATTTTTAAACATTTATTTTTAGAATTTAATTTATTAAATTCTGATCACGTCATTTCTTTTTCTAATACTTTAAATTAATTTATCGTCATGTGCATAGCAACGGAATTGACAAAAAAAATAATTTTTTTCTTCCTAATTGCTGAAGACGATTGGCCATTGTGAAAAAAAAATATTGAAATACAGTAAAAGATGTGTTCTTCAAACTGTACTGCATTAACTGTACTAGATTATTTAGTATGTTCTAGTAGATTTAATTTGAATATTTTCTTCTACAGTATTTTGTCTATAAAAATTTCAATTGCAATTTTTTCATAAATATATTTTTCTTTTTTTTTTACTTCAATTGCATACATTGATCGTTGTATTTAATTTGATTGTACTCCGTATCGAAGTTCGCGTTTTCAGCTAGTAATAATATGATTATGCAATTCACATAATTATTGTACTTCATATTATCATACATATGAATTGATATATATATATATATATATATATATATATATATATATATATATATATATACCTCTTACCAGATAATCTCATTTTCTATGCATTTGTTTAAGAAAAATTGCATAATGCATAAAGCAATTATGTTAGAACAACATCAAAGAAATAAAAACTAGACAGGGTAGGAATGAAATAAATTTTATACAAACAATAATGTGGCAGAAAATGTCCAAAATAAACTACTTTTATGCGAAGGAAATAACTGTTTGCTACAACTAATAAAACTACGCGTTGAAACTAAAAATAAACCCAAAGGATGAAGACTGAACTAAGAAAAAGCTTCCCCCCTTCCTATCGTTCCTTCACTCTGCATATAATTAATATATATATATATATATATATATATATATATATATATATATATATATATATACATACATATATATACATATATATACATATATATACATATATATACATATATATATATATATATATATATATATATATATATATATATATATATATTTATTTATATATATATTTATATATATATTTATATATATATATTTATATATATATATATATATATATATATATATATATATATATATATATATATATATATATATATATTTATATATATATATATATATATATATATATATATATATTTATATATATATATATATATATATATTAATTATATAGGTAGATAGATAGATCTCTTTAATTTTAGAAGGTTTTTAAAAAGTAACCGGTGATATAGAAAATTCCATAAAATGTGATGGTTAAAGCAGAATTTTTTTATGCTTACACACTTCAGTGAATCTACAGATTCACGTATAATAAACATATAGACTCAACTGTTGATCGCATGGGAATTTCTTTTTTCATAGCATTTCACTACTATCTTTGTTTCGAGATAATTTGACTTTTATCATACTTACTGTGCATATAATAAAAATGATTCAGAAAAATTGCATAAAGCATAAAGCAATTATGTTAGAACAACATCAAATTCATCAATGATTTGAATTAAAATTATTTCGTTGAGAAGATTAATGTATTTCGCTATAGGACGTTTGTTTTTGTTGGATGGTCCCTTAAAATTGACCATGCTTAGTACTATCAAGCATTTTTATGAAGGCAATTCTTTACATGTTTACATGTTACATGATTAAATGTTACAAGATGATACAAATAATACAGTCGAACCTCGTTATAATGAACTTCTAGGGACCAAAGTTTTTGTTCGCTTTATCGGAACCGTTAAGAAATATCCTAGAGTTCACAAAATGTCAAACTCATTAGTTTCAATGTATATTTATTAATGTTATATTAAAAAATGATAAAATCTATAAAAATAATAATTAATAAAGTATATTGATTACATTAAACTCACACAATAATAATTAAATTACGAACAATAGGAAAACGAAGGGACCAAAATTTTCATTCGTTATATCCGTGAGTTCGTTATATATGGGTTCGACTGTATAATGGTCTGATGATACAAGCTGGACAGCGAACTAACTATTTTAAAAATCAGCTAAACTGCTCTGGCCGGCCTCCCCTATTCGGTGGGTACCCTTCTAAACGGCCATATTTGTTCAGAAGAGGTTCAATTCATTCCATAAAGCCAGGAGATGGCCGAATGGCTAGGGAGCTGACGTTCGCTTCAGGTCATGTGGGTTCGAGTCTCGCTGTTGGCGTGGATGTTTGTAGCCGTTCAGAATCGCCTTTAAACTGTAGGTCCCGGTCTAATTATCCCTCGTGTGGGGTCACTTATTTAATATAATTTTATATCTTACTGGACAGTATTAGAATCCCTTAACAAAAAATATTTAAGGCTCTTGTATAAGTGCAACTAATCAATGTTCTTACTTCTTTTAATAAAGGTAATGCTGGAATGGCTTACCTTTAAGATCATCTGAATAATACTTGAATAATATGTCAACACTAAAAAATTTAGTTCTATGCATATATCCTTAAAATGCATTTAATAATGGACATCATTTTAACACATAACTGTTCAATTCATGACACACCGAATAACCCTTCGGAATTAGGTTTTACAAAATGAATAATTGACTGCAAAATGTCAACGGCTTGAACAATAATCGGTGCAGAATCTTTAACAAAAAACAATAAACGGAATCGCATCCAACGTAACGATTTTTGAATTCTTACATGACATTGCTTGGAATCGAATATACACCACAACAGAACAGTAAAACATTTCTTAGCCATTTTCTCGCCATTACGCAGAATCGAATGTGCAACAACAACAGAATAAAACACATTTTTGCTTGAAGCAAGAAAAAGTTACATAGTGATGCCATCTATTGACGACAAACACAATTAGAATACAATTTACAAACAATATGATGAATAAAATGAAACAATTATTATAATGAATTATTTAAAAATAAAAATAAAAAAAGTAAACCTTTTATGAAGACTGAACACTTCGTGTAGCAAAAAGTTGACCGTAGCGCTCAAAACCAAACCAAGCCAAACCACTCCATAGAGATAATGTTCTTTTACATCTTTTCCCCGACCACCCCACAAAACGGTCACGTTTTTTCTGGAACCATCTCTGGCCGCCATAGCGTAGTTTGACTGCATAACTATTTTTAATTTATTTGTGTCAGAGACTAAACTGGTACAAAAGTAGAAAAATCGCCGAAAATGAAATCGACCGGTAACTGCCATATAGAATAAAATACCTTGGCTTTATATATTTAATTGATTTGCTCTGACTCTATTCTGACCCTTTTATGAGTTTAATTGATAGGTTTGTAGGATAACACACACCAGATCCTTTCACGCAAGCCCGAATCAGCGAAAGTTTTAACTGTGAGTTTCACTGGGACTTTATTTCCCCCCAGAGTGCGATGGGGAACATAAAAGTAAAGTTTTTAATTTGTTTTTGATCGCCGAGTTGTGATCTGGAATGCTCCTGAAATCCGCCAAGCATGATAATGGCTTAGTATTTGCTAGCCATTAAAAGAACTGGCGAATTTTGTAGCATGTTAAATAATTGCCTGATAAAGTGTTCACCACACCAAGATAAACTAAACATACATACATACATACATACACACACACACACACACACACACACACACACACATATATATATATATATATATATATATATATATATATATATATATATATATATATATATATATATACATACATATATATATATATATATATATATATATATATATATATATATATATATATATATATATATATATATATATATATATACATACATATATATATATATATATATATATATATATATATATATATATATATATATATATATATATATATATATATATATATATATATATATATATATATATATAATATGTGTTTGTGTGTGTATTTAATATAAGTGTTGTTCCTTATGAAAAGAAAAGACAAAACCTTTGTGTTCGAGGAATAAACAGGAAATCCAACGTAAATAAAGCACAAATAGCAGTAAGGTGCAATTTTGCATACGGCCCTTTCGAAACGTTTAGAAGCTCCTTTGCAGGTTCGAAACGGCCGTATGCAAAATTGCACCTTACTGCTATTTGTGCTTTATTTACGTTGGACTTCCTGTTTATTTGTCCTTATATTCAGATAATATGCAACGAGTAAAATCAGTTAAATTCTTCCATATTTGTAGGAATTTCGTTTAAGTGAATAAAAATTAATATTTACAAGTAATGTTTTAACTTCATATATATAAAAAGGAAATCATCATACTTCCCACTTTGAAAACTATTACGAAAAACCTGCATATTTTTAACGCACATTCATTTATATAAAAATAGTGAGGTATTTCAAATTGCCTTAAATAATTGAAATTTTGTTTTAAAGTTCGAAATTGAAAGCTTGTATACTTTTTGGCGCATTAAACTGTGACTCTATTTGCATATTTTATTTCCATCTTTCAGCACGGAATTGCTTTAAATATGTCCTTCAGGAATATTTTTTTAAGTTAAAAGACCTTTGATGTGAAAAATTAATTTTTGCAAATTTTTTTTATAAAGGTAAAAGATTTTAATTCTTAAATTTTACGTCATACATATTAATAAAGAAATAAAAATCTGACGTAAACTATATATATATATATATATATATATATATATATATATATATATATATATATATATATATATATATATATATATATATGTGTGTGTGTGTGTGTGTGTATGTGTATATATATAATAAATAATTTTATTGAATAAAAGGATCCTTTCGTTCGTACAAACAAGACCTTAAAATGTTTTCCACCGTCACATATCTTAGCACTGTTCACTCGGGCAGCGCATGTGAATGTTAGCTCAACAACTGCCACGATTTATAGCATGAATAAAAAGTGCATGCTAGGTGTCTTAAATTATGCACGAAGGAATAAACAATAGCCGAGCGAGATGAAAAAAATAAAATAAAAGAACGAATACAGATATACAAATAAAATAAATTTAGAATCCCAAGTTGACATCAGTTGACCTTGCCGTCCGTATAAACACTCGAAATAAAAAATGAATTGTAAAACATCATGTCCCATTGTATCGGATTTCGACGTATGGTAGGGAACGCGGTAGTATTCCGTATTTTAAACAACATATATATATATATATATATATATATATATATATATATATATATATATATATATATATATATATATATATATATATACTAGAAGGTAACCCGTCATTTTGACGTCATAATACTCATAATGACGTCATAATGGAAAAAGTATGTGGAAGTTAAAATATATCCCGAATTATCTAACACTATTGCATTTAATCCACAACTTGTAAAAGCAAACCCTTTCATTATTCTTTATTTATTTAGTGTTTCATGCCATTGGAGTAGTAGACTGCCATCTAGTTTTTTACAGCTCACTACTCCATATGAATACTTGAGCTACTTGATTCATTCACATTCAAGTTTGTTTACTTTCAGAATTCATCACAAAAGTAAATAGATTTTTAAAAACTGTTGAATATACAGCTAAAAACTTCCAATTTTTATTAGTTCTGAATGTTTTATAGAAAAATAGACTGAACAAACGTGATTTGATGGAAAAAATATTAGTTTTTAGGTAATAAAAACTTCTGATCCACATCTGAAATAGAAATTAAGCCTAACCGGCCGTTTGTTTACTGAGGGCTTCAATTGAAAGATGAGTACAGACCGGAAGTGTTATACAGACACAACGGCTATTATGTATAATATATATATATATATATATATATATATATATATATATATATATATATATATATATATATATATATATATATATATATATATATATATATGTATGTATATATATATTTATATATATATGTATTGTTTATCCCATCTTACATAAACTGTCTATCTATAGGCACTTTCAAGTATTTCTTACTTCAAAACAGAATTTTTAATAAATTTAATTGCATTTATCCGCATTCACGCAAACTCTGAGTCTTATAATTCAGTCGTTCACTTTTCAAATGGGTCAAGGTGGGTCCAGGACACAAAATTCTTCATATATTTGAAAAATATTTTATTGCATTAAATAATTTTCTGTTCTACCACGCTTAAAATGACTTTTAAATCATGTTTTTAACTTAATTAAAACAGGAGATATTAATTTTTTTTGCAACATTCTAATGGCAAACAATCTTTGTTTAAACCCTCAAATACGTTTTTCTACATGATAGGTTTTTTCACTATTTCTCGCAATGAAATTGTTATAAGTTAAGAACCTTTAAAGATAAATGGTTCAAACTTGGAACAAGTCTTTTTCAATAATTTTCTTTTAATTTAGATTCAGCAAATTTGGAAAAAAAAATATTTGATTTTGAACATATGATTTTTTGAATATATGTTGCATCAGTTGTTTTGAAATTTTTCCTCTAAATACTTTCAATTTTTCTTTAAATTAATATTTAAAAAATGCTGAATGAAAATTAAAACTTATATATTTCTGTTTAATTAAATGAAAAAATATTGAAATTCTGCAATTAATATTACGACTTATAGCGATTTTAAACTAATCCCACTCTTTAGAAAAGATTTTAATTTTAATTTTTTTTAAAAACTTAATGAGAAGTTTTATGACGGGCTTATTTTACATATTATCTGGTTGACTATCACAAAAAAAATTCATAATTTTAACTCAATAAAAAAAATTATAATAAGTACACAAAAATGTGGAGAAAGGTGATAAGACAATAGACATTGGTTTTTAAAATGTCGCTAAAAATATATATTCAGATAAACTTTATTGAACATATTACTGTAGTTGGATCTTTTATCTGAAGATCTATAAGGTAGATATCCTGGTATTAAACGTCATTATCATTATAGTATTTGCGAGATCAAGGGACTTATCTTTTTACTGAAGAAAAAAAAATAAATAATTGTTTAATAATTCCCAAATACTTACTTCTTTGGCAGTTAAACTGTCACTAACTCATTTCTTTTACGTTGTTTTGTGCTGAAACAACACTGAATAAATTTCCCATTATCATCAATTACTTTTTCTGTGTTGAATGACATTCAGCGATTTTCATTAAAGTATGGACTAAACTTTATTAACTTCAAGATAAATTTATCTATTATTCGGTGATGAAAAATAAATTTGTCACTGAGTGATGTTTATCCATATTATTTGAGAATTTTATTAGGAATGCAAAAAGCCCAACAAGTGCATTGACAATAAAATTTCAAAAAGTGGGCTTAACCGATTTGTCTAGAGAATAGCACAATTATGAGTACAATTAAAAAGAAAATTATAAAGGAGAAAATTTGTCTCTTGGGCACCAGAACTGAAAAAAAAAACTCATATGTTTTAGAAAAGTAGCTGATTACCCACATAAACTGCCGATACAATCTCAGCTGAACATTATCATTTACCCATTGAGGGGCGCTGTTTGCACAGAGCAAACGCTTAAATTTCTCCCTTCTTTCACTTGCATTCAATGTATTCCATTTAAATGAGCAGAAAACTGGCTATTGCTGCCACCTCTTATCAGTTTAAAGAACTAAAATCATCTTACATTCTTTAATAGGAAAAAAAAATTTCAAGATTTTTTAGGTTAAAAAAATCCGGGAAAAAATCTACATCGTACGAACGATGCAGGTTGTTGCCCCGGAAAGGGTAAAACAACAATTTCAAACAAAACAAATGTGATCCATTTAAGCAGTTTTTAACCCTTAAACTGCATGAAAAGATGGAACTTCTGATGAATCAATAAACTACCGCAAAACGTAATCGAAGTTTATTTTAAAGTAATAAACTAATTAATTTCATCCCGAGGCAAAATTAAATACCCCATGTTATTTAGGAGAAGATCTAAATTATGAATGATGCATGTTAATGAACGAAGCGTGCTGCCCGCACAGTATGTGATTGAATGATTTAAAGGGGTTTATATTTTAAAGAAATAATAAACCTATTTGGAAAGGTTTTAGAACTCCTAGATTATCGAGAAACTGAGAGGTCACAGTGTAAATGATAAGTTTTCTTTAATTTGTACCATATTTGTACTTTCACGATTTCTAGCACCGAATGTTGGTGAATCATGCATTATAAACTTAAACGATTTTCTTATTTCTTTGTACTCATCTTACTGTTAACAGCTGAAGGTAAACAAACGAAAGTTTGTTAGTGAACAGACACGGGGACGGGCTGATCTCACGAAATGAGCGTAGCAGGAAATCGCGACTGATACCGATGGACGCGGACGGACCGAGACGCGTGCATTGATGTCATACTCAACTTTCGAAACTTTAAACTTTTTTAATTATTAAATTAAAACTGCCGAACTGAAAAGAAGCGGACAAAAGAAAAAAGTTGACAATCCGGGTGGTCCAGCTCCTTTCCGTTTCGCAAATTTCCACTATTTTCATGCATGCAAAATTCAACTTTTCCGTCCACCAATCGATAATTTTTTTTATTTTCATGTGTTCTACAACTCTTCATCTTAAGGATATATACATTTTTATAAAGTTAATAATGTTTTTCATTGCAAACGAAGGTTTTTTCCCAAAGCAGTTTTCCGCATTTCACGAAATCGACAATTTTGATGGACAAATTTTTCTGTGCCTATTAATGTCAATTTTACGATTTATCGGCATTTGCTAGATGTTCAGCTTCCAAAATATAAAAAATGCATTTAATTTTAAAAAATGTTATCATTCTAAAAAAACGTACTTAAAATTCACTTTTGAAATTTCCTGCGCTGATCGCTATAGTATCTTAATGTAAATGAATGCCGAGATCATAATTTTTCTACTTATTATTTTACTCACTTATAATTCCAGCAAGTTCGTAAAATTTGTTTCTAATTTATGAGCAACTGATGAGGATTCTTCCGCCACCAATTTTGAATTCGTCAGAACTGTTTTTATATTTTTTAAGCACTATTTCCCCCCCGCCCCTGAGATTTAATAATTACATTCGGCCAAAAGGAAAAATTATTAGTTGAGATCGAGTCATTTAATAATTGAAATCCAGAAATAATTTTAAAGTGCTAGAAATAATTTTAGTTTTAGGAAATGAGAAGTGAAAACCTTTAGAATTTTTTCTAATTGAATGAATTTTTTCTTTAAAAAGCAAAATTTGAGAAAAAGGCAAACACCCAAATTCGAAAAAGATAATTTTAAATAATTATTTCATTTTTTAAAAATTCTAATACATTTTAAAGTGATTTAACAGTTCTTAAACTTTAAGAAATAAAACCATTTCATTTTAAATCGAAAAAGCAACACATCGGGTTGCCACTCAGCTAGTCTAGAATATATATATATATATATATATATATATATATATATATATATATATATATATATATATATATATGTATGTATGTATATATATAAATTTCAGCATTCCAAAAGACCTCCTCTTTGGAATATTATTTACAATTAATATAAAAATTTCACATTAAGAAACTTCGCCTATTGTTCATCTATAACGAAATTTTTTTAAATTTACAATAACAATTTATTATAAAACAATTATCAAATTATGAACATTTCGAATAAAAGGATGAAGAATAATCAATAAACCTTCTAATGGATCAATGAACTACCGTAAAATTTACAGCAAGTATATTTTTATGTAATAGACTAATTAACTCGTTCGCGAGAAAATTCACATACTCCGGGTTCTTCGAGTAGAAGATGCAAATTATGGATGAGCCATGCTAATGAAGTGTGTAAACTTCACTGTGCGCCGCTGAATGATTTAAAGAGGTTTATATTTATTATAAAGGGAATCATAAATCCAATCGGAAGGTTTTTGAACTCTTAGATTTCTAATAAACTGAGAGGTAACAATATAAATGATAAGTATTCTTTATTTTGTATCATAAGAATTTCTTTTGTACCATATTCGTACTTTCACGATTTGAAGTACCGAATGTTGGTAAATAATCTATATAAATAAAAGAAAAACTTTGACGGTCGGTCGGGCAGGAAACAATTCTGGGTAGATCATTTCTGGTATGGCATCCGTTACGAAATTCGACCATGTTTGAAAACGTCGAAATCGATTTTTTTTGTTTTGTTTTTTCATGGAAGTATATAAAAGTTTCATATTTGCAAAGAGCTTTAAAAAACTGATATTTTTTTCTGCGTACACTTATTCTGTTACTTTAATAGTTTTAGACGTATTTCAATTCTAAATGCATAATTCACCGAACAAAACTTAAATGCCGTGTTTTAACATGTAAACTCAGCGTGGTTCATTCACAGCTTGATTCTCACTAAAAGGTGAATCACTAAAAAGAAATGTTTCATCGTGTGTCTAATTTTTAATTATTTTTTCTATTTTTCATTCTTTTAATTCAAACGTTTTAATCAAAAAGAGATCATTTGAAGATTTACTGATTTTTTGGCAATTAAAAGTGAAAAAAAAATTAAATGTAAAGGAACTATGATTCGAATGTCAAGTGATTCGAAAGCTGGGCGAAGCCCGGCCAGTGTATAATAAACCTAAAAGATTTTGTTATATATTTGCGCTCATAATATATATATATATATATATATATATATATATATATATATATATATATATATATATATATATATATATATATATATATATATATATATATATATATATATATATATATACATATACATATATATATATATACATATACATATATATATATATACATATATATATATATATATATATATATATATATATATATATATATATATATATATATATATATATATATATATATATATATATATATATATATATATATATATATATATATATATATATATATATATATATATATGTGACGGTCATGGTATTACGCCCGCTATAATGGAAGATGTTGCAGTCATATATAATCATTTAGTTGAATTTCAGCGTAGTGGAAGTCAGCTCAAGAGTCAAACACACACAATAATCCTTTTTGATATATTTATTATTTCTTTCAACTTCTAGATAACCTCCTCTCCAACATCGCGCACACCGTAGCGTCCGCCCTGCTCAAACGCGGAGCAGTCCTAACGTGTGACTGGTGTCATTGAAAAATCGTCTCGGTCTGCTTAAATTACCTATTGTCTCAAAAGTTTCTAAAACTACTGCGCGTGCTCATGACGTCTGCGCCGGAGATGGGGAATGGTCGCGGCGAAGTTTGATACTATATTTAGATTCTCAAGAAGGGAATTTCCCTCCTTTAGGATTGAGAATTGGCACGTTTCGAAATACGATAATTAATGAGATTTAATTCTATAAATTTGATTATTCTGAAGCTCCCCTGTAAATTGTTTAATTATTATACTTTTTCTAATTAATCCTTAACTAACTAACTAACTAACTAACACACACACACACACACACACATACACACACACACACACACACACACACACACACACACACACACATACACACACACACACACACACACATATATATATATATATATATATATATATATATATATATATATATATATATATAAATTCAAAATTACAGAAAAACTAATCTTTGTAATATTATTTACAATGAAATTATATGTTTCACAGGAAGAACAATTATCTATTGTCAACCAATAACGAAAATCTTCTTACCTTCAATAACAATTTACATCAAAACAACTGTCAAATAAAGAGATTTTTTTGCATAAAATTGGGAAAAACAATCAATAAGTCTCCCGAAGAATCAATTAGCTACCGTAAAGTTTAATGGAGGTTTATTTTTAAGTAATAACTAATTAGTTCGGTAGCGAGGCAAACTTAAATACTCCGTGTTCTTGAAATAGTAGATCCGATTTATGGATGAGTCATGCTAAAGAAGGATGTATTGTGACCTCTGCGTGTGTCTGTGAATAATTTATACGTGTCTACATATTAAGAATATAATAACCTCGTAAGGAAAGGTTTTGAACTGTTCGATTTCTGAGAAAACAAAGAAGTTACATTATAAGTAATTAGTAATTTGCACAAGTTCTTTTGAATCAGAATTTTCCATTCACGATTTCTAGTTTCATATACGGACGAACCCCGTTATAACGAACTTCAAGGGACCAAAAAATTTCTTCGCTTTATCCGGTGGTTCGCTATGTTCGAATCGTTAAGAAAAATGCTAGAGTTCACAAAATGTATAACTCATTAGTTGCAATGTCTATTCAATAATGATGTATTAAAAAATGATAAAATCTATTAAAAATGACAATTTATTAATTAAATCGACTATAATCGATTACACGAAACTAACACAATACTAATTAAATTATGTATAATAGGAAAACGACGGGCCAAAAATTTTCGTTCCTTATGTCTGTGAGTTTGTTATATACCGGGTACCCTATAATACGGTTCGACTGCATATATATATATATATATATATATATATATATATATATATATATATACACCGGGTGGTCATAAAGAAACTTTACCGATATATGGATCTCTTGCGGCCGTTCCGTTCAACCTATCGAGATGAGATTTCAGATGTAGTTATTTAGAGGTATGGCCTCAGAGTTTTGAGAACGACAACACAGTGACGCTCACGGTTACGGTTATAAATATAGAAACTCGAAATTTTCAAATAGCAACGCCCACTTTTTCCTGTCGCAAAATGCTCAGCGCATGCCATAAAACTGACGCGTTATGCACGCGAAAGACAGCTCTGCGAACGGCCAACAAAGACACGATAGGCACGGAGGAAATTTGCATATGACAGAGGCTAAAATACAATCACAGAACGCCGTTCGCCAGAGTCAGCGTAGAAAACCGATAAAAAGCTCTCTGGTCGTGTTTTTGTTAGCCATTCGCAGAGCTGTTTAGTGAGTGCATAACACGTCCGTTTTTTGAAATACACGTACAATTCCAACGTTTTTCGGGTTTCCGCATGCGCTGAGCATTTTGCGACGGGAAAAGGTGGGCTTTTTCTTTTGAAAATTTCGAGTTTCTATACCTATAACCGTAACCGTGAGCGTTACTGTGTTGCCTTTCTTAGAATCCTGAGCTCATACATCTGAATAACTATATCTGAAATCTCATCTCGATAGGTTGAACGGAACGGCCTCTAGAGGTCCATATATAGGCAAAGTTTCTTTATGACCACCCTATATATATATATACACACACGCTTTCATCTATATATATATATATAGAATTTCTTTAAAAGTAATCCGTTGAAAGCGTGATCCCAACCCCTGTTTCAGTTATCCAGCATTTATGCAATATTTAATTTAATATATTTTTAATTTAATCTGTTATATATATATATATATATATATATATATATATGAATATGTATATATATATATATATATATATATATATATATATATATATTATATATATATATATATATCTATATATATATATATATATATATATATATATATATATATATATATATATATATATATATATATACACAAAGATTTGCATAGCACAAACCTGCAAGTTGTAATATTATTTACAACTAAAACGTACATTTCTGACCATGAAGAAATTTTTGTCTATTCTTTATAAATAGCGAAAATTTTTTCTTATGTTCAATAACAATTTCCAACAAAACATTTATCAAACAAAGAAGTTTTTATACATAAAAAAAATAAGAAGAATGATGAATGAATCGCTTTCTTGAATCAATAAACTACCTCAAAATTAACTGAAGTTTACTTTTCAGGAATAATCTAATTAACTCGGTCACGATGCCTACTTAAATATTCCGTGTTCTTGAAGAGAAGATCTAAATTATGGATAATGCATGCTAATGAATGAAGTGTGCTACCCTCTCCGTCCGCCTGTCAGTGATTTAAAGGGGTTTACATTTTAAGGAAATAATAAGCCCATTAGGAAAGGTTCTTGAACTCTTAGATTTCTGAGTAATTGAGAGGTAGCAGTATAAACGATGAGTAATTTGTTCAGTTTCTTTTGTTTCATAAATTTATCTTCACGATTCCCTGTATCCAATTCTAGCTGAATAACCGTACTTCGCATTCAAATTAAATACAACTGTCAATGTATGCAATTAATGGTAATAAATAAATATATATATATATATATATATATATATATATATATATATATAAAGTAGTAACGGATATTTTAACATTATATATATAGAAATTAATGTAGAAGAAGATATTGAAATTCAATAAAATGGTCAATGTATGTTTAATATCCATAAAACGTACTGATTTGAATTAAATTCTTAAAAAACTTCCATCTCAACGAGTCTAGTGGTTCGATTTTATCTCTTACCGTATTTTAATATATTTTTGTCAATTTATTTCGTACTTTTGCCCGTGACGCAAAATAAATTTAAATTATCAGAAAAAGAAAAGGAACCACGTGACCAGTATTTAATAAATTAAATTCTAAAAAAGGAATTTTTAAAAATTCATCAAACATCAGAAAAAGGAGGTAAAGATTCGAAAATTATTTCATTTTAGAGGAATTATTTGGATCTTTCAAACTAACTCTCAAATTATTCTCAAATAATTCTCAAATTATTCTCAAGTAATTCTCAAATTATTATTTTAAATGCAAACTCTAAAGAATGTTACAAAACCAGCTTAAAGTTTTAATTTTAAAAAATCCAAGAAGAATTTTTCAAAAACCTTTCTTACACTATAAGAAAAAATGCCATGCAAAATTTCAGCTGTTTAGGTCCAGCGGTTTGGTCTGTGCGTTTTCTGTCAGTCAGTCAGTTACGGAACTTTTTTATATAGAGAGATTATTAAATCATGTATAACAAGCCTTGAAAAACATTTAGTCGTAATATTATTTAAAAAAATATTCTATTCAAGTTGCCTCACCATTTGATTTTTTTCATTAGATAAATTTAAGAACTTGGCTCGTTTTATGTGTTGCATTTTCTTTTCTTAAGAACGTTTTAGTTAAATCACGTGACTTTCTTAATTATGGGATATGCAGAAGCAAACATTAGTAACCACCTGCACGTTTGGATATTTTATACTTTCAATCTCCCTTTGATAGCTGATTATTAACTTTGTTTTTAAATAACTTAGTTTGAAAATAAAGGGCTAAATTTTTCGTAATGATAAATACCAGGGCAAAAAAATATTCCACAAATAGAAGAGGTGGTATGTCGTAAGAAGTTTGTCAAATGGTGATATTTCATTAATTACATTATCAGTAGTATAAGTAATCACCTGCACGCTTGCGTATTATGCGTTTTTACAAACTTATTTCGACAACTGATAATTAACTTTTTTGCAACTTTAAGTTATATCAATATCTATAATTTTTTGTAGATCTAAATACAGGGTGATTTTATTAAACTGACACTACTCAGAGCCATCTGTAGCGCGATCTATCAACCAGAATTCAACCAATTAGAGGAACTAAGTACGACAAGGGAAAGAGTTTCCGTGAAAAATAAAAGGCTCTAGAAGTCGCCGATAGGGGGAAATATGGCGCTGTTGTTGTCGGCGCACAAGACAATTTGTACAAAATGCAAGTAAAACATCAAAATGCAAATTTACGACTACGTAGTCGACAGAGACGCCAGTATTTCGATCTATAAAGATAAGGGGTGAATACCAAAAAAGTTGTAATAAGAAGACAAATCAATAAGAAAAATATTTCTCTAGAACACCGCTTTATTCAGCAAAGTCACTTCTTCCTCCTTCAATGTGACCACCATCCTGGTGGATGGCACACTGTATCTGAACACTACTTTCTGAACGGCCGAGCGTAACATGTCGCCAGTTATGTTCATCGCAGTCCGGGATATGTTGGCCGTTAGGGCCATCAAATTAGAAACAGCACCAAGATACGTCTTGGACTTTAAATAACTCCACAGAAAGAAGTCACATGGGTTAGGTCTGGGGAGCGAGGTGGCCATGCAAGTGGAAAAAAGCGACTGATGAGCTTTTCTTCTGTAAAACAATGGCGCACCGAACAGATTCCGCACCGATCTTTATAGCTCAAAATAATGGCGCTGCTGTTGACTATGTAGTCATGAATTTGTATGTTGACGTTTTACTCTCGTTTTATGCTAATTCTCTTGTGTGCCGACAACAACGGCGCAATATCTTCCCCTATCGGCGAATTTTGGAACTATTTTTTTTCATGGATACTCTTTCCTGTGTCGTTTTTAGTCCCTCTATCAATTTGATGGTATTCCGGCTGATAGATAATGCTACATGTGGCTCTGAGTAGTTTCAGTTTAATAACAAATCCCCCTGTACAAGGGAAAAATAAATTTTTATAAAATGTTGAATTCGTAAGTTTTAAGTTGCGCGCGATAAACGATGCGACTTCATCAATTGCAGAATCCACATCGATTAACACTGGTAACCACCTCTACGTTTGAATACGCTTTTTTTTAAATCTTCGTTCAATATCTGTTAAGTAACTTGTTTTTATGCAACTTTAAGTTATATCAAATGAAGGGCTAAATTTTTCTTTGCAGTAAATATGAGTACACTAAAAAATTTCATGAAGTGAAAAATTTTTAAATTGTAAATTACGCAAGTTAAGATAGACGATGAGCTTTCACTAATCACAGAATAAACAGCAACTAACACTAGTAAACACCTCCACGGTTGCATATTCTGTATTTCCAATCTTAATTTCCATTTCTCATATTTAGCTTTGTTTCCAAGCAATTCTCTGTTATTTCAAATGAAAGGCAGATTTTTTTCTCAAATATATTGAAGGGTTGCAACATTTTTATTAGGCGAATAATTGGTATGTTTATATGTTGTGCATGTTTAGATTAATAAAAGACAGAATAGAACGGGAGTCTCACCTACAGCTTTTGTAGCCACAAATTACCTTCAATGTAATATGTTGTTCTTACCTATTAAATTTTTTTACCTGCGCTTCAAATCTTGGATTATGGAAGATATCTGGGATTATTGCGATATAAGGAGGTTTACATTTTAAGAAAATAGTAAACCCATTAGAAAAGATTTTTAAACTCTTAGGTCTATGATAAATTGAGAGGTAGTAGTGTAAATGATAAATAATTCGTGTTGTTTCTTTTGCTTCATCAATATATCTTCGTGATTTCCTATATCCAGCATCAATAAATAGTGTATAACAAGCTTTAAAAAATCCTTTATCTGTATTATTATAGATAATAGTCTAAATAAGTTACCTCCCCGTTTATTTTATTTCACTAGATTAATTTAAATCTTAGCTATTTATGGTTTTGTTATTTCTATTAGTTAGCCATTTCAAGGGGCAACAACCTCCAAAGTTTGCACGTTGTAGAATTTTCCCCCATTGTTTTTAACCTAAGAATTCTTTAAAAATATTCCAATAATGGTTGAAAGATGTTTTTACTTCTTTAAACTGATAACAGATGGCAGTACTAGCCATTTTTCTGCTCATTTAACTGGAATACATTGAATGCAAGCGGAAAAAAAGACTATATTTAGGCGTTTGCACTGTGCAAAGGGCGCCCCTCAAGTGTTAAATGGTGAGACTCCCAAAATTATAGAATGAACAACATCTAATAGAAGTAATCACCTGCGTGTTTGTATATTGTACATCTTCGGTCGATATCTTATAATTAATTTTGTTTCTAAATTACTGTACATCAAATGAAGGGCTAAACGTTCATCACGATACATACAAGGTCGCAAGAAATTTCATAAAACTAAGAATTGGTAAGTTGCAAGTTGTGCATATTTAGTCAAACTATGAGATTCATTAATTTTACTGAATCAACAGCATATAACACAAGTAACGACCTACACGTTTGTATATTCTGCATTTTCAATATTTATTCGACATCTGATAGTTAGCTTGTTTTAAAGCAACTTTAAGTTGTATCAGATGAAAGGCTTAGTCTTCGTCGCGATAAATACAAAGGCTTAAGAAATTTTTATTTTAAAAAAAGGTAAGTTGCAAACTGTACAAGTTTAGTTAAACGATAAGACGTTCTCGAAATTAAATAAACAGCTTCTAAATACATGTAACCACCCGTGCGTTTGCATATTCTGCATTTACAATATTCGACCGACCCTTGCGGTGCTATTGAAAACCGGAGCCGCACCTTCATCGCCCATAGCCTTCGGGACTTGACCTGATGGTACTTGTCGGTCAAGGGGCATCAGCTACAACAACAACAACAATATTCGTTCGATATCTGATACCTTAAAAGTTACTTAAAACAAATTTAGTTCTCAGGTCAGGGCCGAAGAGTGATAATAAAGAAAATGTAAACATGCAGGTGGTTACTCGTGTTAGATGCTGTTGATCCTACAGAGTGGTCACAATAAAACTTTGCCGATATATGGAGCTCTAGTGGCCGTTCCGTTCAACCGATCGAGATGAGATTTCAGACATAGTTATTCAGAGGTATGAGCTCGGGACATTGTGAACGGCAACAAAGTGACGCTCACGGTTACGGTTATAGGTACAGAAACTCGAAACTTTCGAATGGCAACACCCTCTTTTACCCGGATCAAAAACACGATCGGGGCGCAAGGAGGAAATTTTCATAAGACAGAGGCAAGACACCAATTACTGGTGACAACACAGATAGGTCAAAAGAACACTTATAATCGGATTACACATTTTCCACATGGGTGTCATCATCATGTTTTTGTTGGCCGTTCGCAGAGCTGTTTATTTGTGCGTGCATAACGAATCTGTTTTTTATGATACACGTGACGTTCAACGCTCTTCAGGATTTTCGCAAGCGCTGAGCATTTTGTGACGGGGAAAATGTGGGCGTTACCTTTCGAAAATTTCGAGTTTCTATACCTATAATCATAACCGCGAGCGCCACTTTGTTGCAGCTTATAGAATCCCGAGCAGATACCTCTGAATAACTATATCTGAAATCTCATCTCGTTCGTTTGAACGGAACAGCCGCTAGAGATCCATATATCAGCAATTTTTTTTCTATGACCACTCTATATATTTCAGAAATTCCCTTCGTTTAACTAGACGTTCGCAACTTACAACTTACCAATTCTTCGCTTATTAAATTTTTCTTCGACCATGAATTTACTTTATCGAAAATATTTTGCGATTTGTTTGAAATAAGTTTAACAAAGTCAATTTAAAACAAATTATTTCATATGAAGGGAAAAAACATTTCTTGAAAGTAAACTCAAGGTTTTAAACGTTTCAAATAAAGCGAAGAATCGGTAACTTCATGAGCCGTGCTTGTTTATATGAATAAAATGAAGAGAATTTTAAGTCTCACCCACAGCTACTGGAGCCACAAATTATCGCCGATATCGTGCGAAAACGAGTTTAAACATACGACCGTCATTTTGCGGCCCCCAAAGGCTGTTCTGCTGTTATGAAGCTGCAATGCGTATCAGGGTATGAAACTTAAAATTACTGGGTTCGCACGCCGAGCACAATGCAAAAACACCTACGGTCACAATTTTTTCTCCCCTTTTCAAAGACTGGCTTTCAGAGTCGGCAGATAACTGGAGAAAAAGGAATGAAATATGCGGCGATATTTATTATCAGGAAGAGAGGCGGCGCGCTTAAATAAATAAGATATTGTTTGCGGGACAATGTATCTGGGGAAGGAAAAAAAACGGCTGTGGACGGACAGTGAATTGATACGTGACAGAGACTGGCTAGAGAATCTATGGACTCCCCGTGTAATACAGTTATATTTTATAAGCGTCTCCGTGCGTGCATAATATGTACGAACAGAGTAGCACACACATAGTATATATTATATACTATGAGTATGTGAGTGGTTATCTGTGTATGTACATGTATATATAATATGCGTGTATATGTAAATATATTTATATATAGGAACTATATATACATATATTTATATATTTATATATAGGTATCACGGAGTGCACATGCGCACGCACCCGTGTTGCGACAATGTCTTAAAGATACTGTTCGTTTATCCAATGTTCAAAACTACTTTTTATTTTGGTACGCTAGTATAATACGCATCCTCAATTTTGAGGACTAAAATGTGAAAAAAGTGCGTTTAATATTCGAGATTTTACGGTAGTTTTTAAATACACTGGTGTGAGAAATTAAGAGAATTTGAGGACTTGGTCGATTATCTCTAGACCTATTGTACCGATTTTAATGAAATTTGATATGTACACAAATTGATACAAAACAAAACAAATAACCATGAATGATTGCAATACACACGCATGATCGTGCGTAACACTCGTTGGAGTCGGAAGGTATGAAACAGCAGTTGCAGAATAAACAAAAAAATGGTTAGTAGATGGGTTAATAGGGGGTATGGTCCCCTCTTACAGATATACAGATCTCGCAGCGTGATTTCATACTTGAAATAAGGTAGTTTATCATTTCCTGTGGCAATTGGTCCCACTCGTTCAGCGACGCTGTTTTCATTCCCTGGATGGTTCTCGGAGGGGA
>OU015502.1:18624756-18762256 GCA_907164885.2 Dolomedes plantarius | reverse complement strand
GAATTACTAACTAAACATAATTACATAGTTCATAATAATACTATATACTTACAGTCCAAAGGTGTACCACAAGGTGGAAATGCTTCAAGTATGCTAGCTAATTTATACTTATATTATTTTGAAATTAATAATATAGAAAATAGCAATTACAATATATTTAGATATATAGATGATATAATAGTAATTAATAAAAGTAATAACCCTATAGACTTAAATTTTTACCCTCCTAATTTGGAACTAATTAAAAGTAGCCATGATAATATTAATGCAAACTTTCTAGATATTAATATTAAATTAAGTACTCACAGTAAATTTACTTTTGACTTATACGACAAAAGATCTGACTATAATTTTAATATTGTTAAATTTCAAAATTATCTAACCTGTTTACATAAATCTGTTTTTAATAACATTATTGTAAATCAGTTAGTTCGTATAAATGGGCTATGTTCTAAAGACAATAGGATTAAGCATATTATAGACTTGAAAGCTGTGCTAACTCGTAATAATTACCCAGTAAGCCTATCCAAAAACATAATTGGTTGTTTTTGTTTTAATGAATAGTTTGTTCCGTTGCATTAATATGTTAAACATAACAATAGGTTAAAATAGAAATAACTACTAAAAATAAAAATAAAAGTAAAAATAATAAGTAAAATAAAATAATAATAAAATTAACTCATAGTAGTAATAATAATAAAAACTAAATAATTAAAGAATAATAGTCTTAAAATACGGTAAACTAAGTAAGTCTGTTACTGAGAATCCACTACCTCAATGGTTGCAAGTTTTATGACGTCAGTCATCTTGCGGTTACAAGTTCTTAACTTCCACTCTGACTAGCGCCAGGCTTGGTGTTCTTTGGTTAAGTACTTTTAATCAAACTTGATTCATTTATTAATCAATTCTTCTGTTAATAATGGATTGTACGGTGTCTGAGTGTGTTTATTTAATAGATCATACTCATCAGAAACAATCCATTGGTTTTTAGACAGTATTGACACCACTGATGAAGAAATGCTGTCAAAAACCTTATTCATACTTTTCTTTACATGTTGTTCGTTCCTGGCTGCAAGTAGTAGCTTTAGAGCTATTACTGGTTTTCCTCTTTCATCTTATTCTTATTTATATATATATATATATATATATATATATATATATATATATATATATATATATATATATATATATATATATATATATATATATATATATATATAGTAAAATGTCTATGCGCTACTCGATGAGACTACTTACAACGCTATCTAAAGGTAAATTTTGGAATGAACGATTCATCTGAAAAACAGTACGAGATACGGAAAAAAGTCAATTGCAAAGTTGTTCAGCATCATCGATGCAGTAAGAAAAGACACCTTGCGCGCATTAATACTCAAACCAGAATGCAAAAAATGACGACGCATTACTGATGCTTGTGCCTCCGTACACCTGAAATGTTGCACAATGTGCAGCAAGAAATCCAGTCAAGAGTGCAAATGTGTATAATGACTAATGGAGAGCATTTTCAGCAACATAAATAAATGATCCTGGAGATAGGGAAGTGTCTCACTCTCTTTCTTCCACTCTTTAGGACATGACAATTTTCGAAATCGTGACCAAAAAATGTTCCATTGTCTACATTCTGTTTCCAGGTGTCTTTTCTTACAAAATCGATGATGCTGAACAACTTTGTAATTGACTTTTTCCAGTTTCTCGTACCGTTTTTGATATAAAAACGCTCATTCCAAAATTTGCCGATAGATGACATTGTAAGTTGTCTCATCCAGAAGCGCATAGCCTTTTTACTATATCTAGATACGAACTTTATGGCCTAAGCTGTCACCTTTTAGAAGTTAAGTGAGGTGTAATGGATATAGGTGGGAACCCTGTATAACATAAAAATTATAGCCAGTTTGCAATAGTAATAATCCTACTGTGTACTTTATTATATACACAATTCGTAGAAAAATTCTCTTCTGAGATGGCAAAATGTTATTAGCCACTTTTCAGTTTTTCACATTCCGGATTCTCGTTTGCCGGTATTTTCACTTTTCTGTAACTACAGTAAGCAACAGCCAACTATTAATACATATATAACTATAATACACTGAAGTGCCACTGAATTAGGGATACCTACCTAGTAACGAGTTGGGCCTCCTCTGGCCTTGATAACGGCTGCCACACGACGAGGCATAGATTCAACAAGTTTCTGGAAACGTTCCACGGGAATGGCTTGCCAAATATTGGCTAAAGCTGTCCATAATTCAGTAAGGTTCTTTGGTGCTGTGTGATGGCCTTTCACGCCTTGTTCCAAAACATCCCAAAGATGATCAATAGCATTTAAGTCTGTTCTTCTAGGTGGCCAATTCATGACAGAGAAGTCAGAGGAATGCTCATCCAACCAGCCAGTAGCCAACCGGGACTTGTGAGAGGTACAGTTGTCTTGCTGGAAAACTCCATTACCGTGCGGAAAACATAACAGCATAAACGGATGGAGGTGATCACCCAGCAACTCTACGTACCGAATTGCATTGAGGGAGGTTGGTACACGCACCAAAGATCCCAAACTGTGCAACGAAAAACACCCCAGACCACGATTGATCCACCATGCCCTTGTACAGTTCCAGCCAGGCATGCAGGATCCATGGCTTCATGAGCCTGACGCCATATTCTCAGCCTCCCGTCGGCGTTAAGTAGTCGGAATCGAGACTCATCACTCCATGCTACTCGTTCCCAGTCCTCTACACTCCAGTCTCTGTGCTCTCTTGCCAAGGCAAGACGTGCAGCCCGATGGCGAGTATAGAGCAATGGTACTCTCGTATGTCGAAGGCTCCCGAAACCCATACGGGGAAGCGAGCGTTGCACAGTCCGTTTACTGACTGTACGACTCGCACCGTTATTAAACTGGGTGGCAATTTGAGCTAATATTTGGCTTCGCTGGCTACGTACAATACGCCTGAGCCGTCTCTCACCACGCACTGTCAAGGCTAATTGTCCTTTGCAGTTTGCCCGATCACTAGTTTTTTTTTCCACCATCCATGTATTCTTGGTATACTCTTGACACTATCGACCTTGAAAATCCTAGCTGTCTGACGATTTCGGAAATTGAATGGCCCATGCGTCTCGTACCTACGATTTGTCCGCGATCGAAGGTGGGGGCAAAGGTTTGCAGTTTTGAGTTTTTGGTATTTTACGAGCCTCCAGTAGATCCTATCGCCCCAAAAAGTCACTTGTATTGTAGTTGGGTATCTCCTCTACCTTCTATAAAATGATGAACTTTTTCCCGAAAGGTTTAGGCACCGAATTTGTAATTTTACCAAAACACCTGTTTGCGAACCTTTGTCCCAATCGGTGGGGCAAAGGTTTGCACTGCAAACCTTTACCTCACTCGTCGGCTTCTAACTGGATAGGCTTAGAAAATCACAAATAGAGTTGTCTAAATAATTTTACTTCACATTTTGAAATCTTTCTAAAGGTGTTATATATAAAGAAAATCACAAATTGAACGGGGTTCATCTCAATAATTTTTTTTCTTAACCTAAAGAACTTCCACCTGAAATATCAACTATTAACACTATCCTTATATCATATCTTAGGCTTTACTCAGTCCTTTAAAACCCGAAAAAAATAAGGAAATTAAGGTAGGCAGAAAAATGACTTAGTACACTTGACTAGATGCATTAATCCTATTTATTGATTGATTTCTGATTCTGTGAATAAAATATTATTAAATATCACTTATCTTATTATTATTCAAATTCCGGAAAAGGAAAAAAAAAACCTTTTAGCGTAGGTAACGAAACAGGGTATCTAGCAGTCCTGTCTTGTAAAATCCCCCCCCCCCCTATTTTTTCCTTTCCTATCTAGGTAGCAAATTAGCCGAAACTCGTCCATTAATGAGGGAGAGCTAATTTCCCTGACCAGACCTTCGAAGCCTATAATGTCTTGTAACAACATTTAACTCCTTTATCTTGTAAAATAGGTCTTTGTTCAGAACTATTTTATTTTTTGTGTTGTACTAATTTATTTTATTTTTAATTTATGGATTTTCAAGCATTTTATAAAAAAAATTATAATTATAAACAAACAGTTTTTATTAAAAACCTTAATTTATTTTCAAATTACAAAAATGTGAATACCCATTTATAATTTCCAAGTGAAATTTGAAGTTTCCTTTAAGAATTTAAAACTTGCTATTTTTTTCTCCCAGTTCACCATCTCAATTTCATAGTCTCGTGTAAATGAAATTCCCACATAAA
Organism: Dolomedes plantarius; assembly: GCA_907164885.2. Taxonomy (NCBI): domain Eukaryota; kingdom Metazoa; phylum Arthropoda; class Arachnida; order Araneae; family Dolomedidae; genus Dolomedes; species Dolomedes plantarius. The sequence goes on along the minus strand of OU015502.1, from coordinate 18,758,000 downwards.
TCCCAATTGAAAGAATAATTTGTGAAATAATGGGATTTAGAATAAAGGCACCTATACCACAAGGCTTTGGAGGATTAGTTAACTAGTTCTATTGAATTTTTTAATTCCAGGTAAAAAGGGTTATAAATGAAAGGTAAATGACTGGAACAACAGAAACGAACTTTATTTTAAAATAATAGTAGAACAATATTTTCCAATGTATATTGGCTATAATAAAAAAAAAGAAATTTAAAAAAAAGGGGATTTCGGAACGTTTTCCCTCTGCCGCACATACGGGTATTAGATTACGAGTTTATTCTAATTTATTTTGTAGTAATTTTTGTTTATTTGAAAATATTATAAGGAAAAGGTTGAATAAAATTCCCGCATTTGTAGGTCAAAGTGCTAAATTCCCGTATAATTCGCGCATTTTTCCCGATGACAAAAACTCCCCTATAATTCCCGCACGCTAGATACCATGTTTCAAGATCAAGATGGATGTTTACCGTAAACTGAAACCAATAACTAAAAGACGTTGTAAATAAGGATTCCTAATGAAAAGAGGGCATGAAACAAATGTTAGTAGTATGAGGGGCAAAGGTTTGCAGTGCAAACCTTTACCCCATGAATACCGCGAACTTTTACCCCATTTCGTGTTGGTTCTGTTTTGGCAGACTGGACGCCATTGTATTTGAGTTAATCTGAAACTTAAGGTAGGATTTGAAAGGTTATTTACCACCCTAACATGCGAAAATAGGCATAAAACATCTCGAGAGTTTGAGTGATGCTCAAAATTACTCAAAAGTTACTCAAAATTACTCAAAAAATTACTCAAAATTACTCAAAATTACTCAAAAAATTAAAAATGACGAAAATAAGCTTATCTCATTTACTCTGCAAGAGGAGGTCGTAACTCCAACAGATTTCACGAGGCAAGTGACTGGAAGTATACGAATGCACTGGATACCCTATTCTTCCCAAAACTCTTCCCGGCCATTTTCAAATGTCCGTGCGAACATTTTCCCCATGCGAACCTTTGCCCCACCTACCCTAGGTCATGTACCTCACCTCTCGCGCTTAAGGTTGGAAGGTGATATTATTCCGAGCCGTTCTTCTGAAATGACGGATGTACTTTTGTCGCTCTAATAAACAATTCGACCAGACTGCATCCAAATATAATTTATCCCTCGCAGACTGAGTATAGCTCCAGCCATGTAAATGTGAGCTAGTTTTCCTTTTCAGGTTATATTTTAAGGACGTGATGTAATAGGTATAATATATATATATATATATATATATATATATATATATATATATATATATATATATATATATATATATATCACAAGCTCGCTACTTACACCGTTCCCAGTACGTCGTCTTACATCCAAACTTTTCTCCTTATTAATCTATCTTTACTTATTTATTAAAGTTATAGCAGTCAATGAACTACAATTAATATATCTAACATCGTTTATTTCCAAAATCCTAAGCTACCTGATTCAATCTGATAAATTAAATCCAAGAGTCACCAAGCTCCCGCGCGACGCGTGACTATCTCCATCAAAAATTTCCCGCCGTCTGATTAAACGCTATTGTTTTTCTGCCATCCAAAGACACCGCGCATGCCCACATGATCTCTGTGACGACGGAGATGGACCATACACCGGAGATGGACCATAGGCGTGGCCACAGATGTCAATCAATCCAGAGGGAATTTACCCGATTTCTCTCCATGCATTTCGAACCAAGATATGAGAATAGTGGTGAATTACGGTACGACAATAAATTAATTACTAAGCCCCCTTTAAATTTAGAATAATCATTCTTTTCCCACTAAATCCTTGACATATATATATATATATATATATATATATATATATATATATATATATATATATATATATATATATATATATATATATATTATATATATATATATAATATATATACATATATATATATATATATATATATATATATATATATACATATATATACATACATATACAGAGGCTGTTCACACATTTTTTAGACGATGTATATTGTATTCACAAAACTAAATTACATAAAATTCTTGTGTTTTAAATGTTCTATTTGACATACCTTATTCTGAACTATCTTTCGACACCGCAATTTCCCGGATAATAATGCCTTTTGAAGTGTCAGAAGAGGTATTCTATCCCATTCCTCCTGAACAGCTTTCCAGAGTCCTGGAACGGTTTTGGGACGACGTTTGGATATTGCAGATTTTAAAAGTCCGAAAGCACAAAAATCCATAGGTGATACATCGGGAGATTTAGTAGGGATATCAGTGAAGGGTATGGTCTTGATACCAGTTTTTTGTTCCATTTCTTTTAGGAAATTTACAGTGGATTTTGATGTGTGACTGCTAGCTTTGACGGAGTCTCACAGATTGATGGCACTGTGGGTAAAGCGATGGTATTTCATTCAGAAAAATTGGCGATAAAATATGTTCCTGATAGTATTTGGAGTTAATCTTGACATTTTTTCCACTCTCTTTATTTTTAACTTGCCATTATAAGAAAAACCAGGAACAATCACGAATCCCTTAGAAAAACTTTCTTTCGATTATTTGAACCATGTGCTTAATTTTTTTCTCCCCTTTTATGATAATAAATGGCTCTTTTTTTGTTGCAATCATTTAAATACACCCATGATTCATCTATTGTGACAATTGTTTTCCATTTTTCTTTGGATAAGTGTTTCTCATATAGAATTCTGCAGAGTGTCCTGTGTTCAGCGATATGATTTGGAAGAAGATGATGCACATTGCGTTTTTTCGCTTTTTTAAGATTTAAATCGACGCTTATCATTTTGTTTACAGTGGACACCGAGCATTTTAATGATTTTGCAACTGTCCTTTGACTAGGGGGATTTTCTTTTAACATTAAACAACGTACCTTTGCAATAGTCGAAGATGTGTGTTTTTTCCTTGGATACTTGTTTGGAATTTTTTTCCCACTTGAGGCTCCAATTTGACGTTTTTTTCCTTTCTTGTTGACGATATTACCTATCGACGCTTTAGATATCACAAAACCATGACTCTCACATTGTTTTTTGATAACGGAGTATGCATATTTCTCTTCGGAAAGATCATAAATGTAGCCTTCGAACCACTGCTTTGTTAAAAACGCCATTTTGAATAAAAACAAAACTTTCAAGCCGCAGACGATAATATTGACTTTTAAAAAGTAGTACAATTTGAATTATTTCTTTTGCAGCAAACGATTTTTTATTACCGCTTACCAAAATCGTCTAAAAAATGTGCGAACAGCCTCTGTATATACATACATATATATACATAATATATATATATATATATATATATTACTTATTAAGTTTCAAATGTGACAATTTTTTCTTAATAATTTTTATCTTATACAGTCTGTGTTACGGATATAATCAAAGTGATATCATCACAAAATTTGTTTTTTTTTACGTCACATACAAAATCTGTTCTGAATATCGAATTCGGATACAGTCCACTTCGAGTACCTTGCACGTGAATGAGAAATCAGACCGACCCAGTAATAACGCTGTTTTTTAGTTTTTCTCCCGGTTAGGCAAAGTTTATCCGAGTGCGTGATCCAGATAAATTCGGGACTGCGACACCGAAAGCAGTACCTTAGTGACAAGAAAAGGGGAAGCAAGATCTCTTGTTCTTTGGCAAACAGTGACCGAGGGGTTCGCAAACATTAGCCCGAACTTTTCTTAGTCGGGTATCTTAATGAGGATAGAATTGTTTTCGGCGTGCCACTATCTGTGTTTTTCTCACTCCACGGTGGTTTAGGTGGGTTTTTTTTGTATAGGTTTGCTGTTAGTCGAAGAGGTTACTTCGACGACAGTACCTTACTGATAAAAAATCTATTTTTTAAGAATGCTTTCACTTATGGAAAGAATATAGATGTCTACATACATACACAAACATATATGTGTGTATGTATGTATGTATGTATATATATTATATATATATATATATATATATATATATATATATATATATATATATATATATATATATATATATATATATATATATATATATATATCTTATATATATATATCTTATATATTCTTATGTGTGTCATACATCCGTATGAGGTTACTTCGACGACAGTTCCTTACGGATTAAAAATCTATCCTTTAAGAATGCTTTCACATATGGAAAGAATATATTTGTATATATACATACACAAACATTATATATATATATATATATATATATATATATATATACGTATATCTTATATATGATTACGTGTGTAATATATACACGTACATGCGTTATACGAGGTGCGCCCATAAAGTAACGGGTCAATTTTTTATAAATAAGTAAAATATTACTCACCGTCAAATAAATTTATCTCCTTCAAAATAATCGCCAAAGGTGTCTATGCAAACTTTCCAACGTTTCTTCGAGTCATCGAAACACTGTTGATAGGCGTTGGAACTGACCATTCGCAAAATACGCGTAGCATTTGATTTGATATCCGAGACGTTTTCAAATCTCTGTCCTTTCATGGCCATCTTAAGCTTCGGAAAACGGATAGAAATCAGCTGGCGATAAGTCGGGAGAATAGGGTGGGTGATTCATCACTGTAATTGAATGCTTAGGAAGATATTGTTGTACAGACATTCCAGTTTGGGGCCTAGCATTATCGTGTCAAAGAAACCATTGCCCAGAATCAAACAGTTCCTTCCTAACTCGCCTTATCCTGTTTCTTAATCGAAAAAGCACCTGCTTGTAAAAATACTAATTAATTTGATCTGTGAAGATTTGTTGACTACTACGCAACAGAACAACAATTTCTTAAAGTGTATTATAGCAGGAGATGAGATCTGGTGTCTACAATACTACTCAGAAACAAAAAGACAAAGTGCACAGTTGAAAGGACCGTCTTCTCCCTAACAAAAAAAAACCCATATATCAAAATATAGAGTTAGGTGATGCTGGTTGCATTTTTTGATTACAAAGGACTTATTCACCACGAATTTGTTCCTCAAAATCAAACAATTAATCAGCATTTTTGCAAGGAAGGGCATTTTTGATTAAACAAAAAATAGGTGAGTTAGGAAGGAACTGTTTGATTCTGGGCAATGGTTTCTTTGACACGATAATGCTAGGACCCATAAAGCAAGTACAACAATATCTTGCAACAATATCTTACAGTGATAAATCACCCACCCTATTCTCCCGACTTATCACCGGCTGATTTTTTCTTTCTCCGAAGCTTAAGATGGCCACGAAAGGATACAGATTTGAAAACGTCTCGGATATCAAATCAAATGTTACGCGCTTTTTTCGAACGGTTAGTTCCAATGCCTGTAAACAGTGTTTCGATGACTTGAAGAAAGTTTGGAAAAGTTTATGGTGTCTTTTGTCTATTATTTTGAAGGAGAAAAATTTATTTGAAGGCGAGTAATATTTTTCTTATTTATAAAAAAAAGTCCGGTTACTTTATTGGTGCACCTTGTATATATATATATATATATATATATATAACAGTTGCGTAACTGACTGACTCACTGACATACAACGCACAAATCAAGCCGCTGGACCTAAAGGCATACATTGAAATTTTGCATGGCGATTCTGCTTGTGGTGTAGGGGTGCACTAAGAAAGAATTTTGAGAAAATTCTTCTTAAATTTTTTTAAAATTAAATTTTTAAGCTGTTTTAGTAACTTTTTTAAAGTTTGCATTTTAAATAATAATGTGAGGGTTATAAAATTTATATCACAAGAAAGACCATAAAAATTCCTTTAAACTGAGATCTTTTTCGAATCTTTACCTCTACTTTCTGATTTTTGGTGAATTTTTAAAGATTCATTTTTAGACTTTAATTTATTAAATTCTGATCACGTGACTTCATTTTCTGGTACTTTAAATAAATTTATCGTCACGTGCATAACAACTAAAGAGACAATTTTTTTTCTTGCTAATGCGGCAGACGATTGGACATTATCCAAAAAAATATTAAAATACAGTAAAAGACATGTATGAGTATTTGATATGTTCCTCAAACTGTACTATATTAACTGTACTATATTCTTTAGTATGTCTTATTACATTTAATTCAAATATTTTCTTCTACATTATTTTGTCTATAAAAATATCCCTTACGATTTTTATAAATATATCTATTTTTTTTGCATCAATTGTATACATTGATCGTCGTATTTATTATAAATATATATATATATATATATATATATATATATATATATATATATATATATATATATATATATATATATATATATATATATATATATATATATATATATATATATATATATATATATATATACAGTGGACGCTCGTTAATTCGAACTCAAAGGTTCTCAGAAAAAAATTCGAATTATCCGAAGTTCGAATTATCCGATGTTAAGAGAAAATATATAACTTTAAATCTGTATCACTGAAGAAGAAAATCTCCTAGTATGTATAACCCCAGAAAATATATTATACTATGTTATCTAAAGTTAAACAAATTAAAAAGCAATACAGACTTACCTTAATCATAAAATGAAGCAGATTATGCAGTATAAAGTAAACTTTTATTAAAAATATGAATTACACTTTGGGGAAAAACTGTAAAATGGATGTTTGGTTTTGTTTATGATGCCTACATTGTTCAGCCAGCTTCTCGATTTGAAGTAAACATTTCAATTCATTTTCAGAGGAAGGTTCCATCTGAATAAAGGCTTTCGGAGTTTTAATAGATTCCATTATGGCTTTGTCCATTATGGCCGCATTAAAAATATCTTTCGGCAGGTAAGTAGAGGAAAGCCCTAGCAGTTTCCTACCGAAATTAGTACATACGTCTTCGTTTACATCAGAGCTTTGGCCACATACAGTTTGATAAAAAATATTGTGCCTTGACTTAAATCGAGAAAGCCATCCATCACTGCATTTAAAATCTTCAATACCCATTCTACTTGCCAATTCATCAGCCTTTTTCAGCACTAGGGGTCCATTTATCGGAAAATTTGGAGATCTAACATCCTGGAACCATAGCAGTAGAGCTTTTTCTAGAACTTCTTGGGACGCATTTCCCATGCGTTTCCTTCCTCTAGCAAATTTTGATTTTTCCCATGAATCTAAAATTGACTCCTTGTTTTTCATATTAGTTGACAAGGCATTTTTTTTAATTCTGTAGTCAGCTGCTAACTTTGTTTTACATTCGTTATTCTCTACCTTTCTTTAAAATTTCTACTTTTGTCTCCAAAGTTAGGGTTTTGTACTTTCCACATGTAGACATCCTGAATTTTTACATGTTCACACCACACAATGAGGAAGAAAAACTAGACCACATTAACTTGTCTGCACTGCAGTTATAATTGACGCAGCTCCCTAGAATCTGTAGTAAAGACTAGTTTTTCTGAAATTCTAAGAAAATCGATCAAAATAAAGGAAAATTCCTTTTTCCGTTTAGCACTAATAAGAAGAACAATAGATACTAACGTTTAGCGGACATTCAATAGTCTAGGAATGCAGGCATGTGCTTCTTTACACATTAAAGAAATGTTGACACACAAAATAATAAATACAGTGTGTATTTTCTCCATTAAACGAGGAAAATGAAATTTTTTTTATCAAATTTTTAGTTCGAATTAACCAAAGTGATAAAAATTTAGTTCGAATTAATGAGATATTTTCAACATTAACTCCAATACAAGTTTATTGGGACCTTTGGATTAGTTCGAATTAACCGAAAGTTCGAATTAACCGAGTTCGAATTAACGAGCGTCCACTGTATATATATATATATAATATATATATATATATATATATATATATATACTGGCATTAATTGCATACATTGACCGTTGTATTTGATTTGAATGTACTCCGTAGCGAAGTGCGGGTTTTCAGCTCGTACATATATATATATATATATATATATATATATATATATATATATATATATATATATATATATATATATATATATATATATATATATATATATATATATATATATATATATATATATATATATATATATAATAAGTCTATTTCCAAACATGCAGGTGCATCAGTACAGATTTTGCAGAAGGAGCACAAACTGTAATCTTAAAAGAGTTGGCGCACCGTTAAAAAAATATACTGCTTAGTAATTTTTAATACAGAACTTAGGTGACTCACTTTCGTCAGGATAAACCCAGAACCTCTCTTTCTCTCTTATCTTAAGCAACCTTGAAGGGAAAGTACTTCCAGAAGGGGTGTGTAGTGCTGTTAATTACCCGTGAAGTCTGGTTATCGGAACAGCTTGGTGTTGCGGTAACGAGCTATAACGATGACATGAATACGTGCTAGAGCATTATGTGTGACGTTACTTTGAAGGGTGAAATATTATTTTGCCTTCGACTAATCTCGTTCAACTACTTACGACAAGGAGATGCTTTACAGTGAATGAAACTTGATGGGAAACGACTAAGAACGTTTTCTTTATTTCTTGTGGAGAGTATTTCTTTTTAATCCCAAAATTATTGCTTAAGAGTTCAAGGTGTATTCAAAGTACAGGCAGCCAGGAAATTTTTGAGACCGTAATTTATTTATTAATTTGTTGGTGTTATATTAGGGCTCAGGTAGTTAGTTATAGCTTAGTTAGTAAAAGTTAAAGTAGTTATTTTTGGAGTATTTATATAAAAATCTAAATTTTTGTTTATTTTTACTTTTCACAATTTTTTTTATTACAAGTGGATCATTAAGTATAAAAAAAGGAAATTGAATAATTTTATATTTTCATTTCTGAAATAATATATAATTTACTAGTTGAATACCCGTGCTTCGCTACGGGTATTCAACTAGCGAACATTCAAATTAAATACAACGGTCAATGTATGCAATTAATGCCAAATATATATATATATATTTATTTATTTATTTATTTATTTATAAAAAAATAGTAACAGATATTTTCATAGAAAAAATAATGTAGAATGTAGGGGAAAATATTCAAATTAAATCTAATAGAACATACTAAAGAATATAGTACAGTTAATATAGTACAGTTGGAGGAACATTTCTTTTACTGTATTTTAATATTTTTAGGATAATGTCCGATTGTCTGCCACATTAGCAAGAAAAATAAATTTTTGTCAATTTATTTCGTTGTTACGCACGGGACGCAAAACTAATTTAAAGTATCACAAAAAGAAAAGAAACCATGTGATCGGCATTTAATAAATTAAATTCTAAAAATAATATTTAATAATTCACCCAAAATCAGAAAAGGGAGCTAAAGATTCGAAAAAAGATTTCATTTTAAAGGAATTTTTAGGATCTTACTCGTGATATAAATTTTATAACCCTCAGATTATTATTTTAAATGCAAACTTAAAAAAAATATTACAAAAACAGCTTAATTTAATTTTAAAAAATCCAATAAGAATTTTTCAAAAATCTTTCTTAGTGCACCCCTGCACTATAAGAAAATTCGTCAGGGAAATTTCAACCTTTTATAGATTCAGCGGTTTTGTCTGTGCATTATCTGCCAGTCAGTCAGTCAGTTACGGAAGTGTTTTATATATATAGATGATATAACTTTTGATCAAATAGATGATTACTCTATATCTGCTAAGCGTATATTTTATATATTATCTTCGCTTTTGTGTACATAAGGAAGATTTCAAATTATTTAAGCTCAGAATATAGAAAATTTTTATCAATAAAGCTTTTTAGATACTTTGAAATGCAAAAGTTTATTTTAGGCCAAACTTTGCTCCATGGATTATATTTTATGAATTTCCACTCTAAATCAAAAATACTGAATGCAGTTATACCAAAATAAAAAAAAAATGTTTTCGGATTTAAATATAAACTATCCTTGGAGATTTATACCTAGGTATCACAGTTAATCACATGTTCCTACGGTCCTATGGTCCTATGGAGATTTATATGCTGTTGCTGTTATTAGTAATCCCTCCTGATCTAGCGGCGCTACACCAGGTCCATGAGTCCATTATCCTTAGTAGGTCCATCAAATAGAGAGGATCGGTAATAAAATCCTCCCCAGATAAATTTTGGCCAGTTAGGATTGTGACCAGTAGTGGCCTGCTTATAATTGCACTTTTAACATGTGGGAAATGTTTTGTTTTGGTGTTCAAATTTTAGGCCCATCAAGTCACCACTTGAAAACCTAGAGATTGCAGTCTGATCAGCTCTATCAACCTTGAAGACAAGAGCCCTACCAGAGCAGCCACCGGTGTACCAGTCATGGACCGGGGAAGATCTCCAAGTACTGTGGATAAAATATTTCCCTACGGAATATGCCTCCAGATAAATAAGAGCCTAAGAAGTTGGTGAACGTTCAGCGGTACCCTCCTTTCCTAGGATGTCAGCGTTCTCATAGCCAAATAGGTCCATGTGAGAGGTGACCCACTGCAAAGGAATATCATGGTTCACAGAGAGACGATCCAGCTGGTGCAGGATGGACAAGCCGGCTCTGTCACCCCTACTCTCGTCCAGATGCTCAAATGCAGGATGGAACTGCAGCTATCTGATAAAATCCATACATCGTTAAACTCAACATCAGTCCTAATAGATCTCGAACCCTCGTCTATGGCAAGTAAATCAGCACGATAAACAGAACATGATTCTGGATTTCTAGATTTGATTGTAAGTGTATCATTCGCGCATTTGATGAATATTCCACTACCAGCTCGAATCTGATTATCTTTGCTGCTACCATCCGTAAAAATCTGGAAAGCATCGTCTAGAATATTGTTTATTAATTCAATTGCTAGTTGTCGTAGGTATTCGGGAATGTGGGACTTTTTATTGGAGTAGGATAAAAGTTCAGGGGGAAAAAAGACTCTAGGAAGAGACCCTTCAAGGGGCTGAAGAAAAATTTAATCGGGTGTGGCTCTATATTCTCTGCCACAGTATTCAGCGAGAAAGCACGCTAAAAAGGTGGGGGATTTATGAAATATCATTAATATAAATATTTATCATTTTACAGGGGGGGGGAGAAATTTACAGATTGAATTTTGTTTTGGGAAAATTATTTTATTAATTTCTTTCTCTAAATTAAAATCCATTCTTTAGTATTTAGATTGTAAATGTTGCACGCCTGTGAAGTACATTTGCATAGGGACAAATCTAATATATATATTCAAATCAAAATTTTATAAGGTTAAAACAGGGATTTCCAAAAGGTGTGCAGAGAGATTTTGCTTGGGATAAACATACAAACAAACAAAAAAAAAACTAATAATAGGGCCCTCTTAAAATAAATATTAAGTTGACATCAAACACTTGTTTAACCCTTTGAGTGGCGCCTTTTGCACGGTGCAAACGTCTAAATCTAGTCTCCTTTTCACTTGCATTCAATGTATTCCAGTTAAATGACCAGAAAAATGGCTAGTGCCGTGCCTTTTGTTATCAGTTTAAAGAAGTTGAAACATTTTCCAACCTTTAATAGGAAACATTTATAAAAATTTTTTAGGTTAAAAAGAATCGGAAAAAAATCTGCACCGTCCAAACGGTGGAAGTTGTTATCCCTGAATAAGTATCCGATTAATGAAATAAAACTATTTTTAGTAATTTCCATTGTAGTTCTCTAGTGTAAAACTACACTGAATCCCATGGCCATTTTTGAAACTGTATTAATGTAGTTTAATCTTGTGTTTATTACTTATATATTTCAATTAATAGATAAAATCTGCAAAGGAATAAGTATTTACTCGAATTTAAATTTGACATGTTCCTGATATAAATTCCGATTTCATTTCATATTTGAAAAATAGTATATATCAAATTCTAACAAGCGTGCCCGGTGTTTCTAATCTCATTTCGAAGGGTGCCGCAAACGTAAAATGGTTGGGAACCCCCGGGTTAAAAGGTAAGTAACTTCAGTTTAAGACATTTTAATAAGGGGGCCAATAAAAAAAAATGTTGATGTGTGTTATAAAGCCATGTGCTTTATAACTTGCTCAATTGTAATTTAATCGCATTAAAAAATGTCGAATGAAATTATCACCCCTCGGAGCGATGTATGCCGAGTAGAACAACCTTTCGCGTCTTTTGCGCGTGCGCTTGGCGTCAGATGCATCTTGGCGACAAAGTGAATGAACGAGTTTTTTCTGGTCTCGCGGAGAAGACACTCTCTGTTCGACGCCGTTAGACCAAGGTCGCTTGTTACGAGTTATGGTTCTCGGAGTCATTTGAGTGTAGACCGGTAGGCTTCACGTCAATTTTCAACTTTGGTAATAATTATATTTGCAATCGAAATCTTTTTTTTTATAATAAAATAATTTCATCATGTGTCATTCCATCTCGTCCCATTTATTCCTGTCAGTAATGTGATTGCTAATTTTCTTTATTATTTATAATAAGTTTTAAATTAATTCCTAGTGCAGCCGAGCCACGTGGGGCAACTCATAACGTAATGGTGTGAGTTTCTATTGTAGACCCAAATTAAGGAATTCCCGGATCAGAGACACATTAAAAAAAAAAAAAATTATTTATTGAGTTAATATTTTGAATTTTTTTGTGATTGTTGACCATATAATTTGGAAACAAAATCTTATCATAAAATTTTTTAAAAAGTTTTTTAAAAAATTTAAAATTTATACATCTTAAAAAAATGCTGTAATTTAAATAGTTATAACTCGAAATATTATTTGTCGAATTTCAAATTTTTTTCCTTTAATTAAACAGAAATAGAAAAGTTTTAATTTTGATTTAGCATTTTTAAAAATATTAATTTTAAAAAAAAATTTAAAATATTTAGGTTAAAAATTACAAAAAAAATTATGTAACTTTTCAAAAAATCATATTTTCAAAACTAAATATTTGTTTTTCAAATTTTCTGACTTAAAATTAAAGTAAAATTGTTGAATAAGACATGTTTCAAGTTTCAACCATTTACCTTTAAAGGGTCTTGACTTATAACAATGCAAAGACGAGAAATGGGGGAAAAAAACCATCCTGCAGAAAAACGCACTTACAGGTTTAAACAACGATTGACTACTATTAGAATGTTGCAAAAAAATAATAATTTATCATGTTCTAATTAAGATAGAAACATGATTTAAATGTCATTTTAAGCGTAAAAGAACACAGAAATTTTTAATGCAATAAATGTTTTTTCGAAAATTCGAACAATTTTGTGTCCTGGACCCCCTTAAGTCTTTTTTTTATCTTTAGCGCTCGCTCCACCGTGAGAAGCAATTCTGGGTTATACTATTAAACTAATATATTTTCTTGCTGCTATTTAAACAAGTTAATTTTAGTTCTTTACTTTTATAACGCAATGTATCTCTTGGTCCCTTTCGACAACTACAACAATGTGTATGACTGTAGTAAAAATCATATATATGCGTGAATGATATTTCTCACTATATCAATGATATTCAAAGAAGGCATTATTTTTTTTCCCCATAAAATTGCTACTTTGCAATCCGAACATTTTGTCCTTTAAAAAAAAATATTTCTCATAACAAAACATTAAAGCCTCCACAAAGATTGCGGTATTAGATTTTATCAATTGCACCTTATGAGGCACGCAATGTGAATATCATTAATGGACGACAGACGCTTTTTAAATGGATTCCTTCCCGGTTCGTTATTCGAAAGAACGGCTCGCTTAAAACAAACGTCTCTTTTTTTTTTCCTTTCGACCGTCTCGCATTCTTTCGCCTCCATTAAAATTGAAATAAGAGTTTCCAGATGTACTTATTAATCCAGGCTCGTTCGTCTTCTGAAATTATGCCTCGCGTCGAAGCCCAAAGCTAAAGACATGTAAACGAGGATTAAACGCTCGCATGGACTGACATCTCAATTCACGAGCGAGTTAAAAAGACATTTGAACAGAAAAATTATTGAAGTGGGAGAAATAAAGGGTAAAGTTTTTCTAGAGTGGTTATTTTTTACGTAAAGATGCGAGGGCAAACTCAGTTAACCTTTTGAAATTAAGGCACTCTAATACGAGACTCCAAACCTGTTTCCTACGTTTGATGAGTGGTAACATTGAGGAGTGTCATTAGAAATACTACTCAAATTTTGGAACATAAGACTGAAAAATATAACAACTAATCTTGCTTTTCTAATCTAGTCTTGTCTAGACATTTGATTTGAGTTCATTGAAGGGTAGGAGAAACTGCAAGGTTTTCTACAGTATGGATTTTTACGCTAAATAAGAGGTTATACACAGTTGTCCTTTTGAAATAAGATATCCTAATATGGGACTGGGAATGTAATTCAAAGGTTTGGTGAGGGTTAACATTCGAATACTGTTCCATTTTTTGGAGCATTATAGGTGGGAAAATGTAGCAACAAATTCTACTCTTCTAATCTATACTTGATGGTATTGACATTTCATTTATCATAAAAAAAAATGTAATTCATAGGTTTGGTGAGGGTTAACATTCGAATACTGTTCCATTTTTGGAACATTATAGGTGGGAAAATGTAGCAACAAATTCTACTCTTCTAATCTATACTTGATGGTATTGACATTTTATTTATCGTAACTTAAAATGTAATTCATAGGTTTGATGAGGGTTGACATTCGAATACTGTTTTTTGAACATTTTGGGTGGGAAAATATAGCAACTAATTCTGCTCTTCTAATCTAGACTTTTTAGTATAGATATTTTATTTATCGTAACTGAAAATGTAACTCATAGGTTTGATGAGGGTTAACATTCGAATACTGTTCAATTTTTGGAACATTATGAGTGGGAAAATGTAGCAACTAATTCTGCTCTTCTAATCTAGACTTTTTAGTATAGACATTTTATTTATCATAACTGAAAATGAAATTCAAAGGTTTGGTGAGGATTAACAATCGAATACTGTTCGGATATTGAAACATTATAGGTGGGAAAATATAACAACTAATTCTACTCTTCTAATATAGACTTGTTGGTATAGACATTTCATTTATCGTAACTGAAGAGGGAGAAAATGTGCAAAGTTTTCTAGAGTGTTTGTTTTTACGTAAAATATGAGAGCAATCTCAGTTAACCTTTTGAACTTAGGCATTCTATTACTAGACTCGAGATGTGTTTCCTAGGTTTCACAAGGGTTAAAGCTTAAAAACAAATCAAATTTTGCATCATAAAAGTGGCAAATATAACAACTAGTTATGTTTTTCTAATCTCGACTTGTCTAGAGATTTGATTCGAACTTACTAAGTGTAGGATATAGTGCAAGGCTTTCTATACGATGTATGTTTACGTATAATATGAGGACAAACTCAGTTATCCATTTGATATCAGGTTGTCTGATAAGGGACTCGAAATGTTTCCTCGTATTTGACCAAAGTAAACTGGGTAATTTTCGATATTTCGAAAATTAAAGTGTAAGAATTTAACAACTAATTATGTTTTTAAAAAGTACATTTCTTTATTTGGAAATTTAAATTACTGAAGTTGTAGATAAAGGGCAGGGATTTCTAGAAGTTGTAAGTTTACGCGAAACATGAGTGGAAACTTTTTTCCTAGGTTTGATGATGGCTGAAATTTCAATACTGTTCGAAATTTGAAACTTTAAGGGGGTCCGGGACACATTTAAATTTTTTTTATTTATTGAGTTAAAATTTAGACTTTTTTGTGACGGGTAATCATATAATTTGTAAACAAAATAACATCAATGAAACTTCTCATAAAGTTAAAAAAAAATTAAAATTCAAAATTTCTTTAAAAAGTGGAGTAATTTAAAATCGCTATAACTCCAAATATTATTTGTCGAATTTCAATATTTTTTGTCCTTTAATTAAACAGAAAATTAGGGTTTTCATTTTAATTCAGCATTTTTTAGAATATTAAATTTTAAAAAAATTAAAAATATTTAGAGAAAAAATTTCAAAAAAAAATATGTAACTTATTTTTAAAAAATCATATTTTCATAAGTAAATTTTTTTTCGGATTATCTGAATCGAAATTAAAGCAAAATAATTGAAAGAGACATGTTGAAAGTTTTAACCATTTATCTTAAACGGTTCTTGACTTATAACAATTTAAACCCGAGAAATGGTGGAAAAAACCATCATGCAAAAAACGCATTTACAGGTTTAAACAAAGATTGGCTGCTATTAGAATGTTTCAAACAAAAAAATTAATATCTCCTGTTCTAATTAAGATAGAAACATGATTTAAACGCCATTTTAAGCGGAAAAGAACACAAAAATTTAAATGCAATAAAACTTTTTTTTCGAAAGTTTGAAGAATTTTGCTTCCTGGACTCCCTTAAAGTTGAAAAATATAATAATTAATTATGGTTTTATAATCCAGATTTGTTAGCTTGAACATTTGACTCGAAGTTATTGCAGTAAGAGAAAAAATGTTAGGTTTTCTAGAATATATATGTTTACGCAAAATTTGAGGACAAATTCAGTTAACAGTATGAATTTAGGCACTCTAATTCAGGTGTGAACACACGTTTCCCAGAATTCACGAAGCTTAGTATTTGAATACTGTTCTGTTTTTGGAACATTAAAGGGGTAAAATGAAACAACTAATTATACCTTTTCCGATATTCTGAGGGTTACAGTAGGGTCTCTCTAGATGATTTTTATATTTTCCTGTACAACATTGTGGTCGAAATTTTATCTTTCATAGGAAACCTATTATAAGGGAACTGTATAGTAAGTAAACTTTTAACATAATACAAAAAATACTTTAAAATCTATATATATATATATATATATATATAAAACGCATAGGTATGCGGCACAAAAATCGACGATTTTCTACACTCCGAATGGCAACGGCTGCAACTAGCAGATGTAAACATCAGCGGTCGTTTGCAACCGCGTGTCAACATGGATTTACGCACTGGAATCAGGAATGCTCGATAGCGAGCTGTACAATCAAGAGAAAATTGGGAACAGTCTCAAGAAAGGAAGCGAAGAAGAAATAATTCATTAAGAGATAGGCGGGAAAGAGAGAACATAAATGATCGTGAGGTTAGGCTCAACCGTCACCGGCACAACAACCGAGAGCCAGTAATAGTTAATTTTCTACACTTTTTTCAGTACTTGCTGAATTTTTACTCCATTTTATAAGTGAAGAAATTTTCCCAGCAATTTGTTATTTGATATGATTAAGTGGAGATATCTGAATAGTACATACAGAGAGTGATGTAATCCAGTACTTGCTGAATTTTTACTGCAATTTTTTTAAGTGAAAAATGGTTCCCCAACAATTTCTTATTTGATGTAATGATAAATTGTAGATGCCTTAATTTTGAAAAATATTACACACAGAGAGGGATGCCATTTTTCAAATCACTGGTGTTGGGTTTCTCAGTCTTATCTTTAACGCTCTTCTGAAGTAATGGAAACTCACATTTTTTAATCACGATGTTATAGAATCAGCCTTATAGAGAATACCCCTTAACAACGTATATTTGTGATGACATGTAAGGGTAACATTCCTTACATGTTACTTTCAGTTGAGTTGTTTTGAAAAAGAAAATATAAAACTAAAAGCGACCACGCTGGTCGCACAGTGGCTAGTATTAGTATAAAACTTGCAGAAAACGTGACTATTAAGTGTATATTTAAAGAGTTTAGAGCAGGGGTTCCCAACCTTTTTCATATAACGACCCCTTTTGAAAGAAAGATTTTCTTCAACGACCCCCTCACATTTTCTCTATAATATACAGCATACGACACAATTATAATACTAATAATTGCACATAAAACACTTAAAGATAACAATTTGACTAAGAATACGAACAAAAAATTAGATAAAAGTGGTTCATTAGGTTTACGTTTTATTATTTATGTACTATTTTCATTTTTAATTTCACAAATATAAATAAAATTTCAGAAACATATTGTAATTGCACAAACATCGCCTAGAGAAAAACGAATCTGCTTCTGAATGGTTGCATCGGGAGGACCCATGTGCTGTTTAAGGTCCAGTGGATTTCCCCAGTTCTGCCTAGAATTGGTACACACATAAATGCCGACGGCGGCATTCGAGGCATAGACAAAAGCGCCATGACATTCGACTTTAGATGCGTGGATCACTCCGCCTTATGCATATGTGTATTTATACAAATTAAAACGGATATTAGTATCTAATAATTTCATTCCTAACTGATTAAATTAAATTTTAAAAGAGAAAAATTTAATCATAGACACCAATAGACCCCTGGAATACTATAAACCCTTTTTAAACTTCCATCGACCCCCAAGGGGTCCACCTGAACCCCGCCGGGAATCCCTGAGCATTGATATTCGAGCATTGATATTCGAAATAAATGACAAAGGTAAAATATGGTGTGTTTTTTATAATCTATATATATAAAACAGTCCCGTAACTGACTGACTGACTGACAGATAACGCACAGACAAAACCGCTGGACCTAAAGGGATGACATTTTGCAAGTGATTCTTCTTATAACGTGGGGGTGCACTAAGAAAGAATTTAAAAAAATACTTCTTAGATTTTTTAAAGCTGTTTTTAAGCTGTTTTGTAACATTCTTTAAAGTTTGCATTTAAAATAATATTTTGAGTGTTTTATAATTTACATTACAAGAAAGATCCTAAAAATTCCTTTAACATGAAATTGTTTTCTAATCATTACCTCCATTTTCTGATTTTTGGTGAATTTTTAAATATACAATTTTAGAATTTAATTTATTAAATATCGATCACGTGGTATCTTTTATTTTTTTTAATACTATGAATTAATTTTGCGGCACGTGCATAACAACGAAATATACATTTCTTTGTTATATAAAAAATATATTTATTTTTTCTTGCTAATGCGGCAGACGATCGGAATTTATCCAAAAAAATATTCAAATACAGTAAAAGAAATGTTCCTCAAACTGTACTATATTAACTGTACTATATTCTTTAGTGTGTTCTAGTAGATTTAATTCCAATATTTTCTTCTATATTAATGTGTCTATAAAAATATCCATTACGATTTTTTATAGATATATCTATTTTTTTTTTTTTTGCATTAATTGCATACATTGACCGTTGTATTTATTATAAATACATTTTTGAGGGTTTTTAGGGATTAACTGCGTACATTAATCATTGTATTTAATATGAATGTACTCAGCTAGTTCGGCATACTCAGCTAGTTCGGCTAGTACTCAGCTAGTTCGGCACATTTTTCACTATAATATTTTTTTTGGACTAACCTAATAAAAATGTAGCAAAGGATCCCTTAATGCCGATGTTTACGAATGTGGCCGCATAGAAAAAAAATTACAGATAGAAAAGTGCTTTGAGAAATCCCTCCAACAAGTTTCGAAAACTGCTGTACGTAGCAAAAATCTATTATTAAATATGAATGAAAGAGGAAATTCGGCCTTTCCAATTCCTTCCACGTAGTTGCCAAACACACTCCGCGGCCGCAATCAGAAAAAAAGCCGAATGTGTGAAGGGGGCTCGCGTGTTGTTGTAGTAAATCATGGATTGCGTGTTTTTAAGCTATTTCACCTGGGGGAAACGACGGCATTATTTTTTATAAATAAGACTTAGTCCGACAAACCTCTCCTGCTTTATAGTTTATTTCTTTTTTTTCCGAGGGTTTATCGCTAGAAGCCACCAGATTTCGCGTTCGAACTTGCTAATGTTCTTGTTCAACAGATTTTTAATGTCGCGGGAGGTGTTTTAATGCATATATTGAAGTCAGCGTTCGGTTTTGGGATCATAATTTATGAGGTTGTAAGGGAAATATTACGTGATCATTGCTTTAGGGCAGTACGTAAAATTATGCACTCATTTCTTAACGGAAATTCAGAAGGGTTAGGAAATGTATCTATTATAATGATACATTTGTAGAAACATTAAAATAATAATTATAACGATTATATCTATAATAATAATAATTACAAGATGAAAAGAACTTTTTGTACACCATGTTTTTCAATTTTCTGTTGAATCATATAAACTTGACAATTCTGTATTAATAAATACTTTATAAAAATTTTTTTGATGAATTATCCCATGAGCTCGAAAGAAAATGAAGTTAATTGGAAGTTAACTTGCATTTAACTTTTCATTCCCGTCCCGGCCGATAGATGGCTGCATCAGTCTACAAAACAAAATTAATTAAAAATGAATTTAAACCTTCGTAAAGATGGCTAAAAGTATTAAAATAATGCATTTTCATCGTGTTCTGAGCTATTCTAAAAGTTTCAAATGTCTAGCTAGTCGGGTAGTTAGTTAAAAATCGATTGCAAGATTTGTAAGGGACAAACACACACACAAACAAGAAAACGAGTTAATAAAACCATGGTAAAAAATATATTATGCAAAAACTTAAAATTATAACTTTATGCTATTATATCTTTATATTGTTACGAATTTCACGAGTCTATGGTAATCTAGCCAAATATTGAGTTATCGCCAAATTAGCGATGGATTTGGTGACTTATTTTAGTTGCCAAATGGTCGCTAATTTGCCGCTTAGGTCTTTCTAGAAGTTTCTAGAGATATCTAGCTGGCTGACCGACAGGGGACGATTTGGAAATCTATATATATAATTGGCTTGGCAATGGAACTCAGTTCTTTTCTACTCAGAATTGAATGTCTTGAACGTGCGCGTTATTTTGTTGAAGACTCTGGTATCCTGACTTGTTTTTGTTCGAGGCTGCCATTGGATGGGACCACCTTGTCCAATCCACCTGTTTGGAAATTCGTCATTTAAAAAGTCTCGTACAATCATACCTCAATGAGGCGGTGCACTGTCTTGTTGCCAAATGATTTTGGAATGTCAATAAGAAATTTGTGGGACAGCAAAATAGTCGTTTACATCTTTACCCATTTTACAACTTACGCTTTCACGGAACAACTAGTGCCCTCTGTTGAACTTTATTGACACAGAAAAAAAACTCTAATATATACGGTAACACATTTGGAAATTTCCAGTTTCTACCTTGTATACATTTATTATAAATTTTTAAAATGTGTCATGTAATTTTGCGACATCCTATATTCTGTTATTATTATTACTGTATAATTATTATACCTGTATATGAAACCTGTATACCTGTTTAAAAACCGAGCTCTCGGTTTGTTTTTAAAACAAACAGGGCAATCATGAACAATTTATCTGGCAGTGGATCTACCACTTACTTTACCTGTATATGAATAATTTATTATAACGGTTAATTTGTATTTGTATATACCGAAACCACTCTAAGGCAACCATTAAAGGTTCCGAAAACAAAGTGGCCATTTTGAGGGAAAGACGTGGATAAGACGTGGGTTCTTCCATAATATCGGCTCCGTGGTGTATTGAAGCGGTTCTGAGAGAAATAGTGCTTTTTAGAGGCGTGGCCGGGTAGAGAAGTTTCACTTTATATTTATCCTGAAGGAATCTGAAATTGTAGCCCCTTACTAGAAGGGCGTTTCCAGTGCTATTTGTCAGTGTATACGAAAAGGAGTAAAGATGAAACGGAACGGGATATAAGCATTTATTCTATAGTTCCAGATTTTTAATTAAGAGCGCGAAATTTATTATAAATACGTAGTAATGACGTTAACAATAGACTTCTGGTAATATGGGTACAAATAGTTAACCATTAAGTATTCTTAAAAAGTAAAGTAATTTGAAACATCCATGGACATGTGATCTTCGATGTGATGATCGACATGTGATAATAATTAATTAGAGAAATAATAATTAATTAGAGAAATAATAACACAATTTACAGCGGGGTTCAGGGTAGTTTAAATTCAAAGTGTTAAACGCCACTATTTTAATATTCGCATGGAACGAGCAAGCGCCAATTTTTAATCATTCTTTGGAGAAATCCCCGTTTTTAGAATTGAACTTAATTCACGAGGTTGGAAGAACCACGGAGAGAATCTAAATATAGTAACACATTTAGTCACGCCCATTCCCTATCTCCGGCGTAGACATCATGAGCATACGCTATGACATTAGAAGGTTTGGAATAATAGAGTTTTAAGGAAGAGAGGGATTTGATTTCGATCGGGCTGGTCACGCATCGCGAGGTTCGAGATGATGGTTTGGCAGATAATTAATATGGATTGAATTGGGGCAGTTTGATATTCGGAAATAAACTCTTAGGTGTAATTTAAGTATACTTCTTTGCCACAGGTTTTTATTCACTGACTGCTATTTAGAATAATTATTTTGGGGAAAAGTTAAGATGGAATAACGTGATATAAGACACCATGTCACAAGTCGGTAATTAATAAGCTTCGTGTCATATATATATATATATATATATATATATATATATATATATATATATATATAATATATATATATATATATATATATATATATATATATATATATATATATATATATATATATATATATATATATATATATATACACACAAACTAACACACACACACATATATATATATAGATATATGAAGGCCTTATTTGAATTGTGGACCAACTCCATTCATTTCTACAGGTCATTTCTATCTTAATTTAAAACTGGCACATCTCTCCAGCTTATTTCTGCTGCCAGCAGAGGGCGTAACAAATCAGACTTCAGAAGTCATTTTTCAGCACCCATTAGACTTCAAGGCTCTGTATATCAAAATTAACAAGAATAGAGTTCGCGTTCGTATGCAAAACCTGTTTATGACGTAGATGAAACGTCATCGGAATGCTAAAATATATAAGGTGTGCGGCTGCATTTCACGATAAACGCAGTAGAATGGGAAAACCGATAGATATTTCCCCATTTGAAAAATGGGTTTATTGTTGGGGCCCATTCAGCAGAAGCTACGATTGTGTGAAAACAGCAGAACTCACTGGGTTCTCCAAAGCAGCCATTTAGAAGCTGCAGCTCAACATTTGGAAGCAGAATCCACAGTCCTTGTCCAAAAGACGTAACTTTGGTTTGAACACAATCAACCAAGACCGTGGTCGGCGTCGTCTCCGACGGATTGTACGACAGCAAAGGGACTATGCTGTACTTCAATTGAGAGAAACCTTCAACCAAGGTTCATCCCAAACGACCTCGGTGCGAACTCTGAGCAGAGAATTGCAGAGGATGGTATTACTTAGTCGGATGCCTGTGAGGAAACCTCCCATTTCTGCCCGGAGTGCTAGAATCAGTTTGCAGTGGTGTCTGGAAAGACGAAACTGGGCAAAAGAGGACTGGAAAAAGGTTATGTGGTCAGTCGAATTTCGCTATATCTTGTTTTGCACTGATGGAAGATGTCGATTTTGTCGTGGACCCCATAAATCCATGAACCCATCTCGCCTTGATTGCACTGCGTAAGGGTTTGGGGCAGGGGCGCGGCTACCGTGGAGCAGGTGGAGCGAACTGCTCCAGGCGCACATCTCATAGGGACGCAAAATTTGAAAGAGTGAAATAAAAATTTGTGAAAACTTTTGTATAAAAGAATTTTCGATTTTTGAGATTTTCTATAAAATATACAAAGAAATAAATGCTATATTTTTAAATAAATAAAACTATAAGCACCTAAATATATTAGAATGTACTTGATCATAATTTTGATTTCAGAAAATTTTCATTATAAATTTAACACTTTATATACCTGTAATCTATATATATAAAACAGTTCCGTAACTGACTCACTGACTGACATACAACGCACAGACCAAACCCCTGGACCTAAAGGGCTGAAACTATGCATGGCGATTCTTCTTATAGTGTAGGGGTACACTAAATTAAATTTTTAAGCTGTTTTGGTAACTTTTTTTAAGTTTGCATTTTAAATAATAATTTGAAGGTTATAAAATTTACATCACAAGAAAGATCATAAAAATTCCTTTAACATGAAATCTTTGTCGAACCTTTAGCTCCCTTTTCTGATTTTTGGTGAATTTTTAAAGATTAATTTTTAGAATTTAATTTATTAAATGCTGATCACGGGATTTCCTTTTCTGGTACTTTAAATAAGTTTATCGTCACGTGCATAAAAACTAAATAGACCAAAAAAATATTTTTTTCTTGCAAATGCGGCAGACGATTGGACATTATTTTGTCTATAAAAATATCCCTTACGATTTTTTTATAAATATGTTTTTTTTACATCAGTTGTATACATTGATCGTCGTATTTATTATAAATATATATATATATATTTATATTTTTTGGCATTAAATGCATACATTGACCGTTGTATTTAATTTGAATGTACTCTGAGAGAAGTGCGGGATTTCAGCTAGTAAACCTATAAAAATGTATGATGATTGTTAAAAATGTTTAAAAGCACTACTATAGGCACTTATTTTACGTATTATAAGTTGTGTTTTACTGCAAACAAGTTAGGTATATGCGGTGAATCCCAAGAGTGCCAAATATAAACTTCTTTATATCCGGTTCTACTAGTGTGAGGGATAACATAAGATGACTCTGTCCATTATGTTAAGGCGATTCTGCGTTTGCCTGGGTTAATAACTCATCCGATTGAAATCGAAATTAGAATTCAAAATATTTGCAATATGGACCCAAAATTTGCTGGAATTAACTGATATTCGAGGATTTCTGAGATTAGTCCTTTTAAAACTAATCTCTCGTTACTAAAAGTGAAGAAGAGAAGAAATACTTCGTGGGGAAACGCATTTCAGCACTGCTATTTCATTTGTCAAAATACCTGGAGTATACATGCATTCAACATTTTTATTGGAAAAACTCCCCGTACTTCGGAGCAGTTTGCACAGTTGAATCCATTTCAATTACATCTACTGAATGATAAATGTAAGCAGAATGTAACAAGTTATTTAGGAAAGAAATCAACTTTCAAATATTAAAACTAGTATTGCTTAAGACGGATTAAAGAACTTCCCGTTTCACTATTCTGCGTTTAAACGGAAGAGTAATGTTATAAATAATATTAGTACAGAAAGCAGTGTTGAATAATATCAATAATTAGATAAACTTTACCTGAATTAACCAAAAAAGATTGAAAAAGCGACAAAATACAAAAACATATGAGCAAATATAGCATTAGTGATTGACTTTCAATCACAAATGTTATACTTGCAATATTAGTGCAAATCAGATGCACTAATATTGCAAATGAACAGATGTAATTGTGTATTTGTGTTGTTATTAGTATACCTATCATATTTCATTGAATTTGAATCCCGTAAACACCACCGGAATCAATAACGTGTTTACTCGGGTGCAACGAGCACCCAAATTCGAAAATGTAATCATAATAAATGGAAATTAAGCTAAATTATAATAACAGTTTTTAGTTTTATCTAAAATTTTTCTAGTTTTGTCAATGAAATAAGTTTTACTTAAGAAAACGATTTGGAAAAAGATAGTTACATTCGGTTAAAAAGTAAAATTAGAGTAAATTAGTATTAGTATTTTTATTAGTAGTAAAATTAGAGTTAAATATTAAGTTAATTGTAAAAGCTCTGAACAGGTGTACGTTTAGTCAAAACATTCGAAATTAAACAGAAGTTAAGACTTTATTACGGACTAAGTCTAAATGGAAATTTTATGTAAGTTTATAAATATCTTTTAAAAAAAATCTCAGATAAATAGTATCATTGATCATTTCTAAATCTTTCTTTCAAGTTCATCTTAAATAATAAGAAAAGTGAAAGAACGGATCAATGGAGATTTTGAATGTATTGAACAATTTCATAAATGCATTTGAAAACTGTTCATTGAGACAATCATACATTATACACCGTGCCTCGATGCCTGAACTATATCAATTAGTTTGAATCTAGTTGCCATTAAGTTTTATTGTGAATTTTAATAAGCCCTGTGTTGTGGAAAACATGCAAGTAATTAGGTATGTCGAAATAAAATTGGTTTAATTGAAAACTGTTAAATAAGTATAGTAGTTTACACTGGAAACCAGTCAGAAAACACACATAAAACAGTTAATGTCGAGTGAAAACGTCCCATTCCTATCTGATCCAAATATCTTACCCAAAAAATATTTTAAAACTTTTTCTGTAACATAAAACTGAGAGACAGAAAACTGGTGGGTTTTATTTTTTAATTTAATTTTTTATTAGCATTTTATAGTGTAATGTTCATTTAGTGCAAATGCTCATTTAAATGACTCTTGAGAGTTTTGTATTCCCGCTGGAACAAAAAAAACATTTAGAGTTCAAATATATATATATATATATATATATATATATCAATCAAAGTTCAAATATATATATATCTTTAATTTATCAATAATCTTATGAAAGTCTGTCTAAATTTTACTTTTATACTTCGAGCCGAACCGATCGTAGGCTGCGACTAGAGTCTGGTAAAAACTTTTTTTATATGGAAACTGAACATGCATAAGTACATTTTGTCAATACAGTTTATAACATACAGCTGGCTCTCTACTTAACGACGATTTCTATTTAAAGACGATATTTCCCGGTCTCGGCCACTCCAACGTTATGGGAAATGTTATTTTTTCACAAATTCTGTTTAAGGGCGATCTCTACTTAAGGAAGATTTTTGACGGTCCCTTGAAGGTCGTTAAACAGAGAGCCAACTGTATTTAGTTAATATTAGTGGGCACTCCATACTTAAAGAATTACAATTTGCTTTATTATTATATTTATATTTATTCAATTGAATTTCTTATTATTGAAATGTCTTGAATTTCAAACAAATTGTTATTAAGTAAGATTTTAAATCGAAATAACATTAGATAGAAAGCATATTCCGCCAGGACTCTTCCGAGAATCAAGTGGACGCACCGATTTTACTTGCTCCAGGGCGCTGAATAGGTAGCTATGCCACTGGTCTGGGGGAAGTATCATGGTGTGGGGCATGTTCTACTGGTATGGAAGTGGACTTCTGATGTTCGTTGAGGGTAAATATACAGCCATACAGATAGCTGGATATATTGGCAGATCACGTCCATCGTGCAATGTTACATTTTTACTCCGCAGGTGACACATATTTCATGGACGACAATGCAACTATACATCGTGCCAGAATCATTCGAGATTGGTTCACAGAACATCAGACTTCCAACAGCTTCCCTGCTCGACGCAAAGCCCGGATCTTAATCCGATAGAAAATGTTTGGGACATGTTGAAAAAGCTCGACCGTCAAGAATCGTCTCTTGCAACTAATTTAAAGGATCTTAAGGTCTGTGTAGCAAATGCATGGTTTTCTCTGGAGGTACATGAACTCCAGAAGATTGTAGAATCGATGCCTTCACGAATACGGGCTGTTATCCGTGCAAAAGAAGGTCTAACAAAATATCAGTTCTATGTTTCTAATTCATTGGCCAGTGTATATATATATATATATATATATATATATATATGACACGATGATTATTATTTACCAGTTTCATCACGGTGTCTTAAATACTGTTGCTCCATCTCAACCTTTCCCTAATATATTTATTAATGATATAGCAGTCAGTGATTAAAGGCCTGTGGCAAAGAACTACAATTTAAATTCACCTAAGAATTTATTTCCGAACGTTTAACTACCTCAATTCAATCCATATCAATTATCTGCCAAGCCATCATCCTCGCGATGCGTGACCAACCCGACCGAAAATCAATCCTTCTCTGCCGAAACTCTATTGTTCCTGAAGGCGTCTAACCTTATCGCGCATGCTCAAAACAGCACATGGAAACTTCCAGAAGCGTCTTTTGTTTATGTCAGCAATATATTCGCGCGCTAAACCTCTACATCTAAAATAGATTCCCTCGGTGGTACTTCAACGCACTTTCGCGAATCGAGGTCACTTCCCGAAACGGGGAAAAACTCTTTATCAACGCTTCTTGAAAATGGTTTTAATGTTAAGTTTTGCTATTCTAATGTCCCCTGTAATTTTCTCAATTAATGTTTTTACACACACACACACACACACACACACACACACACATATATATATATATATATATATATATATATATATATATCAATCATATAATCGTATATAATTCAATTTTGAGAAAGAGAGATTAGAAAATAAAATATTTTATTCAATATATATAGCATGGCTTATATAAAAAAAAAGTTTTCCGGAGTAATTAAAGTCAGCTGCTGTGCACCAGAATAATTGATTAAACGCAATTATTTTATTTGTTTCCTGCTAAGTGTGTTAAACGATTCTCCTGCCATGAAGTAGAATTTAATTAAAAACATCGACAGCGTAGAGTTAAAAACGAAAATTCAGGGCAGGAATCTTTAGCGCCATCTCTCGATAAACAGCAAAGATAAGCTTTCTTATGTCTAAATACGAGACGAACTTGAACCTAAAGAAAAAAAAAATAAGGAGAAACACGAAAAATCGTGTAAAAAAGGGAAACTAGTGTGAAAAACGAAAATTCCTTAGAGGAATATTTAGCGAAATATTTTGATAAATTGTAAAGACAAGCGTAAATCTTGATAATATTGAGATATATTCATAAATTAAAGGCCAAAGAATGCAGATACAGTAGCCGTATTTCAAAATTGTCCGGTTTATTGGATCTAAGGGCAACTTGCGAATGGATTTCTATTTTGTTCAACCCCCCCCCCCCCAAAAAAAAAAAAAAAAAAAAAAAAAAAAATGAAATAGTCCATCTTAATGATATGCGGGATACCGTGTCATCGCGACTAACAAGGCATGAATATATATATATATAAATAAATAAATAAATAAATATATATATATATATATATATATATATATATATATATATATATATATACACACACATATATATAAATGCGACTAACAATGAATGGAAAGGAATAGAAGGGTCATAAAATCAGACCACCATTGGAAAGGGTGTAGCTATAAATAGAAACTGCTTACAACATTCAAACCTTATATGTAAAAACAAACCATTCAAAATGACGAAAATGTTGCACTCTGTACACGGCCGTGCCCGCTGAACGGTTAAACTGTAGTATAACAGACACAGATACAGCGATATATGTAAATATCAGGGACGTCTATCCTATGAATATGCTGCATGCGTCACACATCTGTAACAATCCTGATATCTTGTTTTTCACACCTATCTTTCAAGGGTGCATTATTCATTCAAACATAAATAACAGATATTCAGTAAGTATAACATATTTTATATAAAAAATACACATATTTCGTCACCTGATTAAATAGTAATATGCTGTTGATTTTGGGCTTCAGCGAATGGCACTGGAAAGACATTCTTATATTCAATATTTTTAAAAGAATCATGATTTAGTAACTGCCTATAAGACAATTAATTTATCCGTACACTTTCGGGGGTGTTAATTGATTTATTTTTCCAATTTTCTCTTTTTACCTATTTTTTATAATGGCATATAAGTTAAAACTTGGGAATATGTATCAATCAATTAGCTGTTACACAAAGCTGTTACACTTAAGCTGTCACACATTTCCGCAAAGCATGATAACTCAAAAACAGACAAATACATTAACCTCTAAAGTGGAATATATAAAGTGGATTATATAAAGTGGAATATATAAAGTGGAGTTTATAAGTGGAAAATAATTAGAATATAAAAGAACTTTTTATATACCATGTTTTAAACATTCTGTTGAATCACATACACTTGGCAAATCTGTGTATTAATAAAAAATTTAATAAAATTTTTTGATGAATTATCCCATCAACTTAAAAGAAAATGAAGTTAATTGGAAGTTCACTGCGCTTAACTTATCGTTCCCGTCCCGTCCTATAGATGGCTGCACCAGTCTACAAAAAAATTAACTGAAAATGAATTCAAATCTGCTTAAAGATGGCTAAAAGTATTAAAATAATGCATTGTCATCGTGTTCTGAGCTATTTTAAAAGTGTCAAATGTCTAGCTAGTCGGGAAGTTAGTTAAAAATCGATTGCAAGATTTGTACTAGACAAACACACACAAAAACAAACAAACAAGAAAGCAAGTTAATAAAAACATGGTAATAACTTTCTTTGGTGGATAGAGTATTCTCAGGATTATACTCTGCATAGATTATCATAGATTATGTAGCTGTAAAAGAACTCATGTACGGAAAAGTCAAATAAAATGCATTGTCCCTTGCAATACATACCTCTGTCAACTGAAAGCAAATTAATCTGTAGTCATGAGCAAAGTCTATTTCTCTTTGGAGGATATTAACTTTATAAATATTTATATATATGCACAATTTTAAAGCAAGTATGCACAATTTTAAAGCATTTTAAGTGAAATTTTTTCTGTAGGAAGTTTTCCGTCGAGAGAAACAATGAAAAAATTAATGTTGAGAAAACGCTAAAAATTTCTTTATAACAGATTTCTTACTGTAAAAATAACAATTTTCGCACTAAGCCCCCCACTCCAGTTTTATAAATTCAAACAGAATTAGAAAGATAAAAGATTAGGTTTCAATATTATTGAAAAAAATATCCATATTTTCCCCGAAAATGCAGTTTTAAAGCTGTACAGTAAATATTTAGTACAATAAGG
Organism: Dolomedes plantarius; assembly: GCA_907164885.2. NCBI lineage: Eukaryota > Metazoa > Arthropoda > Arachnida > Araneae > Dolomedidae > Dolomedes > Dolomedes plantarius. The sequence continues at coordinate 18,727,672 of OU015502.1, read as the reverse complement.
TTTACAGAACAATTGTAGTTTATTTAAAAAATGGGAAAACTTCTATCACAAAAGCACCAAAAGACAAGTTTCAAAGGAAGAGGATATGTAGTCTAAATTATTATTAAAGACTTTTATGATTTGATGATCGAAAATTTTTTGATGAAACGAAAGGGCAAATATCACTATGCGAGGTACACAAAAATATTTGACGAAATATTTATAATTATGATTTGTAAGTTTTAATCCTTGTTGAAACATATCCTTCTGTTTCATTACTATTGTTTCTACTGTTTTATTAATATCCTTCATGGGAATGCAGCTTTATTTGGCGTATTAAGATATATTGAGTTTGTTAGGATATATATATATCTATATATATCCTAACAAACTCAATATATCTTAACCCATTTATTCCGGAGGTTTAAATTTTGGAAAGTATGCATGAAATTAATATATATTAGTTAGTTTTCTAAACAACATATATTAATTTCATGCATACATTCCAAAATTTAAACCTCCGGCATAAATGGGTTAAGATATATTGAGTTTGTTAGGATATTTGGTACTTGCTATTGTGAAATAAATATCAGGTTTTGCGTTTTTGGTTTAAAAAGAAATTAAATATAAAAAAAATATGTATACGAACAGCTTTTGTAAGAATTAGTTTAAAATTACGTTTAACATTTAATTAAATCTGTGAGCTAAAGGACAAAATCACGCCTAGACCGCCTTATTTTGGGTTGTTCTATGATGTGGAAAAGAATCAAACATAGAATCCTGAAATACACACTCGCAGAATGGGGAAACGAGTGTAAATACATATATTCATGAAGTGGTCTAATCCAATAGGTTTTTGTTTCCACCGTGAACGGAGGCTATAATATTATTTCATTATCATATACGATGAAGTATTCCATGCTGGAAGATGTTCCGGGACTAACTGCATATGACGTCATCAAATATAGAGGCGATAAAATGATGTTTTATATGGACTTTTTATTAAATTGTAAAAGAAGCTATAGGCTTGTAACAAAGAAGCTATGGGCTTGTTCATAAACAAGAAAGCCTTGACATAAATGCATATATTTATAAATAATTTAACATTAACCATTGTATATACGTCAGTATATGTATATACATCTCTATTAAACACGTATGCATCACAATATACACTGCTGGCTACTGTAAATGCAACACCCTGAAGGAAACATGCAAATAACATGAAATTTACATCATGAATTAGCGGAGGTGAGATATGCAAATGATTAGAATTTCAGCGCAGACGCACATCACGCGCGCCTGTGGCGCCACTTCAAAGCGCTATTTAAAGCTTGGAGATTTCGACGATTTCAAGTTCGGCAATTGTGTTTTTCTTGTGGTTTTTTCAAAAAACGATCAATTATGCCTCGTCGAAAACAGCGATCATCTTTTGATCAAGTATCCGAGTTCGACAGAGGAAGGATAGTGGCCTACCGAGATTGTGGATTATCTTTTAGGGAAATCGGTAGTCATGTTGGACGAAACCAAACAACTGTAATGCGGATGTGATCGTTGGATGCAGGAGGGTACGACGGACCGGCGTGTTCGATCGCATCCACCTCAGCGCACCACTTCACGTGATGACAGGCAAATTGTGCGCATGGAAGTGACGGATCGCTCAGTCACATCACGAACCATAGCACAGCACATGCAGTCTGTAACGCATCATCCAGTGTCTGCGCGTACCATTCGACGCCGTTTACAGCAGAGTGGTCTGTCCGCAAGACAGCCATTGCTTTCTCTACCCTTGACGCAGAACCACAGACGTCTCCGCCGCCAATGGTGCGATGACAGAAGGATGTGGACTGCAGAATGGAATGAAACTGTCTTTACTGACGAGTCACGCTTCTGTCTGCAACACCACGATAATCGCATTCGAGTCTGGAGACACCGTGAAGAGAGGATGCTGAACAGCTGCGTTATGCACCGCCACACTGGTCCTGCACCGGGTATTATGGTATGGGGCGGTATTGGATATCACTCTCGCACACCTCTAGTACGCATTGCCGGTACTTTAAACAGCCAGCGCTACATCTCCGAGGTGTTGGAGCCAGTTGTCCTTCCTTACCTTCAGGGATTGACCACAGCCATATTTCAACAGGATAATGCGCGACCACACGTGGCACGCATTGTCCAACGGTTCTTCGTCAATCGCCAGATTGAATTGCTTCCCTGGCCGCCTCGCTCTCCGGATCTTTCGCTGATAGAAAACATGTGGTCCATGGTTGCTCTACGATTGACCCAGATTTCATCCCCAGCTGCCAAAGCAGATCATCTTTGGCAACGTGTGGAAGCTGCTTGGTCTGCTGTACCCCAAGAACTCATCCAAAGTCTCTTTGAATCATTGCCGAGGCGTGTGGCAGCGGTGATCTCCAACAATGGCGGCTACTCTGGCTACTGATTTTGGCAGGAACCACACTTCACAGAAGTCTATAAATTTAAGCATTTGATACTTGGTCAACATGTTATCTACAAAATAAATTTTGTTGTGATATCTCTTGTCTTTCTTGGTGTTGCAATTTGGGTGGCCAGCAGTGTATATATATATATATATGTACAGTAACCACCACATATAGTCATCAGTGGTTATAAGAATCAACCGTTTATAAGAATCAATATCGCAAAAACAAAAACAAATGTATTATTACCATGTTAAAATTTTCGCTTTAAAGAATCAATCCACCGGTTTTAAGAATCAGCTCACACTCTTCACTTTCTTTGCATTTTTCAAAAAAACCACTTAAACCCTCAAAAGGCACGAAGTTCTTTCTTTATTTTTTTTAAAGAAAGAGTGATAATATGGGATGGAATACTGTCGTAAAATGCATCCCTTTTTTTGTTAGATAGCATAATGGTTTCCCCTTAAACACTTTAGCTAAATACTCCTCTTTTAGCTTGTACCAGGGGCATCTAACCCATCCGAGTCCGATTTCACTTTTCCGATTTCAATGGGATGGACTACAGTCGTAAAATGCATCCTTTTCTTTGTTAGACATAACATAATAGTTTTCCCTTAAATGCTTTAGATAAACACTGTCCTATTAGCTGACCCAGGGGCATCCTACCCGTGCGGATCCAATTTCACTTTTCTCCAGTGACAAATGCAGACAGGGACTCTTTTTTCCCACCTCCCACATCCTGGTTGCTGCTTCCTGAACCCTGAAACACATAAATCTTCGGGGAAGTGTCCACTATCACTTAGGCAAATGTGACATTAGTAGAATCAGCACGTTATCAAACCCTGAAACGTAAGCTAGAAGGTGAATCTTCGTCAGAGACTATTGGTATTGAAAGAGGTATAAACAGCCTCCTGAAAACTTCATTACGTCAAACTACCATAGAAATCTTTTTCTTGCACCCTTCCTGTAGTTGAAATGTTAAACTGTTAAGCTGGTATGTTGTAACAAATATTGGATTTTCTTCTTCTATTATTAGAATCATGTGTATCTACTTAAACGTCTCGAAATTAAGTTGTATTTTTAAAATTATAAATAATAATTGTAATAAAAGTTAATTAACGTACATTAAAGAGTATTTTATGGTAAATTATCTAATTTATGTATATATAGTTGTGTGTGTGTGTGCCTGTCCAAAAACCTAAATTTCAGCTATAAGAATCAAAAATAGTAATAACAAACGTGATTCTTATAAGTGGAAAACACTGTAAATATATATATATATATATATATATGTGTGTGTGTGTGTGTGTGTGTCAAAACATAACTGAACTGTCAAAATATAGTTAAGAAGTACCGGGAAAGGGGGTTTAAAATAATAAGAATCTAACATTCCATTTACAAAACGCGCGTATTTTTCAGTGAGGAATCATTCTTTAAAAGCGACATTGAGAGGAAAGCGAAGAATTCTAGGCGAGATGATTTATTTTTAGAAAGGTACAGGTCTTTGGGCGTGAAGTTAAATTGTACGATCAGCAATACTAAGGGTTCAGATGACCAAGGTTGAGGTCTGCACATGCGCCGTGCAGCAGGAGCTCGGAGGAAATTAAGATTTGGCGGTAGATTGGATGAGAATTTCGTGAAGAGCGGAAGCTCGCGGCAGTCGTGCCAGGTAGGTCGACAAAATCGCGGAGCGAATTGCTTACCCTGGAGCATTGGTAAAATCACGAGAATCAATAAATAAGAAGTTTATAGTAATTGGACTACTTCCTTCAGGAATTCCACTCGCCCAGTTATTTAATGTATGAATTGACTGCGTAACATCGATTTCATCACGGGAGCAAAACACGCTCCGTGTCATATATATATATATATATATATATATATATATATATATATATATATATATATATGCTATTTTTTATATAAACTGTAGTCATTTTCAAACTTTCTCATTTTACAATAAAATGTAAAAACAACTGAATTATCTTTACTATTTACCTGTTAAATAAATATGAACACGCAACTTTTAAAAATCGACAAATGTTGTAGTTAATTTTCTTAAAAGAAAATTAGCTACAGCATTCGAAATAATGTAAATTCTTTCAGGTAAATCCTTTAAGAAGTTTCCTTTATTTATTTAAATTAATCTATGAGTAAACTTTCGTAAAATCATTTTATCTCGAATTAGTCACTGAAACATCCTGTTAATAGAAAACACGTAACTTCATCATTCTTTTAACACTTTCGAAACAAACAAAAAATCTCTTTAAAAGTATGCAATTACCACTGTGCATTTCACCGAGAAAAAAAAATAATATATAACAGTGCATCGTTTTATTTACCACTCATTCTTTCAAGATAATTTTCTACAGAATTCGACATCATTTGAATACCTTTACGTTAAATCGAATAAAAATTTGAATATGTGCCAAAACAAAGTACAAAAAAAGCGATACTTTCAAGCAATTATTTTAAACAAAATTATCCTTCCTCTAATAATTCTTTTAATTTCCAGTCTCAGGAAACCAATTTCAGCACAACCACTCTTGTTTCGCGAAAAATGTTTTTATTCCCGAGTTCTGAAATTTCTTTTTCGAACAAAATGGGGAAATCGAACTCTTGAAAGAATTCCTGGAAATAATTGTTGTTGTTGTTGTCTTGGACGTTTCGCTTAGTTTTAAGGAATTAATAAATTCAATAAAGATAAACATTTTGGGGAATGAGTACTTTTACGACTGTTGTAAAAATTTCGCAGATTGCTCAATTCTTCATAAAGGAAAAAAAAAATTGTGGGTTTATTTTGTTTGCTGTTTACACCATTAAATAAATATTTTTCCATATTTAATTGTAAGTGTTACGCTTTAAGGAAACAATATTTGCTCATTAATAAGAAATATTTTATTATTAACCTTTTCCTTACGGGGTGGGATAACATGTATCCCAAGAATACGGGTCCAAGGGGGAATGTATATATATATATATATATATATATATATATATGAGATGTCCGGATGGACATCTCATGAAATAAGAGCATACATCGTGGCCGGAAAATAATAGAATCAGCTTCAGGAACAAACTAATTTATTAAACAGTAAAGAAACACATCTTATTCGCTTCGAGCCAGGTCAGCGTCTCTCGCAAAAAGCGCCAAAATAGAATTAGGTCAGAGAGGTTGCCAGAATTGGCGGAGGAAGTTAGTATGTGGGAAGGCGAAGCGTTTACGCCAAGGCAAGAAGAACGGGTTACCATGGCAGAGATGAAGTACAGAATGGGCGATTATAGGTAGTTAGTAATATTATCACAGAATATACCCCCCATCTAAAATGGATTGGAGCCGCGGCCGTCGACTCCAAGACACTCCAGATAGTGAAAACATGAAAATTAGTAGTTAGAATATTAGGTTGAAGCTGGCTCGAAAATCACAAATTCTTATGTTAAATTGTACAATTGAAAAACATAATAATATGAAAAATGGCGTAATTTTAAAAACAAATAGCTGGTGTAAAATAAAAATAGAATGGTGCACTTAAATGAAAACACGAACAACAACAGATGTAAAGATGTTCCAAATACAAATACAAGTAAAAAATTGTGCATGTCTCAGCCCCTGACATGTGTCACAGTCTGAAAGTGTTCAGAGTCCTGGATGGGTACAGTTCAACTAGTTGAAAAACACAAAGTAATTATTATTCACAGTCTTAGTCGTTGAATAATGTTTAGTTCTTTTGGAGATCTCCTGGGTTGTAGTCACTTTTTTAGAAAAAATAATGTTCTTTGTTGTTTATTATTATTACGTTTGACATTAGCTATTGACTTTTCTTTGAGCAAAACACTATCTATATTTTATTTATTTTTCTCTAGATCATGTACACAAAAATATTAAAATTATTCTTTCAGCAATTAGTAGAATAAATTCACCAAATTCTGTCAAAATTAACTTTCAACATCAATACTAAAGGTCTGGTACCTGATGTTGCAAAAATTCGAACAAAAATACAAATTCCAACAATTGACACTGACATTCAACTGTTGTGGAAAAAAATCAAGACAATACAAAAATAAATTTCAAGTATGTGACCTGTTGTGAATACATCCTCGTGAGCGTTTACCAAAGGGAAGGTGCTTCCAACCTGAAACTCAAGTTGAGCAAACTGCACAAAATGAAAAGGGGCAGGCAAGTTTCTCAAACATGAGAGGGAAAAGCAACTGTTGAAAGGGAACATTTGAAAAGTGCGAAGAGACAGGGAGGACAGTGAGTGGAAACCCCAGTATAAAAATCAATATTATTTATCTAGTACATAGTATTTATCATATAAAATGTAGTAAGCTTCAAAAAGTTTTAGAAAAAAATATGTGAGTTTCACTTACACTCACGGGGTTTCTTCAAAATTAACTAAGATGGCGATACGACAGGAATGCTAAAAAGAAAGATTAAGGATAACTGAATGATTTACATATTGGTGACTTATTTCATCATTTCATTATTTAAATTTCTTTTTTTTTTTCGATTTTTAATTTTCTCCTAGAATATTTCGTAATTATTTTCATGTTCGACATTTATTTTGGCAGTGTTCATTTTACTTTTACCTTTACAATACTAGAAATTACAAAAATAATACAATAACTCACCTGCTTAAAGCACCAACTTTTGTGGCATAAAATACAATACTAAATAAGAACTTTTTTGAATGTAAAGCACTCTGATGGTAACTTGCAAATTTGTTTTTGTGAGCTTCTTTGATTTCAAAGCAGCGTTCGGCGTTCACTCTGAAATCGTAATTATTTTCTTGAAATGAATTTTTTTTTTATGACTGTCGCTCACATATAAAAACTTAAATTACTTCTTGGAGGCCTAGTTGAATCGGATGCTGCAGCACTGGTACTTAAAACAAAGATGGCGTAGTCCGAGACGGGAAAAAATGGTGAGGTCAGGCGGGAAACAGAATTCGAAAACCAAACTAGAACGAAACGGAACAATGGCATCTTTACTTGTTTCGATATAGTCGACTCTGTAGCAATTTCATGCTGTTGGATGAGGAATGCTTTAGCTTTGGTCATTTTCAGCTGGTGACTTAAGGAACGCATGCGGAAAATAAAGCAAAAGTCCTGTAGAACAATGGCGTTAATCTAAAGCGAAACTCGTGTAGAACAAAGACTTTTTAACTTGTTCAATTTGCAGTCGCATTTTTAAAGCCCAGATCCTCTCGAGCTCTCCGAAATGTCCGGATGAACATCTCATGAAATTGTATCTTGCATCGTGGCCGGAAAATAATATAATCAGCTTCAGGAACAAACTAATTTATTAAACAGTAAAGCAACACAGCTTATTCGCTTCCAGCCAGGTCAGCGTCTCCCTCAAAAAAGCGCCAAAATTGAATTAGGTCAGAGCGGTTGCCAGATTTGGCGGAGGAAGTTAGTATGAGGGAAGCTTTTACGTCAAGACAAGAAGGACGGGTAACCATGGCAGAGATGAAGTACAGAATGAGCGATTATAGGTAGGTAGTAATATTATCATATATATATATATATATATATATATATATATATATATATATATATATATATATATATACACACATAGCCCCGTAAGCTAAAAGTTAAGAATGCTGGGTGGTAGCCATTTTGGAGTCTCTTGTGTTAACCAATGAAGATAATTTTTTCAGTGATTTCAAAATTTTTTTTTATTCATTATTTATATTAGTGGCTCTTAACCGGGGTGCAGGCACCCCTTGGGATGCGAGAGAGCATTTCTAGAGATGTGAAAGAAGGTTCTAGATTTTAAACGAAAATTACCACCTAAGAGCTTAAGAGAAACGTGCCTTTTTCTCTTCTCCCACACTCCTTTGCCTCAAACTTGACAAAAGCTACCTCTACTTTCTCCTCACCGTGTTGTAAGACAGAAACATTTGTACTTTTATGCGCATGCGAAATTGAGTGTAAATGAGATAATTATGAACAAACAACAACACCTAGCCATTAAAAATGTAGATATTGTTTTGTATGTAATAATATAGCACATATTGTAAATGTATTAATTTTTTCACGCAATAAATAAATTATACTGCAATAAATGTTTCTCGTAAATAAAAAATAGAAACACATTTTTTCAAGGGGATACGAGAGCTTATTTTGAGATTGAAGGGTTGTTGAACATTAAAAAGTTTATATATATATATATATATATATATATATATATATATATATATATATATATATATACTGGGTGCGTCATAAATTCGTGCAAAGTTCAAAAATTCATAATAAAGAAGCAATGCTCGGAAATTTTTTCTGTTTGCGCCAATAAGATCAAAGGGACATTGGATTTTTTTTCCGTGTCAAAAAAAAAAAAAAAAAAAAAATTCTTAAAGTAACCGAAAGGATGCGCTCACATGTCATACTGGGACGTTTTATGCAAATCAGGCAAACTCAAACAAAAAATGAAACAGATCACAATAACATGAGATTGCGCATTAATTTAAAAATAACAGATGTTCAACATTACTACCAACACAAGGTAATAGGCAAGTGAGGCGTGTGAAAAAGCCTAATACAGCGGATTGTAGCATCGATGGCAGTGACTGTCTGAAGAATGACATTTTTCAGTTCCACGAAATTGGTTGGGGAGTCCCTGTACACATGATATTTAAGTATCCCCACAACTAAATATTTGCCGGGGTCAAAGTCTAGTGACCTTGAGAGCCACTAAACCTTACAACCGCGACTTATAGAACTCGGTCTTCAGTGAAAGATTCCAACAAGAACGTCTTGATATCATGTGACATGTGAGGCGGGGCACCATCGTGCATGAAGGTGAAAGCAGGTAACCCATGTCTTTCCTGCAATGCAGACTTAACGTGATCACGCAAAAGCGCCCTCATACGGTTACTTTCAGAATTTTTTTTTTTTTACATGGAAAAAAATCCAATGTCCCTCTTATCCTATTCACGCAAACAGAAAATTATTCAGAGCATTATTTCTCTTGTTACGAATTTTTGAACTTTGCACGAATTTATGACGCACCCGGTATATATATATATATATATATATATATATATATATATATAATGTGTGTATAAAAATATATACACACATCTATACGCGCACATACACACACATATATATGTGTGTGTGATAGTCATCTCATAACACGAAACACTCCTCACATGAGGGCGTGGGGGTGGCGTGTTTTCGCTCCCGAAAATTCCGATCCTTATGCGATTCGCGGAAAGGAGGCCGGTAACCAGAGAATTGGCTCGGCGTTTTTTGATTATTCCATCAGTGAGGACTGTCGACAACTGAATATTACCTGTCAACACGCGCTGTCACACGGAGAGGGCGGGGAAAACTTCCGCCCCTCCACCAGGGAAGTGTATATTTTATTAAGTCCATTCGAAACTGCGGAGAGGATAGGAGTTTACTTTCCCTTTTGGTGTACTATCCTCTCTGCATATGATGATACGTTTCAGGGTGAATGGAAATAAGATATCTCTAGTCAGTATCAATAAGAGACAAGGAATACTTGCATGTTTTGTAATGCTATCGGAGTTTTTTATTTCATTCCCTATCTGCATATTGTACACACACACACACACACATATATATATATATATATATATATATATATATATATATATATATATATATATATATATATATATATATATGTGTGTGTGTGTGTGTGTGTGTGTATGTAAATAATATATATATATATATATATATATATATATATATATATATATATATATATGTTTCTACACACACATACACAGACACATAAATACAGGTGGTTCTCAAAATAATGGAAACACTAAGAAACATCATGAAAACCTTTATTAATACGGGGCAGGATCAACTTTGTCATGTAATATCATCTGATTTACCTTGGAATCGGATTATACAAGTCATGAATAGTGGTTAAGAATATTTTATACCATTCTTCAGGGAAAAATCATGAAAGTTCCTGTAGAGATGCTGTGCTGGATATCGATACATTTATCTATCCCCTTATACGGTGGTTGGATTAATTTACTGTCGGGGAGATTGTACAGGGAAAGATAAGATATTTGACTTCTTTTTCATGCCTTCCAAACCAATACTTGATAGATTTAGGTGTATGTATAGGGGGATTATAATACCGGAGAACGTCATCTCCTGCAAGAAACAGTGTTTGCACCATAGGATGGACTAGTGAACTAATATTTCGACATAGTCCTTCTCATTCCATCTTCCTTTTAGGTTTATGATAGAGCCTGAAGAAAACCATGAGATGTCATCCCAAACCCTGATAGATCTACTTCCATTATTGACAGTTGAGATGAGACAGCCAGAATCTTACGCTTGTCTGGGTGTTCACCAGACAAACGCTTGTCCTGCTGCGAGGAACAGTGTGAAGAATGATACGTTGAACAACATGCCGTTTTTAGACATATTACTCGAGCAGGATTTGCGCTCGTGCACCATTGAGGACGATATTTTGTATCGCCATCTATTACAAGTGGTGTGGGAATAACTACTCCTCCGTAAAGGCTTTGCTTGTGTAATTCCCTTCTACATCTAGTCATTGATACCAAAACAAGCAGATGCCGGTTGAGCTTTTCGGTCATTTTGGTTGCAGTTGTTTTCTTTCTTCGTGTCACAATCCGCTTCAATACCTCGTCCGACTGTTTCACTGAGCTCTCCCTTTCGTCCCCTACTCTGTTTGGCAAAGGCTGTTTTTCCGTGCACTCTGTATGCTATCATGACTTTCGATACCAAAGCTCGAAAAACACCCATTAACCTCAAGGTTGCAGTAACAGATACTCCACTTTAAACGCGCTCCAACAATTTAACTTTTTCACAAGGTCTGCAAGGTTTGATATTTTACGCTGTTCCCAGTAAAAGCACGATGCCCTTATCTTCATTACCGATACCTGACAGTAGAAGAATACCTACACTATATTATATAAAAAAATACCGGTAGCCAGAGAGGTTTCTAAGGAATAGGAAGCACATTCATAAACACTACTAATATCGATTAGTATTTCAATTATTTTGATAACCACCTGCATATATATATATATATATATATATATATATATATGCAGTTGAACCCCGTTATAGCGAACCCAGTATATAACGAACTTACTTTTATAACGAACGAAAATTTTAGTCCCGCCGTTTTCCTGTTGTACGTAATTTAATTAGTATTGTGTCAGTTTAATGTAATTTGTTAAAGTCGATTTTATTCAAAAGTGATTATTTTTAATAGTATAATCATTTTTAATACATCATTATTGAATACACATTGTAACTATTGAGATATACATTTTAGGAACTAAAGCATTTTTCTTAACGGTTTTAATACAGCGAACCACCGGATAAAGCGAGCAAAACCTTTTGACTATTGAAGTTCGTTAAAACGGGGTTCGACTGAGTTATATATATATATATATATATATATATATATATATACAGTGGAATCTCGATCCATTTATATATATATATATATATATATTTTATATATATATATATATATATTTATATACATATATATATATATATATATATATATATATATATATATATATATATATATATATATATATATATATATATATATATATATATATATATATATAAATATATATATATATATATATATATATATATATATATATATATATATATATATATATATATACAGTGGAATCTCGATCCATCGTTTTCGGATCCATCGTTTTCCCCGCATTTATCGTTCATTTCAATCGGTCCCTTGAAAAACGATAGATCGAGGTTCCACTGTATATATATATATATATATATATATATATATATATATATATATATATATATATATATATATATATATATATATAAATTATAAAGTGCTGTAGAAATTAGTCAGTACTTTAAATATATATGTGTAACATTGTCTGCCTATACTGATATTCATGGTTTGAGTATCCAACACAAAGTTGAAGTGAGATCTAATATTCCATCATTCCTCCGCATCATTGAAATATTCCAAATTTTATGCAGTCCTGAAAGGAAAATCAGAACGAAAACAATCGCACTCGTGCTTTCTGATTATGTCATCGCCCACACTCAAACATAAAGAAAAATCACAAATATGATTTTCCTGTCAATCTCTCGAAAGTGACACGGAGACGGGAAAAAAATTCGGTTCAAAGACACGCCGATTTGAATATGGTATTTGTATATTTTAATAATGTATACATATATTTTTCTCCCGAGGCATGTGTAACTCAGTTCTGTGCAGGATTTTGTGTATATGAGTAGAAATGCATGAGGATATTTTGGTATGTCAAATTTTCGTCATGGATAGAAGAAACATTTTCATGCTTGTTGGTCTTGAGAGTATTCCCTGCCTTTTCCGAACATAGATATCTAGCATTTATATATATATATATATATATATATATATATATATATATATATATATATATACAGTCGAACCCCGTTATAGTGAACCCGGTATATAACGAACTCACGGATATAGCGAACGAAAATTTTGGTCCAGCCATTTTCCTATTATGCGTAATTTAATTAGTATTGTGTCAGTTTAATGTAATCGATTTTAGTTGATTTAATCCATTAATGATCATTTTTAATAGATTTTATCATTTTTTAATACATCATTCATTATTGAATACACATTGCAACTAATGAGTTATGCATTTTGTGAACTCTAGCATTTTTCTTACCGGTTCGGATACAGCGAACCACTGGATAAAGCGGACAAAACCTTTGGTCCCTTGAAGTTCGTTATAACGGGGTTCGACTGTATATATATAAACCCGCACTTCGCTCTGGAGTAAATTCAAATAAAATACAACGGCGAATGCATGCAATTAATTGCAAAAAAAATAAATAGATACATTTATAATAAATACGACGATCAATGTATAAAATTCATGTAAAAATTATATATATATATATTTTTTTATTTATTAAAAAAAAGTAAGGGATATTTATTTTTTTTGGATAATATACAGTCGTCTGCTGCATTAGAAAGAAAAAAAAATATTTTTTGTCTATTTAGTTGTTATGCACGTAACGATACATTTATTTAAAGAACCAGAAAAAGAAATCACGTGATCAACATTTAATAAATTAAATTCTAAAAATTAATCTTTATAAATTCCCCAAAAATCAGAAAATCGAGGTAAATATTCGAAAAAGGTTTCATTTTAAAGGAAATTTTATGATCTTTCCCGTAATATAAATTTTATAACCCTCAAATTATTATTATTTTAAATGCAAACTTAAAAAAAGTTACAAAAACAGATTAAAAATTTTATTTTAAAACATCTAATAAGAATCTGTCTTAGTGAACCCCTACACTATAAGAAAAATCGCCATGCAAAATTTCAGCCCTATACGTCCAGCGGTTTGGTCTGTACGTTGTATGTCAGTGAGTCAGTGAGTCAGTTACGGAACCGTTTTATATATATATATATATATATATACTACCGGACCCGACAGACTTTGTGCTGTTCAAACGCTGTAATTCCCAAAATCATAAAATTATTTAAATTAACTATAAAATGTTTGGAAAGTTTTGATGAAAAAATATGTAAAAAATAAATTATTTTTCAAAAACCTTACACTACCTCGCGTACATTTATCACAACTCGACCTATATTAAAATTTGTAAGAATGTGCACGAAATTTCATTAATATGGCTATTAGTATGACTAATCGATGAGCTGTTCAATACTTCATTAGTTGCATAGAATCAAATGAGAATTGATAATTTAAATTTGTAGGTTAAGTTAATTGTTATTCAAAGCACGTGTTTACAGCATAAAAATTCTGAAACGCGATTGAAACGTTGCCTACCGGATCCAATTGTGTATCTAAACTAACCAAACATCAACAACAACACATAAATAAATAAATTAATTAAAAAAAATTTTCTATCGGATCAAATTGTGAATCTAAACTATTCTCGGATCAACTTAATCGCACACACAAAATTTCATTGTAATCAGTCCAGCCGTTTAGGAGGAGTTCAGTGACAGACACACGGACAGAAGAAATATATATATCTATATATAAAGATATATATATACATTTACAGTGGATCCTCGCATAACGAGCATAATTCGTTCTAGAGTCTTACTCATAATGCGAAACACTCGTTAAGCGAAACAATTTTTCCTATATAAATTAGTGTAAAATACGATAATGCGTTCCAAGCCAAAAAATACTCAAATTTTTTAGATGTAACGTTTATTATTTAAAGAAAATTTCTTACACATAAATTCTTAAAGAGTAAAATCATCCATATGTAGTTTATTATTTACGAATTTATGACACATATCTAACTTTTTTACTAGAAAGCTATTTAGCTACATTTGTTTTTCTCGGCGCTTCAAAATTTACTGAAAATCTGTCACCGCATTGTTATTGAATAACTTTATAGCGCGCATAGCCACCGTCTTATCAGGGTGATGCTTTGTGACTTACGATGCAACAGTTTCCCATGCTTTCATCATTTCTTTTATTGCGCCAGAAGATTGTTTCTTTGCTGTTTCTTCCTCCTACTCCACTGACAAACTCTCCTCTACAACTGCTTGCTGTGAAAGACACTCCAATTCTATTGGCTGGTTCGATAGTCAGGTCTTGGTTGTGCTCTTCCACAAACTCCTCAATATCATTGTTATCCTCCAGTCCCACGATATTTGCTTTTCGAACCATCCATTACTACCCATAAATACTTATTTTTCGGCCGTTGATGATCCTGGTGACGTGAAGAGGGGTTTTCCTTCCACGTCACTCGTTATGCGAAATGTTGCTCTTTAAGCGAGCCATTTATTTACGATTTATTTTGCTCGTTATGCAAGGATCTCGTTAAACGAGGTCCCACTGTATATATATATATATATATATATATATATATATATATATATATATATATATATATATATAGGCAGAATAACGAACCGAACTTTTTTTAAATTGCTTTTTATAAATTCCTTTGCAAAATATAAAATTTTGCAACATTATAGTGTATTGATAGCCATCTGACAGATTTTTTTTTCTGCGTCTTTGAATATCCAGTAAAGCAAGTAGCAAAGCATTGCTTTAAGTCAAAAGCGTTTTACTCCAAAAAGTACAAAAATTCTACTATAAATTGAACAAATTATAATTCATTTAATTATTATAATATTGCAAATAATAATGATTTTCAATTCCACTATAAATTGAATATGGAGATTACATTTTTGCCCTCAAGTAAGAAAAGATGAAAATATGACTTGCACCACTTTGCCTTTCACCGCCTCATATATATGTATATATATATACACCGTCGTAAAAAAATATATGTGCCCAGAAGAAATCGAGCTACTATCACGAAACTTGGCATGAATTTAGTCTGGTAAGAGATATGCAAATGGTTAAATTTTCGTCGCCAAAGAGACAAGGGTAAGCGCGCTATACGCATATGAGATACGCAGCTGGGAGAGTTTAAAATCATGATTGCTTCTGTCATAGTGTTATTCAAAGAAATCTGTCGACTTGTATTTATGGATATGTGACTACAGATGCCTCTGAGACGTAACCGGTGACAGTACGAACAATTGTCGGACTTTGAGAGGGGCCGTATAGTAGGCCTCAGAGAAACATGTTGGTCGAACAAGCGCCTCGGCCGCTACCTCGGTCGGAGCGTAATGGTAGTTGCTCGGTGTTGGCAACAATGGATCACAGAAGGGATAGTCTACCGTCGCGGAGGATCAGGGCGTCCCAGGAACTAAAATACGCACGAGGATCGTGCAATCATAACAGCGGCCACGTCCGCGCCAACAACGTCGCTAGAATCTTTTCGACGCCATTTACCACCTTCCAGACATCCGGTGGTATCAAGGGAAACCATATAAGGAGCCGACGACCATTAAGACGCCTACTACTGACCCCACATCATAGGCAGTGTCGATTAGATTTTTGCCGACCTCGAGCAAGCTGGAGTGTGACCGACTGGAGGCGTGTGATCCTCAGTGATGAATCCTGATTCAGTGTCAATGCTGATGACCAGCGCATACACGTGTGGAGGCGGCCAGGTCACTGGTCCGATCTGGCATTTGTTGTCGAGAGGCATACGGGTATTAAACAAGGTGTGACAGTGTGGGGAGCGATTTGCGGGACACACGATCAGATCTAGTCGTTCTTCAAAGCACTTTGACGGCACGTAGTTACGTAGACGGGATTTTAACGCCAGTTCTATTGCCTATGCTCTCAAGTCTCCCAGGTTCCATTTATCAGCAAGACAACGCTCGTCCACATACTGCGCGATTCTCCCAACAATGTCTTCAAGGATATGACGTATTCCCATGGCCTGCCAGGTCACCAGACCTCTCGCCAATGGAGCACGTCTGGGACGTCCTTCGAAGGCAACTGCAGCCGTCTCAGAATGCTGGTGAATTAACTGCTCAGTTGCAAAGATTATGACACAATATTCCACAGGAGGTCATACGTGAACTCATTGGTTTGATGCCACGCCGTGTTTCGGCTTGTATAGCTGCCAGAGGTGGATTTACTACTTACTGATTTGTAACCTTTTCCATGCCATATCTTCTTAATAAAACGGTCTGTTCTTCTGAATTTGTAATCATTTGCTTATCTCCTCATACTCTACATACATGTTAATTTTGGGGATAGTAGCTCGTTTCCTTCTGGGTGTATATATTTTTTGTGACAGTCTCTCTCTCTCTCTCTCTGTATATATATATATATATATATATATATATATATATATATATATATATATATATATATATATACGCAAACATTTTTTTTCTCTTGCAACGTTCTATATAAGTTTTGTTTCTGCTCATAAAAAAATATTAAGTTTTCAGACAACCGTGTAATGCTTGCTGGAAGGTGAGCGAGAATTTTGTGCGTGATCCGAAACACGACGGCAGAGGAAATGAAGATTTTGTATAATTTCCTGCGTAAGAGGATGTGTGCTTGGATTTTTTAATAACGCAGCCAGATTTGTGTTTGAATTGTCATTTGTTTGTAACCAATATTAAAAGACTTTTAGAAAGAACTCCGATTCTGAAGAAAAAGAAATGTATTTTCTTACGTTAAGTAGTATGTTGCAAGAGGAGTTGTATATGATACTTTAGCTTCTTTTTTTTAAATTGAAGACAACCCTTGACAGTGAAAAATATACAATGCACAGGTAGTTTTGGCAGTAGATTTCGCATCTGTTATAGGCTCTTCAGCAACCCGATGAGCCAACCAATGAGCTTACGTTTAATAGAGTTGAATTAATACTAACAACAGTATGGTTTTACAAAGTTAATATTTTTCAATTTAAGGTTGACATTTTTCTTACGGGGTGGGATATATATATATATATATATATATATATATGACACGTTCGTTACTTACACTCATTCTCATTACGTCGTCTTACATTCAAATTTACTGTTTCTTAAATCTATCTCTACATGATTATTAAAGTTATAGCAGTCAATGAGTTAAATGGCCGGTGGCAAAGAACTACAATTAATACATCTAACATAATTTATTTTCCCAATAATTTCCTGCCTGATTCAATCTGTTAATTTTATCAAGAACTCATCAAGCTCCCGCGCGACGCGTGACTGTCTTAATCAAGAATTTCCCGCCGTCTGACCAAAATGCTATTGTTTTTTACCATCTAAAGCTATCGCTCATGCGTGTGTCGTTTGTACCGAAGATGAAGCCAAGGGGGTCCTAGTTTTGTTACTATTTATAGATTTCCTTCCTGGTTCTTCAATTTACGTGAATCAAGTTCACCCCGTAAAATACTTTCTCTGCGATGTCCCTATCCCGATATCTCGTAATTTCACCGTTTTAAATTGTTAATCTCTTATTTCTTTCTAAACAATAGCCCCCCCCATATTTTAGCCTTACGTTTTGGCTATATATATATATATATATATATATATATATATATATATATATATATATATATATATATATATATATATATATATAAATATATATATATATACACTCACGAGCCAAAACATTATGACCACCCCTACATTTTGCAATGAATTCGCCTGGATGACGTGGAAGGCACGTGATCAGGTGGAAGTGGTATTTAACTGCTGCTGGAGAGTCTGAAGAATCATTCTTTCACTTACTTCTGTGCGTGATGGGAAAGGCTGCGGATCTAAGCGACTTTGATAAAGGGCAGATTGTAATGGCTCGAATGCTCGGAACAAGTATTTCCGAAACTGCACGACTCGTGGGTTGTTCGCGGCCTACAGTTGTTAGTACTTATGCAAAGTGGATGAATGACGGTGAAACCAGCAGTAGACGACATGGTGTTGGACGTCCACACGCTATCAAAGAAAAAGGTCGTCGGAGACTGTCTCGCATGGTGAACTAAAACCGGAACCAGACAGTGGCTCAGCTGACAGCCCAATACAATGCAGGGTCAAGTAGAATAGTATCGCAGGACACTGTTCAGCGGACACTGTTGGATATGGGGCTACGCAGCAAACGTCCCACTAGTGTGCCTTTGCTGACCAAGCGTCATCGCCAACTGCGCCTGCGCTGGGCCCGGGAACATCGCGACTTGTCCATGGATCAGTGGGAGAGAGTTGCCTGGTCAGATGAATCACGGTTTGTCATTCATCACGCCGATGGCCGTGTCAGGATACGCCGTCTTCCAAACGAACTGTTGCTCCCTCAATGTACAGTAGATCATACACAGGCCGGTGGTGGCGGTATTATGCTTTGGGGGTCGTTCTCTTGGGCGTCTCTGGGACCCGTGGTTGTGGTAGAGCAGACCATAATTGCTACTGGGTATCTGAACATCATTGCGGACCAGTTGCACCCTTACATGGCCTCTGTTTTTCCATCTGGAAATGGAATGTTCCAACAGGACAACGCCCCGTGTCACAAGGCTAAAATTGTGTTAGAATGGTTCCAGGAACGTGATGCTGAATTCCAGTTAATGTCCTGGCAACCTAACTCACCGGATCTCAATCCGATAGAACACATTTGGGATGTCATGGGGCGGCAGCTCAGAGTTCAAAGACCACCAATTCGCAATATCTCGGATTTGCGTGACCTATGCTTAAACATCTGGTACAATCTGTCTCCGGCCATCTACCAAGGACTTGTGGCATCCATGCCAAGGCGGGTTGAAGCTGTGTTGCGCGTCAAAGGTGGGCCAACTCGATATTCACAGTTGGTCATAATGTTTTGGCTCTTGAGTGTATATATACACTTGTTTGTATGTATATATGTATAATGTCTTCTTACTATGGCCACAAAACTTGCACTTTTCCTTTCATGTCTTTTAGCCAATGGTAGTGAGGAAAAATAGTTGTCCGCTGTCACATTTCTACCTGTATTCAGATAAGGGCTTATAAGACGCATCACTACATTTTCTGGAAGGCTTTCGGCTTCATCCCTTGATTTATCTTTTCCGAGATATGGATAAGCATTGCACATAAACTTCGAATTTGCATCAACTAGCATCCAAAAATTTATACCAAATTTGCAGGGTTTATTTTGTAGGGTTTATTCATATACTGTATAAATTTACACCTGGCTTTGCAAGGAAATAGCTGTTCATCTACAACAAGATTTTCTCCTGGCTTATATTAACTAGCACCGTTCTTTATAATTTTATTCCAAACGTCAGAACACAGAGCAAACTTATAAGTTTCTAAACGCTGAGTCCTAGTTGACTTCAAATCACACCTTAGGTTTTCCGTTATATTTCGAAAATGATTGCGAGACATTGTTTTTCGAAAAAATGAGGTCTTCATGTAGTATTCCATACCCGAGGGATGCTCGTCCATGCTTTCTTCAGAATCACTAGAACTACTTTTTGCTTCAAAGTTTTGTGGAGGCTCGTAATCCATATCATCGTCAATACTATGTTCTTCAGCATCAGATTAATTTTCAGATATATCCTGTAAAAGATGTACAATTTCATCTGTACTAAGATAACGCGGTCTTCGCGTAGTCATTATAGTGCTCTTGAAAGATTGAAATGCCACAAAAAGATAAGCTGACTCAACTACTGCAAAGTATGGACTGTTACATTTCTCCAAAAAGGGGTAGACGGTATAGAGGGGGGAGGGAATTATTTCCTGTTGTAAAAAATCGTTGAATAAAAAGAATGTGTAGGGGAAATATTTTTCCAAGAAAAGTTGTTTTCCTCGAAAGAAAACAATATGAATCTATCTAATTTTACTAGCAGTCAATTTGACTGCTCTTGGCGTTTCTAGGTATAACTACAAATAACTTTGTTAATTTTAATTTCCCTCTATTAAAATTTGTTATCAATAATTTTTCAGGGTATTTAGGAAATCTCAAAGCAATGTTAGGTCCTATGATATCGGGTTTTATTAGAAATCTAAGCTGAAAAACAAAAACAGTCAAATTGACTGCTCTAGAGCTTCTAATGTTCAATGCGTATAAAAGAAAAGTTTTTACAGTGTATTACTATTAAAAAAATTCCTTTCACAATTATTATCGATATATAATAATTTTATCATCCTCATGTTAAAATAAATAAAGGGGAATTTATTTCATTGTTACAAGATTTAGATAGTATGTGCACTGAAAAAAAATTTCTCTGACTATTCCCGACACACGCAACATAAATGTGAAGATTTTATTAGACACAAATCATTAGAAAACAATTAATTATATCACAAACCACGTTACCCTCTACCAGAAGAATTAAACAAATTTTCCCTTTTCCGCAACAATGGTGTCTTTAATCGCAAAACAGTTATTTTCTTTAAATCTGAAATTTTTTACACCCGTATCCATTTCGCCTCGGCCCCAGAACTCATTTCTTGGAGGTCAGAGAGTAAAATCCATTTAAAACGTCGATAGTTGATATCTTTATCTAGAGCCTCTTCTTCTGTCTAAAATATTGATATGATTAAACAAAGTGTTTTTATTTTAATAGAGGAAAAGTACATAAAGTGAGAGATAACGAAATAAAGTACTGTTTCTTCAAGTGGTGATTCCTTGGAAGTGTGGAAGAAGTAACGTCGGAGATGCATTTAATTTAAAATCGACCGAATAGATATAGTTATATTATATTTCACATATATACTTAAAATCTAGTATATATATATATATATATATATATATATATATATATATATATGTGTGTGTGTGTGTGTGTGTGTGCGTGTGTAATATCTTAAATATTATGCCATCCATTCTAGCATTTATATTCTCTTTCCTAAATGAAACCCCCAGTAATATTAATGTATTGCTTTAAAATCCTTAGCCACTGAACTTCCCATGAAACGCATACCTTTGCATTTCTACACGTGTATATGTCTGAATTCAGGAGTGGGTAAGCTTCCTGAGCCCCAAAATCACACTCATATATATAATTATATATATATATATATATATATATATATATATATATATATATATATATATATATATATATATATATATATATATATATATATATAGTGATTTCCGCTTATAAGAATCACGCTTGTTATCACTATTTTTGATTCTTATAAGTGGTTGATTCTTATAGCCAAAATTTACGTGTTTGGACAGGCAGACACACACCAATATACTAATATATTAGATAATTTACCATAAAATACTCTTTAATTTACGTTAATTATCTTTTTCGTTCATTAACTTTTATTCCTAGACCTGTAAGTAGATACACATGATTATATTAAGAGAAGAAAAAATCCAATATTTGTTACAACATCCCTGTTTAGCAGTTTTATAATTTCAACTACAGGAAGGGAGCAAGAAAAAAGTTTTCAATGGTAGTTTGACGTAATGAAGTTTTTAGGAGGCTGTTTATACCTCTTTCAAAACCAATAGTCTCAGACCAAGATTCACCTTCTAGCTTACATTTCACGGTTTGATAACGTGCTGAATCTAATAATGTCACTTTTGCCTAAGTGATAGTGGACGAAGATTTGTGTGTTTCAGGGTTCAGAAAGCCGCAACCAGGATGTGGGAGGTGGGAAAGAGTCTCTGTTTGTCAGTGGAGAAAAGTGAAATCGGATCCGCACGGGTAGAATTCACCTCGGTCAGCTAATAGGACAGTGTTTACCTAAAGCATTTAAGGGGAAACTATTATGTTATGTCTAACAAAGAAATGGATGCATTTTACGACTGTATTCCATCCCATCTTATCACTTTTTCTTTTTAAAAAAAATAAAGAAAGAACTTCGTACTTTTTGAAGGTTTAATTGGCTTTTTTGGAAAAATGAAAGGAAAGCGAAGAGTGTAAACTGTTTCTTAAAACCGGTGGATTGATTCTTTAAAGCGAAAATTTTAACATGGGAATAATACATTTGTTTTTGTTTTTTGCGGTATTGATTCTTATAAACGGTTGATTCTTATTACCACTGATCGCTATAAGCGGTGGTTACTGTACATATATATATATATATATATATATATATATATATATAGATATAGATAGATATAATTATATACTAGCATTATTGTCCGGCGTTGCCCGGGTAGATACATAGATAAAAAAAAATTTCATGATTTCCATCAAAAAAATACTGGGCTGTACCCCCCGCTCTTTATGTTCATCTGGCCAGACAGACTACGCTTAGCGCGTTTCTACTGAAATGATATACAAACAATAAGAGAGAAAGAAATTTGAGGCTGCGGACCTTCTTCTGCTTATACGTCTGATTTTATTAGAGAATTAATAACACAGTGTTCCGTGATTCGCACGTTTGGATTGAATAAGATTAGTTGTTATTTATTTTTAATAGATACTGTTTAATTAGATTTAATTAGATTTGTTTGATCCAATGGTTAATTAGAAATAAGTTTTATAATTAAAATTTGCCTTTATTTTTTATTTTTCACTTAAAAACGCAGTTTTTTCCATATCACCCAAGAGACGCACTTTTTTCCACATCACCCAAGAAGTAAAGTGCAAGATACGTTATTCCCTTTATTTTATCAAATTAAGGCGGGATTCCGCATGAAGCCCAGGCTCAAAGTTTCTTTGTTTCTTATTGTTTGTATATCATTTTAGTAGAAACGCGCTAAGCGCATTCTGTCTGGTCAGATGAACATAAAGAGCGGGGGTGCAGCCCAGTATTTTTTTGATGGAATGCATGAAAAATTTTATATCCATATACCTACCCGGGCAATCATTCTTTAAAAATAATTCATTAATTTTCTTATGCCTTAATATAACTAATGGACTAATAGTTCGGAATTAAAGTTATGTGTCGTTATGTTTGTCTGTTTAAAGAACTTTTCTTCACACTGCTTATAAAACCCCAAAAATCTAAAAGATTTATCTTCTATGATTTCAAGGAAAAAGTAATTCAAATACCTATCGTATGTTAACTATGTATCGCGAACTTAGGAGAAAAAACCTGTAGAACTCATAAACTTCTTATCATTTTAAGATCCTCAAACAATTAATATATTTATATCAACAGAAGGCTTCCAAAAAACTGGACATGGGACAAACTTAATTTTTCTTTTTTCTTCCTTTTTTTCCAAAATTTATTTAGTTCTATTAGTTTGAACGCCCTTGTCTAAAATTGTCTAAAGCAGCGGTTTTCAACCTTTTTAAAGACACACGACTCCACTAAACATAAGAAAAATAAAATAAACACTTCACCCCCCCCCCGGTCACCCCCAGACCAACTCTCAAACTATCCCCAGATCACCCCTCAGAACAAACCTCTTTTACCCCGCGTATCGAATTCGACTGGTTGTGGTGAAGGGGCTGTATCCACTTTTAAGAGGTGCGCTTAGGGGCACAAAAATCATTAAAACATTAATTTTTTAAAAACCAATTGAGCCTCGAATTTTGTTTTTACTGCGTTAAGTTTCTCGGGTCCTCAACATTAACTGTGCCGAATTTGGTCCCGGTGAGTGAAACAGTCTATGATTCTATAGCGGACAAACAAACAGACAACCTCTTTTATATGTATATATATATATATACACTACTGGCCACCCAAATTGCAACACCAAGAAAGACAAGACATATCACAACAAAATTTATTTTGTAGGTAACATGTTGACCAAGTATCATATGATTAAATTTATAGACTTCTGTGAAGTGTGGTTCCTGCCAAAATCAGTAGCCAGAGTAGCCGCCATTGTTGGAGATCACCGCTGTCACACGCCTCGGCATTGATTCAAAGAGACTTTGGATGAGTTCTTGGGGTACAGCAGACCAAGCAGCTTCCACACGTTGCCAAAGTTGATCTGCTTTGGCAGCTGGGGATGGAATCTGGGTCAATCGTAGAGCAACCATGGACCACATGTTTTCTATCGGCGAAAGATCCGGAGAGCGAGGCGGCCAGGGAAGCAATTCAATCTGGCGATTGACGAAGAACCGTTGGACAATGCGTGCCACGTGTGATCGCGCATTATCCTGTTGAAATATGGCTGTGGGCAAGCCCTGAAGGTAAGGAAGGACAACTGGTTCCAACACCTCGGAGATGTAGCGCTGGCTGTTTAAAGAACCGGCAATGCGTACTAGAGGTGTGCGGGAGTGATATCCAATACCACCCCATACCATAATACCCGGTGCAGGACCAGTGTGGCGGTGCATAACGAAGCTGTTCAGCATCCTCTCTTCACGGTGTCTCCAGACTCGAATGCGACCATCGTGGTGTTGCAGACAGAAGCGTGACTCGTCAGTAAAGACAATTTCATTCCATTCTGCCGTCCACATCCTTCTGTCATCGCACCATTGGTGGCGGAGACGTCTGTGGTTCTGCGTCAAGGATAGACAAAGCAATGGACGTCTTGCGGACAGACCACTCTGCTGTAAACAGCGTCGAATGGTACGCGCAGACACTGGATGATGCGTTACAGACTGCATGTGCTGTGCTATGGTTAGTGATGTGACTGAGCGATGCGTCACTGCCATGCGCACAATTTGCCTGTCATCACTTGAAGTGGTGCTCTGAGGTGGATGCGATCGAACACGCCGGTCCATCGTACCCTCCTGCATCCAACGATCACATATCCGCATTACAGTTGTTTGGTTTCGTCCAACACGACTACCGATTTCCCTGAAAGATAATCCACAATCTCGGTAGGCCACTATCCTTCCTATGTCGAACCCGGATACCTGATCAAAAGATGATCGCTGTTTTCGACGAGGCATAATTGATCGTTTTTTTGAAAAAACCACAAGAAAAACACAATTGCCGAAATCGTCGAAATCTCCAAGCCTTAAATAGCGCTTTGAAGAGGCGCCACAGACGCGCGTGATGTGCGTCTGCGCTGAAATTCTAATCATTTGCATATCTCACCTCCGCTAATGCATGTTGAAAATTTCATGTTATTTGCATATTTTCTTCAGGGTGTTGCATTTACAGTGGCCAGCAGTGTATATATATATATATATATATATATATATATATATATATATATATTACGTATACTATATTTTAAGTGTATAAATATATATACACTTAAAATCTAGTATACGCAAAATATAATCATATAATCTAAGGATCCCTGTGCGGTCGATTTTAAATTAATTGCATCTTCGAATGTCAATTCCAACTCTTTTCAAAAACCTCGGTACAAGAAGAGACAGCACTTTATTTTGTTATCCGCCTTTTATTTATTTTTCCCTTATTAACATAAAAGACTTTGTTTAATCATATCAAAATTTCAGACAGAAGAAGCTGGAGAGAAAAGGCTCTAAGATAAAGATTTCCCTCTATCGACGTTCTAAATGGATTTTAGTTTGCCCTCCAGAAAGGAGTTCTCAGTCAGAGGCGTAATGGATACGGGTGGAAAAATACAAGATTGAAAAAATAACTTCTTTGTGATTAAAAGACACCATTGATGCGGAAGAGAGAATTTTGTTTAATTTTCTGGTAGACGGTAACGTATTTTGCGATTTAATGACATTTAAATTTATGTTGGTAGCTGTCGGGAACAGTAAAAGATGAATTTCTTTTCAACGCGCTTCGAAATATAAATCTTGTAACAATGAAATAAATTTAACTTTTGTTTATTTCAACATGCAAGGAGTGAAGTGTTATAAAGAAATAAAATATAATTACAAGATAAAAAGAACTTTTTATATACCGTGTTTTTAAATTTTCTGTTGAATCATATAAACTTCACAGTTCTATGCATTAATAAATAGTTAATTTTTTTTTTTTATGAATTATCCCATCAACTTGAAAGAAAATGATCAAATGTGTAATAAAGAGGTATTAAATGCGTAATCAATTGCGTTTAACTTTTCGTTGCCGTTTCGGCCGATAGCTGGCTGCACCATTCTACAAAACAAAAATAAATGAAAATGAATTCAATACTGCTTAAAAATGGCCAAAAGTATCATAATAATGCATTGTCATCGTATTCTGAGCTATTTTAAAGTTTCAAATGTTTAGCTAGTCGGGAAGTTAGTTAAACAGAAATATATGTTTTTATTCTGATTCGGCGTTTTTTAAAATTTTAATTTTTAAAAGAAATAAAAATATTTAGCTCAAAAAATTCAAAAAAATGATGTAAATTATTTTTTTAAAACTCATAATTTCAAAAGTAAATATTTTTTTTCAAATTTGCTGAATCTAAATTAAAAGAAAAAAATTGAAAAAGACATGTTCCAAGTTTGAACCATTTATCTTTAACGGTTCTTGACTCATAACAATTTAAAGGTGTTAAATGGTGAAAAAAAGCCATAGTGCAGAAAACTGCATTTAGAGGTTTAAACAAAGATTGGTTACTATTAGAATGTTGCAAAATAATGATAATAATAATAATATATCCTGCTCTAATTAAGATAGAAACATGATTTAAACGTCATTTTAAGCGGAAAAGAACAGAAAAACTTTTAACGCAGTAATCAACATCAACATTTGGCAATGATGCGTTGAGAACAATTTGCACATTAGTACATTTATTTGCTATCACACCGTACAGTTTTGACGGGTACCAACCAGTATTTCCTTAAGTTTTATTCTTTAGATTAATATGTATATAATTTTCATTGCCAAAGGAAAGGTTACGAAGATCAATGTAACCAAAATACAAATATAAACATCAGAAAGAGAACTTCAAAGCGAAACACTACCAAGGTCTACGGCAATAGTCAATAACGGTGATATGGCCCCTGGCTTCCCGGTAACGATCGACAACAAAGCTCTCGTGACACGCTAAACAACACAGAACGTGAGAGCCCTCTCCATTTCCTTCCAAAATTGGAAGAGTTTGCTTATGGGATCGGGAGATGGTAAGATAGACAATAATGCCACGTGGCGAGGCGAATATTTTTGTACATATGCTCATACGAACAAACACACACACATATTATATATATATATATATATATATATATATATATATATATATACCGGGTGGCCATAATTAAACTGACAGTGCTCACAGTGTTCTGTAGCGCGATCTATTTGTGAGAATGACGCGAAATTTTGTAGGAAGATTAAACAAGACGGGGGACGAAGGATTCCGCTAAAAAATAAATTAGTTCCAAAAGTCACCGCTAGGGGAATATTTGGCGCTGTGTAATAGAAAATAGAGTGTTAACAAATGCAAAGTAATACGGAATAAAATTACCTTTTATTATGCACATTTTCTTATTTAGTTCAAGTGCAATATGGCAACACTTTTAAAAAAGCGTAAAATCTACATAAACACCGATAAAATCTCATGATCTGCAATATCACGTACGCTGAGCAGAAGAAGAAGTCCTTTATTCAAATTTCACGTTACATCCATTGGCACAGTGCCAGCTGCTTGGGTTTTAAAAGGCAATGTGTTACGTTTCGAATCAATCAGATTGAAAGTTTATGTGCAATGTCTCCTTCTTTAGTCGAGCGTGCGTTACTGGTCAAATTCTTTTACCTCAACCAGTGCAATGCGTCAGCCGCTCTTCGTGCTTTTAGAACGCACAAAAGAATGCGTAAAGGTAACGGTCCTGTGTCAGTTAATGGACTAAAAGGAATGGTTGCGACGTTTGAGAAAACAGGTTCTCTGAAGGTTCAGTCAGGCAGAGGACGAAAACCTGTACCACAGGATACAATCGAAGCAGTTGCCACGGCGATTGTCGACAGAGTACCAGACAATATTGCTGCCACCTCTAGCGCTCGTGGATTAGCTCGGAATATGGATATGCCTTACAGTACGGTATGGAAAATCTTACGAAAGATTATCAACTTCTATCCGTATAAGATCAGCCTTGTACAGGAGTTACTGTACCCCGACCATGATAAGCGATTGACTTTTGCTCTCACCTTTCTTGCCAGAATGGAGGTGGATGATGCTTGGCCGTGGAAAATCTTATGGGGAGACGAGGCCCACTTTTACCTGCATGGAACTGTGAATACCCAGAAATGCCGAATTTGGGATGACAAATCACCACATGCAGTCACAGAAATTCCCTTACATTCACCAAAGGTAACTGTTTGGTGTGGGTTCACAGCGGAATTTATCGTAGGTCCATTCTTCTATGAGAACATTACCCCGACAGGACCGGAAACCTGTTCTGTTACCGGAGAGAAATATCGCCACATGTTGAACAGCTTTGTCATTCCGGCACTTCAGCAAAGACAATGCCTGCGGGAATTCATTTTCATGCAAGATGGAGCACCTCCACGCGTTGCTGTACGGGTGCAACAGCTGCTACGACAGAAATTCACAACAGAAAGAGTCATTAGCCGCTACTTTCCAACTGCATGACCACCTCGGTCACCTGATCTTACCCCATGCGACTTCTGGATATGGGGTTACCTTAAGTCCAAGGCCTATCAAGGAGTGGTCCAGGACCTGGCTACGTTGAAGGATAACATATCACGGACTGTACGGGAGATTCCTGCAGACATGTTACTTTCTGCTGTTGTGCATACTGTGCACAGAATGCAATATGTGGTCCACAACAACGGCAGCCACATTGAACCTCATTTGAATGCAAAATAAAAGGTAATTTCCGTATTGATTTGCATTTGTTAACACTCTATTTTCTATTACACAGCGCCAAATATTCCCCTAGCGGTGACTTTTGGAACTAATTTATTTTTTCGCGGAATCCTTCGTCCCCCGTCTTGTTTAATCTTCCTACAAAATGTGGCGTCATTCTCGCAAATAGATCGCGCTACAGAACACTGTGAGCACTGTCAGTTTAATTATGGCCACCCGGTATATATATATATATATATATATATATATATATATATATATATATATATATATATATATATATATATATATATATATATATATATATATATATATATATATATATATATATATATATATATATATATATCCCCTCCAAGTCCTGTTTGTTGCCTCATTGTGGCGGAGGGGGTGTTCCTGGGCGGAATGGGCGACGTACGTCGGGAATTTTAACTCCTGGTAGGGTCACCCTAGGCGTGAAGGCCATTCCATTTTCTTCAGCTAAAACAGACAGGCACCCGGGGCTAAGTCAGTCTTCTCCCTCTGGTGCTCCAGGCCTTTGGGCCAATTGAAACTGCTTCTTTCCCTTTACCATGAGTCCTCCTTTTTCTGATTTGTATACTGCATCGCCCGCAGGTTAATCAGGGGCGCGCTCGAGGCTTAGGCAGAGGGCCTCGTTCGTCAAATGGAATACGGTCTCCAACTTCTCAAAATGGTTCTCTCAAAATTCTGCAGTGCAACGTCAACGGCTTGTCTTCCCCAGCCATGAGAACTAAATTAGACCTATTGACTGAAATGGCTGATAGGTATGACGCTCAGATTATTGTCCTTCAGGAAACCAAACTCAGAGAACATTCTGCCATCAAATTGAAAAACTTTAGTATTTTTCGTGAGGACAGACCCAATGGAGGTGGTGGCGGTTTAGCCTTTCTTATTAGAAATGTTAACTACAAGAAAATTTCCATGCCTAATCGGGACTCTGATTTAGAGATGCAAGGTATCTCTCTTACTTGGAAGAGAAGGCTGATTAACATCGACAATCTGTACCCACCAAACCAGGCACACCTCCCTGTTGAGGTATTTGACTCTGCTGATAAAAACACCACATTTCTTGGAGATCTTAATGCTAAACAATTGTCCTGGGGATGTTCCATGAATAATAATAGGGGCTGCGAACTGTCGACCGCTGCAGATGATAGAGCTCTTATCTTTCTTAACAATGGTTCTCCTACTCATACGTCTTTTAGCTAGGGCACTTCTGAAGCTTTGGACATTTCTCTTGTCAGCCCCGAGCTCTACCCATATTGTGACTGGACTATTCTCAACAGCATTGGCAGTGATCATCTGCCCATCCTGATTAACGTACAAATTAATATAAAGTCTGTGGCAGCTCACAGGAACTTTTGGAATTTTAAGAGGGCTAATTGGGATTACTTCAGTCAGCTCATCGACTCTTGGCACCGCGACTCTCACTGACGATTTGGAACGGGAGTGGCATACTTTTAAACAAGCGATCATCCATGCTTCCCATCAGTCCATCCCTTGGGGTAATTTCAGACATCTAAAACCTTTCTTCCAACATAAGGATCCTGAGCTGAGGGCCCTTATCCTTAAGAGAAATACTTTACACAAGACGCTTTCCAGGACTAATGACCCTATGGTCAAAGTTGAACTCAATAGACTCAATGCTGCTATTAAACAGTTATACATTAAACATAAGAGAAAAGCTTGGATTGACTTTATGCCCGCTCCTTTCGGCCTTAAACAGGGCATTCCTCAGGGTTCGGTTTTAAGTCCCGTCCTGTTTTCTCTTTAACTTGCTAGCATTGAAAGAGAGATTTCTAAATATTGTAATGTGGGAATATTTGCCGATGATATCATAATCTAGCACTCTAGCTCTGACATTTGTGCAATTGAGCTTAATCTCAGCTGTGCTCTGGGAGAGGCTCATCATTTCGCAGAGCATCATAAACTGACTTTTAATGCTTCAAAATCCTCGGTGACTTTCTTTACTACTAACAAACACCTATACTATTGAACTTTATGAACGGAACTCAGTTAAACTATATTAAAAATGCTAAATACCTGGGTTACATCTTGGACCAGGAAATCACAAGCAATAAACACATTGAAGGCCAGGTGGTCAAGGGCAGAAAAAGACTCAATATACTAAAATTTATCTCTGGTAGTGACTGGGGAGCAGAAGCTAGCACCCTTCGAACTACCTACATTTCTCTTGTTAGGCCAATACTGGAGTATGGTTTTCCCATCTATTCTTGTGCTTCCAATACCAATCTGAATAAACTTGAAAGGGTACAGTTGAGCGCTGCTAGAATCATTACAGGACTTCGACACAGTTGTCCAAATGACATTGTGCTCTATGAAAGTAATTTACCTCTTCTTTCGTTGAGAAGAACTTATCGCCTCTCAAAATACTATAACAAGCTTTACAGTTACAATGATCAGCATAGAACTTCTGCATACCTTCATGCTTGGATTAACAACCAGCGTTTGAGGAAGCATAGCCCCTTTTCCTTTGTAAAAATGCTGGGTCTGCCTTCTGCTAATGTGGAGCCCCACTCTTTTAATCATCTGGGCGTCGGTTTGAAACTTGATGGGATCCATTTCCATGAGGGTCTCTTAACTAGTGTTATTTAAAACTCTGAGATTCCGGCCCTCATCAAACAAAAAGCTCTTGAGACTATCCATGGAATCCCTCAATCTTCTTTGAAGATATATACCGATGGCAGCAGGGGTGATGGGGGAATTTCTGCGGACTGCGGCTGAGGCTGAGGAGTATGTGAGTCCTTGTGAGGCTCTTACTTTTAGAGAGATTTACTCCCTTATGAAGATTAAACAAAACCATCTTTGGAGAACTCTTCCTTGCCACCCATCGTACTTTGTATGAAGTCCGGGTGGGTCTTTTCAGATCAAGCCCAGAAAGTATCAAACAGCCTTCTCGCGCTTCATGAGTGGTCATATTAAAGCACTCACTTTTCGGCAGGGACAGAAGATCTTCCCGGAGTGCCACTGGTGCTCTGCCGACATGGCCTCCCCTGCCCATATTTTAAATTGTTCGGGTTTTACTAAGGAGAAGGTCCTTCTGGACCCTCTACTGATTTTAGACTTTTTAGAAATTTTTGGTTTTATGGAGATTGTCTAGCCTTGCTAGACAATCTGGGATTAGTAAATATATATATATATATATATATATATATATATATATATATATACAGGGTGATTTTTTTACTGACACTACTCAGAGCCATCTGTAGCACGATCAGTCGGAATTCCACCAAAAATGGATAGAGGGACTAAGAACGACATGGGAAGGAGTTTCCATGAAAAAAAAGTTCCAAAACTCGCCGTTAGGGGAAGATATGGTGCTGTTGTTGTCGGCGCACCAGAGAATTTGCATAAAAGGCAAGTAAAACATCAAAATACAAATTCATGTAGTCGACAGCAGAGACAGTATTTCGTTCTATAAAGATAAGGGATGAATACCGAAAAAGTCGTAAGCAGACAAATGAATAACAAAGAAATTTCACTGCAACACCGCTTTATTCAGCAAATTCACTTGTCCCTCGTTCAATGTGACAACAGTCCTCGTGGACGACGCATTGCATCCTGAACACTATGTTCTCAACGGCCGAGCGTAACATGTCACCAGGAATGTTCATCAAAGTCCGGGATATGTTGACCTTTAGGGCCGCCAAGTTAGAGACTCCACAAAGGTACACCTTAGACTTTAAATAAACTCACAGAACAATGTCACATGGGTTAGGTCCGGGGAGCAAGGTGGTCATGCAAGTGGAAAAAGCGACTGATGACCCGTTTTTTCTGTAAAGCAAAGGCGCAACAAATTCCGCACTTTATAGCCGTAAAGATTGGCATTGCTGTCGACTATGTTGTCATGAATTTGCCTTTTATGCAAATTCTCGGATGCTCGAACAAAACAGCGTCATATCTTCCCCAATCGGCGACTTTTAAAACATTTTTTTTTCTTCGTGGAAACTCTTTCCCTTGTTGTCCTTTGTCCCTCTATCAATTTTCGTGGAATTCCGACTGATACATCGCGCTACAGATGGCTTTGAGTAGTGTCAGAAAAATCACCCTGTATATATATATTTTTTTTTTTTTTTTTCCAATGCGGAGGCACTTGTATTCAAACATTGGCCCTTACTACGCCGCAGTTTTACTGTCCATTTTATTGTGGGGGCACCATATAGGCGGACAGCATTACCCCCTATGAAGGGACGACACGAACGGAGGCATTTTTCGTGGCGCAACGCTGGGACTCGATCTGAGCACCCTCAGCACCGAAAACCAGCGCGCTGTACCACTGGGCCGCCACAAGCCCAAACCCCCTGTATATATATACGTCAAATCTTCAGTATAATACGCACAGGTGTAGTATAATACGCATGGTTGAATTTCACAAAATTTTCGGACGCTATTTAACTGGACCACTCGATTTTATTTATCGAGTGCAGTCGGGAAGATAATTTTCCTCTTATCTGAATTTTTAATAGCCTCTGTAAGCTATATTTCCCACGAAAGCGAGCTATATACGTCTTCACTGTATTGTACTTGAAATGTGTTGTATCGTTGCTAGATATTGCAGACCAGTAGTTATAAAGAGATGG
This sequence comes from Dolomedes plantarius, assembly GCA_907164885.2. Classification (NCBI taxonomy): domain Eukaryota; kingdom Metazoa; phylum Arthropoda; class Arachnida; order Araneae; family Dolomedidae; genus Dolomedes; species Dolomedes plantarius. The sequence goes on along the minus strand of OU015502.1, from coordinate 18,693,699 downwards.
TGACTATGCACTTAGAAGCAATTAGTTATTACGACTCGACTTCATCGAAAAGGGAAGAATGGGATATGTGTGTGTGTGTGTGTAAGTAACTGGGGAAAAAAGGGATTTTCTACATTTTGCGAAGAAAAATATTATTAATCGAGTGTATTTTGTGTTGTCCTTTCTTCTTACCCGAATTTTTAATAACGTCTGAAAGATCATTTCTAGGAAAGTGCTCTGTATTTGCCTTCGTTGTATTCTACTAGCGATACACTGAATAGACCGAGAATAAACTGCTCCTCTATCCTCGTTTATGGATATCCAAGTACAAGTAAATACAAAGTGTTGGTGCCTGTTTATTTTGAAGCAGTTGGTTATTGCCCGCCGACTTGATCGTAAATAGAAGAAGGAAAGAATAACAAAAACACCTCAGATTTTGGCTTACAAATGATTTCCGTTGGAAATTTAACACCACTTAATGCCCCTATGTTAAGATTCAAAATGCACCCCCATGGACGAACTTACAATTGTCATTTTCTATCATATATATATATACACACACACACATACCGTAAAATATTGAGTATAATACGCGCATTTTTTTCACATTTTAGTCCGCAAAAACGAAGGTGCGTATTATACGAATTTCCTCATATTCTGAAAGAACTGATGGCTGCCCTGGGCACCCGAGGTGTTTTTGATGTTAGAGATATAGATAAAGCTATCCAATATGTGTAATTGGTATATGTAATTGTGTATCAAGCTTATAATAAACGTTTTACTGTCTAACTTTGTGTAAAGAATTTTTCCTCTTGGACTTCAAGGCTAAAACACAATTAAAGCGTCCAGGGGTAAAACGACATAACAGCCATTTTTGAGAAAATGAGTTAGCAGTGCCATCTTGTAGCTTTCAAGGAGTACTAACACCACGTGCATCCATATCTGGGGCAGAACCCCTTTAAAGTCGTTAAAAATAGCGATACAGTGTCGGCGTTCCATAGAAAAACCACGCTTCTCCAACTTTCAAATTCGTTTTTCTCAAAACGAGGTTTTTGGAGTAAAGTGGTTTTACCCCTGGACCCTTCGAATGACACTCGGCGGGGCAACATAGTGACACATTTTAACTTTAATATCTCAATGGTAATTAAAAATCCGGTTAGAACACTACATTACTACGTAAGGAAAGGATGTACCAGTGTTTTGCAATTGGTCGTTTTGGACTGCTTTTGAAACTGATCGGCTGGCACAGGAAAAAGCTTAAAAGCTGTCACATAGTAATCCCATATTACGGTATATAATTCGTTCATTTATATTTAAAACATACTAATATAGTGTTACTTTTTATGCTTTATAAAATTAAAAACGAGTTTCTGCTTACACAGATTGAAACCTTTAAAGGGACAGTAGACTTTTAAAATTGTGAAATTTGTCCAAAAATTATATTTTTTTACTTTATTGAATTGGGAAACTACGCACGAGTAGAACTGTGTTGGAAAAAGAATTTTTAATTTATGTGATTACTTTCCTAGTTCTAGACATTTGTATTTAATTTAGATATTACGTTGTTACCAATAGCAATAACTTTAAATTTGCTTTTCTCAAAAAACAATTTTTCTTGTCACACGAATATTCAAACTGCTCCAGGCGCATTTCTAATTATCGAATTGTTTTGAAATTTAAGTTTTATATACTTAACTGAAATTTAAATAAATCATATGGAAAATAATTATGCTTCGTAGCTCAGAATTTCTAAATTTTGTATTTGAAAAGAGGATCTATATATATAAAACGCGTAGGTATTAGGCACAAAAATCGACGATATTTCTACACTCCGAATGGCAACGACTGCCACTACCAGATGTAAACATTAGCGGCCGTCTGCAATTTGCAACCACGTGTCAACATGGATTTACGCACTGAGATCAGGAATGTTCGAAAGCGGGCTGCACGATGAAAATTGGGGTGAAAATTGGGAATAGTTTCAAGAACGAAAGCGAAGAAATAATTCTTGAAGAGAGAGGCGTGAAAGAGAGAGCATAAATAATCGCGAGGTTAAACTTAACCGTCGACGGCATAGCAATCAACAATCAGTAATAGTTAATTTTCTACACTTTTTTCAGTACTTGCTGAATTTTTGCTCCTATTTATAAGTGAAGAAATTTTCCCAACAATTTATTATTTAATATGATTAAGTGTAGATATCTGAATTGTGAACAGTAATACATACAGAGAGTGATGTAATCAACACTATATTTTAAATTTTTCCCCACCAATTTCTTATTTGTTGTAATGATAAAGTATAGATATCTTAATTTTGAAAAATAGTACATACGAAGAGGGATGCAATTTTTAAAATCATTGATGTTGGGTTTCTCAGTCTTATCTTTACTCTTATGTTCTGAGGCAATGGAAATTCACATTTTCTGTTCACGATGTTCTAGAATCAGCCTTATAGAGAATACCCCTTAACAACGTATATTTATGATGACAGGTAATGGTAACCTTCCTTACATATGTTATTTTCAGTTGCGTTATCTTGTAAAAGAAAATATAAAACAAAAAGCGACCATGCTGGTCGAGCAGCGGCTAGTTTATAGGTATTTTGCGTCATAAAAAGGGTGTTTCCATTATTATTTTTTTTCTCTTTATATTTTTAATGAATGCTTAAAATAAGCAATAAGTTTCATTGTTAGTTCTATAAGGTATCCTGTAAATAAAAATGACCATATTATATGCAAAAGAAATGCGCATGGGATATTTTTAAATAGGCCAATTTTTGATATAGTTAATAATTCATAATTCATAAATTATTAATGTTTCATCATTAAATTTTAACCGCTTTTACATATCTATGGTACTAATCACATATTCAAATTTCAAGCAAATACACTCGAAACATAAAAAGTTAGGTTTGAAGGTCCACTGTACCCTTAAACTATTCAGTATTTAAGAATGTTGCAATTAAGTAACATAGTTTTTTTTCAATTTCTATCGTTACTGAGACTGAAAACTCATATTTAATATCCCCACTTTCAGCACATGACCGTCATCAGTTGCCGTATATTATAGTTCCTTTATTTGACATCTTTTAATGTTATTTAACAAAATGAGAGATCCTATTGAGCTCACCTCTTTATCTACAACCAAATGCAGTTTCGCAGTATTTTGGCACCATTTCAACATTTCACCAGAAGATAGTCTGACTTTTTCTCAACTCAGACCCTTAGCAGAGTTTTAAGTGCATTTTCATCCTGCGCTTCATGGCACATTTTTTACTGCCACTTTTACATTTAAAAGCAAATTTAAATGCTTTAACGTCAAGCGGCGGAAGGAAATGGGTCAGTGGAATTTGTTACATTATTTCAAAACGAATATTTATTTTATATATATATATACCGGGTGGTTATAATTAAACTTCCCCAATAAACGGCAACCTACAGCGCATACGGGTGAACGGAATGCAACGAAATTTTGTATATGGGCTATACACGAGATGCTCTCACGGAATTTCGAAAAAAAAATTTAGTTCCAAAATGTCCACCAGAGGGCGCATTTTCCGGAAAAACATGAAATTTAACACAATAAACGACCAAAACGGAATACAGAAACAATATTAACATTTTTTGACTAGTTCCTGATCACCTTGTCATCGAACCACATTAATTAAGGTAAGGGAGAAACAAAAGCCGTTCAGTTTGCAGAATCAAGAACAGGTTAGTACGGAATTGCACAAGAGGAGCAGTTGTTAATCGTATCCAGGACGATGTAGGGAAAGCTGCTCCACGTGACCACCTTCATTCACCTGCAAAATTTCAAGTCGATGGACAGTGCGTCAACAGCTGTCTTGACGGCATCAACAAGTACCGGTGTGACACGTTTACGGCCTCTTCCAGGTTGAACTCCTAATTTCTCCGTTTCTACAAATCTCTTAATCATGGCCCGGATACCTTTAGTAGACATTGGTCCACGCCTTAGGTTCTTTGTACGACGAAATTCACGAACTGCAGCACAAGCATATCCCTTGTTTTCGTAAAACAGCTTCACCAATAACGCACGTTCAACTAAAGAGACCGTAATTAGTACAGCCGGAAACATCGACTTAAACATGACAACGTCTGCAAACGTTTTATACCCTAACGTGTTTTGCATAGAGCTTCCTCTTCGTCCCATACATGCAAATCTCGACATTTTTCTCCTACACTTTTCCCAGTTTTACATTTTATTACTCATAATTCTTGTTCTAGATTGTTAATATTGTTTCTGTATTCCGTTTTGGTCGTTTATTGTGTTAAATTTCACATTTTTCCCGAAAAGGCGCCCTCTGGTGGACATTTTGGAACTAAAATTTTTTGTCGAAATTCCGTGAGCGCATCTCGTGTTTAGCCCATATACGAAATATCGTTGCATTCCGTTCACCCGTTTGCGCTGTAGGATGCCGTTTATTGGGGAAGTTTAATTATAACCACCCGGTGTATATATATATATATATATATATATACGGGGTGATTTTTTTTAAACCCACAGTACTCAGAGCCATCTGTAGAGTGATCTATCAGTCGGAATCCCACGAAAATTCATAGAGGGACTAAAGACGACATGGGAAAGAGTTTCTGTAAAAAGAAAAAAAAAATAGTTCTAATAGTCGCCGATAGGGGAAGCTAGGGCTCTGTTGCTGTCGGAGCACTCGAGAATTTACATAAAAGGCAAGTAAAACATGAAAATACAAATTAATGACTACGTAGTCGAGAGCAGCGCCAGCACTTTGGGCTAAAAAGTGTGGAATCTGCTGAGCCTTCGCTTTACAGAAGAAAGGGTCATCAGTCGCTTTTTTCTACTTGCATGGCCACCGCACTCCCCAGACAACCCAAATGACATTTCTCTGTGGGGTTATTTAAAGTTCAAGGTGTATTTTGGTGGAGTCTCGAACTTGGCGGCCCTAAAGGACAACATTTCGCGTTCTTTGAAGAACATTCCTGATGACATGTTACGCTCGGCAGTCGAGAACGTAGTGTTCAGGATGCAATGTGTCGTCAACCAGGATGGGGGTCACATTGAAGGAGAGAAGTGATTTGCTGCATAAAGTGGTGTTGCAATGAAATTTTTTTGTTATTCATTTGTCTGCTTACAACTTTTTCGGTATTTATCCCGATTATCTTTATAGCCTAAAATACTGGCACTGCTGTCGACTTCATATTCGTGAATGTAGATTTTGATGTTTAACTTGCCTTTTATGCAAATTCTCGGGAGCACCGACAATAACAGCGCCATATCTTCCCCTATCGGGGACTTTTGGAATTTGTTTATCATGGAAACTCTTTCCCACGTCATCCTTAGCCCCCCAATCAATTTTGGTGGAATTCCAACTGATAGATCGCGTTACAGATGGCTCTGAGTAGTGTCAGGTTTAAAAAAATGACCCTGCATATATATATATATATATATATATATATATATATATATATATATATATATATATATATATATATATATATATATATATATATATATAGTCGAATCCCGTTATAGCGAACCTGGTATATAACGAATGAAAATTTTGGTCCCACCGTTTTCCTATTGTACGTAATTTAATTAGTATTGTGTCAGTTTAATGTAATCGAGTTTAGTCCAATTTAATTAATTAATGATCATTTTAAAGATATTTTATAATTTTTTAATACATCATTATTGAATACAATTTGCAAATAATGAGTTATATATTTTGTGAACTCTAGCATTTTTCTATAGGTTCTAGCTGTTTCTCCTCCACCACCCCGTATTTAATTTTCAACAACATAATGCTCGGCCGCCTACGACACGTATTGCTAAGAATTGTCTTCAAGATTGCAGGACACTTTTATGGCCAGCAAGGTCACCTGATCTCTCCCCCAAAGAGGTCATTAGGGACTTGATGGAAAGACGATTTCAAGTATCTCGGAATGTTGCGATTTAGTTCAACTGTTGGAGACAAATTTGCAAGAAAACACGCGGGCAGCCCTCCGGGAACATTATCTGTCTATGACACACCGGGTGACAGCTTGCATCCAGTCCAGAGGTGGACCAACACAGCATTGACTTCTCTAGAATAAATCATTCACTTGTTCTGAAATTTTAATTGTTTTTCTCTGTGCATGTTCTTCACATAGACCAAATTTTTGTTGCAACTGGAGGACTCCTTGGTCCGTATACATATATTTTTCGTTCTAGAGTATATACGTATACGTATATATATATATATATATATATATATATATATATATATATATGTGTGTGTGTGTGTGTGTGTGTGTGTGTGTGTGTGTGTGTGTGTGTGTGTGTGTATGTGTTGTCCTGCTATCGCGCTTCCTTTGCTTTCAAATCTCCCGGTAAATTCCGATGGCCACTTCTGTAAAACTGTCAGAGAAAATTTAAATTCATCTACGTCTGTTATCGGAAAAGAAAAGGGTCAGAGGATTTCGTCGCTTGTACGAAAAATTCATATATATATATATATATATATATATATATATATATATATATATATATATATATATATATATATATATATATATATATATATATATATATATATATATATACACTCATGGACAAAAAAATTAGCGCACCAAGAAATAATTGCGCGATCGTAACGAAACTTGCAATGAAGGTACATGTCGGGGAGATATGCAAATGATTAGAAATGCAGCGTGATTGCGCATTACGTATAGCCGGTAGAGGGCGTTGAACATCGTACTCTGTGGAGTATAAAACAGGTAACCAATGCTTGTTTGAGTGTGCTGAATCATTTACAAAGGAAGAGCTGATATAGACATGCTATTACGCCGTGTTCGAAGACAATATAAGCAGTTTTCGCAGTTTGAGAGGGGGAGAATCGTCGGAATGATGGAAGCTGGGTGGTCAGCTAGGCGAGTAGCTCGTCAATTAGGCCTTTCTGATTGTGTTGTGAGGAGGTGTTGGGACCAGTGGACCCGAGAGATGTCATGTACACGAAGACCAGGCTCAGTTCGCCCTCCACAGACCAGTCGTCGAGAAGACCGCCACATTGTAAGAAATGCACGCGTACATACGAAGGCGACGAAGGCTTCTCGAACCATACGAAGGCGCCTGGCTGAAGGACAGTTGGTATCGCGGCGCCCATTACGTGTGCTGCCCTTGACGCCCACCCATCGATGCCTCCGTTTGGAGTTTTGCCGCGCACGAGGAAACTGGACTGCAGCGGAATGGAACCAGGTCGTCTTTAGCGACGAATCCAGATTCAATCTCGGCAGTGATGACAATCGTGTTCGTGTGTCGAGAGCCCGTGGTGAACGCTTCAATCCTGCCTTTGCTGTACAGCGACACATCGCTCCCACAGCTGGTGTGATGGTATGGGGTGCCATTGCCTACAATACACGGTCACCCCTATTATTGTTCCGTGGCACCATGACAGCCCAGCGGTATGTTCATGAAATCCTGCAATCACATGTGTTGCCACTCATGCAACGGCTCCTAGGAGCCATTTTTCAACAATACAATGCTCGGCCTCATACAGCAAGGGTGTCACAAGACTGTCTCCGCACTGTTACTACCCTTCCTTGGCCTGCCCGATCCGTAGATTTGTCTCCAATCGAGCATATCTGGGATCATTTGGGACGACGGGTTGGGCATCCCACGAGTTTGAATGAACTAGAGGCAAGGTTACAGCAAATATGGAACGAAATGTCTCAAGACATCATACAGAAGTTGTATGACTCAATGCCCGATCATATCACATCGTGCATTCGCGCTAGAGGGGGTCCAACGGAGTGTTAACTCCTCCGTTCTTTTGCCTTTTTCTCTGAAATAAATTATCCTTTTTCTTTTATTTTCTTATCATTTACTTATATCAAAGTAGTCATTACGTATGTAAAATTTCGTTTCATTTTGACGACTCCTTCTTGGTGCGCTAATTTTTTTGTCCATGAGTGTATATATATATATATATATATATATATATATATATATATATATATATATATATATATATATATATATATATATATATATATATATATATATATATATATATATATATATATATATAGTGTGTGTGTGTGTGTGTGTGTCTGTTTATGATAATATGAATATAGGAATATGAATATAGAATTATTATTATGATTATAGAAATGTTCAATTGTGCAAACGTAATATATATACATACATATATATATATATATATATATATATATATATATATATATATATATATATAACACATACATATAAATATTCCCACAGAACATCCTCACTTTGAGCACATGATAATGATAAATACATATAAATTACACTGTCTTTATTTGACGTCTTTTAATCTTATTTACGAACAAGAAGCTCTACTGAGCTCACTCCTTTATCTACATCTGAAAGGAGTTCGCAGTCTTTGGCACCATTTCAACATTTCACCAGAATACACTTTGATTTTTAGCAACCCAAAATTTTAGCAGAGTGTTAAGTACATTTTCTTTCTGCGGTATACGGCACATTTTTCCCCCGCCAGTTTTACTTTCAAAAGTAAATTTAAATGTTGTAACATCAAAAGGGTTTATATATATATATATATATATATATATATATATATATATATATATATATATATATATATATATATATATATATATATATATATATAGAATAAATTTTATGACTAATGTATGTAATTAATGCCAAATATATATATATATATATATATATATCGTCCCGTCTTTTGTACGAGCTCTGAAGCCTAGATACATAGCTTAAATCATTTTATTTTGGTAGGACTTCTCTTTTCTCGTTTATTTGCAGGTCTACAAGTGGTCCCGAGGGGTGGTGTCCATATTTATTTTATAACGTTCTATATATGTTGCTTTTTTTTTAAGCGGTTATTTTGTAGCACCTAGCTACGACTGTCATGTCATAAAAAATTCTTTCAGTTTTTTTGTCATTTGATTCATCCATATTAATTAAAAACTTTTTTTTTAATATGACACCATGGCGAAATCACTTGTGTTTGATTGTGTTTGATTATGTTTCTTTGCTTTACCCACGGCTGATGAGCCAAACAAAGACAAATGATTTTTCTTATATCTTTTTGACTTTTTTCAGTCTAATTGCTTAACATTTTGTCTTTTGGGTGTTTATTCACCTATATTTCTATCTTTGTGTGCTAATGCACCTGTGTTTTTTATCTTTATGTGTTAGTTGCTAGGCTGCGTCATGCATATGGATATAGAAATTACAAACTTTAGGTAAATGATATATTCGTGCTTTGTTGTTAACGGCTGCTTTAACGCATGGCCACGAATGCAATTTGTTGTTTTTTTTTGTCACGGTATATATATATATATATATATATATATATATATATATATATATATATATATATATATATATATATATATATATATATATATATTAGTTATAATTTCTATTTCTCTTTAAAAGGTCTTACAGTCTTATTCTTTTTCATTTTCATTTTATGAGTAGCTGTATCATGCCATCTTTTATATTTCTACAACATTTGGTGGCATCGGAAGTGCCAGGAGTTTCTAAGATTATAACACAACCGTACATCGATCGAGACCTGCTTACATGTGATTTGATGAGCGCAATGTTGCGGTACAGTATCTGTCCTGATTATTCGATTCGCCTTGCCCTAAATCTATTCAAGATTTGCGGGTTTATTTGGAGAGAGACGTGCAATTTCGCTCTCGCCCTCGAATGTAACTGAAGGAGTTACAATACTATATGCTTCTGGTTGAAAGACGCTAAATTGAAACAGTTTACAGATGTTATGACACTCTCCATCTATGTCTTGTGGTATTCATGATGTTTCGAGAACCAAGGGTCGGTCTTTGGATTATAAATACAAAGTCCAGCCACAGTCATTTTTTTTTCCATTTTTTAAATCTCTGGGTTTGCATATATATATACTACTCTGATCAAAAAGTATCCGGAATGTTTCATTTAAAATATATCTATAGTAGATATTGTCTGCAAACTTTTATGAAACATTTTTACGACTTCTATAAACATCTAGCAATAGTCAGGCATTTATTTTATTTTGTCGTTTAAAAATAGATTTTAAAAATAGTCTTTAATGTGATATGAATTTTCACTGTGTGGATTTTCCGAAATGGCGAATGTTATTGAGCAAAGAACATGCATTAAATTTTGCTTTCGCAATGAAATTTCTGCTGCAAAAGCATTTGAAATGTTTCAAAAAGCTTTTAAGGACGACTGTTCATCAAAAACAACAGAAATTGAAAGGTATAAAGAGTTTAAAGATTGTAGAGAATCCGTCGTGGATGATCCACGATCTGGTAGACCATACACTTCGATTAATGATCAAGATATCGATAAGGTCATAGAATTGGTTCTTGGCGATCGTCGTTTAAGAAAAATTCATTATTGAACAAGTTCCTATATGATTTGGTTCCATTGAAGCAATTTTAAAAGATCATTTAGGGTCGCGATGCGTCGCTTCTCGAGTTGTTCCAAGAACTTTGAATTTGTTCCAAAAACAACAACGTGTTAAAGTGGCCCGATAGATGTTCTCTCAAAGCGATTCTCATCTAAAGCTCATTATTACCGGTGATGGAAACTTAGATATACGCTTTTGATTCAGAAACTGCCCAAGAATCAAGTGAATGGCGCTTGAAAAGTGAAAGCAAGGCCGAAGGAGACCACGTGAAAGTCTCTCAAAAATGAAGGTAATGATAACTGTTTTCTTTGATTGTCCTGGTGTTATGCATTATGAATTACTACTATCTGGCCAAACAATCTATATATATAAAACAGTTCCGTAACTGACTGACTCACTGACTGACATACAACGCACAGATCAAACCGCTGGATATAAAGGGTTGGAATTTTGCATGGCGATTCTTATAGTGTAGGGGTGCACACAGAAAGACTTTTGAAAAATTCTTCTTAGATTTTTTAAAATTAAATTTTTAAGCTGTTTTAGTGACGTTTTTTAAGTTTCCATTTAAAATGATCATTTGAAGGTTATAACATTTACATCACGAGGAAGATCCTAAAAAGTCCTTTAAAATGAAATCTTTTTCAAATCTTTACCTCCATTTCCTGATATTTGGTGAATTTTTAAAGATTAATTTTCAGAATTCAATTTATAAAATTCTGATCACGTGATTTCTTTTTCTGGTACTTTAAATAAATTTATCGTCACGTGCATAACAACTAAATAGGCAGAAAAATACGGCAAATACTTGCTAATACGGCAAATGATAGGACATTATCCAAAAAAATATTAAAATACAGTAAAAGATACTATATATATATATATATATATATATATATATATATATATATATATATATATATATATATATATATATATATATTATTTATTTATTTATATATATATATATATATATATATATATATATATATATATATATATATATATATTTATTTATTTATTTATATATATATATATATATATATATATATATATATATATATATATATATATATATATATATATATATAAAGAAAAAGCGAAGATAGCATTTGAAAAATAACCCCTCTCTCCCCCAATATTTCCAAGTAAATTCAATTCAAATTCCAGTTATTAATTTTCACTGATTTAAAAATAACTACGTTTTGGCACCAGAAAAATCGGACACCTTAAAAATATGTACATCATTTCGGGAAAACTTCAGAAATACTTCTGGCTAAATAAACTTTCTATTTACTGATATAAATATATATATATATATATATATATATATATATATAAAAGAAATTTCTTCGACGTTTCCTTATAATTTCACGCTTTAGACGTCTTTCACATCGCACTTATAAGATCGATGGTTCTCCCCGATTAAAAAGAGCGAATCAAAGAAACACTGCAATACAGGACTTTTAAGCCGTGTTGAAATCTTTTATGGGGAAAGACGCAACTGCCTTGTATTTTTAAAGAGCCGGGAAAACGAAAAAGGGAGTGCTATTCGATTGTCAGGTTCCGAACTCCTCTCTTTTCCCAAAAAATTCTTCTTTTTTCGGTATCTTATAAAAGGCTAGATTTCGGGTCTTACCTTTTTGTGGTGTCAGAGTGATATTATTTGGAGAGGAGAAACTGCTTTAGGAAAACGGGGAAACTCATTGAAGTGCGAAAATGACGAAGTTTATCTTGTGGCGAAGTAAGAGTTGTCAAGTGTGTGCCAGGATTTGGAGGCATCTGGTTCGAATTTGGGCAAGGAGTGTTGCAAGTTAATTCCAGTTCTTTTCATGAATTTATTAAAAATTATATTTTAGTTTCAGCGTTTACGAGCTTCGAAACTGACTTTAAAATACAATTTAAAATAATTACTACAACATATTTTTTGATGTGATTATTAGACTTCATATTTAAAAAAAATTTAACACTTATTGTCATATATATATATATATATATATATATATATATATATATATATATATATCAAATATATTGCGAAGAAGATGGTATTTTTCACATGACCCTAACAATGTAAACGTTAATTCAATTTGAGTTCCCGTTCTTTATTTTTATTGGTTTCAAAATAACTAACCTCTACATCAGAAAATAGGGAACTTAAAAAATCTATACAAAGATTCAGAAACACGTGGATGGTTCTCTCTAGACGTTCTTTTCTATTTATTGTAATATATATATATATATATATATATATATATATATATATATATATATATATATATATATATATATATATATATATATATATATATATATATATATATATATATATATATATATATATATATGCCATACAAGAATTGCCTCAGTTTTCCCCAAGATGACATCGTTTGTTTATGTCTCTTTAAAAAAAAATATTATTTTCAATACAAGATCTGCCCAAGTCTGTAGAATGGTTTAGTAAACACTTTTAATACATTGGACAGACGTGAGTACTTCTTGCATTGAAAATAATATTTCTCTAAAGAGACATAAACAAACAAAGTCATTTTGAAGAAATCTGACTTAGGCACTTCCTGTACCAAGCTACAGATATATATATATATATATATATATATATATATATATATATATATATATATATATATATATATATATATATATATATATATATATATTATATATTTAATATATATGATTTTGAAAATATGGTACTTTGGTCGTGATCTAAACTATTTAAACACCAATTCTATTCAAATTCCTTATATTTATTTATACCGGTTTAAAAATAACTGTGTTCCGCACTAGAAAAATAGGACACTTTAAAAATATATAAAACGTTTCAGGAACACGCGGATACTTCTGGTTATATCTACTCTTTCATTTTATTGAATAAAAAAATACTATTTTTTTACAAATATTGGAACTTAAGCATAATACATTTCTTTGACATTTTCTTATAATTTCACACTCGAGCGTCTCTTACATCGCCACTTACAAGATTGATGGTTCCTCTCCGATTCAAAAGGAAAATGATCGAAACACTACAGCACAGAACTTTTAAGCCGAGTAGAAATCTTTTATGGGAAAGATACAACTGCCTTGTATTTTTTAAAGAACCGAAAAAAGGAAAAAAAAGGAGTGCTATTCTATTGTCAGGTTCCCAAATTCTTCGTTTTTTTTTCAGTACCTTATAAAGGCTGGATTTCGGGTTTAAGCTTTTGTGGTGTCAAAGTGATATTTTTTGTAGAGGAGAAACTGCTTTACAAAAACTCGGCGAGGTGTGAAAATGACGAAGTTTATCTTGGACAGCAGTAAAAGTTGTCGAGTGTAGCAAGGATTTGTAGACATTTGGTTGGAACGTTTGGGAGAGAGGATACAAGTTAATTCCTGTTCTTTTTCACGATTTTTGTTTCAGAGTTTAATAGTTTGCGAGCTTAGAAGTAGGCTTTTAACCCTTCAGCGGGAGCGTATATTTTTGGAACACCAGCAGGCGCGCGTGGCACAAAGTGCAACGTCTCTTTCAACTTAGATTATTCGTTTTGAAATAAACTTCTATTTTTCAAATTGAAAATAAAAATTCTACGTTTTATGATAAGATATAAAATGTTGATAATATTGAGATATATTTATAATTAAAGGCCAAAGAATGCAGATACAATCGCCTTGTTTCAAAACTGTTCGGTTTATTGGATCTAAGGACATCTTGCGAATGGATTCCTATTATGTCCTAAAACCTAAAATATAATGAGATTCTCCATCTTTGCAATATGTGGGATACCGCGTAATGGCTGCACATTTGACTACATCGACTCCTGGTTTTGTCGTATTGTAATCCAGCATAATCATTGGTTTACCACGGTTAAATCACGGTTACCAACGAATGGAAAGAAATCCAAGGGTCAGAAAATCAGACTTGCATTAGAACGGGTGTAGCTTTAAATAGAAACCGCTTAGAACATTCAAACATTACGTGTAAAAACAAACCATTCAAAATTACGAAAATGTTGCACTTTCTACACAGGCGCGCCCGCTGAATGGTTAAACTATTAACTGCAAGTAACACGCAAATAAAGAGGCCTCAACATATTGACTGCTGGACTGTTCTTAAAATATGAAATATTATGATTGTTTTAAAATTGAATAACAATACAATTGATGTTTGAGTAGCATTCAAAAGTTATTCAGTGAGAAAAAAACATATAATATAAATAAAATAAATAAAAAAATATGGCATTAAATTTTTTTAAACATCATATCATTGTTAAATCTATGTTAAGGTTAAAGGCATAATCGGAATCTTCAGATGCGCATTTTGAAAAAGCGGGGAAAAGCCACCTTTTAAAAAAGTTTTCCACAATTTTCCAATTTTAACTGAACTTCTATTAACATTTTAATTTATTTCAAATTAAGTTGGGGGGCAAGTGCCCCCTCCCCCCCCGGACGCTACGCCTATGCTGACCACAGGTCAAGACGCAATGATATAGAGTAACCGAGAGTTTAGGCACCCCGTTGTGGTCTCCATTTTTGCAGTAGTCTTAAAATTAGAAAACTTTCCAAGAAACACAAGATCGTTTGGAAAATGTTGAGTATCCGTTTTTAGCTTAGTTGGTCAACACTTCAATCTGACCGTTGGGGTTATGTTGAAATAACGGTTGGCACGGCAGCTCACCATACGGTTGGCTATTTGTACGCCCAACCGTTGGGAAATCACTCTCATTTTCAGTTGGGACAATGACATTTTTTAATTTTTGACCCAACAGCACTTATTTGCAGTTGGGTCAACAACATTTTATGACTGTTGGCCCAACATAAAGATTTCGCTGTTGGTCCCCGTTTATTTCTGGAAGTTCTGCCAACGGTAACAATTCCTCGTCGATGTAACGAAAATTTGCTTTTGGGCAAAAGATGTGTTACTTGAGTTAGTGCTGTAAAGAAAAATTTGAGCCATACAGCCTTGTTTTTTGAGAGGTAAAATGAAGAAAAATCTGATTTTTTGAGTGTTCACACAGTCCTAGAGTATTTCTAAAGTACAATAAATGTTCTAGTACATCCTAGAGATTTTTAGAAAAGTTCTATTGCATATTTCTTGTGTACAAGAGTTTGAAAATATTCCATATCTTCAAAAAATGAGATGAACGTTTCATCAGCACATTGTACACGGAATCGACGCGACAGCCAGTATCATGTTTTCTAGATTAATGCTTCATCGTTACGTAGAAAAGTACTCTTCATATGCTATTTTCTTAACTCTTTAATATTATCTATATATATAAAACAGTTCCGTAACTGACTGACTGACATACAACGCACAGACCAATCCGCTAGACCTAAAGGGCTGAAATTTTGCATGGCGATTCTTCTTATAATGTAGGGGTGCACTAAGAAAGATTTTTGAAAAATTCTGCTTAGATTTTTTGAAATTACATTTTTAAGCTTTTTTAGTAACTTTTTTAAGTTTGCATTTAAAATAATAATTTGAGGGTTATAAAATTTATATAACGAGAAAGATCCCAAAAATTCCTTTAAAATGAAATCTATTTCGAATCTTTACCTCCGTATTCTGATTTTTGGTGAATTTTTAAAGATTGATTTTTAGAATTTAATTTATTGAATGCTGATCACGTGATTTCTTTTTCTGGTACTTTAAATTAAATTATCGTCACATGCATAACAACGAAATAGACAAAAAATATTTTTTTCCTTGCTAATGCAGCTGACGATTGGACATTATCCAAAATAATATTAAAATACAATAACAGAAATGTTCCTAAAACTGTCCTATATTAACTGTACTATATTTTTTAGTATGTTCTATTAGATTTAATTTGAATAGTTTCTTCTACATTATTTTGTCTATAAAAATATTCATACAAATTTTTTATAAATATGTTTTTTCGTATTTTTTACATCAATTGCATACATTGATCGTTGTATTTATTATAAATATATTTATACATATTTTTGGCATTAATTGCATACATTGACCGTTGTATCTAATTTGAATGTACTCCGTAACAAAGTACGGGTTTTCAGCTAGTATTTTATATGACAAAACATTCTATTTAGGGACAAGAAACATTTAACTCCATAAAAATCACATAATTTTCAAGAAAACGGTAATAAATGTGCCTATTTTTTTTCCAGAGGATTCCATTTATCTCTTGATCTGCCGCATCTAATTTTAAAAAAAAAAATCCCCAATTTCTTTATAAAGAGTCTGGTGCTGCCATCTGGTATGTAAAATAAGAAATAAAACTTTTTCAGGGTAAATGAAAATAATTGTTTTAATCTTTTTGGTGTGTTACTTTTGAACACTTCAGCCCTGAAATATCACGGGTATGAGAAATAGAAGTCGAAACCCGCACCTCGCAATTTTAACGGGAGGGAAAAGGAATTAGTTAAAAGAGCAATCACTTATTATACTTTAAATTGCATTTAAGAAAAGCGAGTGAGTTCCTTCTCACTCATGATGAAATGATTCTCACTTCATTTTATTCTTCACCGATTGAACAAAAAAAGACAATTACATGATATTCTTAAATTATTCTTGAAATAGAAACAATTTGTTACATTTTTAATGTTAAACGACTCGCACTAGTCAAGAACAAGACATGCCTATTTGGAAACAAAGAGAGTGTATTTTCGGATATGCAATCATTGAAGAAACGAAACTAATTTTTCCTAAATTTAATGCAAAGGGATTTTTAATAATCAGGAACAAGTAGAACCAATAGGGAAAAAAAGTGTATGTATTTTTCGATCTGCAGTCAATGAAGAATGGGGACTAATTACTTCTAAATTTAATGAGGAATGACACACAGTTCGATGAGCCTAAAAAAATGCAATCACCATATATTTTCACATTACATTTTAAAAAGTAAATGAATCACTCTTGCAATTAAATCGTGAATCAAATAGTGCTTTGCTAATTCCAATCCTTCATGTCCATTAATATGTATTTAAGAAATGTAATGGAATTAAATTTGAATTTTATTAAAAACTAATTTAAGAAAAATGTATTTTATAAAGTGTAATAATCTTAATTATTCTTTAAATAACATTTTTAAACTGAACTAATTAATGTTACATTCTATGATAAAAACGCTTTTAAGGTGGAGTGAACTTTTGTTCATGAGTTGTCTCATCCTTCTTGCTATGAACACTGTTTCTGAACAAAAAAATAAGCTACATAGTGCAGTAATTAAAGGATTCTTATGTTCTGTTTTAGAAATAAAATAATTTCTCTAACAGTTTACATCAAATTATTCTCGGGTAGGAAAATTTAAAAAGTTCAGTTAGTTCGACATTTTTCAAATTCAGTTAAATGTTGTCTATCAAACAGTTTTTAAAAAATTCAGCTTTCAGCAAAGAGTTCAGTTACAGTCATTAGCACAGAATTAAATAAGCACTGTTTGGCTACCATAAAATGTTTTGATAATTACAGGAAAGAAATTATAAATAATAAGTAGCAAAAGAATGAAAATCAAAAAGATTTTATGAAAATTGTGGATCAATATCAATCGGTAATTTTCCACCATTTACTTAATATAAAGAAAAGGAAGTAAAGAAATATATTTAAAGATGGTTAAAGGTGACTTTTTTTTAATATTAAACGACGACGTAAAACAATATTCAACTACAAAACAGCTATTCATAAAATAAAATCAAAAAAGTCAAATTTATCAGAATACTATTGAAATCAAAGCTATTACACATCCAATAATAGAAGAGTGATTATCTAATGTGAATAAAAATACAATGAAACGGGCTACATGACATGTCAATGTAAAAAAATGAAACAAACTCTTTTTATATATACTACAATCATTTAGACGAAATATCCAATATTTCGGTTAAAGAAGGCTATAAAGCCATGAGTGTTATTAAAAAATTACACAATATTACAAGCTATATAATACCATTAAAAAAACCTGAATTTTAAATTATGTATAGTAAAAAACATTTGATTGACAAAAATATTTTACTTCCATTGTATGTGGGAAAAGCAATGCACTTTAATATTTGATCTTGACAACCGGAAACTGCACAATTTTCCTTGCTATGGATTTCTTTGGAACTAAATCCAAAGGCTATACACATCTTCTTTGAATGCAGCAAAGAGATATTTTATTCTTACCTGAAAGGAAAAAAAATATTATTTTAAGTATTATTATTATTTATGTATTTATAAAAAACGGTTCCGTGACTGACTGATATATATAACGCACAGACCAAACCGATGGACCTAAAGGCCTGAAATGTTGCTTGGCGATTCTTCTTATAGTGTAGGGGTGCACTAAGAGAGATTTTACAAAATTCCTCTGAGATATTTTTAAATTAAATATTTAAGCTGTTTTTGTAACATTCTTTAAAGTTTGCATTCAAAATAATAGTCGGAGGGTTATAAAATTTATATCACGAGAAAGATCCCAAAAAATTCCTTTGAAACATACAATTGCATACAATGATCATTGTATTTTTTATAAGAGTATATATATATATATATAGATATATTTGTTTTTTTTCATTAATTGCATACATTGACCGTTGTATCTAATTTGAATGTACTCCATAGCGAAGTACGGGTTTTCAGCTAATATATATATATACATTGAGGCATAAAAGAAAATTCAGAAGGTTAAAAATAAAGAAATTTATACACCTTCCACTTATAATGGCATCAATAAAATTCCTTAAATCACTTTCGAAATAACAAGTATACTTCACTTCTAAACTTTATTCCCTCAATTCGATGCTGAACTTAACTCTTAAAATTCTTTTGTAAACTTTGGGACCATTTCATTCAGAATTTCTATCTTTATACCTTTGTAATAGATACCGGAACTTTGAGAAGTGTCGTAGCACTTTTCCAATTTCAACTTCTCCAAAAAGTTTCCGTTGTACTCCTTTTTTATTTTTATTTTTTTCTTTATGGGGGGGCTTTTGGCGTTTCAAAACGCATTTTTGACAATGATCTGCATTCTTAAGATCTGAAATAAAACTGCTGAAGATTTCGGGAATCGATTTCACGGAATAATTTTCTTTCAATGAAAAATTTCTGGTGCTTTTCGATGCGGTAAAAAGAATTCTGATTTATAATAGGCTGCATAAATTTTATTTTATTTCTGCATAAGTGCGTTACTTACCTCATATTTTCATTATAATGGGGAAGGGATTTTTATAAAATATGTTTATACTTTACATTTAACCCAAACTTTATGATGTTTCATTATAATATCCATAAAACCCCAGCCACAATACCGAAATTACCTCTGTAAATAACAATTTTCTATTTATTTAAATGAATGACATTTTTCTGTCTATTCCAATATACAAGGAAATTGTTTATAATTAAGACAAGAACTTAATATTTATGTAATCTGAACGTTATAAACACACACGTATGTACATAATTAAACGAGACATAAAACTTTGAAATTTATCACTATTAAATTCCTTTAAAGGTACAGTGGAATTTCAAAATTGTGAAATTTGTCCAAATCTTCGATTTTTTTATTTTATTGAACAGTGAAACTACGGACGAGTAGGAATTTGTTGCAAAAATAATTTTTTAATTTCTGTGCTTACTTTCCTATTTGTAGGCATTTGCATTTAATTTAGATAATTTAGATTTAATTTAACAATAACTTTGAATGTGGTTTTTCTCAGAATGAAAATTTTCATGTCATACGAATATTCAAACTGCTCCAGGCGCATTTATAACTATCGTATTTCTTTGAGATTTAAGTTTTATATACTTAACTGTATATCAAATAAATCTTATCGAAAAAAATTATGCTTCGTAGCTCAGAATTTCTAAATTTTGTACTCGAAAAGATGATTTATAGGTTTTTTACGTAATAAAAAGGGTGTTTTCACTATTATTATTTTTTGTCTTTAAATTTTTAATAACTAAAAAAATAACTGAAAAATTTAAATTTTTAATGATTTAAATTTTTAATGTCTTTAAATTTTTAATGACTTTAAATTTTTAATGACTTTAAATTTTTAGTGTTTAAAATGAGCAATACGTTTCATTGATAGTTCTATAAGGTATCCTGTAAATAATAATTACCATATTATACGCAAAAAATGCGCCTGGAACATATTAAATTTGATCAATTTTTGATATAATTAATAATTCATAATTCCTAAATTATTAATATTTAATCTTTAAATTTTATTATTTCATCTCTAAATTATTAATATTTCATCTTTAAATATTAACCACTTTTACATATCTATGGTACTAATCAAATATTCAAATTTCAAGCAAATCCATTCAAAACAAAAAAAGTTAGGTTTGAAGGTCCACTCCCTTAAACACCATCCACAATACATTAATTATCTCTATATATTTTTTGGTCTTTCATTCGACTATGTATTCTTATTTGAAAGTAGTAATTTTTTTACCTTTTCCAGTAAACTAGCAAATATGTTTGGGAGATCTGACCGAACCTAAATCTTACGTAATTTAAACGTTATACTAACATACGTATATTTATGTAATTTGAACGTTATATTGATTTCTCGACGTTTCAAAAGGGGTTTTTGCAATGATCTGCATTCTTAAATTCTGAAATGAGACTGCAGATTTCACGAATCGATTTCACCGAATAATTTTCTTTCAGAGAAAAATTTCTGATTTTTTTTCGCTTCTGTAAAAGGAGGAAGAAAGGTGTTTTATAAAATTTGTTTCCTCATTTCTTTTAATCTAAACAATAGGGGGCACACAACCTTTAAAACTTCAAAAAATCGAGTCTTGCTTTTTGCTATATTCTGATTTTTGGTAAATTTCTGAACAATATGCAAAAAACTGCATTAAAAGTTCTCATTATTTCTCGAGTTATGAGAGTTTCTGTAAAGCTCTCTCTGTTGTCATGACTATGTATATTCCAACTTTAAAGTTAGTTTTCTCAAATATGTAAATTTTTGGATTACGCGCACTGTTGGTCCCAAACTATGTGTGCTAGACACACAAAATTTTTATCAGATTTCTATTATAAGCTTCTTTACACACTAAAACAAAAAAAGTAAAAATAAATTTTTTAAAAAAAATTACACTTGAAAATGTTTTAAAAAATTGCTAAATTTTAATTTTTTTAAAATTTTATGTAATTTTTTCAATTTAAACTATATTTTTTGTATATTATTTTGTTTTACATTAAACTTGAGTATATAATTAATTTAATTTGACCAAAAAATAGTTTCTGTATGCAAATTTCTTAATTTTATGATGCGCGAAACATCCAATGATTCTTTTTTCCCTTTTTAGTAATGTGTACATTTAAAAAATAAAATCTAAAAATGTTTTATGGCTTTACAAGTTCTATTTTTGTAAAAAATATAACTGAAGACTTGTAATTTTGATATAAAACAAATATATATATATATATGTATTAATATTATTGGAGTTTCAGTAGCTCGAATTTGATCATGTTTAGGGTATTTTCACTGTAGTCAAAGTTAGTGTGCCCCTTTAACATTTATTACAGCCATTTAGCTTTTATTACAATTTAACATTTATTACAATCATTTAACATGTCATTAAGGGCACAAGCGAAGTTTATCAGAAAACTTCAGATTTAACACAAATACAAGAAAGAAAAATTAAGCGGCCTACAATTAACACAGAGCAGCTGACCTTTAACTGAGAAATGGATAAACGGAAGGTGTTGGAGCCGAGTTCGGCAAGCAAATATGCGTTTGGCGACATTCTCGATTGTTCTGGAAAATGAAAAATTCCAGAACATGGAACATGTTAACCAAGCCACCCAGTTGAAACCGAATGGTTTCTCTGGGCACCCAAAACGTCAGTAAATGCCATTAAATTTGTCGCCAAGGTCGCCAGATTTATCGAGGATTACATAATGAAATTTAACAGTCAATGACAGGAGAAAAACGGTATTCAACACAAAATAAACATATTTTACAGTTAAATAAATAATATTTACAAATATTAAGAAACATTCATAACTATTAATAGATAATCTGCAGTATTATTATAAAGAGTAGTTTTCGATATTCCCAATTTACAAACTTTTCTTTTTTTCTCTTTTTTCTCTCATTTTTCCCCCCAGAAACATGGATTTAAGCAAAAACAAAGAAAAATCTAAAATCCCTGCAAAGAGAAAATAGGGAAAAAACTCCCTAAACAGGGAAATATGCCTAAAAATCACTGAATATAGGGAAATTCCTTAGAATGACCTAATAGTACGGAAAATATAGGGAAGGAAATATCTAAAATTAATCCCAAAATATTCCTAAATCGGGGAATCGAATTATCCCTAGCGACGGAGGGAAATACCTAGATAGAAATAAGAGACTATTTATTGTCAATTGGGAATACAGTGATAAAAATTTCAGCCAATCCCAAAACTTAACGCAATAACTATGTGATTTTTCCATGGAAAATAGAGTTAATTTTTCTCAGTAAAAACGTTTTTTTGTCGTTTACCTTATCCTAACATGTACTGAAAATATCGTATTTCCATGCTGATGATCATATTCCAAAGCCCCAAGAACATATAATTGTCATTATTATTAATTCCTGTTCAATATATTTTTTTTGCTCCGAGAAGAGATAATCTCTTTCAAGCAGTCTCGAGTTTTTTCCACTATATCACAAGGCATTATATCTGACGTAGCTTTAAAACCTTTTCTTTAAAAGAGAAAAGTTTTTAATGCCCAAGACTTACAAGAACTTTTTATTTACTTTTCTATTAACTTTCTATTTTTTTTTTCTGATGGGAAAAAGGGGGAGGGGGTATTTTTATAAAAATCTTGCTCTCTTGATGCTAAACTTTGAGCTTGACACATTTTCAATAAATAAATAAATAAAGTTAAATAACATTAAGTTTAAACAAAATCAGTAGTTAAAATTTCTCTGCTCATGGTTATGCGTTCCCTTTTTTCTAGAAAAGAAATTTTTAGCGATTTCGAACCTGTAAATCGCTAGTGCGTACTGTTAATCTCCCGGTCAGCAAAATGTAAATGCAACTATATTTCGCATTTAGCTAAAACATAATTTTTTATGGTAAAGTTGAAATTTTTTTTAATCGCTAGCAAAATTTGTAAAGTATAAGACTGGATGGGATTAATATAAAACAAGTTATACTTAAGGCTGCTATGTACTAAGAAAAAAAATCGTATTTCCCTTTTCCTCTTCTAGCAGACTCTTGTGGTGGGAGGAGACAAGTTGACAGTTCAAGAATTCCATCCCCCCCCCCTTAGGATTGACATTTTGAGGGATTGTAATGGCTCTCTCTCTATAGCGGGGTTAAGCACTGACTCAAATTTTTTATTCAAAATATATTTTTGTCAACTATTTACAGGTACATAAATGCTGATAATCAAATAAAATTGGTAGTGTCAGATAGCCTGAACTTTTCTGCAATGTGCTACAGGATTCATTTTAGAAACTTCGTCCACCGAAGGAATTTATGAGCGTTTAAAACACACTCTACCAGATACCCCGGATAATTTAAATTTTAAAATATTTATTGCATTTAAAAAAAACGAAAAATGTACACAAATGTAAAATTTCTTTCTCTATGACGGAGTACTATTAAAGAAAAAATCTTTGAATCCAAGTCGGCAATCCGGGGACAAATTTTCTCCATAGGTGAGCAAATCCAATGGGGTTAGTACATAGCAGCCTTAAAGAGGTGTATTCACTGAAAAAAAATGAACTGTATATATTAAATGCAATTATAGTTCGCCTTTTAGGTAAAACATAATTTTTTTTACGGTAAAATTGACATTATTTTTATTGCTAACAAAGTTTTTAAATTATTATAATAAATGCTACTCACCGAATTAAGGTAAGCGAGCATCTTTACATTTCTGTCTTTCTGTATTTCTGTCTTTTCATTTGTGTTCTTTAGGATTGTATGTGTACTTGCATTTATGGTGCGTTGAGCCCTAAGTGCAAATTGTCCGTGTCTTTTACATTTGTGTTGACTTGCATTTATGGTGCATTGAGTGCTAAGTGCAAGTTGTCCGTGTCTTTTTCATTTGTGTTGACTTGCATTTATGGTGCGTTGAGTGCTAAGTGCAAGTTGTCCGTGTCTTTTTCATTTGTGTTGACTTGCATTTATGGTGCGTTGAGCCCTAAGTGCACGTTGTCCGTGTCTTTTTCATTTGTCTTGACTATCTGTTTCAACGGGGATCTCGGGGCCTTCGGGTGTCATTTGGTTAGACCTGAATCCTATTCAGAAAGTTTCTCCCTGAGGTAACTGGTTTGGTTAGGCCCCTTGATGACGAGACCAGTCGGTTACCTCGATATTTTGTTTAATTCCGTCACTACTACAGAATCTTGCCTTATGGTACGTAAAGCCCTAACTGCTTGATTTCTGTTTATTTTTGTCTACATTCTTCCTATATTTATCTAGCTCTGTTGAAATGTTTAATTACCATGTTTTTATCAACTCGCTTTCTTGTTTGTGTGTGTTTGTCCAGTACAAATCTTGCAACCGATTTTTAACTAACTTTCCTACTAAATAGACATTTGAAACTTTTAGAATAGCTCAGAACACGATGACAATGCATTATTTTAATAATTTTAGTCCTCTTTCGGCAGAATTGAATACTTTTTCAGTTAATTTTTTTATAGAATGGTGCAGCCATCTATCGGCCGTGACGGGAAGGAAAAGATAAAAGCTAGTTAACGTCCAATTAACTTCATTTTCTTTCAAGTTGATGAGATAATTCATAAACAAATTTTAAAAAGCATTTATTAAAACATACTATTGTCAAGTTTATATGATTCAACAGAAAATTTAAAAACATGGTATATAAAAAGTTCTTTTTATCTTGCAACTATTTTAGTTATATTTGTCCGTTTTCAATATGAGGATTTGTTGCAACTGCGCAATCTTTTATTAAAAAGTTAAAAGTTTTCAACGCTAGGGTAGGTTTTCAGTTAATTTGTTTGGAAGTCTAAGCCCACTCTATAGATTTTAGTTTATGTTGAATTGTTTACATTATTATACTGAAGAAAACAATTTTCGCATCATGTTTTTATCCTTTTAAAATATTTATGAAAGAATGATTTGAAGACAGAAAGTGTTTAATTAAATCTTCTTAGAAAAATATAGTTTATAAAGACAGCAAACATTGTGCGAAAGGTTTCGCGAATTTATTGGTTTCATCCAATATCGATTACAATAAAAAAAGAGGATGTAAATTATTTTAATCTTTCATTGTACGGACTGCATCAGCTCTCAATACAGGTAATTTTTATAAACCCCAGGAGATAACAAGCACAATTAATCTGTTTTGTAGATTATCAGATGTTTTTGTAGATTATTGTCTTGTTGTCGCTGCCTTCGAAGCCAGCGATATAAACTTCAACCAGTAGCAGCGTTCAACGCAACTTCCACATAATAAGTGAAAGCAGTCACAGGTCTTGTCAGCAATCTCTGCGCCAACGAAGGAAAGCTACACCACGCCCAGGAAATAACGTGAATGATGCCTAACTGTTCCCTGTATGAGCATTATTAACCTTTTCCTTACGGGGTGGGGTAGCATGCATTTGAATAATACGGACCCGAGAATATATATATATATACAGTAACCACCGCTTATAGTGATCAGTGGTTATAAGAATCAACCGTTTATAAGAATCAATATCGCAAAAACAAAAAACAAATGTATTATTCCCATGTTAAAAATTCCGCTTTAAAGAATCAATCCACCGGTTATAAGAATCAGT
This sequence comes from Dolomedes plantarius, assembly GCA_907164885.2. NCBI lineage: Eukaryota > Metazoa > Arthropoda > Arachnida > Araneae > Dolomedidae > Dolomedes > Dolomedes plantarius. The sequence goes on along the minus strand of OU015502.1, from coordinate 18,667,585 downwards.
TTGCAATCTTCGCCTCCCTTTCATTTTTTCCAAAAAATGCCCCTTGAACTATGAAAAGGTACGAAATTATTTCTTAAGTTTTTGAAAAGAAAGATTGATAAAACTTTGGGGTGGAAAACAGTCGTAAAATACATTCCTTTAGACATAACATAAGAGTTTCTCCTTATATGTTTTTGCTAAACACTGTCTTATTAGCTTTACCCAGGGGCATCTAACCAGCCCGGGTCCGATTTCGCTTTTCTCCAGACAGGCACTCCTTTTTTCCCACCACTTACTTCCTGGTTGCGGATTTCTGGACCCTGAAACACATAAATCTTCCGCGAAGTGTCCACCATCACTTACGCAAACGGGACAGTGGATTCAGCACTTCAAACCGTGAAACGTAAACGGATCCATTTTGCTGAATCAAACGTTTCACGTTTTGATTCAGAATCAAACCGTGAAACGTAAGCTATAAAGTGAATCTTCGTCTGAGACTGTAATAAGCATACGGCGCTAGTATTCACTTTAGTTTTCTAACAAAATTGCCAGTTAGTGTTAGAACTTTTTGATAGTCGAATTCAAATATGATAAAAACAAGGAAAACTCTTAGTTTTTTTTGAAAAACAGAACTTGTTAATTAGATATGATGTTCTTCCAAAGTGTAGTCAAAGAGAAGCTGCCTCTTGTTGATTTTATAATCATGTGTTGTTACTTATAGGTCTAGAAATTAAGTTATAGTATTTGTTTAGAAATTGAGTATTTTTTAAATTCTAAAAAATAATTTTAATAAATGATAAATAACGTAAATTTAAGAGTATTTAATGGTAAATTATGTATATATGTGCCTGTGTGTTTATATATATATATGTACAAGTATATATTTGTGTATGTGTGCCTGTCCAAAGGGAAGTTTCGGTTATAAGAATCAACCGCTTATAAGAATCAAAAACAGTAATAACAAACGTGATTCTTATAAGCGGAAATCACTGTATATATATATATATATATATATGGCAGACGTGTGGTTTGCCTGTTCTCACATTAATTTGCAGTCATCATCTTAATACTGGTGGCGAGTGGTAAGTAGTCTAAATCCAATAAACAAACATAGTTCCAATGAAATCAAGTCTAATTTATTTCTCCTTCCAGCAACCACTGATCCAAGTAGCGCATATTTGAGCGCTCACCATTTTCAGATTGTGGACCCAGCTGACACACGTCCACCAGCAACGATTAAATCCCACGTTCTGACAAAAATTCGCGGGCATCTCCGCGCGTCATCTCTCCCTGCACATGCGCAGAGCCCAAACCAGGCATCTTTCAAGGAGAATTATATAATGTTTCCTCCTCTATCGCAGAACCCACAGGCGCGCCAAGATTACATAATGAAAAGGGGAATTTCCCTTTCCCAATTCGCATCTTGAAATACGAACAATTAGAGGCAAATTACGCCACGAATATAATTTAATCCCCAAGCCCCATTTAAATTTAAGGTAATCATTCTTTTCCCACTTAAGGCTACACAGTACCCTTTTTCAAAAAAATTTTTTGGAGACAGTTACAATAAAAATAATTAATGACTTTGTTTGAGATTACAAAATTAAACTAATTCTGGTAAAAAAAGAATCATTTTAGCAAGCACCATTTTTAAAATTTAAAGTTTTTTTTAAATTTTGAAGTTTTTTAAAACTTTTATAACATTTTTAATTTTCAATATTTTTTAGTTATTTTAAGTGATTTATATTCATTGGATTATTGGGAACAAAAGTTAGTATGGAATTAAAGATGTAACTTTTATTTAAATTTTTAAAAAAAATTTTGTAGCGAAACCTGAAAAAAACACGAAAAATTTCGAAATATTAACTTCGACATTTAAAAAAAAAATAACTATAACCCTCAGATCTAAATACAATACTAATTATTGTAGTACATATATATATAAGTGTGTTCAAAAAATTTCAAGACTCTATCTTCAAAATAAAAAAATCCTTAGGGAATAGCAAACACTAACATCAACAAAAATAAAAGTCTGAGAAAAATGCATTTAAAGTTTGTAAAGGCAAAAAAAAAAACTAAAAATGTTTGTAGATCTCTAATTTTTTTTATGTGTTATTCCCCACTTATAAGATGTACTAAAACATAATTTTAACTCAATATAATAGAATATATATTTTCTTATTCAAAATATGTTTCTGCACAATATCAATAGCAATGTTAACGACAATGACAGATTAGCTGATATTTAGCTAATATTTTCCTAAAAGTTGTAAAGACAATACACATATACAAAATATTGATAATAAATAATGCAAATTAAAAATAACCAGCTTTCTACAAAGTTTCAAAGATGCACTATAACAAGAGCTGCACAGCAAATTTGTAAATAAATTATTCAAGTTTTCACTATCAACAAAAATATATTTTGATGCAGCAGATATATGTTGAATGTTATCCACAATACCTGTTTTCAAAACATTTATATTCTGAATGCTCACACTTGTATCTGCAGAAGGATGAGTTTTAGAATTACTGTTTACATTTGTCTGCCATCTCTTCAACACATGTTTCTTAGCAACGCGAGAACGTTTTGGTCGTGGTATTTTCTCAATGAAAAAATGTATAAAATCAACAAAATATTTCAATACAAAGCTTCTAAGTTGATAAAACTTTGTGTAAAATCTAATACTGGTCTTGAAATAGTCCTTTTTATGTATATTAGATAGACAGTAATGATCTCTCAAATAGAATCAAAACGTAAACAAACAGAAACGATTTGAGTAGTAAAAGTTGCAATTAATTACCGATTCAGCCAAGGAGTTCATTCATTCCAAATTATTTTTTATTTAATTAATTATAAGAATAATTATAAGAATAAATTATAAGAATATTTGCTTCAAAATCAAAATGATCAAAATCAAAACAATCAAAACAAAACTAACCACGCCCCCTCAGCTGTCACATTTTGAGACTGACAACACTCAGAAAAGTTCAAATATCTTTAAAACTATTTGGATTTCAGATCTACAACTTGGAGTCAAGATTCACAATAGTATGGACCATTGAAAAATGCAATTAAAAAAAATTCGATATTTTTGTCATTTTTAGGGTACTGTGTAGCCTTAAATTCTGACATATATATATATATATATATATATATATATATATATATATATATATATATATATATATATGTATATATATACATATATATATATATATATGTATATATATATATATATATATGTATATATATATATATATATATATATATATATATATATATATATATATATATATATATATATATATATATATATATATATATATATATATATATATATATATACAAAACCAAAAACCTTTTCTATTCAATTTCCATTAAAATTCTTGGTAAAAAATAAATATTTTTTTAGAACGCTTTAGAACTTGGTTCCAAATTCTTTTCAGTTTCCTTTAAAATTACTTGGGTGTAAGCAAACTAATTTCGTTTTCGATTTTCCTTTTTTTGTGAGTGACCTAAAACCAATAGTAGGCAATTGATATACTGTCCCTTTTCCCCAGTCTCGTGGGCACCTAAAAATTCATAACAAGACCTAGGATTCCTATTCCCAGATAACTGGGTTGGCTAATAAATGCAAGTTGCGAGGGTCATGAAACAGGACTTCATGAAGCTTATTCAAGCTCGGACTCGCTTTGAAAAGCGGGTTTTTTGCGTGAGACTGTGACCTAGTAAAAGCGCTGTAACCCTACATGCTGAATTGTCAATAACGTAATTCTGGCTGCGATTATAGTGATATAACCGTTAGGGTGGGTCGAAAAAAATAAATATTTTTTTTAAACGCTTTAGAGCGGAAAAGTTGCCTATTGTAATAAGAAGGAAAACGGCTTAAAAACATTAAATCGGTTCACATCTTCCGTTCGAGCATCGTACTTAAAGTTCATGAAAAATTTGCAAAAATCGCGATATTTTTGTAATTTTTTCTGTTAGTTATAAGTTTTAAAATAAACACGCTTTAGTTTTTTATGCTTGTTTTATGGTTTAAATAACCTAAATAAATTAATTTCTGATCAATAATCTAATTTTTTCAGTTCGCGCAACGTCTTAGAAAACACCAGAAATTTATCAATATTTCGCGATTTTTACTGTTCTACTCTTCTTTCGTTGTGGTAGAAGAAAACAAACCAGAACTCACTTGAAATAGGCTGAACTGGTTTGAACTAGATTGAACTGGTTTGAACTAGATTAAGGGGACTGCCTTCGCTTGGAGCCATTTTTTTTTAAAAATTGTTTTTTTTAAGGATTGTTTGCTCTTTTACGGAAAATGGCATTTAAAAATAAATAAAAAAACCTGCCTGTAAATACCATACTTTTTTTATAAATTGGTCAATTTGAAGTAATTTTTAATGAAATTTAGCTAAAACGCCTATCACTCTGCACAAAATTGTAATGCTACTATTTTAATTTCATTCTACAAAGTAAAAAAAAAATGGCATTTTCAACGTAGGCAGTCACCTTAAACCGTGGTGTGGTCCCATCCTACTCTGCCGCCGAGCAGATAGAACGCGATCTTCAGCGAACACTGAGTGGCAAAGAAATTTGTAAAATAGGAGACTACTGGGAAATTGATGAACCACAGTACTATTGAAGACTCGCAGTATGAGGAAGATGAATACAAACCAAATACATCGACTGAAAAGCCCCAATGGCAGATGAAAATGCAGCTTAACGCAACGGCGCTAAACAGTGATCGGTTCGGAGTTTCTAATCAAGCAAACAGCTCTAATAGCGTCAAATGTTCTGCGAGACGTTGGGATGATAACCGACACAGATTCTTCCTATGTGGTTGATAAGTGTAAAATAAGGAAAGACAAGAATCGTGTGAGGACGGACATGAAAAGTCAATTCACACCTCCTGAGCAAAGTTGGGGTCTTTTCTTCGACGGCCGAAAAGATGATACTTTGTCGAAAAATTGAATGCCAAGCAATTTCGCAAGTGTGTGAAAGGACAACACTATTATCTTATCCGGGAACCTGGATCAACTTATATTGGACATGTATCTCCGTCCTCGAGTACATCAAATGATATAACTCAAAGCATTATTTCTCATTTGTTTGAACTATCAATATAATTAGAAAAACTAGAAGTAGTAGGGTGTTATAGCACCGTAACCAACACTGGATGGAAGAACGGTGTCATCCAGCGACTAGAAAATCATGTAGGACGCCCGCTATAGTGGAGTATATGCCTCCTGCATTTTAATGACTTTTCCTTTTTGCCCCATTTTCCAACATATTGACAGTCAAAATGCAGTTTCTAATTCTTTTAGTATGCCGATCGGTCAGAAGCTCAATTGCTGTGGAAAACTCCCTGTGGTTGATTATGAACCCATAGATTGTTCAATTCCTGATATAGAAAGGAATTTGTTGAGCAAAGATGTACAGTATTTGTTGGACGTTTCAAATGCAATCACCTCGGGACATTGCCCAGAAGACTTAACAAATAGGTTGGTTGGGTAGTGTGTGGGTGGAACTCGACGTGCAACAACTTCCGCGTGGTGAGTTCTGGGTCGTTCTGTTCTAGCAATTCCAGCGAAGAGTTGCAAAGTGAAAAATGCGAAAAATTGTTAAATTTCTGCTCTTTCAAAGACATTGCGCGAAAGGAAAAAATTTTATTAATGATCAGAATTTAATTTATTTAGGTCATTTAAACAATAAAACAAGCATAAAAAACTAAAGCGTGTTTATTTTAGAAGTTTTAAGTAACAGAAAAAATTACAAAATTATCGCGAATTTTGCAATTTTTCCTAAAATATAAGTACGATGCGCGAACGGAAGATGTTAACTGATTTCAATTTTTCGTATGCCGTTTTCTTCTTATTGCAATAGGCAACTTTTCCGCACCAAAGCGTTCCGGAAAAAAAGAATTATTTTTTTCGACCCACACAAATAACCGTGCCCTGAAAACCCCCCATCCACGGCGGGACACCATGGCATGCTGCACACACATGTATATATATATATATATATATATATATATATATATATATATATATATATATATATATATATATATATATATGCTCTAAATCTAAGACTGTGAGGCCAGTCTAAATGACTTGTGTAACTTTCTTTGAAAAAAATATGACAAAACTTGTGTGTCCGAGGTTCTGGATATTTGCTCTTCACCGGTGGCTGGCTGAGCACAGATGATCCGGGTGTGAACCCAAGGAGTTGTTCGTGTCGTCAGTGGTATTAAAAAAGTGGATTACATCGTTTGAAAACAACTGGAAGTTTAACGATTTTATAGAATCGGGTAAAAAAAAAATTGTGCAGACTCTGAAAATTCCAATATTTTTCCTTTTCCTGAAAAATCCCCTGTGCGCGACAACAAACCATGTTCAAGAATGTTCATCCCAAGAAATATTTTTCGTTCTGGTTGGGAAATAGCCCAGGTATTTTTTACTTAGAATATGTAAGTTTTCTGTAAAAATATCATATTTTGAATATTTTATTCACAAAAAATATATATTATTATTTTAATATATATATATATATATATATATATATATATATATATATATATATAAAACAGTTCCGTAACTGACTGACTGACAGGCAACGCACAGACTAACCCGCTGGACCTAAAGGGATGAAATGTTGCATAGAGATTCTTCTTATAGTGTAGGGGTGCACTAAGAACTCCTAAGAAAAACTCCTCTTAGATTTTTTTAAATTAAATTTTTAAGCTGTTTTTGCAACATTTTTTAAAATTTTACATTTAATATAACAACTTTAGGGTATTAAAATTTATATCACGAGAAAGATCATAAAAATTGCTTTAAAATGAAATCTTTTTCGAATCTTTACTTCCATTTTCTAATTTTTGGGGAATTTTTAAAGATTCATTTTTAGAATTTAACTTATTAAATGCGGATCACATGGTTTTTCTTTTTGTGATACTTCAAATTAATTTTGCGTCACGTGCATAACAACGAAATAACTTGACAAATAAATATTGAAATACTGTAAAAGATAAAATTGAACCACTATACTCCTTGAGATGGAAGTTTTTTAAAAATTTAATTCAAATGAGTATGTTTTATGGATATTAAACATACAAATTAATTGCATACCTTGACCGTTGTATTTATTATAAGTAAATAAATAAATAAGTATAAGTATATATATATATATATATATATAACTATGAAAATTAGGCTTATTGAATAAGAAATAAGTTTGAGATAATCACGATTTATTGTATTGTTACATGAAACAGAACTAACACAAAAAACAGGGTTGCGTTCCAAAAATGAACAAAACTTTATAACTATGAAAAATATGTCTATTGAATAAGAAACATGTTTTAAGCTGCTAGAAGCATGATTTTTCTTCTTTAACGTAATGCTACATTAAAAAAAATTGACTAGTATGAAAAATCTGATTTCATTCCAAAAATTAACAATTCTATACAGCTTTCCATTTATAGTTAAGAGAATTATTGTTAAGGCACTAGAAGCACCATTTTTCTTTCAAGTAATTTTTTTTTTTACGTAAGAAAAGTTTGTAAGAATTAAGTTTTCATATAAAGCTGACGAGAAAGTGCGACGGGGATGTTTTAGCACTTTAACTTTACAGAAAAATGAAATAAGATTTGTCTCTCTTGAAAACCGTCTCGTAGTTCTTTTTTTTTAAAAGTAGGATAAAGTAGAAACAGAATTTTTTTCCCTTCGAAAAAGTATCGCATGAGATTTTAACGTTCGAGTTCTTTTTTGTAATCACTGAAAACTTATGCATTCGCATAGCTTTGGCTTTTTATAAAGGACAGGCTATCCATCTCTAAGCGGAAATGAAGTCGGGGAACAAATTAATACATAGGAAAAGTACGAAAGCAAAGAATATTTTCGCAAGTGCTTAGGGCTGTTGTGAAGCAGTTCTATTGGATTCGCTTAGTTCAATGTTAACCTATGGAAAAAAATTTTTCAAATGACGGTAGACTTGGATTGAAATACTTTTTTTAAGATTGTACACCATAATAGAGAAAGAAATATTTTACTCTGGTATCTCATTCAATTTTCATATTTCAAATGAAATTATGAGCGTTCAAAACACACTATGCCAATTTTATTTCAGCGAATAATTCGAATTTTAAAATACAGGGGGTCTGGGCTAAAAGTATCCAAAAGTCGTGACTTATTTATACGTAACTACCCGTTATAATTTTTAAAAAAATATTTAAATAGAAAGAACATGTAAGTCCATCAAACCACATCTAAATTAACCGTTTAAATTAACAGCTAATTTCAAATAAACCGCAAAAAACATCATTTAGCCTCTCACTCTATGTCCCTAACAACCCCAACACTACGCCTATTTCTCAAAAATCTACATCCAATACTATCCAAAATACGTCATTGTTATTTCGCAACAACATGGCCACCATATTAAATCACGTAAACAAACGCACACGACTAGCCATTCAAACTGGGTTGCCACAAAATAACAAAATCTCGCCAAAATAGCATGGTTACCACGCCAAACACAAAGTCGCCAAACACAAAGTTTTAATATCCGTCATAGACTTTAATCTTAGTATCATAGATTTCGATGTGTGCACTTTTTGTAGCCCTACTAACTTCTAAATGGTAATCCAGTTCTCTCTGAGTGTTTCGCAGCATATCAGGCGTTATTAGACTTTTTTGCTTGGGGATTCATTAAATCCGTTGTGTGTAAACAAAAAATTGAAACTGTGGATGAGTTCAAGAACCGTATCGTTCAAGAATTCGTGTAAAATCTCCTGATATGCAACAGAACACTTGGACAGAACTGGATTACAATTTAGACGTTTGTCGTGCTACAAAAGGTGCACACATCGAAATATATGGTACTATGATCGAAATCTATGATTGATATTAAAACTTGATGAGATGTTCTTTCTATTTATTTATTTTTTAATTCTAATGGGTAGTTCCGTAAAAATAAGCCATAAATTTTGGATACTTTTAGCCCGGATACCCTGTATTACTAACGCTCTTTTAAAGGATGGGGGACTATACCAGAGAAAACATTTTCTGTCTCTATTAATGAGTACAAGATACAGGTACAAATGTGTTACACGCACCCCAATACCAAATTTGGCGATTTTGTGTTTGGCGTGGTAACCATGCGATTTTGGCGAGATTTTGTTATTTTGTGCGTTAGGATTAAAGGTATGTGCGTTTCAAACACAATATACCCCGTTTTTTCATCGACATTATTCAAATTTAACAATAGATTTTCCTATTTAAAGAATAAATACTTTTAAAGAATTTAAAAGTATTTTTCTTTAAATAGGAAATACTGTTAAAGAAGTTTAAATAGAAAATACTTTTAAAGAATTTTAAAGTATTTATTCTTTAATTATACTTTTAAAGAATAAAAAAAAGGTACCCGAGTAAAAATTTCATTTCTATATTATTGAATACAAATTTTTTTTTAAAATGTTTACATCCAAGCCTACAATCATTGAAAAAAATGTTCGAGTCCAACAGACTTACGTCCCAGGAATTTAATTTTTTCTCCTCGACAGAAAAAGAAATATTTTACTCTGGTATCGCTTTCATTGTAGAAATTTTATCTAACGAAGGAAATTATGTGCAATAATCAAATTTAAAAACATTAATTAATAAATTTTCAAAACATTATTTGAGATTCTTTTCAATAATGAAAAAAAGAGTAATAATTACAAGATAAAAAAGAAGTTTTTATATGGCATGTTTTTAAATTTTCTGGTGAATCATATAAAATTGACAATTCTATGTATTAATAAATACTTTTTAAAAATTTTTGATGAATTATCCCATCAACTTGAAAGAAAATGAAGTTAATTGGAAGTTAATTAGCTTTTAAATTTTCGATCCCGTCACGGCCGATAGATGGCTGCACCATTCTACAAAAAAAAATTAACTGAATAAGTATTCAATTCTGCTTAAAGATCACTAAAAGTATGAAAATAATGCATTGTCATCGTGTTCTGAGCTATTCTAAAAGTTTCAAATGTCTAGCTAGTCGGAAAGTTAGTTAAAAATCGATTGCAAGATTTGCACTGGACAAACACACACACAAAACAAGAAAGCGAGTTAATAAAAACATGGTAATAAATACTAAGCGACGCATTGGGCCTACTGCAATAAAGGTCAATATCTGACAATGCGATAACCAATAAGCGTGTTAATAAAATATGGTAAAAAGGTATTGTTGAGCATAACAATCGATTAAGACCGGTATGGCCCCTTACAGTGAAGTGGATGATTTTGAAATGGAAGTTGTAGTAGTATGCTATACAAGTGGAAAATAGACGTGTGTGATTTGCGTTGATTTAGATAATCCAAAATCAACAGCCATCGATTCCGTCAGGTAATGGAGCTATTCTTACATTATAAGCGGCAGAAAGCTTCGAGATAGAAAGCCGAAACTGGCGGTTACAGTACAGTCGAGAGATAGTGAACGATGCGTGTTGCAACGAATACCACCTCCACCACCAAAAAAAAAAGAAAAGGTGAACCTCGATGGAAAACATTCTGCAAGAAATCTAAAGAAGTACTGGTACTTCTGTCTGGATCATTGCTATCCGAAAAAGAATTTCATGCACTTAGATATCAAGGCAGAGTGGAGTGTATCGCAAAACCCAATAAATATCGCGTGTTCCTGTGATCACGCGTTCCTGTAACTGTGATAATTCTGTGTGTCCTTAAAATGTGTGGTCGTCCGCTGTGTGTGTGTGTGTGTGTATGTTTACCATGTTTTTATTAACTCGCTTTCTTTTTTGTTTGTTTGTTTGTGTGTGTGTTTGTGTTTGTGCAGTACAAATCTCGCAATCGAGTTTTAACTAACTTCCCGACTAGCTAGACATTTGAAACTTTTAAAATGGCCCAAAACACGATGACAATGCATTATGTTAATACTTTAAGCCATCTTCAAGCAGAATTGAAATCTTTTGCAGTTAATTTTGTTTTGTAGACTGGTGCAGCCATCTCTCGGCAGGGACGGGAACGAAAAGTTAAACGCAAGTTATCTTCCAATTAACTCCATTTTCTTTCAAGTTGATGGGATAATTCATCAAACAAAATTTAAAAAGTATTTATTAATACATAGAATTGTCAAGTTTATATGATTCAACAGAAAATTTAAAAATATGGTACATAAAAAGTTCTTTTTTTCTTGAAATTATCTTTATTATGCGAAGATGTCCTGTGCCATAAAGCCCATGTTCAACCAGCCGGATGTTGTTATTGACTCAGATAAGGACATTTGCAATACTGAATAATTCAAATTTATAATATTTTATTATAAAGAATGACATAGATAAATGCGTCAAAAATTTCCTTCTCTATTACGAAATAGATTTTAAAAAAGTCTTTTAATCCAAGTCGGCAATGTTGGGAAATTTTTTTCTCCACGGGTTAACATTAAGCTAAGCTAATCCGAAAGAGAGGACCCCCAAACATTCCTCGATTTTTTTTGTTTTTTTTTATACAGAACTAGCTGATAACCCGCACTTCGCTACGGAGCACATTCAAATTAAATACAACGGTCAATGCATGCAATTAATGCCAATATATATATATATATATATATATATATATATATATATATATATATATATATATATATATATATATATATATATATATATATATATATATATATATATATATATATATATATATATATATATATATAATAAATACGACGATCAATGTATACAATTCATGAAAAAAATACATTTATAAAAAAATCGAAAAGGATATTTTATAGACAAAATAATCTAGAAGAAAATATTCAAATTAAATCTAATAGGACATACTAAAGAATATAGTACAGTTTGAGGAACTGTATTTTAATATTTTTTTAGATAATGTCCAATCGTCTGCCGCATTAGCAAGAAAAGAAAAATATTGTTTTTGTCTATTTCATTGTTATGACGTGACGATAAATGTATTTAAAGTACCAGAAAAAAATCATGTGATCAGCATTTAATAAATGAAATTCTAAAAATGAATATTTAAAAATTCATCAAAAATCAAAAAATGGAGGTAAAGATTCGAAAAAGATTTCATTTTAAAGCAATCTTTAGGATCTTTTTCGTTATATAAATTTTATAACCCTCAAATTATTATTTTAAACTCAAAATAAAAAAAAGTTACAAAAACAGCTTAAAAATTTAAATTAAAGAATGTAAGAAGAATTTTTGAAAAATCTTTTTTAGTGCAACCCTACATTATGAGAAGAATCGCCATGCAAAAGTATAACTTCTTTTCAAGCAAAAGTATAACTAAATAAATATAACTAAAAGTATAACTAAATTAAAAAAATATTTACAAAAATCAATTAATGGGTTAATTGGGCGATTTTATATTTCCCAACAGAAGTTTTTTTTTTTAATTATATATATATATATATATATATATATATATATATATATATATATATATATATATATATATATATATATATATATATATATATATACTGGCTGAAAACCTGTAATTCGCTAAGGAGTACATTCAAATTAAATAGAACGGTCAATGTATGCAATCAATGCCAAATATATGCATATATATATTTATAATAAATACAACGATTAATGTATGCAAATGATGTAAAAAAAACGAAAAAATATATTTTCAAAAAAATCGTAACGGATATTTTTATAGACAAATAATGTAAAAGAATTCGAATTAAATCTAATGGAACATACTATAGAATATAGTAGAGTTCGAGAAACATTTCTTTTAATTTATGTTAATATTTTTTTGGAAACTGTCAAATCAACTGCCGCATTAGCAAGAAAAATTTTTTTTTGTCTATTTCGTTGTGATGGAAAATTAAAAGAAAATAATCCACGTAATCAGCATTTAATAAATTAAATTCTAAAAATGAATCTTTAAAAATTCACCCAAAGTCAGAAAATGGAAGTAAAGATTCGAAAAAGATTTCATTTTAAATGAATTTTTAAGATCTTTCTCGTTGTATAAATTTTATAACCCTCAGATTAATATTTTGTATGCAAACTGTAAAAAACAGTTTCACGCAGAATCGCCATGAAAAATTTCAGCCCTTTATGTCCAGCAATTTGGTCTGTGCGTTATATGTCAGTCAGTAATGTCAGTTATATATATATATATATATATATATATATATATATGTGTGTGTGTGTGTGTGTGTGTGTGTGTGTCAGTCATCATCATTTTCACATTACATCCAGCCATATGCGGCATTTAGAAAGGGATTGGGAAACGGGCAAATATATCAAGCTAAGAAACAAAAAACCCGGTCTAGTAATGAAATAATTATGTATGTTCCGCTTTGTGTGAACATCTGGAAAAAAACATACACAGCTCAGCAGTGTCCATTTACGAACTGCAAACTGTTTAAACACACCGATTGTTCACGGCTTAAATACGCACACGATGCCAATAATTAAAAGTAAAATAACAAAAAAGCCAAAACCCAGTAACAACAAAGGAAAATGAGACGGTACCTCTGTAGATTACATAGACAGTTAACCACACAGTTAAGCATAGTACTTCCTTATTAAACAATGGGAATTCGGGCGGCGAAATAAAAGTTGACAAGGGAAGGAAATTATACAGTTTGAATAAAACACGATCCCATTATTTTCATTTTTTACAAGGCCTTTTTCCTTTAATTGGCTTGCGGAAGGTAAATACGCAAAGTAAATCTTGAATTCATTTAAAGTATAAAGGTTCTACAATAGAAGAGAGATTCTAAAGAAAATCAATTACCAGAAATGTTTAAAAAAAATTTGAAAATATGTAATTAAAAAAATATCCATATGTTTAAAATACACAAGTTAAAAATTAAAAAAAAATTAAATTAAATATTACATAAATGCAGGATAACGGACACAGGGGTTGTAATCACGCTTTCAGAGGATTATTGACACTTTTAAGGAAATTCCGTACATATTTATAGATGAAAGCGTGAATATATCTTATTAATAAAAGCAAGTCTTTGCGTGCGTGTGTGTGTGTATGCGGCCCCCAGGCAAATCTGTGAAACTTTCAGCCGTGAAATTTGGCAGACGGGTAGTGCAGACTATGGGAGGGTGCACCTCGAAGCCCGAATTTTAAATTTTATTCTAGAAAATTTTTTATTTTATGTTTTGTGGGATATTTTATGTTTTTTTAACTTCAGATTACGATATCTCGGCAAAAAATGAGCGTAGAATTTTGATCTTTTTACAATCTAAGACTACAGACATTTCTCGTTCAAACAAGACCTCATTTGTTTAAAAATAATTTAAAAGATACTAATATTTTCATCAATAAACCCACTTTTTCGAGAAATATATGTCCTTTTTAGCATCTACGGTCGATGCTCTTCGTGTTTTTATCTCACAAAGAAAATATTTACATCATCTGGAAGATGAAAGCTTTCTCATTCATATGAACCTCATTTCAAGTCTCTATCTTAAAATTTCGAATTTTAATTGAATTTTAAAGAACGATACTCGAACACAAATTTCCTGCTTGACCCTTCAAGCGCGGTTTGGATGAAGAACCATTTTTTCAGCCATAGGCGGGGGGGGGGGGGCTCGAAGAAAAAAATTTTCGCCCATTCGTGAGGGTTGGACCGAACGAAATTTATCGCCGGGGGGGGGGGAGAATTCTTCTTCTGGCTGCAACTGTTAGCAGGACGTGGAATACGTAGCCACAAAATTTAGATACCTTGATTCATTGTTTTTTACTGTTTCCATTCTCTGACAATGATTGCTGAAGGGAGCGGGTCCCTAAACCGACCGGCTAGAACGGCGAAGCCCGTGTCATGGGTTATGTCACAGTATAAATAACATAGAAAATGTTAATTTATACTGTGTTAATTTTTAAATTGATTTTGGTTAACAAAAATTCTTAAAATCCCGGGCCACGCCATCTGTAATTAGGAATACCTCCAGCTTTTCCTTTCTTACAGAACAAAACACACTTCGGAAGTTTCATTGAAGTTAAAACGAGTAATTTCTCTTGTGGCATCTAAAAAGGTATTTTAAGTAAACAATTAAACTTTGAAGCGTATTCTCATCTTTAACATTACAGTAATGAGCATTACAACTTATTAATAAAAGCAAATGTTTTCTTATTAATAAAAACGAATGTTTGCGTATGTGTGTGTGTGTGGGCGGCCCCAGGCGAATCTGTGAAGCTTACAGCCGTGAAATTTGGCACACGGGTAGTGCAGAATATGGGAAAGTGCACCTCGAATCCCGAATTTAAAATTTTATTCTAGAAAATTTTTTATTTTATGTTTTGAGGGATATTTTATCTTTTTTTTAACTTTAGATTACGATATCTCGGCAAAAAATGATCGTAGAATTTTGATCTTTTTACAATCTATGACTACAGACATTTCTCCTTCAAACAAGACCTCATTTGTTTAAAAATAATTTAAAACAGACTAATATTTTCATCAAAATATTAAACCCACTTTTTCGAGAAATTTACGCATTTTGAGGATATACGGTCGATGCTCTTCGAGTTTTTATCTTACAAAGAAAATATTTACATCATCTGGAAGATGAAAGCTTTGTCATTCATATAAACCTCATTTCAAGTCTCTATCTTAAAAGTTCGATTTTTTATTGAATTTTAAAGAACGATACTTCAACACAAATTTTATGTGGTTCTTCAGACGCGGTACTCTAGGCGTTGGAATCAATCATTAATAAGAACTGCGCATGCGAAAAAGAAACGTTTTATTTACTTTTGCCGGTGTTCACATTTTCTGTATTCTGTCAATTTTTGTTTAATTTAATTACTTTTTTGCATATTCTTTCTTTTTATGCTTCTGTCTGAAACTCTGGAATATTTTTTATTATCATTCTAATACTTCGAAACTTAACAATGTTTACCAGGGGTGTTTTAAAACAACTGTTAATTATGTTTGTGTTTAGCAATGAGATAAAATGATTTTGTAAAGGTTTTTTTGGTCTTTTATGCTAAAATAGCACTTAAAAATGAAAAAAAGAAACAAAAACTTACCTGCAAATAGCATACCTTTCTCATAAATTGAACAATTTGAAGTAATTTTTAATGAAATTTAGCTAAAACTCCTATTATTCTGCACAAAATCCTAAAGCTAATATTTTAAACTAATTTTAGGTTTTGATTGTGGAATTTTTTTATGTTAAAACATGTTAACAATGTATTACATATGCATTATTTTGTACGTCAAATTTAGTTGCACATTAATTTTATAGAAATTTGTGGTATGACTTTCTTAAGTAGCATGATTTATTTTTTCTCGATGATATCTTTTTCTTAATTGTCATATTTTGAGAACATAACTTTTTTAAATTAAAAAAAACACAAATAACAGTTTAGGTTAACAAGAATTATTGTCAAGAATTATATTTCACATGATTGGACAAGCCACGGGTCAAGAAGTGTTGAAATTAATGCAGGTAAGGTTAATTTTTTTACATGCAGTAATTTTTTCATGTCCGGATAAATGATTCATAAATTAGAATCGATAGCTGATTTATACCTCATTTATATTTTTAGAATTTAACTTCTTACTTATGTTTTAACTTTCCTTTCTATTTTACAATCATGTTTTGTTTTGCTATTATTGAAGTGTGTAAAATATTTTTCATTTCTTACTACGATTTTAAAAAAAATTTTGTATTATTGGCCTGAGCATATCTGCCCGCAGCCTGTACTTTTTATTCATACTGTGTTATTTATACTGTTATTTTTCTACGTTATTTATACTGTATTTAGTTTTTAAATTGATTTGGTATTGTTTACTTTTCAGATTTTCCCGAATGATTTTCCGAATCTTTACCCCGGAAAGAAAAGCGAGACTGGAAGAAATCAGACAACAACAGCAAAGAATAGTTGGACAAAAACCACAGGATCGTCATGATTTGTTAGCAAGAGTGTTTCATCAAAAACAAAAATCACTTATGAGTCTCATCACAAAGGCAAAGATTTTTGGAGAAGTTAGGTGTCATATGTACGCCATAATTGCAGTTTTGGCTGATTTAAATTCTGTATTCTCACATTTTGATGCCCCTGTAGCAGAAGTGGATTACATGGTTAACTGGAGTTACTCATTTTGTTCCATTTTAAAGGAATTAGGCTGTGGTTCATATGTGAATGGCCTTTAGAAACATACGGCATATGAGGCAGATATTACGGATCAAATAATAGCCAAAGATGACACCACTTCAGTCAGTTGTCACAAAACAACTGTCTCTGTCCACATGTTGCAGAAGCCTCCTCTACACGATTTCTTCATTAGGGAATGGCGTTTAGAAACATACGGCATATGAGGCCGATATTACGGATCAAATAATAGCCAAAAATAGCAAGTGTCTATAGATAATGCGTGGATTGTCCGGTATTGCCCTCTACTAACCGCAATTTTCAATGCCCATATAAACGTAGAGTACTGTAATTCAGTTTTATAGTGTTGCGTGTGAGTGGAACACTGGTGTGTGGTTTAAAATTATTTTAGCTTTTACTGGAAATTAGCAGAACATTAGCATCCAAAACAGTAATCGTTTGGAAAGTTTTTATTTATATACACAACTCACTACCATAATACTCTTAAAATTTATATTTTAACGCATTTCGGTTACTGCTGCTGTTTGTAAACACACGATCTTCATTGCCATGATCATTTCAGAAATTTCTCATTGAGATGATGCTCATGTAATGCGTGTTTTCAAAAGTGAAATTTACCATGTTCTGTAAATGCCCCGAAAATAATTCTATACTGGAGATGTAGACAGATTAAAGAATTTAAGTAAACTTTTGTGTAATTTATACATTTTTGTGTGTTTAATTATTTAAATTAATAGATTTATATTTTTTATACGTTTTATTCTTGCAATCTTTTAGGGGTTTATAGTGTTGCGTGTGAGTGGAACACTGGTGTGTGGTTTTCAAATGATTTTAGCTTTTACTGGAAATTAGCAGAACATTAGCGTCCAAAACAGCAATCGTTTGGAAAGTTTTGAATTTAATTTATTAAATGCTGATCACGAGATTTCTTTTCATTTTGTGATACTTTAACTTAATTTTGCGTCACGTGCATAACAACGAAATTAATTGACAAAGAAAATATTAAAATACAGTAAAAGATAAAATTTAACCACTAGACTAATTGAGATGGAATTTTTTAAAAATTTAGTTCAAATTAGTATGTTTTATGGATATTAAATCAAATGTATATATAAAACTGTAATTTCCTCTCAAAATATGCTTCGCCATGACGATAAATAAGTCCCAACGCCAAACTTTAAAATATGCTGATGTACATTTCGAGAAAATTGTTTCTCGCACGGTCAGTTTTACGTAGCTTGCTCACGCGTAAGTTCGCAGACGAGCCTGGTAATATTAGTTCCGCCCAATGAAGAAACAAAATATATTGTTTATAAGAAAATCCTCTAAAAAGCAATTTCACTACTTTTTCATTGTAATTATCCTAAAATGTACCCCGTACCGAAGCACGGGTATTCAGCTAGTATATATATATATATAATATATATATATATATATATATATATATATATATATATATATATATATATATATATATATATATATATATATATATATATATATATATATATATATATATATATATATATATATATATATATATATATATATATATATATATATATATATATATATATATATATATATATATATATATATATATATGTATATGTATATATATATATATGTATATATATATATATATATATATATACATATATATATGTGTGTGTGTGGGGGGAGGGGTTAAGACCCCTGGGTCTGACGAGTGTCATACCCCAGTCCGGCGTACATATGAATACAAGGACATAGAAACATACCGGTGAGGGACAATGGATTGCAGCTCCCCTTTCTAGACGGTAGCCCCTTTTGAAGGCGGAAGACTGACGATTGCCCCAGAATACAACCAATTGTTATGCAGGAATCGAACCCTCGACCCCAGCATGGCAGGCTGATGCCTTAATCAATTAGCAACTGGGCGACAGGCATATTATAGAATTGGGGGACTGTTCTTCAGGACGCATGGTGTTCGTTGTTTACAGACTTCGTCAGAAAGGCCATGAAGTTCATGCTCCGTCCTGTTTCTGCTGTCCTGCGATCCAGAAGTTAAAGAATCTGGTTTAAGACAAGCATCCCTTTTTGTATGGCACTTTAGTGCATATATGGAGAGAGAACATTTAGTGCAGTTACACCATTTCGCTTTGTATTGTACTAAATCCAAGACACTATCGGCTGTTTAATCAATTCCAAACGATAGCTTTATTGATGCCTATAGAGATATTTTATAAAGGAATAGCAGTTTTGAACTGCAGTTCAAACTCTAATCACATTCTGTAATTGATGAGGGATAGAGCGGCTAAGTTAAAATAAAACAAGCACGGTGGATAGCGAAATACAAAGAAGCATCAACTTTCTCTTCTTACAGTAATAGTAAAGCAAATACCTTCCCACATGGTGTACAGTATTAATAAAACAAGTACCGCCCACATGGTGTAGTGTGTTGAGACTTAAATTTTCTTCTACAGAGGACGGAACATTTTCTTTATTTATATTTTTGAGAATATCTACTTTTTAGATGGCAGCACTTTTATTTTGAAGATATCTAGCATTTTGATGTTATTGGAGTTGTTAGAATTTTGGCGTGTGATATGTGAAGTTTTCTGTAAATAAAATTCTTCTAAGTTATATACGGATGAAAATGCATTTTCTTCGGTGTTGCCGGAGTTCTTAAGTACAAAGGATTATTTCTTTTAAGAAGATGGAATGCATGAAATCACAGAAGAAGTCATTATTTCGTTTTGGACTCAAGACAACGTGTAGGATTACAAAAGCAAGATCAAAGTTCTAGCGTGGCTGTACGGATATCAAACGTAAAAATTTTGATTCATTTCATTCTAAAGGAATGGCTGATTTCTCGAACCGGGTGTGTTTTCAACGGTGTTGATTAGATTTAGACACACTAACTTTCTTTTATGTTTTTGGTTTAACAACATAGTGGTTAGCGTTCTGAGCTGCCCCGCGGTGGGATTGTGTTCGAATCCCGATTAAGACTTTGTCGTCTGCGTGTCGTCCCCCATCATAGGGAGCAATGCTGGCTCACCTATAGGGTGCTCCCATGAAAAAAGTAGCCAGTAAAATAGCGGTGAATAAGAAAGAGGTGAGTGTCTAACACTAAGTGCCTCTGCATTAGAGAAATAATTTTAAATACCCTCAAAGGTATACACCGAGAACTAAAATCGCAAAAAGAATAATTACAGGTTAAAAAGAACTCTTTATATACCATGTTTTAATTTTCTGTTGAATCATATAAACTTGAAAATTCTATGTATTAATAAATACATTTAATTTTTTTTGATGAATTATCCCATCAACTTGAAAGAAAATGAAGTTAATTGGAAGTTAAATTGCATTTAACGTTTCGTTCCCGTCCCGGACGATAGATGGCTGCACCAGTCTACAAAACAAAATTAACTGAAAATGAATTCAATCCTGCTTAAATATGGCTAAAAGTATTAAAATAATGCATTGTCACCGTGTTCTGAGCTATTCTAAGAGTTTCAAATGTCTAGCTAGTCGGGTAGTTACTTAAAAATCGATTACAAGATTTTGTACTGGACAAACACACACACAAACATGAAAGCTAGTTAATAAAAACATGGTAAAAAAATTACTAAAACGAATTGTTTCACAAGAAAAGATATAAAAAGAAATTTCTCAATTATTTCTCAGATAGCTACAAATTGAGCAAGCAAACTCGAGGCATAAAATTTCATTAAGCGCATTACACGCAGTGGACAAGGATGGTCTTAATCTCCATCCCGTGTGTACTTAGGTATACACCCGGAACATAAATAATTAGTGCAGGAACCGAAGTTTGCCCGGCGGATTATGGTCGCGGATTAGGGTGCGATTGGAAGAATTAGCGTGCACCTGATAAATTCCGCATCGTTTTACATGTGAAAGGTTATACTTTGTTAGGATAGAGGCTTACTTCAGAAACTACTTGTTCCAACCATCGATCGAGGGGATAACGTGTAGATTTCTCATGATTTATTAATATCCGTTAAGTGGATAAACTGTGAGTTCCTAGCAAAAGATATTGTCATCCAGTCTATATATGAGGCGGTGAAAAAAAGTGGTGTAAGTCACATTTTCAACTTTTTTTTAATTTGAGGGTAAAAATTTAATTTCCATGTTAAATATATAGTGGAATTGCAAATAATTATTATTGGAAATATTATAATAATTATTATAAGTTATAATTTGTTCAATTTATAGTGGAATTTTTGTAGTTTTTGCAGTAAAACCCTTTTGACTTACACCACTTGACTTACTGACTTACACCACTTTGACTTTCATGCCTCATATATAAAACAGTTCTGTAACTGCCTCACTGACTTACTGACATACAACGCACAGACCAAACCGCTGGACCTAAAGGGCTCAAATTTTGCACGGCGATTCTTCTTATGGTCTAGGGGTGCACTAAGAAAGATTTTTGAAAAATTCTTCTTAGAATTTTTAAATCAAATTTTTAAGTTGTTTTTGTAATTTTTTAAAGTTTGCACTTAAAATAATAATTTGAGGGTTATAAAATTTATATCACGAGAAAGATCATAAAGATTCCTTTAAAATGAGATATTTTTCGACTCTTTATCTCCATTTTCTGATGTTTGGTGAATTTTTAAAGATTCATTTTTAGAATTTAATTTATTAAATGCCGATCACGTGATTTCTTTTTCTGGTGCTTTAAATAAATTTATCGTCACGTGCATAGGAACTAAATAGACAATTTTTTTTTCTTTCTAATGGGGCAGACGATTGGACATTATCCAAAAAAATATTAAAATACAATAAAATATATTATGTGCCTCAAACTTTACTATATTAACTGTATTATATTCTTTAGTATGTCGTATTACATTTAATATGAATATTTTCTTCTACATTATTTTGTCTAAAAAAATATCCCTTACGATTTTTTTATAAATATATTTTTTTTGTTTATTTTGCATCAGTTCTATACATTGATCGGCGTATTTATTATATATATATATATATATATATATATTTGGTATTAATTGCATATATGGACCGTTGTATTTAATTTGACAGTACTCCGTAGAGAAGTGCGGGTTTTCAGCTAGTATGGTATAAAATTTAAGTTCACTTTTGAAAATGTATAACTTTTAATTGTTGTGACTAGTTAAAATTTTTAGAACTTATCGGAAACACTAGCATTTATATTCTAATGTTCCCGATGTCGTTTTATCAAACACAGAATTGGAAATTGTTATACATTGGATATCGCCATGGCAATCATTTAGAGAATTTGAAAGCAGATGATAGAGAATTGGATAATGTGTAGATTTCCTTATGATTTATTAATATATATTAAGTGGCCAAACAGCTAGCCCCTAGCAAATATATATTCTCATAACATACAAGGTATAAAATTTAAGTGCACTTTCGAAAATTTTTAACTTTTATTGTTTTATGACTAGTTAAAATTGGTAATTTATCGGAAACAGCAGCATTTACAATTTTGTGTTTCCGATGTCGTTTTACAAAGCACAAAAATTGATATCGTTCCGTTTTCCTGGGTTTTAGAGGATTGAATAAAATCTCATCAGAAAGTGCACTCAAAATAAAATTTATTATTCTGTAAATTATTCAGGCGCATACACGAATTCAAACATAAAACACGTCACAACTGTCTTCTATACAGCAGAAAACTCTAAACACACAAGTCAGGATAACAGAGCCTTACACGCCTAAATCACTTTCAATACATTCAATTCTCAGCAGAAAAGAACACTGAGTTCCAATGCCAATATCAGGTATATTTAATATCTTCAAAAGCACCCTCTATCGGTCAGTCAGTTAGATAGTTCCAGTGGCGTCTAGAAAGGTCTAGACGGTAAATGGGTGCACATTTGGCACCAAATCGCCAAATGTGGCGAAATATTGCCAAATTTGGGATCAAAATAACTCACCAAATCCATCGCCAATAGCGATAACTCTCATATTTGGTTAGATTACCATAGACTCATAAAATTCGTAGTAACAATATTGTTATACATTAGATAGCACATATTAAATATCGTTATAACAAGCATTTAGAGCTTTTGAATTGAGGTGATAAAGAATGGACAAAGCGTAGATTTCTAGTGATTATTAATATCCATTAAGTGGCTAAACTGTTAGTACCCAATAAAACGTATTTCCATAAAATACGACGGATAAAATTCAAATTCACTTTTGAAATTTTTAACTTTTATCGTTGTGACTAGATATAATCCCGTCAAAAGGACGTGGAAGACATTAGTAAAACTAAATATAAGGCAGTTCTCCTTAATGATTGTCCCAAAACTGCCTCTTAGACTATGCTAAATGCCTTGAAGTACATTTCTTAGTCTCAAGCATAGAAAAAATGTTAAAATTTAAAACCAGACATCCCAATCAGACGAAATTAAAATTTAATAAGTCTACGAGTATTCCTTATTGAATAAAAGTTTTTCCTTAAAAAATTCCCCAAGAGAATTTAATCTTATCCATTCGTTTCTTCTTGTTTAGCTGGTCCTTAATTATTTAGGGGACTCCTCGCATGTCGTAGAATTGTTATACTTCTTTGCCTCCTGAAAGTCTATAAAAAGTATTTTGAGCATGTCTGGATTTTCTTATATAATGAATATAACGTACAAATCTATGTTAAAAGGAACAGGTAAAATACAATTTTTAAAAAAAATGTTAGAATGCAGAATTTGCAGGCAAAAGTAAACTTTAATTATTTTTTACTTTCCAACATCATTTAAATTACCAAATTTTCTCTCCATTTTTTTGTTAATTAAAATCGCTTTGTAATTGTTTGGAAACACGAGGCTGGATTTTAAATGTCGAGTTGTTATACATAATAAATTTTACTAATAAGAGGATGTAATTTCCTAAATGAGGTAAATGGGATATTTTAAACTTCCATATGTACGGAAAGGTAAAATCTGCTTCAAAATTTCAACATAACATACATTCATTCAGATATAAATAAATAAATAAATAAATAAATAAATAAATATATATATATATATATATATATATATATATATATATATATATATATATATGACGCGCTTGTTACTCACCCATTCCCAGTACATCGTCTTAAATCCAAACTTACTTCTTAAATCTATCTCTACATCATTATTAAACTTATAGCAGTCAATGAGTTAAAAGGCCGGTGGCAAAGAACTACAATTAATACATCTAACATAGTTTATTTTCCCAATAATATCTTACCTGATTCAATCTGATAATTTAATCCAGATTTCATCACGTTCCTGCGTGACGCGTGACAGTCTTAATTAAGAATCTCCCGCCGTCTGACCAAAATGCTATTGTATTTTACCATTTAAAGCCATCGCGCAAGCCCACAAGAGCTTCGTGACGTCGCACCGTCGATGAGGCTGGGGCTTCTCAAATTTTGTTACTATTTACAGATTATCTTCCTGGTTCTTCATTTTATGTGAATCACGTTCACACCGTAATATTTTTCTCTGCAATGCTTTTATCCCGATATCTCGTAATTTCACAAATTTAAATTATTAAATTCTTATTTCTTTCTAAACAAAAGCCCACCCCATATTTTAGCCTTACTTTTAGGCCTTACAAACACACCCCCCCCCCACACACACACACACACATATATATATATATATACAGTGATTTCCGCTTATAAGAATCGCGTTTGTTATTACTGTTTTTGATTCTTATAAGCGGTTGATTCTTATAGCCGAAATTTAGGTTTTTAGACAGGAACACACACACCTATATATACATGTATTAGATAATTTACTATAAAATACTCTTTAATTTACGCTAATTATCTTTTATTAACATTATTTTTATAATTTTAAAAATACAACTTAATTTCTAGACCTATAAGTAGATACACATGATTATAGTAACAGAAGAAAAAAATCCAATATTTGTTACAACATACCTGCTTAACAGTTTAACATTTCAACTACAGGAAGGGTGCAAGAAAAATTTTTCTATGGTAGCTTGACGTAATGAAGTTTTCAGGAGGCTGTTTATACCTCTTTCAATACCGATAGTCTCAGACGAAGATTCATCATCTAGCTTACGTTTCACGGTTTGATAACGTGCTGAATCTAATAATGTCACGCTTTCCTAAGTGATAGTGGACACTTCCCCGAATATTTATGTGTTTCAGGGTTCAGGAAGCCGCAACCAGGATGTGGGAGGTGGGAGAAATGGTCAGTGGAGAAAAGTGAAATCGGATCCGCACGGTTTGGATGGCCCTGGGTCAAGCTAATAGGACAGTGTTTAGCTAAAGCGTTTAAGGGGAAACTATTATTTTATGTCTAACAAAGAAAGGGATGCATTTTACGACTGTATTCCATCCCATCTTATCACTCTTTCTTTTAAAGACAATAAAGAAAGAACTTCGTACCTTTTGAAGGTTCAAGTAGCTTTTTTGGAAAAATGAAAGGAAAGCGAAGAGTGTAAACTGATTCTTAAAACCGGTGGATTGATTCTTTAAAGCGAAAATTTCAACATGGAAATAATACATTTGTTTTTGTTTTTGCGATATTGATTCTTACGAACGGTTGATTCTTATAACCACTGATCGCTATAAGCGGTGGTTACTGTATATATATATATATATATATATATATATATATATATATACTAGCTTAATATCCTTGCTTCGCTACGTAGTACACTCAAATTAAATACAACGGTCAATGTATGCAATTAATGCAAAAAATATATATATTTATAGAAAAAATCGGTAGAACGGATATTTTTATAGACAAAATAATGTAGAAGAAAATATTCAAATTAAATAGAACGGTCAAAGTTTGCAATTATTTTGCATGTTTAATATCCATAAAACATACTAATTTTAATTAAATTCTTAAAAAACTTCCATCTCAAGGAGTCTAGAGGTTCAGTTTTATTTTTAACCTTATTTTAATTTTTCTTCTGTCAATTATTTCATTGTTATGCACGGGACGCAAAATTAATTTAAACTATCACAAAAGAAAAAAGAAACACCGTGATCAGCATTTAATAAATTAAATTCTAAAAATGAAATTTTAAAAATTCACCAAAAATCAGAAAATGGAGGTAAAGATTCGAAAAAGATTTCATTTGAATGGAATTTGTATGATCTGTCACGTGATATACATTTTATAACCCTCAAATTATTATTTTGAATGCAAAGTTACTAACACAGCTTAAAAATTTAATTTTCAAAAATCTCAGAAACATTTTTCATAAATCTTTCCTAGTGCAAACCTACACTATAAGAAGAATCGGTAGGCAAAATATCAGCCGTTTAAGTCCAACGGTTTGATCTATGAGTTCTCTGTCAGTCAGTCAGTCAGTCACGGAACTGTTTTATATACAGGTGGTTATCAAAAAAAATGGAAAAACGTATCAATATCAGTGGTGTTTGTTAATGTGCTTCCTGGTGTGTATTCCATAAAAAAAAATGTCTGACCACCGGTATTTTTTATATAATATAGTGTATGTATTATTTTACTGTCAGGTAGCAGGAATGAAGCTAAGTGCAGCGTGCTTTTGGGGGAACAGCGTAAAATATCAAACTTTGCAGACCTTGCAAAAAGGGCTAATTGCTTGAGCGCGTATAAATTGGAGTATATGTTACTGCAACCCCCAGGCTAATGGGTGTTTTTCGAGCTATGGTATGAAAAGTCATGACAGCATACAGAGTGCACGGAAAAGGATCCTTTGCCAAACAGAATAGTGAATAAAAGGTAGAGCTGAGTGAAAGAGACGATCGAGGTATTGAAGCGGATTGTGACATGAAGAAAAAATACAACTGCAAGTAAAATTACCGAAGAGCTCAATCTGCATCTGCCTGTTCCGATATCAACCATCAGAGTTAGAGGGGAACTTAACAAACAAAATATTTACGGAAAAGTAGCTATTCCCAAACCACTCGTAATAGATACCAATACAAAATATCCTCCACAATGTTGCTACGACCGCAAATCCTGGTCAAGTAATATGTCGAAAAATGGCATTTGTATCGACGAATCATTGTTCACACTGCTCCTTGCAACAGGACGTGCGTATGTCTGGAGAACACCTACACAAGCGTATGAATCTCGCTGTCTCATCTCAACTGTCATTCATGGAGATAGATATATCAGGTTGGGATGGCATCTCATGGTTTTTTTCAGTCCCAATTGTAACCCTAAAAGGGAGAATGAATGGGGAGGACTATGTCGAAATTTTAGCTCACTATTCCATCCTATGGTGCAAGCATTGTTTCTTGCAGGAGATGGCGTTCTCCAGGATAATAATCCCTTTATACATACAGCTAAATCTATCAAGTATGGGTTTGAAAAGCATGAAAATGAAGTCAAACATCTTATCTTGCCCTGTACAATCTCTCCGACTATAAATCATCCAACCACCGTATAATCCAACCATCTGTATAAGCGGATAGAGCCAGGTATCGATATCCACCACAGCATCTCTACAGGAACTTTCATGATTTTTCCCTGAAAAATGGTATAATATATTCATAATCACTATTCATGCCTTGTATAATCCAATTCCAAAGTGAACCAGGTGGTATTTCATGGTAAAGTTGATTCTGCGCTGTATTAATAAAGGTTTTCATGATGTTTCTTAGTGTTTCCATTATTTTGATAACCACCTGTATATAGATGGCATTAAGTTTTCATAAATTCTAAGAAGTATTCAAAAACGACTTTCCAAATAAATATGAAGTACCCAAAACTTTGAAGTTAAAAGTTTCTTTCTCTGTCCTTGAGCAAAAACATTTTCAAAATTTTATTACGTGAAAATTGTAAAATTTTAAATGAAATGAATTACTTAAATATTTGCTAAACGTAAGTATCTTCTTTATACATAAACCTATTTTAAAAAAAATCTGCCCCTGCAAAATATTTCTCCGACACCAAAGCGAAATGTTTAAAAAATAGTTAAAAACGATTTTACGGATTCCTTTTTAAACTTTATTTCAGTGTAATTTACAAGAAACCCTTGCAATGTTACTTTTTTCCTGTTGAAAAACAGATTCAATTTTCTTTTCATACTTCCCGTGATGATTGACGACAATCAAATAAAATATAAATAACCAGAAGTGCTGTGGAACACACAAATGCAAATTTGCCGAGGACAATATCTGTTATCGGATGTCATATCTGCTTTGTTTATTCGTGCAAAAAATGCACACTCTTATTTTAAAACAACATTTACGATTTGATAGCAACGAAAACAATTGAGGTTTATTTTGTTTAGACAAAAGAAAACAAACTTTATGTTTTGAGATAAGATATAGGTGTTTTCTTTTTATTATTTACAGCGCAACACGTCGAGTTTTCTGCAATCACGTTTCTGCAGTCACTTAAAATATATTCCCCCGTGAAAAGGGGAGAAAATGAAAACACAAAGACGGGAAAAAAATGTCGAAGAGGCATAAACAAATAAAAACAAAAAAGGGTAGAAGCTTCTACGTGACCTAAAAGTCTCGCAGTTAAAATATCTAGCCAATGCCAACTGGGTCCCAACCTAATAAAAGTTCCATGTTATCTCGTTTCTAAGAGCAGAAAATAATTTTATTGTTTTGCAGCAATGGTATGTCTAAGGCAATTTTTTTTATATTAGATGATGATATCGAGATATCAAGACAGAAATATAAGATATTATTTCGCTTAAGAAATGCTTGTAGGAAATATTAAATGCAACTTTTCTAGTCATTGTGTCATGCGGGAATTTTTCCCAAAGAACAGCTCGTTTATTAATTTAGGGATTTGAAATCATTTAAAGTTAAAGTAGTTCTTACTATAAAATAGCACGATGGAAAATTTTTCACACAAAACTTAATCCTACGTTAAAAAAATCCTCTAATGTGGTGTACATGATAAATAAATTATAATTTACTATAAAAAAACAATTTATTTATCATGTTCTGGAGAACATAGTAAATAAATTATTTTTAGTAAACAACTATTTATCATGTTCTCTACATTTTATGTTTTTTAAAGTTGGATTAGGTTCCTCCATAACGGTTCTCCAGAAACGAAAATTTCAGATGTCCTGCAACGCGAGTTATAAATTTGGCAGCGAGCCAAACACAGTCTGAATCGCTTGGGCAAGAAGTGAACAGTTAAAAGGAAAAGTACCAAAATGCGTCAAAATTTTTACATACACACACATATATATATATATATATATATATATATATATATATATATATATATATATATATATATATATATATATATATATATATATGTCAGCGTGCACGTGAAACGAGCACGTCAACAAAAAACCTAATAATTAAATTGCAGAGTAAAATCGCAGAAGAAACGTTGTTTGTTACAATAGGTATACGTTAAAACTATTGATGAAAGCATAGACGACAAGACTTTTTCAACAATAACAATTCAAATTTATTTGTTTAAAATATTAAAAGTTAGTTTAAAAATCTTCAACAATAAAATATCCATATCAATCAATAGCGTTCTCTAAATTCATTAAAAAAAAACAAGTCTCATATATACAAACAACAGTGTCTATACACTGTGATGGAATTACCTCAAGTTAGGCATATGCAAAGACTGTTAGCCCCTTATTCTATTTTCTTTACTGCGTCTTAAACTTAAACTATAAATCAACATTACCTTTCTTCAGATTGTCCTCAGCCTCATTATCTATCTATTCAACTATAATCGAGAAAAGCTCCTCCTTCTCCTCTTTTTGTTACTGAATCGTATGTGATCCTTATATACGCCTCATCTAATGATATTCAACGATCCGGTTTGTTTAAAACGCACCAACTACTGGAAACTGAATAATAAATTATTTACGGTAGCTTCTTCACAGCTGTGGAAATTCGATTAAGGATTTGATCCGGTTATCAGGTTTTATGATCAAACCGGTCTAGAACAAATGACGCAATACCCGGAAAGGCAAGTACATGATTCGTTTCACAAGTAGTCTTTAGTGTAACTCGCTAACAAATGCCCCCCCCACTTGTCTTTTCGACATAAACTAGTAATATGAGAATTCAAAACCATCACAGTTTACATTTCGATTTTTTTCTGTCAGAACTAGAATACATATAAAACAATTAATTCAAACCAACATTAGTCTTGTTAACAAAAATGCGATAGCAACATATAACAACAATAATACAGTCTTAACTTAGGAATACACAGGTACAAAACAAATTGCTGAGAAGGTTCAAATCTGCAAGTTCTAAACAAAAGTTATTTCTGCTTCTGTACACTATTGTTGGCTGAAAACCAATATAACAACTAACAAACCACAATAAAGAGTTAAAACATACAATGACTAGGACACGACTACATTCAATCATATTCAAATATCAATACATATGTACGTGGGCGCCCACTCATACAAATTCATTCAAACACATAAAACAAATTGGTTTTCCATTGAGAAGTTATCGTAAAATATTTAAATATCTAAAAACACAGAATACATCCCATAATATCGCACTGCATAAATATCAAAAAAACAATTCACATACAAACACTGAGCTTTAAACAAATTTTTTTCAAACACTAAGTGCACACACCACTTCAAAATAAATTCGTGCAAAAATTCAAGAAAAGTTCATGCAAAAATCTCATCACATAGGTGCCTCAGTTCGAATTTGGTCAGGGGTTTGGTAAAAGGATCTGCTAGATTTTCTTTACTTTTTATATAATTTATGTCAAATATGTCCTGATAAACTAGGTCACGAATAAAAAATAATTTGACATCAATATGCTTACTTCTATGGTTCTCTACTGGGGATTTAACAAAATCTATACACGCCATGTTATCAACATATAGAATTGACCTAAGCTTTCCTCCAAGAACTAACTTTCTGGCATAACATTCTTCTAGAATTCTATCAAACCACATAAGTTCCTTTGTGGCCTCTGTCATAGCGTAGAATTCACTTTCCATAGTTGACAACGACACGCACTTCTCCTTGAAAGTCCTCCACATGACTGGAGCCTTTCCAAGAAACACTATCTGTCCCCCCATAGAAGTCCTGTCATCCTTATTGGCTGCGAAATCTGCATCGGTGTAAACCGTTATACTAGGTTCATTGCACGCAAGTTTAAGTTTAAAATTGTGTGTGTGTATAACATAGCCCAAAAGTCTTATCAAACCATCCCAGTGAATTCTACCAGGATTACTTTGGTATTGGCTAAAAATGTTAACGGCATAACTTATGTCGGGCCTGGTTCTACTAGCGAGGAACGATAGACAGCCTAGTAAATTTCTATAGGGATATTGTTTCATTTCTTCTATTTCAACATCTGATTGTGGACACTGTTTCTTTGAGAATACTGTACCCTTGCTGATTGGAAGTGAGGAAACCGGTACGAAGAATTTTGTAAACCTTTTACGAATATCGTCAATATAAATTGACTGACTCAACAAAACTTCTCCCCCCTTTTCTTCAAACTCAACTCCCAACAGCTTTCTAGTTTTTCCCAAAATTTTTAAATCAAAATGTGTCTTCAACAATCCTATGGCTTTGTCTATTATCTCCTCGTCCTTACCGAACAAAACCATGTCATCAACATATAAAAGTAAAATCAACACACAATTAAAATCATATGCACAGTTACACCAATTTAGTTTGCTAAAACCTAGTTCTATCAATACTTTATGAATCTCGAAGAACCATTCTCTACCACTTTGATGCAATCCATAGATAGCTTTATCCAATTTGCATACAAAATCTTCCTTACCTTCTACAACAAAACCGGGAGGCTGAGACATGTAAATATCTTTTAATGGTGCATACAGATAAGCTCCTTTGACATCACACTGTCTGTGGGTCCAACCCTGTAAAACTACTAAAAGTGAGAAGAAAAAACGAATTAGACTGAAATTAATGACTGGGCTAAAAGTCTCTTCGTAAGAAACTCCTTTAATTTGTTTAAAACCCTGTGCCACCAGTCTGGCCTTATACCTGGCCACCTCGCCCTTTTCGTCTCTTTTCAACGCAAAAACCCACCGGCATCCTATGATATCTATATCTGATGGTAACTCAACTAGGTGCCATACCTGTCTTTCTGTCATGACTTTCATCTCTTCTTCCATGGCCTCTACCCACTGTTTATGCTGTGGTGATTTCAATGCTTGCTTGTAAGTATTAGGCATCTGTATATCGTCTAGTCAAGAACTAGCATAACTTGTGGATGCGGTAGCTGGTTTATCTGATATTTTCCCTTTATATCCATTTTTATCTGAGGAATCGGAATGGATTCTTTCCAATCGACCAAATGGATTTCTTTTCCAATCGCTACTTCTTAGATCTTGGGCTGGCAAGGGACTCTTATCAATTTGGGTTTCTTCAGGACTATCTTTTTCCACCAAATCTTCGTCACTCTCACGGGGTAGATTCTGACCTAAATTGATAATAGAAACGTCTTCATCTCCCTCATGTTTGGAGTATGATTCGGTGTTAGGATTATCACTGGGACCCATCATTGCTCCACTGTCGCCTTCCATCCCTTGTGAATCCTCACAGAATCTGACATTTATGGTCTCCACCACATTATTGGTGTCTGGGAACCATATCCGATAACCCTTGGTGTTAAAGGCATATCCAATCATCACCCCTTTCTTCGCCTTGGCGTCTAACTTCGCTCTGTGTTGTCGTGGTACACCAACATACGCGATGGACCCAAACGGCTTCAAGTGGTTTACCGATGGCTTATACCCTCCAAAAAGCTCAAATGGTGTCTTACTTAGACCTTTATGTACAACCCTGTTCCAGACATAGGTGAAACTTAAAACTGCATCAGGCCAAAATTTTGTCTCTAATCCACTGTCTGCTAACAAGCACTTCGCCCCATTTGATACTGTCTGGTTGAACCTTTCTGCAGTACCGTTCTGCTCTGGTGTATATGTGTTTGTGAGTTCATGTTTTACCCCATGATCATTGCAAAATTGTGTAAAATTATTGTTTACAAACTCAGTCCCGTTATCGGTACGGATACTTTTTATTTTCCGCCCTAGGAACCTCTCTGCACGGGCGACATGATTTCTAAAAATCCGGAAAACCTCAGATTTTTCACACATAGGGTAAACAGAGCACTTACGTGAATGGTCGTCTATAATCGATAAAAAATATTTTTCACCGTTGCGACCAATAGTACTGCAAGGACCCCAAGTATCCATATAGATCAAATCATTGGGATATTTAGAGCGTCTAAAATTTACAGATTTAAAACTAACCCGTCTGAACTTGTTAAGTGTACAGGTTTCACAGTCAAAATTATGATCTTCAAATTTTTCCAACCCCTTTATGGCATGTTTCCTAATTGTATCCCGGACTACATATGGACTTATATGTGCTAACCTTCGATGTACCAGTTCATCGTCAACTTTCCTGGCCACACAAGCACTGCAATCCTCTCTTATTCTGGCAACTCGGGGATTTTTAGGACAAACCTGATATAAACCATTCTTTAATTTGGCAAAAAAAACAGTTTTATCATACCGGTTTTTAATTCTTACCATACCTTGACCGCCTTCGAACCTGAGACCTTGTCTGTCTAAAACAGAACCTGAAATTAAATTCAACTTAAGATTAGGTGAATACATGACATTGTACAAATGGAATGTTCTGGAGCCAAACTGTAGCTGAATTGTCCCTCTACCTGTAATCGGGAATGTCACTCCTTCGATAGCTACGGATAATTTATCGTCCTTTATTTCCTCAAAATCCTGGAACCACTCCTTCACTTTACAAAAGTGATGACTAGCAGCAGTGTCGAAAGTCCATAAATTCGAAGATTCTTCAAAATTACTCACATAAGTTTGCACAAGATTAATCGAAGGAAATCTCACCTTCTTATTTGCTGAATTTGGTTTTGATTTATAACGCACAGGACTTATTCCACGTGCAGGGGAATGACTTCTAACTGCCGTACTCTTCCGATAAGGTGATGTATTTCTTGGTGGAACACGCTGTCTCTGTTGGTACTCGTTAACGGGATTTACATTGAAACAATTTCTTTTAATATGTCCCACCTGATTACACCTAAAACATGTCATTTTTCTTGCGTGTGACTGCAGAATAAGCTTTGACTTCATGCATTTTGTTACGGTCTTGTTCTCGCACCGTCAGTCTATCTTCCTCAGCTACCAGTTCTACGAGTATGTCCTTAAATTTAAATTTTTCTTCTGGCCATCGTAATATGGATTGTGAAATGCTATCATAAGTTTCTGGTAAGTAGCGTAATAACTGAAAACTAACGTAAATTTCATTAATTGGTTGGTTTATACCTCGTAATTTTTCAACAATTCTCGTTAAACGTGCTGCAAACAGGCTAATTTTTTCATGTGGTTGAATTCTGCTAGAAAATAGTTCATTAATCAGTTGCATATGCCTCGACCTATTGTCGGGTTCAAAAAATAATTTTAATTTGAGCCATGCTTCTCGGGCATTCTCTATTCCCTCCACTATTTTCCGAAATTCAGGGGAAATATTTAAATAAATCAATGAAATTGCGGTTCCTGCACGGAGATTATAATCCCTAACGTCACGATATGTAACTTCAGGACCCGGATACTCTACCTGAGTAGTTACACTCTTTGTAGTATCGGTATCTTTACTCGCTGTGCTTTCAACTTCCGTTTTTTCATTCTTAATTTTAAGTTTTGGTACTAGCTCTGTACCTGCTACTATGCCCCAACATCCACGCTCCATAAGAATGTACCTCATATCTTCAGCCCAATTCCCGTAATTTGTTGCGTTCAGCTTCTCTATTTGGGTCTGCATTTTAATTGTATCCCCGAAATTCACACTTTTCAAAACTTCAAATTCTTTCAAAATACAAAATAAACTTCACTTGTCGTCTATGTTAATATGCATCAACATTAAACTTACTTCAATTCCATTCAACGCCCCCCCCATCTTCAGGGCCACTGATATAGTATCAAAACGTAAAAACATATTATTTTCATGGGCGAAATATTGTAATAACATTGTTGCTAATAATCCTTTCAGTTGTTATGAGCGTATACCGTCAATAACATCTGGTCATTGCCTATTTAGCTTTTATGGTCATATACCTTCAGTAACATCTGGCCCATAACCTCTTTTATTGTCAGCGTGCACGTGAAACGAGCACGTCAACAAAAAACCTAATAATTAAATTGCAGAGTAAAATCGCAGAAGAAACGTTGTTTGTTACAATAGGTATACGTTAAAACTATTGATGAAAGCATAGACGACAAGACTTTTTCAACAATAACAATTCAAATTTATTTGTTTAAAATATTAAAAGTTAGTTTAAAAATCTTCAACAATAAAATATCCATATCAATCAATAGCGTTCTCTAAATTCATTAAAAAAAAAAACAAGTCTCATATATACAAACAACAGTGTCTATACACTGTGATGGAATTACCTCAAGTTAGGCATAGGCAAAGACTGTTAGCCCCTTATTCTATTTTCTTTACTGCGTCTTAAACTTAAACTATAAATCAACATTACCTTTCTTCAGATTGTCCTCAGCCTCATTATCTATCTATTCAACTATAATCGAGAAAAGCTCCTCCTTCTCCTCTTTTTGTTACTGAATCGTATGTGATCCTTATATACGCCTCATCTAATGATATTCAACGATCCGGTTTGTTTAAAACGCACCAACTACTGGAAACTGAATAATAAATTATTTACGGTAGCTTCTTCACAGCTGTGGAAATTCGATTAAGGATTTGATCCGGTTATCAGGTTTTATGATCAAACCGGTCTAGAACAAATGACGCAATACCCGGAAAGGCAAGTACATGATTCGTTTCACAAGTAGTCTTTAGTGTAACTCGCTAACAATATATATATATATATATATATATATATATATAGCAGCTGAAAATGCGTACTTCGCTACGGAGTAAATTCAAATTAAATACAACGGTCAATGTATGCAATTAATGCCAAAAACATGTATAAATATATTTATAATAAATACAACGATCAATGTATGCAACTGATGTAAAAAAAAAACGAAAAATATATTTATAAAAAATTGTAACGTATATTTTTATAGACAAAATAATGTAGAAGAAAATTTTCAAATTAAATCTAAGATATACTAAAGAATATAGTACAGTTAATATAGTACAGTTTGAGGAACATATCTTTTACTGTATTTTAATATTTTTTTGGATAATGTCCAATCGTCTGCCGCATTAGCAAGAAAAGAAAAATATTTTTTTTTCCTATTTAGTTGTTATGCACGCGACGATAAATTTATTTAAAGTACCAGAAAAAAGAATCACGTGATCAGCATTTAATAAATTAAATTCTAAAAATTAATCTTTAAAAATTCGCCAAAAATTAGAAAATGGAGATGAAGATTCGAAAAATATTTCTTTTAAAGGAATTCTTATGATCTTTCTCGTGATATAAATTTTATAACCCTCAAATAATTATTTTAAATTCAAACTTAAAAAAATTCTAAAACAGCTTAAAAATTTAAATTAAAAAAAAAAAAACAGATCTAAAAAGAGTTTTTCAAAAATCTATCTTAGTGAACCCCTATACTATAAGTAGAATCGCTATGCAAAATTTCAGCACTTTAGGTCCAGCAGTTTGGTCTGTGCATTGTATGTCAGTCAGAGAGCCAGTCAGTAACGGAACTGTTTATATATATATATATATATATATATATATATATATATATATATATATATATATATATATATATATATATATATAAATATATATATATATATATATATATATATATATATATATATATATATATATATATATATATATATATATTTATATATATATATATATATATATATATATATATATATATATATATATATATATATATATATATATATATATATATATATATATATATATATATATATATATATATATATACTTATATATATATATATATATATATGAAAGATATAAAATTTAAGTTGGTCCCCTGTAAATGTTCTTTCCTTCCCAGGCTTAAGATGGCATTACCAAATTCTGTTTTCAAGAACCCAGGAATATTTTTCATAGCGTCAGCAATGCCTGGGCAAGCTACGAAACCGTCCGACCCTTCTAAGCCCAAATAAGGCAATCGTCCTGCACAACTGATGCAGCTTGCAAGAAACATCTTTGGTCAGCAAATTCTTCAACCGCAGATACCTCTATACTCAAACCCCGGGAATCACTCGGGTGTTGGCTTTCCATTAGATCAGATGTCTGTTTAGCCACTCGGAAATAAATTTCTTTTTCTAATAGTTCTGTAATCTGATCTTATTTCATTACAGAATTAATAGCCGGTAGGATAGTCTGCAGTGAGGATACCAGTTTTAAAATTTTAATTTCAATATGTAAACGGAGTTTTAATTAATTTTACCAGCAACCGTCGTAAAACTTCATTCGCCCTTTCGTGCGTCGAAAATAGCAGCGAGCAGAAGTGGATTACTGTATTACTGACCTTGGTGGATTTACGCTGTTCGGTGACCTAGATTTGAAGAAGCAATGCAGAAAGGGGAAAATCCGAATTTGAATCAAACCGTGGACTTAACCGGTGAAAATAACGAGCTATCTCACGTCCGCTTTTCCGATGTAAATGTGTTTATTAAGCCCTATTCAAATGAAGTGCCAATCGAAAATTACATCGCAGAATATGGGCAGGTTTGTGAACTGTTGACATTAAATCCTATACAAAAAATTATATTCTTTCGCAAGCTGTGTACCGGAAATGTGGAACTATTTCTTCAATCCAAACCCCTGTTTAAAAACTTCGAAGAATTAAAAACAGAACTGCTTAAAGAATTTAAGACGGAGATAAGTAAGGCCGAAATACATCAGCAATTGTTAAGACGGAAAAAAGGAAGGGAAGAAACTTACGAAGCGTATTAACTACACTATCCAGCAAACAGCTTCGAAAGCAGCGGACCTCGGAAGAGCAAAAATTTTACATCATAAAAGGAATAAACGCACGCCCAGAAGTAGATCTCCAACTTCGTTCGACAAAAAATTGTGAACTAAAAAACATGTTAAAACTATTGGATAAGCAAAATTCAGAGGAAAGGACTTTTTATACCCCCAAGCTACCAGTTTTCCATAGACCTCCAGCCTGGAGTCCACGCTTCCAACAACACCCAGGAAATTACCGACAGTTTCGGCCAAATTTTGATCTTCAACACCAGGAGTGGAGACCAAGGAATAATTTTTATCCGCCCTGTTTCCAGCAACGTCCCAGACCAGGGTTCAACACCAGTGCACCTTCCTTTCAGCCAAGAATGACAATGCAGAATCATAATAAAAACTTTAATGTGAGAACCAACGACAGTGACTGAGTGCCAGTAGTAGAGAGCCTGTTGTGTGGACAGAAAGTCCAGATTTTATTCGATTCAGGCTCAACTCTAAATATTTTACCAGGATCCACATTAAATAAAAATCACCAACTAAATTTCAAAAATTGCAGTATTAACATAACAGCTGTGGGACGAAACGTCCAGGTAAGTCAGTATATAATGCTTCCGTTAAAATTGGGTGAAAAAATTGAAACATTAAAATTTTATTTCTTACCTAATGTACAATTACCATATGTTATATTATCTGGTCATGCTATTGGACTCTTTAATGTCACTATTAATTTTAAAACAAGAGAAATTTTTCAGGATAATAAATTACTTAAGCATTTTAATTGTACCAGCTGTCATAATAATAATCCTAATAAGAAAAGTGGTCATGGAAATAATGAAAAAGTATCTGCATTTTTAAGTAATAATAATGATTTATGTAATGTGATTTCTTGTAATAATGATAAGTGTGATATTGACAATTTAATTCAAAAATTTGATCATGTTTTTGCTAAGAATAAGTTTGATGTGGGAGAAATTAAATTAGAATCGCCAAAAGTAGTCTTAACCTCAGAACTTCCTATAAGTCAAAGACCATACAGAACGTCGCCTAGAGATGACGCAGAGATAAAGAAACAATTAGATGCCTTGTTAAAAGCTAAAATTATTAAACCTAGTTATAGCCAATATAGTTCACCTATTACTCTCGCGTTTAAGAAAGAAGTTAATGCTAGGACTCGACTATGTATTGACTATAGGAAAATCAACCAAATTACAAAAACCGATTGTGAACCCATTCCCAGAATAGACAGTGTTCTAGACAAATTGACCAATGCTAAGGTATTTTCTACGTTAGATCTATGTAGTGGGTATTGGCACCTGAAATTAGAGGATGAGGAAGCTGAAAAGCTTGCTTTCACTTCTAACTATGGCTTATGCCAATTTACCAGACTTCCGTTTGGATTTAAGAATGCTCCCGCAATATTCCAAAGAACAATTAGGCGTATACTTCATAAATATCAAGTTAACTTTGCTCTAAATTATTTTGACGATATAATTATTTTCTCAGAGTCATTAGAACAACATATTCAGCACTTAAAGACAATTTTTGAAATTTGTGAAAAGGAAAATATTAAACTTAAAAAATGGAAATGTCATTTTGCTAAAGATACTATTGATTTTCTTGGCTATGAAGTTAAGCATGGATCATACAGCCCAAATAATACTAATGTAGAAACAATAAAAAAATTATTGGCCCCAAGGAACGTTAAAGATTTACAAAGATTTCTAGGCACCATTAACGTATATCATAAATTTATTCCTGATTACGCTAAAATTAGAATTCCCTTAAATAACCTTTTAAAGAAAGACCAGAAATGGGCATGGACGCCTGAATGTCAACAAGCTTTTCAAAAACTTAAAGATAGGTTAATCTCAAAACCCATTTTGGCCCTTTATAATTCAAATTATCCTTGCCATGTCTATGTTGATGCGTCAAAAGAAGCCATAGCCTCCATAGTAAAACAAGAACATCCTGATGGAACTCAACATCCAATTGCATATCACTCCCGACGACTTAGACCATATGAAATTAATTATACGATAACGGAATTAGAATGTTTGTCCATAATTGATAGTCTTGATAAATTCCATTGCTACCTTCATGGGTCACATTTCGCTGTACATACAGATCATCACAGCTTAGTTTGGCTTAAAACTTTTAAAAATCCTACAGGTAGACTTTTCAGATGGTCTCTAAAAATTTCTATGTATGATTTTGACATAAAATATAAGAAAGGTACAACTAATGTTGAAGCTGACATGTTAACAAGAAACCCAATTGCTTTTAATATAACTACAACCCCTCTAGAACCCTTGTTAGATATAAAGGAAATCATCCATTTTCAAATGTTAGAAAATATAACAGCACCCAGATGTTTTAATAAGGATAATATTGTAGTAGTGAAAAGACAAGGTTTAATCCAAATTGTAGTACCAAAAGCGTTAAGAATTAAATTAATAGAGAAAGTACATGAAAAATTTGGTCATCCAGGAATAGCTTCAATGTTAAGAATTATTTCACCTCAATATTATTGGACTAAGATAATTAATGATGTTGGAAATTATGTTAAACATTGTGAAACTTGTCAAGTAAACAAGAAGTCTCATCAGAAAAAATATGGTTTTATGCAATCTCTTCCTCTGTGTGAAAAACCTTTTGAACTATTATCAATTGATACTGTAGGTGGTTTAAGTTATTATAATTCTACTAAGAAATATTTACACATTGTAGTTGATCATGCCACTAGGTACATCTGGACATTTCCCTCTAAAAGTACCACCACGGAAACCTATATAAATTGTTTGAATTCTATTTTTCAAAATCATGTACCCGAGAAAATTTTAAGTGATAGGAATTCCGCCTTTACCTCATCAAAGTTTAAACATTTTCTCAGACATAATAATGTTACACAGCTCTTGACATCTGCTCATAGACCGCAGACGAACGGAAAGGTCGAGAGAGTTAACCAAACCATAGTAACTAGATTAAAATGTAAAGTTAGTAATAGCCCTAGTAATGTGCCATGGACAAAAATCTTAGACTCTGTCACCCAAGAATATAATAATACCCCTCATTCGGTAACTGGATTTCCCCCAATTTATTTAATGTATGGCGAATTGCCTTATAAAATTTCTTTCCAAGATAATGAGATATACCCTCCTATAGAAGAAGCTAGAAAAATTGCACAAGAAAGAACTAGACAATATTATCAGTCGAATAAAATAAGATATGACAGAAGATTTCAACAAGTTATATTTAAAGTCGGATAATTAGTTTTATATGAAGAATTTCAATATCCAAATACCCGAAAACTTGCCCCACCGTATTCAGGCCCTTATACTATTCTAAAAAAATGTTCAGATGTTCTTTTTGAAATTGATAAACCCAATGCTCTTTATAAAACTCCCACTGAGATTGTACATTCTACTCGCCTTCGATTTTTCCGTCCTAGAGAGAATTTTCAGTTAAATGATATTAAAAACCCAAGCGAACAGAAACCAGAGGATACTGATGGACTCCCATCAATGGACTGCCAATATTGTGAGTCTCCGAATCTACAACTACTTTTTAAGGACAACTAAAAATGGTATAGACTGATCATGTGAAGTTTATTTTGAATTTTGTAATTATTAAGGTGAATTTTGAATTTTATAATATTTAATTTAATGTCATGATGCATTCTTTTCCTCAGTTGAGTTGTTCTTGTTTTGTTTTTATTTTTCTATTTTTTTTAATAAAATTGTCGGGTTGTGATGGCCACACAACTCGAAAACTTTTTTTTTCATTCGGCAAAATTTTTATTTTTTGATCTTGGGGTTTTCCTTTGAGAGCAACTACAGTTGAGAAACTGAATCCATTTATCTACATTTGTTCATCCACAAAAATTTTCTTTTGAAGTGGCGGGAGGAATTTGTTTTAACCTCCTTTCCAACTTCATAGTCAGCATTCCTCAGCAAACGTGAAGATACACGGTGGTTTGAGAGAGATGTGATTTGTGTATAAGAAGTAAGGTATGTTAAAGGTATTAAATGTGTATTGCTATTGAAACGAATTTTGATGTAATGAAGTTGTTTTATTAATGTAACAGTACTTTGAAGAAAAAGAAGAGATATTGATATGAAATTAATGTAAAAATTTATAATATTGTAATTTTGCATGAATAGAGAATTGTTATGAGTATAAGAGTACCCAAGGAAGTTAAAAAATATAATAGAGTAAATTTTGATTGTGATATAAACAATGTCAGTAGTAATAGAATATAAGGTGAGAACTAATAATACAATATGTGGACAATGTTAAGAGATAGTTTCCAGGTAGTGTAAATATTTATATTGTGTTTTATTCATATCAAATATATCAAGATAATATGTCATGTAATCATAGAATTTATGTTATCGTCTTATATTTTGAATACCAGTCTTATATTTTGAACTTATACTGTAATTATGGGTAAGTGCATACGAAGCAAATAAGATGAAGGATAGTAGGGAAACCGCATGGACCTGCTATCTGGAGGAACCGTTGTGGAGTTTGCCAGATATTTTTGTAATCTTATGTTATATTCTGTATAGTTGTAATATTTTGTAGTTTATTTTTGTATGTTATGTATGAGAGCCTCCACCCGGGTAGACAACGTTGTTAAAATGGGGGGATATGAAAGATATAAAATTTAAGTTGGTCCCCTGTAAATTTTCTTTCCTTCCCAGGCTTAAGATGGCATTACCAAATTCTGTTTTCAAGAACCCAGGAATATTTTTCATAGCGTCAGCAATGCCTGGGCAAGCTACGAAAACGTCCGACCCTTCTATGTCCAA
>OU015502.1:18399756-18622256 GCA_907164885.2 Dolomedes plantarius | reverse complement strand
AACGACCGAGCCTTACTCGGGATTTGAACCCAAGTCCACTGCATCCATACTCACGGTGCTGACAACTACACCCTGTGAGCGGTGACATCAGAAGATAAATCTTTTAAATGCAATGTGAATGTTTCAATAATGCTTTATTTTCTAAAAACATAAACAACCTAAATTAAGCGTCCTTAACGTAAAGATTCACAAAACAAATCGTCTGTTGTCGATTTCTTCCAATTTAAATGGTAGTTCCATTGTTCAGAGACTTTTTTACAATTAAGTCCTTTCCTTTCCAGAATAATTCATCAATTATAAAATTCATAATTTACGTAAAACAAGAATTCTCCTCAATTCTAAAATATTCAAATATAAAACACGTATTAATAGCCTTTCTGATTAATTGCGGCTACGTCTAATGCAACAGGAACAATGCTATAACAGCATCCAGCGTTTCTTTCGGACTCATTATTTCTTATTGTACGTGAAGGGGAAAAAAAAGGAAAATCGTGGAAAAAAATAATTAGCAGAGAACAACTGCAAGTCGGACACATCTACAGAAGTTCTTTGGTGAATGGGGGGAAGGTGAAAAATACGCCGGACACACCTCTTGGGGCAGTCAGAGCTTTAGTCAACAAGGATGGATTATTTCCTTTCAAAAAGAAATAGTCAGTTAGAGAAGCACTTTTAATGACCGGAAAACATCTTTCTCCATTAGGACAGAGAAATAAGTTAGCGCCTATCGAAGAAGTGCGATTAATTCTACAGAAATATAACTGTATAGGTACAAAGGTGTTTTTTTTTTTTTACAAAATTCTTATACAAATATCGTTTTCTTAGTTTTTAACAAACTGCAGAGATTTTAGAATAAATAATAAGACAGACTAAATGTATAGGGTCTGGTAAAATTGGTGGATACATTAATATTATATAGATCTGAAATTAAGGACTCTCTGCTTCACACACACACACTCTGTCACAAAAAAAAATATATTCACGAAGAATAAATTGAGCTACTATCACGAAACTTGGCAGGAATGTAGTCTGATAAGACATATCCAAATGATTAAAATTTGGACGCCAATGAGACAAGGGTAAGCGCGCTTTGCGCATATGAGATGCGCAGCTGGGAGAGTTTAAAAACATGATTGCTCATCCCATAGGGATATTCAAACAAATCTGTCGACTTGGATGGACGGTATTGCGACAAGAGATGCCTCTGAGACGTAACCGGCGACAGAACGAACAATCGTCGGACTTTGAGAAGGGGCGTATAGTAGGCCTCAGAGAAGCAGGTTGGTCGAACAGGCGTATCGGCCGCTACCTCGGTCAGAACGTATTGGTAGTTGCTCGGTGTTAGCAACAATGGATCACGGAAGGGATAGTCTACCGTCGTGGAGGATCAGGGCGTCCGAGGAACACAAATGCGTGCGAGGATCGTGTAATCATAACAGCGGCCACGTCCGCACCAACAACGTCGCTAGAATCTGTTCGACGCCATTTACCACCTTCCAGACATCCGTTGGTATCAAGGGAAGACATTATGAAACGACTGGCCGACGCAGGCATAAGGAGCCGAGGTTCATTAAGACACCTACCACGGGCCCCACATAATAGGCACTATCGAGTGGATTTTTGCCGACCTCGGGCAAGTTGGAGTGTGACCGACTGGAGGCGTGTGATCTTCAGCGATAAATCCCGATTCAGTCTCAATACTGATGACTAGCGCATGAGCATGTGGAGGCGGCCAGGCCACCGGTCGGATCCGGCATTTGTTGTCAAGAGACATACGGCGATTACACAAGTAGTGACAGTGTGGGGAGCGATTT
Source organism: Dolomedes plantarius (assembly GCA_907164885.2). Taxonomy (NCBI): domain Eukaryota; kingdom Metazoa; phylum Arthropoda; class Arachnida; order Araneae; family Dolomedidae; genus Dolomedes; species Dolomedes plantarius. The sequence continues at coordinate 18,620,445 of OU015502.1, read as the reverse complement.
ATTGGTACACACGATCACCTCTGGTCGTCCTTCAACGCACTTTGACGGCACTCACTTACGTGGACGAGATTTTAACGCCAGTTGTAATGCCTATGGTATCAAATCGTCCAGGTGCCATTTATCAGCAAGACAACGCTCGTCCACATATTGCGCGACTCTCCCAGCAATGTCGTCAAGGATATGACGTACCCCCATGGCCTGCCAGGTCACCAGACCTCTCTCGCCAATAGAATACGTCTGGGACGTGCTTGGAAAGCAACTGCATCCGTCCCGGAATACTAGTGAATTAACTGCCCAGTTGCAAAGATTATGGCATGATCTTCCGCAGAAAGTCATAGGTGATCTCATTGATTCGATGCCACGCTGTGTTTCGTCTTGTATAGCTGCCAGAGGTGGATTGACTACTTACTGATTTATAACCTTTTTCATGCCATATCTTCTTAATAAAACGGTCTGTTCTTATGAATTTGTAATCATTTGCGTATCTCCTCATATACTACATACATGTTAAGTTTCGCGATAGTAGCTCGTTTCCTTCTGGGTGCATATATCTTTTTGTGATAGAGTCTATATACATATATATGTATATAGACATATATATGTATATATATATACATATGTATATATATGTATGTATATATGTATGTATATATATATATATATATATATATATATATATATATATATATATATATATATAATATATATATATATATATATATATATATATATATACTAACTCGTTTCAATAGGCACCTAGATTTAGTAACTAAACATAATTACATAGTTCATAATAATAGTATATACTTACAGTCCAAAGGTGTACCACAAGGTGGTAATGCTTCAAGTATGCTTGCTAATTTATACTTATATTTCACTCATGGACAAAAAAATTAGCGCACCAAGAAATAATTGCGGGATCGTAACGAAACTTGCAATGAAGGTACATGTCGGGGAGATCTGCAAATGATTAGAAATGCAGCATGATTGCGCATTACGTATAGCCGGTAGAGGTCGTTGAACATCGTTTTTTGTGGAGTATAAAACATGTAACCAAAGCATGTTTGAGTATCCTGAATCATTTACAAAGGAAGAGCTGAGATAGACATGCCATTACGTCGTGTTCGAAGACAATATAAGCAGTTGTCGCAGTTTGAGAAGGGGAGAATCGGCGGGATGATGGAAGCTGGGTGGTCAGCTAGGTGAGTAGCTCGTCAATTAGGACGCTCTGATTGTGTTGTGAGGAGGTGTTGGGATCAGTGGACCCGAGAGATGTCATGTACACGAAGACCAGGCTTAGGACGCCCTTGACAGACCAGTCGTCGAGAAGACCGCCACATCGTAAGAAATGCACGCGTACAGCCAACTGCTTCATCGGCCGCCATCCAGGCACAGGTAGCACCTTCACTAGGGGCCTCTGTGTCTTCTCGAACCATACGAAGGCGCCTGGCTGAAGGACAGTTGGTATCGCGGCGCCCATTACGTGTGCTGCCCTTGACGCCCACCCTTCGACGCCTCCGTTTGGAGTTTTGCCGCGCACGAGGAAACTGGACTGTAGCGGAATGGAACCAGGTCGTCTTTAGCGACGAATCCAGATTCAATCTCGGCAGTGATGATAATCGTGTTCATGTGTGGAGAGCCCGTGGAGAACGCTTCAATCCTGCCTTTGCTGTACAGCGACACATCGCTCCCACAGCTTGTGTGATGGTATGGGGTACCATTGCCTACAATACACGGTCACCCCTAGTATTGTTCCGTGGCACCATGACAGCCCAGCAGTATGTTCATGAAATCCTGGAACCACATGTGTAGCCACTCATGCAACGGCACCCAGGAGCCATTTTTCAACAAGACAATGCTCGGCCTCATACGGCAAGGGTGTCACAAGACTGTCTCCGCACTGTTACTACCCTTCCTTGGCCTGCCCGATCCCTAGATTTGTCTCCAATCGAGCATATCTGGGATCATTTGGGGCGACGAGTTGGGCATCCCACGAGTTTGAACGAACTAGAGGCAAGGTTACAGCAAATATGCAACGAAATGTCTCAAGACATCATTGAGAACTTGTATGACTCAATGCCCGATCGTATCGCATCGTGCATTCGCGCTAGAGGGGGTCCAACGGAGTATTAACTCCTCCGTTCTTTTCCCTTTTTCTCTGAAATAAATTATCCTTTTTCTTTGATTTTCTTATCATTTACTTATATCAAAGTAGTCATTACGTATGTAAAATTTCGTTTCATTTTGACGACTCCTTCTTGGTGCGCTAATTTTTTTGTCCATGAGTGTATTTTGAAATTAATAATATAGAATATTGCAATTACAATATATTTAGGTATATAGATGATATTATAGTAATTAATAAAAGTAATAACCATATAGACTTAAATTTTTACCCTCCTAATCTGGAACTAATTAAAAGTAGCCATGATAATATTGATGTAAACTTTTTAGATATTAACATTAAATTAAATTCTCACAGCAAATTTACTTTTCACTTATACGACAAAAGATCTGACTATAATTTTAATATTGTTAAATTTCAAAATTACCTAACCTGTTTACATAAATCTGTTTTTAATAACATTATTGTAAATCAGTTAGTTTATATAAATAGGCTATGTTCTAAAGTCAATAGAAATAATCATATTTTAGACTTGAAAGCTGTGCTAACACGTAATAATTACCCGAAAGTCTATCCAAAAACATAATTGGTTGTTTTAGTTTTAATGAAAAGTTTGTTCTGTTGCATTTAATAAATTAAATATAATAATAAGAAAAATTAGAAAAAATAACTAATAAAAATAAAAAATAAAATAAAAATCATAAGTAAAAATAAAAATAAGAATAAAAATAACTCTTAGTAATAATAATAAAAGACTAAATTAATTATGGTTTAATAGTCCTAAAATACAGTAACCATGGTAAGTCAGTAACTGAGTATCCATAATCTCCATGGTTGCAAGTTTTGTAACGTCAGTCATCTTGCGGTTATATGTTCTTAACTTCCACTCTGTCTAGCGCCAGGCTTGGTGTTCTTTGGTTAAGTAACTTATAATTCAATATTTAATCAATTCTTCTGTTTTTCATGGATTGTACGGTGTCTGAGTGTGTTTATTGTATAGATCATACTCATCGGAAACAATCCATTGGTTTTTAGACAGTATTGACACCACTGACGAAGGGATACTGTCTAAAACCTCTTTCATACTTTTCTTTTCATGTTATTTGTTCCTGGCTGCAAGTAGCTTTAGTGCTATTTCCAAATTCTTTTCAATTTCCTTTAAATTATTTGGGCGTAAGCAAACTAATTTCGTTTCCGTTTTTTTGTCTGTGACCTAAAGACGATAGTAGGCCACTGATATATCGTTCCTTAGTCACCAGTCTCGTGGGTATCTTAAAAGTCATAGCAAATCATGGGATTTATATGCCGAGATAACTGGGTTGGCCAATAAATGCCAGTTGCACGGGTCATGTGACAAGACATCGTGAAGTTTATTTAAGCTCGGGGCACCGGTTTTTCGTCACTCTGCGTGTCTGCCCCTTCTCTTCTCTTTTTATATCTTGTTCTGTCTTCACGCTGCGCCGCTACTTCCAAATATCCCGATCTTAAGTACTGCATTCACTGCCCCAGTAAATAATCTGGTAGCTGATATCATTTCTAATGCCCCTCCTACAAACGCTATGTCATCTTTTTGCGTCTCCGCTCGTCTCTTCAATTTATATCCCGCCGGTGTTCCATTACGTTATTGTTAAAAGTTAAAGTCTATTATCATCTCATATACACACACACACACACACACACACACACACACACACACATATATATATATATATATATACATATATATATATATATATATATATATATATATATATATATATATATATATATATATATATATATATATGTAACATCACCGGTGGCGGGGAGAAAGGTGTTGATGGCCGCCGATGAATCTCAGAGATTTAGTTCGTACTTGAGTTCCTGCGCTGTAAGTCATGTTGGCCGGTGGAACTCGTTGTCTGTTTGGGGCACTCGAAGGTCCTCTTGAACTATCTTACTGGCCCCTCCAGCCTCGGACACATGGAAAACATGCCAAATCTCGAACAAAGACTTTATTGCCCACATACGTTACAAGTTATCGGAGCAACGACAATTCCACAAAGCCCGGGGCAAAACCTTGGTGGGTCTTTTAAAAATTTCATGAGATCGTTGTCACATGAGCCCTGCACTTTGCGCTGATTGGACCGAGGCTCCCCAGGCCAGTTCTCTGGGGTGAGTCCCGTAGGACTGGTATATAATATTTGTCACCCACGATAGTGGGGTTTCAAAGGGATGATATATTGATTACCAGCTATTGCTTTTAGGTTACGCTTAAATCCTTTGTTCTTAAAACTGAATCGAAATTAGTTTGCTACGGTCAAGTTATTTTAAAGGAAAATAAAAAAGATTTTTTGTTTCGTATGTTATATATATATATATATATATATATATATATATATATATATATATATATATATATATATATATATAATTTAGAAAACTTTTCTGTCAAAATGAATAAGTGAAGCTTAAAAGAATGATTTGTAATGGTGCAAATGTATATACACCAATGATATATTACAGCGTATATTTTTTGATCGGTTTACACATATTTCCGGATATATGTTATAAGTATTTGAAGTGAAATTACATTAAATGTAGTAGCGTAAGTTTGCAAAGGGCGTTGCGAAAAAGTGAAACGCCTCCCCAATGCACGAAGCCATGAGTGGGAGGGAGGTGGAAAGGTTTATACTTTGTCTATTTGTGTTTTGTTTTGTTTCGTTTAAAATAGTAATTAATAAAATATACGTTGGTTCCAAGTTCACTCGTAGCGTACTGTGATCATAAAATGAATTTTAGTCTCATAACGCGAGTATGAAATCCAGATCTTATGTACGAAGTTTTTGAGGTAAATGACATAATATCATTGTCTTCATCATCACTATAATTAAAGCTCAAGTGAAACCCGTGTTTGAGTATTTACCATGCTTTAATATTTTTTTTAAATGACAACGTGCTTATATTGTACTAGTATTATTTAGCTCAAGGTGACAGAGATTTCCTTGTTGAATTCCGAACTGAAATTCGTGCTTCTGTTGCTAAGCCCCCTGATCTGGAAAATTCGAACCAGGTCCATTTGAACTCTCTCGTATGAGCAAATGAGTGGCAGCAGCATTATGATACACTGCAAGCAGGATGTCAGTGATTTCCAGACAGTCTACAATTTGTGGAGGTCTTGAGAGAATTCTCGAAGCACGTTAGTGTATATCTGAAGTAATAATTTTATCATTATTGCTAATGTCCTTGGGGTTCATACATCTCAGACCCCAGTCCGGTGTTCATACGAGGATAAGACAGGAATTATAAACATAAACACACGTACGAACGATGACACCGGCGATGGACGGTAGATTGCAACTCCTCCTTACTAGACATTTGCAGGCAGAAGACTGACGAGTAATCCAGTGTTCACGAATCACTGTTTAACTTCCCAAAATACAATTGAATGATTGTAAATCTCATTAAAATTACTAATAATCTGACTTCGGATTAAAAACAAGCAATCAACATTTAATGGATGAATCACATTATTTACAGATTAACAATACACGGTTAGGCAGGTTAAAGGAGAAACGCCCCCCATAGCTCTCAAACCTACAATAAATAGAACATGAAAAATCCAACCGTTGCCAAAGCTGATGTATAAATTACACTGCTGCCAATTTTACAAAATACTGCAGTAAAATAAATAATATCGATATACTGTTACATGGAGTTAAACACACACAATAAACAAATGATGCACGTCAGTATCAGAAATCACGTCAGGATCACGGAAGATGCGAGAAATCACGTAACACCCAGATTACAACCATGCCTAATGCGGAAATTGAACCCAAGGCGTGGCAGGGTGAAGCCCCACCCAGCCACTGGACTGTTAAATGAACTAATCAAAGGATTTTTGTTTGACCGTACCGTATAACATATTAAACGAAATTCGGCCAAAATATCAATTCCATTGAGGGCAGAATTCGTTGATATCTTTACTTTCTATCCACTAATAACTATCCACTAATCTTATATCATTTATTAGTTTGCAAATAGCGATCGGCACAGTAATCTGTATAAGATGGGAGTGTTCCATATTGTACAGCTTCGTACCAACTAGTTTGAAATTACAAAAGTACTGTTACTACATTTGTAAATTTCACTCCACGTTAATATTAACCCTTCAGCGGGCGCGCAAATTTTTGGAACACCAGCAAGCACGCGCGGCACAAAGTGCAACGTCTCTTTCAACCTTGATTATTTATTTCTTTTGTAATAAACTTTTTTTTCAAATTGAAATTAATAATTCTGCCATTTATGAAAAGATATAAAATGTTAATAATATTAGATATATTTATAATTAACGGTCAAAGAATGCAGATACAATCACCTTATTTCAAAACTGTCCGGTTTGTTGGATCTAAAGACAACTTGCGAATTTATTTCTTTTATGTCCAAAAACCTAAAAAAAATTAGATTGTCCATCTTCGTGATATGTGGGTTACCGTGTAATAGTTGCACAGTGAATCGACTACATCAACTCTTGCTTTCGTCGTATCCAGTATAATCGCTGGTTTACCACGGTTAAATCACGACTAACATATGAATGAAACGGAATACAAGGGTCAGAAAGTCAGACATGTATTGGAAATGGTGTAGCTATAAATATAAACTGCTTAGAACATTCAAACCCTACATATAAAAACAAACCATTCAAAATTACGAAAATGTTGCACTTTGTACACGGGTGCGCCCGCTGAAGGATTAAAGAAATAAACATTAATATGAAAAACATAGGAAAAGAAATGCTCACAAAATAAAATAATTTTATTACATGAACGTTCTGTATACGAATTAAACGTTTTGTCTCAAAAGATTACAGAATCTTTTGTTTAATGCCTGTCTAAACTGGAAGTAAAGCAGATAAATTGAAGGGATGTACAGCTTTTTTTTACACTGCAACTTTTATACGATGAGGAAAATCTTATTGATTCTGGTTCTAAATACCTTTTTAGTGACTTCACTTTATTTACTTTTCTTTCACGTTTGCCTTAAACTTTTGGCAAAATACTGATTCTGTTTCAGTTTGTCAAATGTTCGATTGAAATGCAACAAAATTCAGTAATTCCGCTGAATTTTCTAAAATAAATGATCGCGCAACGATAAAAATGAATTTCCTAAAATATCGACGCTATAAATAAACACCGATTTCTTTTCACTTGTATTTTATTCGGAACTCCTCGCTGAATTGGATTAACGCAATTTTGACAATATTTTAAATCAGAACTGTGAATGTTGCGCATTAGAATATGAAATAGTCTTATAAGCAGTTGGAATATTATAAGAGTAAGTTGTTGAAAGGTTAATTAAGTCTGTCTTAAATTTATATATATATATATATATATATATATATATATATATATATATATATGAAACAGTTTTTATACTATTAAAGTACTTAAAGAAAGGCTATACAAGACTTCCATTTTGAGCATTTGTTATAATAACATCCCAATATCTGTAAGTGAATAGAACTATTTTAAATTCATAACATTTTTCCTGTTTAATTTCATTATGTGTATTTCAATTCATGTATAATCAGTATCTAATATCAAATTGAAACTGATTTGAAAACATGTCTATGTAATTGAATTCTATGATATCCGTCTAAAAATATGCCTCGAAAAACATTTAACACAGCATTTTCACAAATTATGAAAATATGGTCTACTCGAAATCGCACATAACAATTTGGAGTGAAAATATACACTGCAGTGAACCGGACCGGTGTATATTGTTGGTTTAAGCTCCGCCTCTTTGGAACGCTTTATTCATTTCGTCATGTAATTGAAAGTTTACTGAAAGAAGCCGTTAAATATACGAGTATAAGGCATTCATTATGTGAAATGAATGTGTATATTTAAATACTGAACGCAAGGTTAAGTGAAATTCATTTTTTAGCAATACTTGATTTCTAAATTAAATCTTGTTTGTATTTTTACGCTGATATCGAGTCGCCTTATTTACTATACGGGATATTTTGTTATTTTTTTTCGTTAGTATAACTATTTTAATATATAACAGAATTAGATATTAACTATTACGTATTTGGTAAAAAAAATTTAAAATACTTATTCACAAATATTCTAATAATCCATGTAAAAAATATCCGTGCCACAGAACGCATAGCTTATTATACATCCACAAGCGTGTGTGCGTGTGTGCCTGTACGTGAATATATATATACCGTAAAAAATATGTATTAATTATTGGATTTAGCCCATACATTGTCGTTTTCCCTCTTCAAGTTAGCTTTACGTTACTGTATATTTTGATGTGGTGTGCAGAAGTCTCGTAGACCTTGTTTATGACTGTTATGAAAGCATGTGAAGCATTTATGTCTATTAAAACCCTTTAAGTTGCTTTTTTCTTTTTCTAGCGATCTAGAAGATTTATATATATTTGTTATTAACCGTATCGCAAATTGCCATTTATAGATATGTTTCACTGAGATAATAAAAACAATCTTAGTACTAACTGCCTACCGTAAACAGGTTAGGAAAGGTCAAAAAGTTGTGTTATTGTTGTTATTATTATTATTATTATTATTATTACTATTTATTATTATATTATTGCTATTTTACTAACTGCCCTGTTTAAATGGGTTAGGAAGTTTCTGACAAGTTTTTAATATTGTCCTTATTATTACCACCATTACTATTATTATTATTATTACTATCATAACTATAATTATTATTATCATTTTACAAATTGCCTGGTGTTAATGGGTTAGGAAAGTTCTTACAAGTTTTTATTTTTATTATTATTATAACTGTTATTACTATTATTATTTTACCAATTGCCCAGTGTTATTGGGTTAGGAAAGTTCATACAAGTTTTATTTTTCTTTTCATTATAACTGCTATTACTATTATTATTTTATCAATTGCCCAGTGTTATTGGGTTAGGAAAGTTCATACAAGTATTTTTTATTATTATTATAACTGTTATTACTATTATTATATTACCAGTTGCCCAGTGTTATTGGGTTAAGAAAGTTCATACAAGTTTTATTTTTATTTTTATTATAACTGCGATTACTATTATTATTTTATTAATTGCCCAGTGTTATTGGGTTAGGAAAGTCCATACAAGTTTCTTTTTATTATTATTACACTGTTATTACTATTATTATATTACTAGTTGCCCAGTGTTATTGGTTTAGGAAAGTTCATACACGTTTTATTTTTCTTTTCATTATAACTGCTATTACTATTATTATTTTATCAATTGCCCAGTATTATTGGGTTAGGAAAGTCCATACAAGTTTCTTTTTATTATTATTACAACTGTTATTACTATTATTATATTACCAGTTGCCCAGTGTTATTGGGTTAGGAAAGTTCATACAAGTTTTATTTTTCTGTTCATTATAACTGCTATTACTATTATTATTTTATCAATTGCCCAGTATTATTGGGATAGGAAAGACATACAAGTTTTTTTATTATTATTACAACTGTTATTACTATTATTATATTACCAGTTGCCCAGTGTTATTGGTTAGGAAAGTTCATACAAGTTTTTATTTTTATTATTATTATTACAACTGTTATTACTTTTATTTTTTTACGAATTGCAAACTGTAAAACGGTTAGGGAAGTTCATACAAGTTATCATTATTATTATTATTACTATTATTATTATTATTGACTATAGTAGTAGCATTATTATTATTATTATTATTATCAATCCGCTTAATCCTTACACAAGAAATGGGAAATTTCCGAACTGCGTCTCAACGTATTATCTCCAACAACGGTAATGGTACAACTATGTTTATTTACTGCGAGCAATTATATTTATTTACTACTTTAACGAATTCTCTTACATCTTATTTATTTCACAACACGGAAAATACCCTTCAAAAAGAACGAACGTACATGCAGTTGACAAGACTATTTTGACCTAAGAAATTCGTAACTCGATACCGTTTACTTTCTGACGCGTAGCAATTTTTGAAAGCAGGATAACATGTTGGTTTTTTTTTTCGAAGGTACATACATAAAATGCCAGGTGGTGCCGACACCGGAAGAGAAAAATGTTCATCAGTCCATTAAAATATGATAATGCGGTGCGAGGTGGGAGGGAATGTTGTATAAAGAAATAACCTTAGAAATAACTCACTCAGTTTTTATGAAATTTCCCTTCTAGACAAATATTCAGATTTTTTTATTTGCATCTTTTGTTCACGGTATAGAAAATATATGTTTTTTTCCCTCTGCTGTGTGTTTATCTGTGTGGGTAAGTACGTGTAACTGCAGTGCACACGGGAGTAAGCGTGGTGTATTATGTATATATTTATACTAATTGAATATATCCCTTTTAAAATTTATTTTATTCAAAATTTCGTCGAAAAAACATAATTCTATATTAAATCTTTCGATCACAAATATTATCAATTTTTACCATTTATTTAGTATTTTGGCATATCCGTGATTTGCAAAAAGTCCTGGACACTGCATTAAAAGACAAAAGATTATAGTCACCTTAAAAGGAAAATCAAGACAACGCAATAGATTATTCCAATAACTACTAATATACAACTTATACTGTAGACATACATATACATAGTTTGCGTGTATATATATATATATATATATATATATATATATATATATATATATATATAAATGCGTGTGTGTGTGTGTGTATTTATTAGTGTAGACAGATGATACATTTTTTTATAATTCCGTAATAAATCAATTTTACTGCCATATTTATTTACCATTTTTATCTATCCCTTTTTATTTCCGACAAATGGGGGGGAGGAGCCTAATACGTCTTATCCCTAAACTGATATTTCAAGAATAAATTTTTTAAAAAATTAGAATATTCTTTCATAGAAGTTGTGTGCTGTAAATGTCTGGATTTAATACAATAGGGTAAGTATGCCGAATATGAGGCCCCTATTGATTTTCATATATAACTAGGAAAGTAAGTGAGGGATTATAGTACCAACTTGATATCCTTTTAATGCATATATTGTACTACATATAACAATGACAGAAAATGAAAATAACCTTACAATTTTCTTGTATGAAATTATAAACACAAGTGTCCAATTTTTCAGGGTCTGAAAAAAGTAGTCCTAATATGAGACCCCCCATTCTACAACTCTAAAAATGAATTAGAATTACTGAAAAGTTTGTAAAAAAGAAAACTGTACACAATAATTAGATAACAGTTACCTATATACACTAATAGGTGAAAAAGAAAAGTGACATTTTAAAGAAATTACTTGGTTTACACTACAGGTTTTGTTTACTTTTTGTTTTTAGATTCAAATTTTTCACATTGTTTAGAAATAAAAAGTTCGTTAGCTCCGAAACCTTCATTGACCCACCCGAAGCACCTTCTACATTGACACCACTGCTCTCCCCATTTGTCTTCTGAAAATGAACAGCCACAAAAAAGGTATTCAGTGTCGTTTTCATCAATGCTATCATCACCGCTGTGATGGAGAGAAAGTTTTACATCATCTTCAATTGAGCTGAGATCATCATAGCTATAAATAGGCTTATTCGTTCTCTGTTTTTTAACTAGTGTTGTATTTTCATCCATCCTTACGTCTTATCCCTACAGGAAGGGGATCCTTAATTTTTCCCTTCTTGTAGGGACCCCTTTGCCTTTTCGTTTATTGTTTCCTTATGCTTCTTTATCTTGATCTCCTTTTCCTTGTTTATCCTTTGATTTCTTATCTTTTAGGTCTATTCCTTTTTTTCTTGTAGGAAACAAAGTTTTTTTCAAATATGCTGTAGTTCTTTTATTAATGCTATCACTCAATTTATTTTTATAGGGCGATGATGAGATAATATCGGCTTTACGGGGCCTACTTAGTTTCGAGGTATTTTTCTGATGTAAAGTAGGCAAGGAATTTATTTTTTCAGGAGTCACTAAGAACTGGTTTTCAACTTGTTGTTTGATCAATACGTTCCACATTGTCACTACTGCTACATGGTTGAGGATTTCGCCTGGGAGTCATTGCATCTGCAGCTTCAGAGGATTCAAGGCTGTGAGAGTGAAAACTAAAATGCCTAATTAGAGACTCTATCTCATATTAGACATGATTTGGGGACTCATATTGGGCACGACCATGTTGTTGAACACGCCAACGAATTTTTTAGGTTAAGGTTGACGTCAGCTTAAAGACAAACAGGCGTGTTTACAGTCCACATTTATAGCTACCTATACAATACTAACAGTTTTAATAAGAGTCTTACCTTGAAGGTGAAAACAGCCAATGAAAATGGTGATGCAAAAAAGTCGACGAGCACACATTCAGGGAAAAAAATACTGCACCTTTGTGTGCGCTCGCAAACACTCGACTGACTCACCGATAACGAATGATGCAATAGACTACTGTTTTATGCTCCAGTCGCCAAGCGGCAGTACTTGATACGTCCTGTAAGCTGGGGTCTCATATTAGGCAAGGTCTCATATTCGGCAAACTTACCCTATATTTTATTATTTTGTTATTCAATATTTTGTTCTTATTCAGAATTTGTGATTGGTCTATAGATGCCCATTTAGGAGTTTCATTCGTTGTCTTTCATATTTCTTCCTTGTATGATGGGGAAAGGAATGTATGATGGGGAAAAGTAGAAACTACTGGAATATGTACAGTACGTCGAATATTTTTGAAGTCATGTATTTTTTTTTACAAGTCTGGTCGTTTCATATTCGGAATACATCACAGTTCAGTAAATCCCTTTTCAGCTACGAAACGAATCAGACAATAGTATAAATATCAAGTATATTATCCATCTTCTGATACCTTATTGATACTTTCCGCATTTCAAGCATTTGTTTCCTCGTTTTTCAAATTTATTTCATGTAAATTTACTATCCATATATTGAGATAAAAATGATTTTTTTTCCTTTAAAGAATCTGTTTCACTGTATCTAAAATTTCTTGATTGTAAATTTTTAAGCAGATATTGATATAAAAATGGATTCTTTCACGTTTAAGGTATCACTTTCATACTAATTCTTTTTCATGTAAACACATCATACTGATATAAAAATGGATCCATATATTGATATAATTAAGAATTCTTTTCGCATTTAATAGACATGTTTCATCAATTTTTTTCATGTAAACTTATTATACTTTTTTAATATAAAAATGGGTTATTTAACCATTTAATAAATGTGTTTCATATTCAATCGAATTTCTTTCAGGTAATATTATTTTCCATCTATTAAGAAAAAAATAGATTCTTTTCGCACCTGCTAGATATCTTTCATCGTCTATCAAATCTCATTCAATTTAATTACCTATCCCTTTAACGATATAAAATTTGATTCTTTTCAAAATTATAAATTTGTCTCGTCGTCTTTCAAATCCCTGTTATGTGAATTTACAATTCCCATATTGATATAAAATTGGATTATTTTAGCATTGAAAATATATGTTTCAACGTTTTTCAATTTTTTTTCATGTAAATTTTCTATCCATATATTGATATAAAAATTTATTCTTTATCCAATTAATAAATATGTGTCATCGTCTTTCAAATCTCTTTTATGTTAATTTATTATCCATGTAGTGATATTGAAATGGATTCGTTTCGAATATAATAAATATCTTTCATCGTCTTTCAAATCACTTTAAAATTAAAATAACCATCCATATAACGATGTAAAAATTGATTAGCATATAATAAATTTGTCTCGTCGTCTTTCAAATTCCTGTTATGTGAATTTACAATTCCCATATTGATATAAAACTGGATTATTTTCGCATTGAAAGAATCTGTTTCGTCTTTTTCAAATTTTTTCTATGTAAATTTACTATCCATATATTGATATAAAAATTTATTCTTTCTACAATTAATAAATATATGTCATCGTCTTTAAAATCTCTTATATATAAATTTACAATCCATGTAGTGATATTGAAGTGGATTCGTTTCGAATATAATAAATCTCTTTCATCGTCTTTCAAATCTCTTTAAATAAAATTAAGCATCCATATAACGATATAAAAATTTATTCACACATAATAAATTTGTCTCGTCGTCTTTCAAATTCCTGTTATGTGAATTTACAATTCCCATATTGATATAAAACTGGATTATTTTTGCATTGAAATAATCTGTTTCATCGTTTTCAAATATTTTTCATGTAAATTTATTATCCATATATTGATATAGAAATTTATTCTTCCTACAATTAATAAATATGTGTCATCGTCTTTAAAATCTCTTATATATAAATTTATTATCCATGTAGTAACAGTGAAATGGATTCGTTGGAATCTGTTTCATTGTCTTTTAAATTTCATTCATATACCGCCAACAGATGTCTCCCCAATTCCGAAACGTATGCAACGTATTATTTGTATCTGAGAACAAAATCTTTTCGAAATCTAGAGCAGACAGGAATAAACGATACATGAATGTCTTCGGCGATGCGAAAAATCATTTTGCCTCGGAAAACATTTGTTGTAACCTGACAGCTGACATTTTGGATACAAGGCACACATGATTCTATCACTAACCCTAAAAGTTACTCTCATTTTAAGGAAATTTTTGAAATGGGACGATGTTAACGTTTTGCTAGCTTTCCAAGGGTAGGAATGAAATTGCTGAACCAGAAAATTCGATTCACCATTTGGAGTTCTAAAGCTTTATTTAGATCTTGAACAAATCTTTATATATAACAGAATGGAAAATTGTAAACTTTTATTGAATATAGATCATGTGCACTGCAAGAATAAATCATGTATAAAATAGCTTTTTTTATTGAATGTCTTTTCATCCTACAAAACTTAATGAAAAAGAGTTTAGTTTTAACTAAATGTAGATCATGTAACCTGGGATTATATAAATGCAACAAATTATATAAATACAACTTATATAATTGATGATATAAAGTTCAAACATTTATATCTGAAACATTTATATAAGTTGTATTTATATGATTATATAAATACAACTTATATAAATGTTTGAGAGAATATGGGAAATCACTTTGAGGTAGTGTTCTAAGGCATTTTACCAAACTCAAATGACTTCCCTTATCGGTATTAGTTAATACAGTAGAATCCCGTTATAGCGAACACTGTATATAACGAACTCACGGATATCACGAACGGAAAATTTTGATCCCACCGTTTTCTTATTGTATTTAATGCTAATTTATCCTTTTATAGCAAACCTCCGAAATCTTAAGAATCGGCTAAAACAAACATTTTTTTCAGTCGACTACTGATTTTTTTTTTTTTTTTACTTTTTAAGAATGTTGAAGATACATCGAATGTTGAAGAAGATGATGAAGATTTACCTATCGCGATGTGGATAAAAAAGCACAAAATTTTATCATTTTCAGATTGTGAGATGCAATTGTTCGAAACATGTGATGATGAAGTCATTACATGTGAAAATCCGACTGATGAAGATATTGTGGAAGAAATTAAAATGAAACATTCTGAAATCGAAGATTCTGCATCTGGATGCTGATGAAAAGGATCACATAAATGACGAAATCCCCACCATCTCAGATGCTATAGCAGCGATGCGTATAATTAATAATTTTTTGTCCACACAAACCGTGGAAGAAAGAGTGTTGGAGTTATTTGATATATTCGGCAAAGAAATTCATGGAATGTTTTTGAAATAGGCATCACGTCAGCAGAAGATTACCGATTATTTCTCTATCAAAATAGTGAGCAACAATTTAAGGTAAAATGAATTAATTTCCGTTTGTCTTCATTTTCAGTTAATTTAATTTGTATTGTGTCAGTTTAATGTAATCGATTTTAGACAATTTAATTCATTAATGATCATTTTTAATGGATTTTATATTTTTTAATATATCATTATTGAATACACATAGCAACTAATGAGTTTTATATTTTGTGAACTCTAACATTTTTCTTAACGGTTCGGATATAGCGAACAAAATCTTTGGTCCATTGAAGTTCGTTATAACGGGGTTCGACTGGAGTTCATTATAAAATGCGGTTAGAGGAAGCTTTCCGACAAAGTTTGACAAAAAAAGTCAAACAGGTAGCTTGGGGAAAAATTGAATTTCCTGTGCAAAGTACAACAGATTTTGGTGCATGAACAAGCATGGAGCATGGTTGGAGAAATGGAAAAATCTAATTAAATATGAAAGTAGCGCACTTCCACAGGAGCTTTTACAGGAAAAATTATATGCAACTGTAGTGCGTGGTCCTAGCCTTAACTTACAGACTTTTCTAATCGTAAACACATGTTTATCTCTAGGCATTATGAGAAATAAAAGACAATGATACGCATTCATTTAATCCGAAAGGAATGCATTTTTATGTCAATGCACGGATAGTAAATATATCATTATTGAATACACACAGTAACTAATGAGTTTTATATTTTGTGAACTCTAAGATTTTTCTTAACGGTTCGGATATAGCGAGCAAAACCTTTGGTCGATTGAGCTTTAACTTTGGAAGCCTTAACTTACAGACTTTTCTAATCGTAAAAGCATGTTTATCTCTAACCATTATGAAAATAAAAAAAAAATAATACTCATTCATTTAATTCGAAAGGAATCCATTTTTATGTTAATGCATGGATAGTAAATATATCATTATTGAATACACATAGCAACTAATGAGTTTTATATTTTGTGAACTGTAACATTTTTCTTAACGGTTCGGATATAGCGAACAAAACCTTTGGTCCATTGAGCCTTAACTTTGGAAGCCTTAACTTACAGACTCTTCTTATCGTAAACGCATGTTTATCTCTAACCATTATGAAAATTTAAAAAAATGATAAGCATTCATTTAATTCGAAATGAATCCATTTTTATGTCAATGCATGGATAGTAAATTTACACGATAGAAATTTGGAAGACGATGAAACAGGTCCTATGAATGCGAACATAATCTATTTTTATACCACTATACCGCTAGTAAATTTACATGGAATAAATTTGGGAGACAATGTAACTGTTTCTTCAAAATCAAGTAGAGCTCCATAGACCATAGGACCAAAGTAAAATGGGTAAAACTACGTTTCCTGGGCCATGTCCTCTGACGCAGGTTTTACCTACTGTGTAAGCAGCGGAGAACTATGCTCAGGAAAATTCAATGTTTTTATAACTTTCTACTAAATTTTATTATGGTGATGATGACAACAGAAACAAACTTAAAGTCGATGAAATTTAAACTAACGTTTTCACTTGTATCTTCATAATAAACTACATGATTTACACAATACACTATTGTGAAATACACCATTCAAATAATACCTATAGATCAATATATTACTCATAAACATCGAAAGACCTCCTACTTTGACAGGTGCATATGCAACCTATTAGTTTGGGGAGAAAACTATTATAAAGCGTATAACAGCTGAACAGGGAAGTTACAAATGTCGATATTTTGTAAGTTTTCGTTAACCCGTACGTGGGAACATATGTCTGACAGACATGTACTGTTTACTCACTTCCGACTGGAGTGGGAAGTGAGTGGGGGACGTTGCCATCCGCCTATCTGATCTTCAGTTAGTCTTTGGCCTTTGTGCACGGAGGTAACAAAAGTGTCCAAGTCGCTTCATAGACCGGTAAGTTCCATATCTGTAAAGACTACCCTGTCCCTCAGACAGGTGTTGGACACAGGCGAAATGAAGTAATTTTTTTAATTTTGTCTAGGTTTTGATAAAGAAATTTCCTAACAAAATCTATTCTTCGAAATAGTACACGCACAAAACGCCTTTGCTAAAACATTCTATAAAGTCATTCAAACTGATTCAAAAGCAAAAGAAAATATTTGTCTTTTGAAATGTGTCTGTAATTAGGTAAAGTGTGCTTATATGTCTGGGAGACAGATGTTCCTTCAGATAGTAATATATATATATATATATATATATATATATATATATATATATATATATATATATATATATATTCCCACGTACGGGTTAAAACGGCAACAAAGGCATTTCGTGACGTGTGTTTTGACGACATTTGGAAAACACATGTAAGTTTTGAATTAGCTTGGTAAGTTATGAATTAGCGAACTATACCTTAAACATTTCAAGAATTACTTTCGGTTTCACCATATGCTGCGAAACGAAAAATAATGGAAACATTTATTCCGCGGTAACACCCATCAACTGAACTGCAACCGATTTATAACTTTTAAGTTCTAAGAAAGCAACTCTAAGGCCATGTTGCAATTGCTCCGCGGGATCGTTGTCTAGAGTTCCTCCACCGGCTACGAAAGTGGAGACCTGTGATTGGTTTCATATATCACGCGGTCATTGGGTTGAGTTCTGTTATCGGTGAATTTTTTTATCGCTGACGCTCTGCTCTACTACCAAGGCCAAGTAAATAAGGACTAACTGTATTTCCAGATAACGTGCTAACAATTAATAACGCATTAGAGAGATAAAAATACTCGATTTTTGCCATGTTTTTATTAACTTGCTTTCGTGTGTGTTTGTATGTTTGTGTGTTTGTCCGGTACAAATCTCGCAATCGATTTTTAACTAACTTCCCAACTAGCTAGACATTTGAAATTTTTAGAATAGCTCAGGACACGATGACAATGCAATTTTTAAATACTTTTAGCCATCTTTAAGCAGATTTTTACCATGTTTTTATTATTTTCAGTTAGTTTTGTTTTGTAGACTGGTGCAGCCATCTGTCGGCCGGGACGGGAACGAAAAGTTAAACGCAAGTTAACTTCCAATTAACTTCATTTTCTTTGAAGTTGATGGGATAATTCATCAAAAATTATTTTATAAAGTATTTATTAATACATCGAATTGTCTCAAGTTTATGCGATTCAACAGAAAATTAAAAAAACATGATATATATAAAGTTCTTTTTATCTTGTAATTATTATTATTTTAAAAGGAAAGTTTAAAGTTGGATCGAAGATTATGCTCAACATAAACGTATCATTTCAACAAATACTTGTATTAGATAAAATTGTTATACAGTCGTTATAAAAAGTTTACATATTATTAGAGTGATAATTTTAATCTAAACTTCCATCTATTTATTGTACTAGATCTGTTCAGATCTCAGTTTAAAAATTTCTACCGACATTATTCACATCTAATACTCCAGTATATTTTCTTGAGAGTAAAAAAAATATTTTTACTGATACAAATGGAATAAGCAGAAGTTTTTCTTGATGCTCTAAAAGATCTTTGAAACCGTGAAACTTTTATGGAAACTTGACAGATGACATTTACATATCTAAACCACCGATTCCACAACTACCGTAAATTTTTTATTATGAGAGCTTTTCGAAAATATCGAGAATCCCTGGTTTATGCTATTTTAAAGAAAATATATGCTCGGTCGTCAATGTGTTAGGCAAACTGCCTTAGCTGTTTTTGGTAATAGTTAAATATTGTAATAGGTAATATATGGTATGGTGTGGTATAATATATTGCTCATCAACGAAATAATTTTTAAAACGAAAGAGATGCATGACCTAATCTATATATCTTGACACTTACAATAAAATTAAACGTTTTAAAACAATGCATACGCTCAAAAATATATATTTAGAATCAAAAGCATAATTTTTCCTTTTATGAATGTATGCCAGTCTGTTTGAAGTATGCAATAAAAAGACAAATGAAGTTTTCACTGGCTGATTATACGAAAGGAAAACTTTAAAAATACTACATATTCAAAGTCAATTTTATTTGTCTTCACTAAAGTTATACACATAAATTCAAATGTATGATTAACAGAGCAGGCGCTTGTGGCACAAAGTGCAACGTCTCTTTCAACCTTTATTATTCCTTTTGTAATAAACTTTTTTTTTTCGAATTGAAAATAATAATTCTGAGTTTTATGACAAGATATAGAATGTTTATATTATTGAGATATATTTATAATTAAAGACCAAAGAATGCAGATAGAATCGCCTTATTTCAAAACTGTCCGGTTTTTTAGATCTAAGAACAACTTGAGAATGGATTCCTATTACGTCCAAAAACTTAAAAATCAATGAGATTGTCCATATTTGTGATATGCGGGATACCGTGATATAGTTGCACATTGGATCGAGTGCATCGACTCCTGCTTTTGTCGTATTGTAATCCAGTATAATCGTTGGTGTACCACGGTTAAATCACGATTACCAATGAATGGAAAGGAATACAAGGGTCAGAAAATCAGACCTGCATTAGAAAGGGTGTAGTTATAAATAGAAACTGCTAAGAATATTCAAACCTTACATGTAAAAACAAACCATTCAAAATTACGAAAATGTTGCACTTTGTACACGGGCGCGCCCGTTAAACTATTAACGGTAAATAACACGCAAAAAAAAAAGAAATATATACATATATATGTATTGACTAAAGCAGCTGATAAATATTAAAACGCAAATTTTATTTCATTATTAAATATCGAGAAAAATAACCTTTCTTTTTAGAACACACTGTATACAGTTTAGACTGAAAATAAATGAGCATCGTATGTAAATATCTATTAACATCCTCTCACCGGAAACTAGAAAAGGCAAACATGCAATTCCAAAACGGTACTTTTTAAGGGAGACCTTTCATTCGATGAGAATCTAAGCATAATAGTTGTCTTAAGTAAATTGTTTACAAATCCCTCACCGTATTTTAAATCCGCATTTTCGCGTTTTTTTTTATGCCCAAACAACCCTGAGAGTTTTTCCTCGGTCCACAAAGGACAATCAAAGGCAACAGACAACATAAAACGCGGAATTTATCTGTAGTTAGTACGATCGGTAATGAAATACTCCTCATGATATTGCTCCGATAGCATTTGAGAGATAAATAAATGCTTTATTTCTTCTGTGATGTCAAGTAAATATTTGGGCTTCGAACATCTTTCTTTGGCATTATTTACATTTTTACAAACAGTGGAATATTTCTTTCCCTTCTGTTTACGAGCTCAAGAGAGTTGCAATGATTTCATTTACTTAATACATGTTTTTAAAAGTGAAATACTTGTTTATAGTGAAATGAGTGAAGCATTTGTTACTTTTATAATTCTAGCAATTTTGGATTTTCGCTTATATTCGTTTTCAATGACACTTGCAGAGTAGAAATTGACAGAAATAAAGGTCAACATTTCACATTAAAATGTGATTTAAGAAGTAGATAGGAAGATTCGTTTTAGTCTAGTATTTTGTTAAATGAATTTTTATTCTTTTATAGTCACTTTCTACTATTTAACGAATTTTGATTTATTTTTGGTTTGTTTTTCTCTCTATGCCTATTGTTTAATTTTGTTGTTTTATTGTGCTTAACATTCGTAATTTTAAAAGAAAATGAAATTATTTGTATTTTGCGAATGAATTTTTATTTGCTGTTTAAAATAACTTTAAATGGGCCAAGTGCCTATTAGAGACAAAATGGGGATTTTTAAAAAAATCTGCAATAATTTTTCATGTCCTTTCTATGTCCTAACTTTATTATGCAGGAATATTGCGACTATCTTGCTTGGTGGACATTGTGATGTCATATGTATGCTAGATTAAAATAGGTTTTATCTTATTCTCTGGTTTATATATACCAGTGCTTCGCAACCGCCGTGCCGCGGCACACTAGTGTGCCGCGAGGTGATTTTGACTGTGCCGCGGTGATTTCATCGATAATAATAATAAAAAAATAATCACCACGTTAGTTAGAAATTTCTCCAAGTCAAATATTCCTCTAACTTTTTGCCAATATGTAATTTCTCTGGGTAGAAATTACATATACACAAAACAAAAACATGTAGTTGCCATACATTGTATGTATGCTCGAGCGACGGCACCTTTGTGTAGGAGCGTCTAGATTTACGAAACGAGAATTTCAGATTCCCTGACTGCGCATGCACATGAACGTAGACTTTCTAGCGTTCAGTTTGCTTGTGGACAAGTTTTGCAATAGCTGGTAACTTTTCACTATCTTTAATTTCACCAATAAATATTTGTTTAAACCAAAGGAAAGCCATATTTGGCGACTTATTTTCTTTCCTATATAAATTTTACTGATTTTTATTTTGTTTTGGGAGCCTCATTCCCATACTCATTGCGCAGACATCGTAAAGTGTTTTATGAAATACTTCGAAGGTTAAAATGATATTTTAAAGTCAAGTAAACAATTTTAGTTGTTATATAAAACATTTTTATTTGTACTTTTTAATTTGCCTTTCAGTTCTAATTACTGAAATACTCGATTATAAACAATCCTGCATACTTAAGACAAACAACTAAGAAATTTCTTACTTGTTCACTAAACTTTAAAAATAAATATTAATTACATGAATTACAAAGTAGATTAACTGCAAATAATAATTCATGCTGATAATCATTCCCATATAAAATCATAAGTTATAAGCGTACAAGGCAAACAGTACTAATCTATATACCTCCAACACAACAGATATAACAAAGTATACTTGCGCTTACTCTGAGGTAAGTTGGCTATCCCGGGGCAAAGTTTTGGCTTGATTGTTTAAGCTTCGCAACGAGGTTCGTGAGTTTTTGTTAAAACAAAATATGACCAAGCTACACCAACTTTTTGAAGATAATCACTGGATGGCCAAACTTGCGTATATAGCTGATATCTTTGAGCACCCGAATGAACTAAATAAGAAAAATGCAAGGTCGAAGCGAAAATTATCTGACGTGTTCCGACAAGTTAATAAGGTTTAAAAATAAACTCGAACTTGAGCAGAAATACTTACAAAAAGGATCTCAAGAAATGTTCCAAATGTCTTACAAGTCCATGATTAAAAACAAACAATTAATTCTGGATCTGTCTCAACAATAATGAAATTTATTGCTATAGAAATTTAATCACTGTTTTTTCACAATTAATACGAATCAATACAATTGGATAAGAAATCCTTTCCTAGCTTATGCCGAAAATTGGAGAGGAATTTTTAGGATTGAGGAAAGACGGGACGCTGAAACTAAACTTCAGTGAAATGTCATTGGCTGATATCTGGATCTCATTTAAGAAAGAATATTCTCAAATTCCTGACAAGGCCATTGGAATTTTGCTCTCTTTTTCTATGACATACGTATGCGAACAAAGTTTTCTGACACTGGTTCTAATTAAAAATGACAAATGATCGTGTTTAAAGAATCTGGACCATTAACGTCGGGTAGCAGTTTCTAATATAGAACCAAATATAAAACGTATTGTTCATCAAAACACGCTCAAATATCCCATTAATAATTTAGTTATTATGTTTACACTAACTTTGATTAATTAGTCTTAAGTAAAGGCCAAAAATCAAATTTTAATATTAAAATTTAAAGAGAATTATTTTTTACTTGCAGTCTAAAACTTTATATTCTTGTTCTTGTGTTGGTGTACAATTCAATTTTTTTTATATAAATCTTAAATAATATTAATTATCTAGATACATAGAGCCACTTTGTGTTTTTTATCTAATAAAAACATATACATATTACTATAATTTACGTATTTACAAGTTTTTACTTGTGGTGTGCCGCGAAATTATCGAAAAAAAGGTTGCTGTGCCGTGGAAGATAAAAGGTTGCGGAGCTCTGATATATACACTAGCTGAATACCCATGCTTCACCACGGAGTAAATTCAAATAAAATACAACGGTCAATGTATGCAATTAATGAACCCCCACCAAAAAAAAAAATATATATATATATATATATATATTTATAAAAAAATGGTAAAGAATATTTTTATAGACAAAATAATGTAAAAAATATTCAAATTAAATACAACGGTCAATGTATGCAATTCATTTGTACGTTTATTATCCATAAAACATACAAATTTGAATTCAATTCTTAAAAAACTTCGATCTCAATGAGTCTAGAGTTTCAATTTAAACTTTTACAGTATTTTAATATTTATTTGGTCAATTTATTTCATTGTTATGCACGTGACGCAAAATTAATTTAAAGTATAACAAAAAGAAAAAAACACCAGATTACCATTTGATCAATTAAATTCTAAAAATGAATCTTTAAAAATTCATCAAAAATCAAAAAATGGAGGTAAAGATTCGATAAAATTGAATTTCGAGGAATTTTTATGATCATTCTCGTGATATAAATTTTATAACCCTCAGTTTTATATTTTAAATGCAATCTTTAAAAAGGTTGCAAAAACAGCTTAAAAATTTCATTTTCAAAAATCTAAGAAGAATTTTTCAAAAATCTTTCTTAGAGCACCTCTACACTATAAGATGAATCGTCATGCAAAATTTTAGCCCTTTAGGTCCAGCGGTTTGGTCTGTGCGTAATCTATCAGTCAGTCAGTCAGTTGCGGAACTGTTTTATATATAGACTAGCTGAAAACCCGCACTTCGCTACGGAGTACATTCAAAGTAAAAACATCGGTGAATGCAATTAATGCCAATATATATATAATAAATACGACGATCAATGTATATAATTGATGTAAAATATATATATATTTATAAAAAAATCGTAAGGGATATTTTTATAGACAAAATAATGTAGAAGAAGATATTCAAATTAAATCTAATATAAAGAATACTAAAGAATATAGTACAGTTAATATAGTACAGTTTCTAGAACATTTCTTTTACTGTATTTTAATATTTTTTTGGATAATGTCCAATCGTCTGCCGCATTAGCAAGAAAAAAAAATTATTTTTTGTCTATTTAGTTTTTATGCACGTGACGATAAATTTATTTAAAGTACCAGAAAAAGAAGTCACGTGATCAGCATTTAATAAATTAAATTCTAAAAATTAATCTTTAAAAATTCACCAAAAATCAGGAAATGAAGGTAAAGATTCGAAAAAGATTTCATTTTAAAGGAATTTTTAGGATCTTTCTCGTGATATAAATTTTATAACCCTCAAATTATTATTTTAAATGAAAACTTAAAAAAAGTAAAAAAAACAGCTTAAAAATTTAATTTTAAAAAATCTAAGAAGAATTTTTCAAAAATCTCTCTTAGTGCACCCCTACACTATAAGAAGAATCGCCATGCAAAATTTCAGCCCTTTAGGTCCAGCGGTTTGGTCTGTGCGTTGTATGTCAGTCAGTCAGTGAATGAATGAATGAATGAATGAGTCAGTTACGGAACTGTTTTATATACAGTAACCACCGCTTATAGTGATCACTGGTTATAAGAATCAACCGTTTATAAGAATCAATATCGCGAAAACAAAAACAAATGCATTAATTCCATGTTAAAATTTTCGCTTTAAAGAATCAATCCACCGGTTTTAAGAATCAGTTTACACTCTTCGCTTTACTTCCATTTTTCCAAAAAATCTACTTAAACCCTCAAAAGGCACGAAGTTCGTTCTTTTTTTTAAAGAAAGATTGATAAGATGGGATGGAATATAGTCGTAAAATTCACCCCTTTCTTTATTAGACATAACATAATCGTTTCCCCTTAAACGCTTTACCACAACACTGTCCTATTAGCTTGACCCGGGGGCAACTTTACCCGTCAGAGTAAATCTTCGTCTGAGACTATAAGTATTGAAAGAGGTATAAACAGCCTTCTGAAAACTTCATTACGTCAAACTACAGTAGAAAACTTTTTCTTGCTCCCTTCCTGTAGTTGAAATGTTAAAACTGTTAAGCAGGTATGTTGTAACTTGTAACAAATATTGTATTTTTTTCTTCTCTTACTATAATCATGTGTATCTACTTATAGGTCTAAAAATTAAGTTTTATTTTTAAAACTATAAAAAAAAATTTAATAAAAGATAGTTAATGTAAATTAAAGAGTATTTTATGGTAAATTATCAAATATATGTATATATAGGTGTGTGTGTTCCAGTCCAAAAACCTAAATTTCGGTTATAAGAATCAACCGCTTATAAGAATCAAAAACAGTAATAACAAACGTGATTCTTATAAGCGGAAATCACTGTATATAGACTAGGGGCTTCTCCCCTAGCCTCGCTACCCTCGCTTTTCGTACGGGGCCTTCGACCCCTAATAAGGCTTACTCGTAAAAAGGCTTAATAAGACTTAAAAGGGAATATTTTACTCGTAAAAGGCCCCTAATAAGGCTTACTCGTAAAAAAAAAAATATTTGTTAGTGCAATGTGATATTAACGTGACCGACTACGTTGAAAACATCGATTTGCTCTACGTGATTTAGAATAAATTTTATAGCCATTATAAAACATATCGTTTGATTCAAAATCAAGCAGGAACTCCGACGAAGATTAAACATGTCTTACTTTGGTCCCCCTATTTTTCTGCATCCATTGATATCGCTCTCGACCCCATACCCCCAGCGGTTTCGGAGGCGATAGTGTGACAAGCTTTTGACAGCGGCAGCGGGAGTTACTTCTTTTTAGAATTTAGAATAGAGAGAAACACCATTTTGGTTAACCAGCAATGCTCCTTATAAGGGCACAACACGTTAACGACTAAGGCTTGTTCGGGATTGGAACCAAAGCCTACGGTGTGGAAGCTGACGATGCGGACCCTTAAAATGTTTATGTTGATCTATGAATTGAAATTTGAGGGCTGTGGATTCAGACTCGTCAGGAATAACTATAAACCCTCGTTGATCCATTGTGAAATTTAACATCGATACTGTATAATCTATATATATATATGAAACAGTTCCGTAACTGACTGACTCACTGACATACAACACACAGACCAAACCGCTGGACCTAAAGGGCTGAAATTTTGCATGGCGATTCTTGTTATAGTGTAGGGGTGCACTAAGAAATATTTTTGAAATATTCTTATTAATTTTTTTAAAATTAAATTTTTAAGCTGTTTTAGTAATTTTTTAAAGTTTGCATTTAAAATAATACTTTGAGGGTTATAAAATTTATATCTCGAGAAAGACCATAAAAATTCCTTTAAAATCAGATCTTTTTCGAAACTTACCTCCATTTTCTGAGTTTTGGTGAATTTTTAAATATTCATTTTTAAAGATTCATTTTCAAATGCTGATCACGTGATTTCTTTTTCTGGTACTTTAAATAAATTTATCGTCACGTGCATAACAAATAAGTAGTCAAAAAAATATTTTTTTTTCTTGCTAATGCGGCAGACGATTGGACATTATCGAAAAAAAATATTAAAATTCAGTAAAAGATATTATGTTCCCCAAAATGTACTATATTAACTGTACTATATTCTTTAGTATGTCCTATTACATTTAATTTGAATAATTTCTTCAACATTATTTTGTCTATAAAAATAACCCTTACGATTTTTTATAAATATATTTTTTTTGTTTTTTTACATCAATTGTATACATTGATCGTTGTATTTGCTATAAATATATATATATATATATATATATATATATATATATATATATATATATTTATTTATTTTGGCATTAATTCCAAACATTGACCGTTGTATTGAATTTGAATGTACTCCGTAGCGAAGTGCGGGTTTTCAGCTAGTGAGACATAAATCACTTCTTGGTGAGGTCCATATCTAAGCGTCTCAATCATATACCTAGGCTTTGAAACGACATCAATCTTTATCAAAGGTATATCACCTCAATATACATATATGACTTTTCTCCAGTCATTTGCTGTCTTCAAGGCAAGACATCAGCATCTCTGCTCACTGCCAATGGAAAAATTTGGGAGTTGTATGTCGCCACGGATAGTAACCCCTTCAAAGTATTGTAAACGGATCTACCGAAAGACGCCATTTCCTACTAACTACATTTTCCATTGCATTCCAGATAATGTAATTTCTATGATCTTGCAATTCCTCAGGAGACACCGTAAGATATCCTAAAACACTAACTCATGGCGCAACAGTTGCTGTGACTAAGACAGATCTCCGCTTTCTTGACCGTGGGCTTGAGGTGCCATACAGTATATGTCTCAATCAGGTGGTCAACCTGACGTGGGATCCCCAGAGTTTAGTTCCCAAGCTGGTTCTTCGTTTATCAACCCACTCTAGGGATGAAAGGCTGAGTCAAACTTGCCCAGTTGCAGGGTCGAACCCTGGACCTGTGGCGTAGTAGCTTGACGCCTTTAACCACTACGCCACCGGGCGTCCCATAAGATAGTCATCTGCAATAAATCTGCAATTGCATAGCTTTTGTCGTACATTGAAGACCAGTATTTGTGTCGCTCATGGAGGGATTCTTGTAAATAAAGTACGATGGTTAAGAGAGTTCTCAGGTCAAATGGATATTGGAAAGTTCATCTTTGTGACAAACGACAATTTCTTGTGAAATCCAAAGGTGTGTAAGGTCATCATCCTTACATCTATCATACACTGATCTTATGCATCTAATACAGCAAATTTTCATTTACATGGCAAACAGTGACAACCAAATACTTATAGCAATATAGAGTGGGTGGTTTTCTTTTTAGTTGTCAAGCTTATACTGTATTAATCAGATTTAGATGTAAATTTACGGTTCATTCTGAACGTAAATGAATCCGTATTAAGGGTCACGGTTAATACGGAAAATGAGATAGTAAAATTTACAATAGCAGGACTTCTTGAGAAGAGTTTAAAGGAAATTAAAAGTGCTTTTATTTTTTTCCGTACGCATGTCGGAGTAATTATCTCTAACATTTTAGCAGCAAAATTGAAGTAAAAATTATTATATTTTTATCATTGTAAGAGAACTAAAACTAAATTTTCTCTCCTTAACATTCCTATATTATTCTTATGTCTATTAGACGTATTTTGTTGAAAATCAATATCAGTGATATACTTAAGATTATTTAAATTTACTATGAATTTCAAATCATTTCCAGCAAGTCCTTGCATTTATACATAACTAAAGAAACAGAAATAATAAAATGAAACATCTCACCAAAATACTTACGTAAAGGAAGTATTACAAAATATAATATTTTTTTAGTCGGTAGTAAATTTAATACACAAAATACAAAGCGGTTTAGTCAGTCTAGGCTCATTAAAACGGAAAAATATGAACATTTTATGAATAATTCCATCCATTTTTATTAAATTATTTTTTCCCCTAACTTTGCAACTTTGTTCATGACATGTGTCTAATTTATTGCTGAATAAGATAAAGCGCAGACAAAAAATAAGTATTTCTTTCTCATTATCCTGCACCATTTATCACGAGAACTAATTGTTTACACCCTTTTTCGCAGTCTCGGGAAACAGTTTGTCTTCTTGCTGGTCCAAAACGTCCTGCAGTCTATTTGGATAAACAACTGATTGTCATTGTGTTTTTTTTTATTGATTGATTTTGTTCCGGATAGCAAAATGAGACTTCCCTCTGTCACAGTGCCTGCTGGGGCACGGCATTTCTTTTAAATACATGGTATACTCTGTTATGTCTAATATTACCTTTTTTGTTGAGAATATGGCCAACTCCACAATGCTTTTTGGAAATGAACAGTTCTTATTTCTAAACAAGTGGAAATTTCAATGAACATAATATACTAGAAAGCGTGTTAACCATTCAGAAGGCTCGTTCGTGTACAGGTTTGATTTGGTTTGGTTTGGAGCGCTATGGTCAACTTTTTTGCTACACGAGGGATAATTAGACCGGGACCTACAGTTTAAAGCCGATTCCACACGGCCACAAACATCCGTGCCAACACTTGGACTCGAACCCACAGGATCTGAACCGAAAGCCAGCACCCTAGCCACTCCGCCATCACATGGCACGTGCGTGAACAAAGTGCAACATTTTCGTAATTTTGAATAGTTTGTTTTTACATGTAAGGTTTGAATGTACTAAGCAGTTTCTATTTATAGCTACACCATTTCTAATGCAGGTCTGATTATTATCTGACCCTTGTATTCCTTTCCATTCATTGGTAGTCGTGATTGAACCGTGGCAAATCAGCGATTATACTGCATTACAATACGACAAAAGCAGGAGTCGATGTACTCGATCATATGGGCAGCTATGACAAGGTATCCCGCATATCCCGAAGATGGACAATCTTATTGTTTTTTAGGTTTTTGGACATAATAGGAACCCATTCGCAAATTGTCCTTAGATCCAACACACCGGACAGTTTTAAAATAAGGCGATTGCAACTGCATTCTCTGGCCTTTAATTATAAAAATATCTTAATATTATCAACTATTTTTATATTGTCATAAAACGCAGAATTATTGTTTTCAATTTGGAAAAAAAAGTTTATTACAAAAGGAATAATCAAGGTCGAAAGTGACGTTGCACTTTGCACCACGCACACCTGCCGGTGTTCCAAAAATTGTCGCGTCCGCTGAAGGATTAATCATTAAGTTAAATTGATGAATCTTAGATTAAATGTTAAATAAATGAAGAATCGGATGCTTTGAAAATTCATATTGTGGCATCACAGGTAATCGTGTACATAAAGAATCTAATTGCGGTAAACCTAAAATAATGTACTTTTAAAGAGCAAGAAGAGGAGAGTTAATGTTTTTTCTTGAAAATTTACGACATTAAAAATGAGCTAGGAAACACTACGCCATTTCAAATTTTTCTGACGTACATCATATAACAGACTTATACGAAGCTCCTATGTGTACTAAAAATTTCAGTACGGAAAACAAACTAATTATTTGAAAAAAACAATTCTCTTTTACTCCAGTAACCTTGCTGTAGTCTTAAACACTGAATTCTTTTAAAGCATATAGTTTTTCACGTACTTTGTTTTTGTCTTCACAGAATCCTAATCTTTACAGGATTCTACAACTCTCGACTTTTAGGATTAATTTATACTCGCTATAGTAACCCAAAACATTTGTCTACACAAATAACACATTTCATTATATTTTATTAGTCGATTAGTAATAATCTATTGTTTATATGGATGTTGAAAATCACTGCTATCCTTAACCTTTCAGCGAGCGCGCCAATATTCCGAACACCGGCAGGGGCGTGTGGCACAAAGTGCAACGTCTCTTTCAATCTAGATTATTCCTTTTGTAATACACTTTTTTTTTCAAATTGAAAATAATAATTCAGCGTTTTATGACAACATATAAAATGTTGATAATATTGAGATATATTTATAATTAAAGGCCAAAGAATGCAGATACAATCGCCTTATTTCAAAACTGTCCGGTTTGTTGGATCTAAGGACAACTTGCGAATGGATTCCTATTATGTCCAAAAACCTAACAAATAATGAGATTGTCCATCTTCGTGATATGCGGGATATGCGGCCTTGTAATAGCTGCACATTCGATCGAGTGCATCAACTCCTGCTTTTGTCGTATTGCAATCCTTTATCATCTAGGTTAAATTCCGACTACCAATGAATGAAAATGAATACACGGGTTAGAAAATCAGACCTGCATTGGAAAGGGTGTAGCTATAAACAGAAACTGCTTAGAACATTCAAACCTTACATGTAAAAACAAACCATTCAAAATTACGAAAATGTTGCGCTTTGTACACGGGCGAGACCGTTGAGGGTTAAGGCAAGCATGTTCAACTTTGAGAAGACCGTGTGTGGCATAGTGAATTCCAAATTTAGCTACTGCCAAACCTTATTAAGGATCGCATAGCAGTCTCGAGCCTTAAAATGATCTGACCCACAGACCTTTTTTTAGGCTTACTGTATGTAAAAAGAAACAAACATTTTATTGGTTTTTAACTTTAAAAAAATAGCCATTGCGATAAAGTTTAAACTTTTAATTAGAGATTGAATTAAATTAAAGTTAATTTTGTACAAAACAGGCTAACAGAAATAGGGGCTTAAATACGTGTTCTGAGACTAGATTTCTAACGCAGTTTTATGAAATTGTACAAGCATGTTACTAATTGGCTGAAACGAAGAACTGATTGAATAGAAGAGAGTCGAAAACGAGGGTAGAGGATTCGTTAGTTCTAAAATTATAGCTTGGAGCTTTTCCCATACAGAATTGACTTCGCAATTAAGAATTAATCAATTAATTTTGTCTCCATTGTAACACATCAATAATAAAATAATGGAATGTTGCTTGTTTGCAACACCGTCTTGCATGTCTGCTCACATGTTTCTGGTGTGCATGGCAGTGACGAATTTCTTACGTTTTTTTTGTACTTATGATAAAAATAATCAATACAGAAGAATTTCTTCAAGCTTTTAAGTTGAATTTAAGTTAAACTGACACAGTTAAACTGAAACCAACATACTATGTTCATAGTCTATTACAAAGTATTGTTAGTACACCACCAAACTTTTCAATATTTTTAATCAATAACAAATATACAAACAAAAGGAAGACTGAAGAATAGTTTGAATGTTAACAAAAATTTATTCAAAACTATTATAATCAGTTTTTTTAAAACATGCGCGTGTTTGAAACTCATGGAAAACAAATCCGAATGCAAAACGTACATTTCCAATTTCGCAATCTCATAAGTTGGAATAAACATGTTTTATAAATCCAACATATGTTACGTAATGTAATATTCTATAACATATGTATGTATACATCATATTTAATGATCTCTATCTCTGCCTAGTAAATACCCTCATATTGTGACTGTTTTCTGATTGCACGTAAAATAAATTTTATCATTGCATGTAAATATCTCCGCCTGTTTACAGAATGTAATATATTTCACGGAAAACTAAATATAGGGAGTTATATGCTGCTATTTATTGGCCATTCTATTGTGCTTGGTGCTTGTTTAATATTTGTTCGCTCATACAGAAGAAAAAAAACTTTTAGTATTTAGACGGAAATATATAGTGAAATTCTTTGTTAACAATTTGCATATTTATGATTTAATATTGAATCGTATTCAAGAAATATAATAAGTATTTCTGACAGAATGCATGTTCTTCCATCAAAAGACGAAAACTACAAATTTAATACCCCCTTTTCTGTTGACAGTCGCTCGTCAAATAAATTTTACTCTATATTAATAAACTTTCTATGTGGTTCCGGCAAAAGTCGAAATAATCCAGATGTCATGTTCGTGACATAAGCATGACTTTAAATTAAAATTCAATTGTATTGTGCAAAACTTTAAAACATCCTGAAATATAGTTCAAACTGTTAAAGACAAATTATTTTTTTCTCACGGATTGGATTTTTATATAAATATTTTTTGGATAACAACCCCTCACTTTAAAAAAAAATAATTTTTTTCTATATAATAACCTTCCAACACGCGCGTTCAGAAATATTACATGAGCACGCCCGCGTCGTATTTTTTTACGACAAATGTTATAATACTATTTTTGGCACGAAAAACGACTTAAATGAATGGATATGGATAATAAATTTGTTAAGAAATAAAACATTGACCGTATTGGTGAAAAATACAAATGATGTCACATTCAAATGATAGTAAATTATTTTTAAATGCTTATATATTTATTTGTACATTCCAAAATTTCATCAAGCATATCTATATCACTTATTTTCGAAAATGATCCTATTTCATCTTTCTATATCCTTGGCATGGTGTTTTAGGCCAGGTAACACTTTCACAATATTCATCTTTTTCGTCTTTGAGCAGTTTGCATACTTCGCTTTTCGCCACTTAGGAGATTTATCCTTACCAACATAGAACATGTCATCATCATTTCTTTCTTCTGAATCATTATCATCATCAACCGAAATATATTGTGCAGATTCACAACTGATGTTATTTTTTTTCTATATTCTCTTAACTAAAACCGCTTTCGCTCTCAAATCCAGATGTTTCCCTTCTTTCGTTTTCTTCATCAGATAATTTTTGAAGAATGCGAGAAAAAATCAGCTGGTTGTATATATATTTTTTTTTTGCCATGAAAACCGATATAAAAATTATAGATTCGACTTCATAGAAATTAAAATAATACACGTCAATTATTAACACAAAATTTCACAACACTTGAGAAAAAAATATTTTCCGAATTTTCACCCACGACCACGCGCGGGCCGTAAACTTTACGAACAAGCTACCACGCAGCACAAAACCCCGGTTAACAATAATAATTGTCATGTGATTTCTTGTTGGCATATTCCATGATGTGGGAAAGGGTTGAAAGGAGGAATGGAAATGACCTTCAGATGACCAGGCTGCAATATGCGAAAAAAGTGCATTACAAACCGAATTTGTCGTAAAATTTGTGCAGACGCGCGCGATGGACGGTTAACTCTTTTTTGATATATTTATTCACTAGAGGAACTTAATGCATGATGCATATTGATTTAACTGTGGGTGCTTAAATATACAAATTGAAGAGTTTTCAAGATAATGGAAAATAGACATCACTAAAAAAAAGTTCTTGCAATTGGAACTGCCATATTACAACAAGAAAGCACGAGATTGGAAAATTTCTGAACAGCGGAGTGATCGTTTCGGTGCAGGTCATGTGATAATTTCTCGGTTGCCTCAATGGCGTTGCAGTGATTGCGAGAAACCGTTTTCTGTTCGCCAACAGATGCTCAACACTAAATACTTTTTATTTTCAGTTTGTCTATTACATTTTAAATAACTAATTAATCAACTGAATAATATTTTGCAATGCTTGAATAATAAGCAAATAAAGATATTTTGGAAGGAATTCGTTTTATTTCTTGTACGTTACGTATAAGCATTATACTATACTGATCTCATTCATCCAATACAGCAAACTTTCATTTATGGGAAAAAGAGGCAACCAAATAATTTTAGCAATATAGAGTAGACAGTTTTCTTTCTAGTCTGTTTATGTCCGTTTCGTTTACTATTGCTTCAGATTTCGACAAATGTAACTAAAGAATTCAACAAACAAATGTTTGACATCTACATCAAAATTACACTAATACAATTTAAATGCAATGAAAACTAGAAGAATATTTAACCTTTTCCTTACGGGGTGGGATAGTATGTATCCCGAGAATACGGGCCCAAGAATGAATTTTATATATATATATATATATATATATATATATATATATATATATATATATATGTATGTATGAATGTGTGTATATATATATATATATATATATATATATATATATATATGTATGTATGAATGTGTGTATATATATATATATATATATATATATATATATATATATATATATATATATATATATATATATATGTAATATATCCATTACATCTCGTTCTTAAAATGCAACCTGCAAAGGGAAACCAGCACATATTTACATGGCTGGAGCTAGACTCAGCCTGAAAGGAATTAAAATTTTGAAGCAGTCGGGTCGAATCGTTTTATTAGAGAGATAAAAAATACGTCCATCCATTTCAGATGCTCGGAGCGAAGCGTATATCACTTTTCAACCTTACGCGCGAGAAACGAGGTACATGTGGCTGTTATTTTTGAAGGGTCAGCGAAAATCGAGGCTCGCGATGCGAACCCACGCCTTTCTCTAGATGTATACACGTGTAGAAATGCAACGCTTGCTGTTAATGGGAAATTCTGTTGCTAAGGGCTTTGAAAGCGATAAAGTAAGATTACTGCGGATTGGATTTAGGAAAGGGAATTTAAATGATAGAATGGAGGGCCTAATATTTAATTTATTACTTACACGCACACACACACACACACACACACATATATATATATATATATATATATATATATATATATATATATATATATAATCCGCTTAACGGTCTTTCTTCCAAAGGGGTATGAAATTTTCCGTTCTAAAGAGATAACCAGAAAAATAGGCCCCGTGAGCTAAAGGTTAACCACGGCACGTGTGCAAATATAGATTCACTTCAGCCTTGTTTGCAATTATGATTGACATAAAAATATGCCACTTGCCATTTAAACTTAGAACGTAAGATCTTCAGCTAATCAGTGCTCTCAATACAGCTGTAAAGTTATAATTGTATAACCATAGCTTAATCATTGCATTACAGAATTTCGGCCTTATTCATTCCATTCGATAATTCCATCAAAGTGTTTCCATTGTCTCTTAATTTTATCGCCAATTAAACTCCTTTCAACTTTCTTGTCTAAGCCGAATAATTGCTGATAAATATTGGACAAGCTCGGTAGTTTCACTTTACCGGACATAAAAGATCTAATTAGAAACTTAAATAAGTAAACTAAAGTAACGTGAAGGAGGGGGGACGTGTAGTCGGGAAAGAGTTTTCCGTGTCGTCATTTGCAATCCGATTAGCGAAGCGTTCAAAAGGAAAGCCGCTTTAGGGTTTGAGCCTTGCAGAAATCCAACTTTATCCTGCTTGTCTCGTTTTATTGGCACTAGACCTAAACAAAGTCTGGGTGAAAATTAATGACCAGTTTTAGACAGACTATGGCATATGAACACAGCAATCTCGAATTCCCTCTCGGTGTATTTATTGCACACATTTACACATCAGTTGATTTGATCTGAAAAGATCGAATTTTAATCGCAAATTAAAAACAATAAACAGAATGAAGAGAGAATTAGAGGTCTATGAACTCTGATTTGCAATATCCTTTTGGGCCTGTTATATATATATATATATATATATATATATATATATATATATATTTATTTATGTATGTATGTATGCATGTATGTATGTATTTATGTATGTGTATATATATATATATGTATGTATGTATATATATATATATA
Source organism: Dolomedes plantarius (assembly GCA_907164885.2). NCBI lineage: Eukaryota > Metazoa > Arthropoda > Arachnida > Araneae > Dolomedidae > Dolomedes > Dolomedes plantarius. The sequence continues at coordinate 18,583,878 of OU015502.1, read as the reverse complement.
TATATATATATATATATATATATATATATATATATATATATATATATATACATATATATATATATATGTATATATATATATATATATATATATATATATATATATATATATATATATATATATATATATATATATATATATATATATATATATAATGTCTATATTAGAATATAGACATTCTAGCCTTGCCAAATAAAGAGAAAATTTTAATTTAATGAAACTCATTTTATTATATATAGACACAGATTTATAAAACGGAATCACAATAAAAATAACATAACGGGAGTGCAAATGGTTTGACACGACCTCACTATAAGACAAAATCTTCCAGAATAAGCTTCTTTCTAACACTTTTCGCGCGCAAACCTCATCAGATCCGGCATGTGCCGAATAAACATAAACTCCTCTAGATCAACAATGTCCTGTAAACACACAGTCCTCGCAAAAGTGATAAATCTTAGACGTGACGTCACTTCCGCTATATATATATATATATATATATATATATATATATATATATATATAATTACTCAACTTGTTAGTAACTGAGTTAAATGCGGGTAGGAAAATAAAAATTTCTAGAAATGTTTTAGTACAGTATAATCGAAAGTATAGGAAAGACCAGCGTCATATGTTTCAGATCTAGTTGGATATTGATATATGCTTTTTTTCAGAATCTATCAGCTGAAATTACACGTACCCATGCATACTCAAGTTATGTACTATTGCAAGAATAGTTATATGCTAACTGTTTGTCGCATATAATGCTATATATATAAATACGCATTGTAAATAGGCTCATTACTGCCAGAAATAATTCTTTCCTGGGTTTTATTTCTACTGACAACATGAATAATTAACATATTAGAAGTTCTTATACACATTCGTCTTTTCTAGTATTTGTATTCTCAAAGACTGTGTCAAATACGTAGTCATAAAAGAAGTCAGAATGGATAAATACAGACGGGATACCATAACAGAAATATAAATGATTATATGGGATTATTTTTTACTTGTGATTAAAAGTTTAATCCCATATTCATCTAAATTAAAATAAACAATACCATGTGAAATGTTTCTTAAAATGTGATTTCAAAATCTCTAGGATTATTTTAAATCATTATGTGGGATTCCTTTTACGTGTGGTTAAAAGTTTAATCACAGAATTATCTATACATACAAAACAGTTCCGTAGCTGACTGACTGACTGAAAAATAACGCACAGACCAAACCGCTGGCCCTAAAGGGCTGACATTTTGCATGGCGATTCTTCTTACAGTGTAGGAGTGCACTATAAAAGATTTTTGAAAAATCCTCTTTTTTTAATTAAGTTTTTAAGCTGTTTTTGTAAAATTCTTAAAAGTTTGCATATAATACATTGAGGGTTATAAAATTTATATCACGAGAAAGATCATAAAAATTCCTTTAAAATAAAATCTGTTTCGAATCTGTACCTCCCTTTTCTGATTTTTGATGAGTTTTTAAAGATTCATTTTTAGAATTTAATTTATTAAATGCTGATCACGTGATTTCTTTTCTTTTTGTGATACTTCAAATTGATTTTGCGTCACGTGCATAGCAATGAAATAAACTGACAAAAAATATTAAAATACGATGAAAGATAAAATTTAACCACTAGACACATCGAGATCGAAGTTTTTTTTAAGAATTTAATTCAAATTAGTATGTTTTATGGATATTAAACATACAATTTAATTGCCTACATTGACCGTTGTATTTGACTTGAATATTTTCATCTACATTATTTTGTCTATAAAAAAATCCGTTACGATTTTTTTTAAAAATATATAATTGTTTTTGGTATTAGTTGGATACATTGACTGTTTTATGAAATTTGAATATAATCCGTAGCGAAGCACGGGTATTCATCTAGTAATTTATAAAAATTTAACAATAGTTAAAACTTATTAAATGTACCTAAACATGTGACTGTTGGAATACAAATATATAGATTTACTTTATTAACAAAAACTTTCATTTCGCGTATGGCAAAAATTGATTAAAGGATATCTCTATATGTTGAACATGTGTTTGTGTATGCATTACTATATTAAAAAAATGCAAAATCTACTATTTGCGACATTTTCCTCGAAATTTCGATTTTTATGAATATTTTATATAAAATGAATGTTTCATTACATTCATTTTATGTAAAAATTGAAGAAGTTTTAAATATATGAAATATCTTTTCGTTATAGATCTATTCAAAAGCACGGGGTTCGAAAGTCGGCAAATCACCAACAGTGTACGATTCAAAGTGAAGAACAGATCAGCATAAAAACGCTGCAAATAAAATTGTAACGAAACAGGCAGTCTTTCCGCTTTCTCTCGGCGCGGGATAAAAGCTCTGAAATGCAACAGCACAAAATGCCGCAGCTCAAAGACATCCCAGACAAGCGCGCCATCTGCAGTGAATGAAAGAGTATACCATCTGTATAGAGGAATTCGGGGCGTACAGTGCAACATATAGTTAATAAACATTGGGGTTATCTTAGCTGATACAATACGCATCGCTCTACATAAATCGGTATTATAGTATAAAACAACGTGACAAAGTCGAGTTTATAAAATATATTCTTGTATGATATTGCTTGTTTCAAACATTGCAAATTTGATTCAAGTTTAGAGCAGAAATGCGGAAAATGGTTCGCGACCTACTGTGGGGTCCCTTATCATTGGAGGTGTCGCGGATGGTTTGAAGTAAATTTATACCATTCTAGCTGAATACCCGTGCTTCGCTACGGAGTACATTCAAATTAAATACAACGGTCAATGTATGCAATGAATGCCATAAAAACACACAAAAAACATATTTATAATAAATACAACGGCCAATGTATGCAACTAATGCCAAAAAAATTATAAAAAATATATTTATAAGAATAATCGTAACGGATATTTTTATAGACAAAATAATGTAGAAGAAAATATTCAAATTAAATACAACGGTCAATGTACGCAATTAATTTGTATATTTAGAATCCCTAAAACATACTATTTTGAATTAAATTCTTAAAAAACTTTCATCTCAACGAGTCTAGTGGAAATTTTATCGTTTACCGTATTTTAATATTTTTTTTGTCAATTTTTTCATTTTAAGCACGTGACGCAAAATTAATGTAAAGTATCACAAAAAGAAAAGAAATCACGTGATCGGCATTTAATAAACTAAATTCTAACAAAGAATCTTTTAAAATTCCCCAAAAATAGGAAGATGAAGGTAAAGATTTGAAAAAGATTTCGTTTTAAAGGAATTTTTAGGATCTTTCTCGTGATATAAATTTCATAACCCTCAAATTATTATCTAAAATGCAAACTTTTAAAAAGTTACCAAAACTTCTTAAAAATTTAATTTTTAAAAATGTGAGAAGAATTTTTCACAAATCATTCTTAGTGCACTCCTACACTATAAGAAGAATCGCTATGCAAAATTTCAGTCTTTTAGATCCAGCGGTTTGGTCTGTACGTAATCTGTCAGCCAGTCAGTCAGTTACGGAACTGTTTTATATGTCAGTCAGTGAACTATTTTATATATATATATATATATAGAGAGAGAGAGATTGAGTTATTTAATGGGACAAGAGACTTTCAACCTCATTATTTTTTTTAAATTTCCAATATTTTACTCTCTATACTAAATGAGAATAATTAATATTCTTTTTTTATTTCATTGAAGACACTTAGAATTCCCAAATAAGTATTTCGGGGCAGAATAAAGACTGTTTATCCCTAATACTTAAAAAATACTAGGATTTTCCAAAATTCTGCATGCTCTCTCATTTTCTTCTGATTTCTTCCAAATTTCACACACTTATTAGCGGAAGTACTTGTCACAAAACTGTGCATCATACTTTGAAACCATAGATATTTTGTCAATTTATAGAACACGAAATGAAGTAAAATCACCCAAAAGCGGAAAAAATAAAAGTCAGATTGAAGAAAAAATATATCTATCTATTTAGATTCATACTAAAAAATATTTATATGCTAAACTAATATTAAAAAAATTAAGGTTTTAAAATTATATGGAATGAGCATGGAATATTTTGAATAATAGCTAGCATTTTATGAAAAAGAGTCTTGAAAAACAGATATTATTCTGCTAAAAATATCCTTATTTTGAATTCTAAAGGTCTTTCATGTAGTAAAAAATAATATTAATTATTATCGTTCTGTATTTAGAGATAAAAATTGGAATTTAAAAAAACTCCAGGTTGAAGGACCCTTGTTCGCTTCATTAAAAATATGCTTTAAATTTTCTGTAGTTACAATTTTTAAGATTTTTATTTATATTCATTATATGTTAAAAAATATATGATAGTACTAGCTGAATACCCGTGATTCGATACGGAGTACATTCAAATTAAATACAACCGTCAATGTATGCAATTAATGCAAAAAAATAATATATTAATAAAAAAAAATCGTAACGGATGTTTTTATAGACAAAATAATGTAGAAGAAAATATTCAAATTTAATCTAACAAAACATATTAAAGAATAGAGTACACTTAATATAGTACAGTTTGACGAACATTTCCTTTACTGTATTTTAAAAATTTTTTGGATAATATCCGATCGTCTGCCGCATTAACAAGAAAAAGAAATTTTTTTTGTCTATTTCGATGTTGTGCACGTGAGGCAAAATTACTTTAAAGTATCACAAAAAGAAAAGAAAACACGTGATCAGCATATAATAAATTAAATTCTAAAAGTTAATCTTTAAAAATTCACCAAAAGTCAGGAAAGGGAGGTAAAAATTCGATAAAAATTTCATTTTAAAGGGATTTTTAGGATCGTTCTCGCGATATAAATTTCATAACCCTCAGATTATTAATTCAAATGCAAACTTTAAAAAAAGTTACAAAAACTGCTCAAAAATTTAATTTTAAATAATCTCAGAAGAATTTTTCAAAAATCTTTCTTAGTGCGCCCCTACAATATAAGAAGTATCGCCATGCAAAATGTCAGCCATTTAGGTCCAGCGGTTTGGTCTGTGCGTTATCTGTCAGTCACTCACGGAACTATTTTATATATATATAGATATTGCGAAAGATAGTGTCAGAAAGTCTTATAAGGCTATACTTCCTTTGCTTCTACCTTCATCAGACAGTTTTCAAATTGAGTGGTTCCATAAATCAAACAATGATAATATATTTCCGATTTTATCTCAGTTCCAAACACAATCTTCTCATTATTCTTTTCTATTCCAGTTTCATATAAATAATTTTTTTTCCAATGCGGAGGCACTTGTCGCAAAGACATTCACCTATAAGTCCCCACAGTTTTACTGGCCATTTTATTATGGGTGTGCCATATAGGCAGATCAGCATTGCCCCCTATGAAGAGAAGACACAACGGAGGCGTTTTAGTGGCGTTTCGCCAGGATTCGATCTGAGCAACCTCAGCACCGAAAACCAGCGCGCTGTACCACAAGGCTGCCCCGGCCCTCATCATATACATAAATGATATTTATAGTTTTCAATGTTTGAATATGAAGCTTCTAAAATCAACTCTTTTATTGATTTCCTTAACTTTTAAATAAATGAAACACAAATATGTATTAATAGTTAATTATAAAGTTTCCGTAACATGATATTTTGCAAAAACAAGAGTAGAAGGTCAGCAGACACTTTTTAAATTGTTATTATATAAAGTAAATGTATAATGAATTTTTACAGTTCATCGATTTTTAAAATGTTCTTATCTTTTTCCATTTATTTAATTATTATTTTCTTTTTTTTTTTGAAACAAAAAAAACATTTTCTACTACCAATAGATTTTCACATAATTAAAACTGTAATAAAATTACATAGTATATATTTTCGGGACAGGCGACTTTGTCTTTAAAAATTCTATGACTATAAAAATTGAGAACACGAATTATAATACTTCATTGAAATTATTTTTAGTACAAGCTAAGCATAAGGTTGCAGTTTGATGGATATTCCTTACTAGTCACTAACCATACTGTGGACGTACTTATTAATTTTGTAATATTTCATTTGAACGATATCAAACAACAATGTTTTACAGTAGAGGTATAACAGAGGTTTTACAGTAGAGGTATAACATTGGTTTTATAGAAGAGATATAATGGAGGTTTAGAAAGAGGAAAAACCAGCAGGCACGCGTGGCACAAAATGCAACGTCTCTTTCGACCTTGATTATTCCTTTTGTAATAAACGTTTTTTTTTTTCAAATTGAAAATAATAATTTTACGTTTTATAACAAGTTATAAAATGTTGCTATTATTGAAATATATTTATAATTAAAGGCCAAAAATTCAGATACAATCGCCTTATTTCAAAAGTCTTATTGGATCTAAGGATTTGTCCGATTTATTGGATCTAAGGAGAACTCGCGAACTGATTCCTATTACGTCCAAAAGCAGAAAAATACAATGAGATTGTCCATCTTCGTGATATGCATCATACCGTGTAATAGCTGCACATTGGATCGAGTACATCGACTCCTGCTTTTGTCGTATTGTAAACATTCTAAACCAGTATAATCGCTGTTTTACCACGGTTAAATCCCGACTACCATTGAATGGAAAGGAATACAAGGGTCCGAAAATCATACCTTCTTTAGAAAGGGTGCAGCTATAAATAGAAACTACTTAGACCATTCAAACCTGACATGTAAAAACAAGCCAGTCAAAATTACGAAAATGTTGCACTTTGTACACTGGCGCGCCCGATTAAGGGTTAAGCCATAATTTTTTTGTTAATCTGAACTTATTAGAGCGCATTGATCATCACCTAGGTAGAAAAAATAACAATTCTGTTGGGAAAGTTTCCGTTAGGCAGCGCTACTGTGCTTAAATAATTGTAGACACCATGGTAGCGCTGCTTGACTGAGATAATCTCGTACCCTCTCTACCTGAAACATTAGTTTTAGATCATGATTAGAACTAGTTAGATAGATTTTTATACGGAACGATAGGTCCTTTTTTGAACGAGTTCTATGCTCGTATATTTGATTGGGCTTTTAAACCCTCAATTTCTTTTTATGTTTTATATTTATGTTGTTTTGTGCGTGCCATTAAAAGTTTTTGCCAAGTTCAGCCGTGTATCCGATTTCTTTCGGCTATTTTAATTTGATTTAACACTGAACCATTTCAATTTTGCAAAAATGCTGTGAAATCGTATATATTGCCTAGTCAGTGATGGTTTCAATTGAAACACAACGCGAAATTTTAGTTTAAGGGGATGGTGGACTTTCAAATTACCAAAAATCGAGCAAAAATTGGATTTTTTTTGGGGGTGTATTAATATCTTAAAAACATGTAAATATTGGAATGAAATGCATTTAAAATGTGTAGTGAAAAGAAAAATGAAAAATTGGTGGCTTTAGAGTAGTAAGTATTAAAGGTAGATAAAAAATTATCTTTTAAATGACTTTTTCTCAAAATGAGAAATTTCCAGATTTGCAAGTCTTTAAAATGCTCCTCGCGTCATAATTTTTGACGAAATTTTATGAAATTTATAATAAAGATTCCTGTAATACATCAAAATAAAGTTATGTATCCATTTTAGGATTCGAGGTCATTTAAGTTATAAAAGTTTAACTTTAGTGTAGAAAAGTACAAAAATTTCGCGAAAATTCAGAGTACAAGCATAAAAATATTTTCTAAAAATTAACTATTCAACGAAAGTACAAAAAAATACGTAACTTTGTTCAGAAAGTATTTATAAGCAATATAAATGCAAAATTAAGGGGAAAAGTTTAAAATTGAGTCGCAAGGAGCATTTTAAAGAAGGGTAATTTAATTTAACCCTTTATATCTCAACTCCTCTGATTTGAAAAAAAATTACTCATACATTAGAATACATCCTTCTAAGCACGTAAAAAATAATAAAAAAAATTTACAACATAAAATTAATAATTTATTGAAAAAAAATTGATTGTTGCATTTCTGCAACATTATGGAAAATGACCAAAAAACGGATTGTTGCATTTCTGCAACAATGTGAAAAATGACACTAAGATTCAAATATTCAAAAATTTTAATTTATGTGGAAATTTTTAAAACAGTTGTTACTTTTGTTGTAGCAAAGTCCTACACCACATTTCTCACAAATAGTTTGTGTGAATCCTTTGCATTTTGGGTATTTACATCGGATTCTTTTGTCAGCCCAATTTGGCCAGTGCCCAATTTCATCTTGGCGCACTGGTTTTGGTGGCATATGCTGAGTAGGCCCTTTATGTTTTTTATCTTCTATTCCTTCCTCAACTTCGCTCTTTCTTTTTCTTTTACCATTGGACTTGGTGTTCATTTTGCAAAGGGTTTCTGCAACTTCAAGGCGGAAATCGGCAGAACTTAACAACTTTTCAGTTTTTTTTTGCCTCTATATGAACACGTTTGTATAATAGCCAAGCATTAGACATTATTAAATCTAAGAAATGATAAAACATACGAATTTGCCATCTTTTACTTCTTAGTAATATTTTTTGTCTTCCCATTATACTGTTTATCAAATCGACTCCACCCATATGTCTGTTATATTCACTTACGACAAAGGGTCGGTCAACTTCAATGTGCATTTTTGTAGATTTATCATACCTGCGGACCGTTGATTTTGGATCTTCACCAGCAAATGATGATGCTAAATGAACAATTTTATTGTCTTTCCATGATGTTGTTGAAACATCAACCCCATCAACTGTTGCACAATATTCAACAGAAGATCCACGTTCTTTTTTCTTCATTTCTTTTTCATCAGGTAATTTACAGTTAGGTATACGATTTCTCCTAACTGTTCCTAGACTAAGAATACCTTCATTCGCCAAATACACAATCAAAGGAATTGACGTAAAATAATTGTCAAAGTATAAACGGTAATTCTTATGTCGTGGAATAATTCTTGCTAAACGCATTACGTTATTGGATGCTGCTCCAAGATCGGGCTCTCCAGAGTTAATCACATTTTCCTTGCCTGAATCTGGTTCGATTTTGTAAGCAAATCCTGATGCACCACTCAAAACTTGCATTTTATATCCCCATTTATGTGGTTTGTTCGGATTATATCGTTTCATAAAATTACGTGACTTTGTTGAACAGATTTGTTCGTCTACACATAAGTACTGTTCAAGAGGAACTTTTTTTAAATTTTCATTTATTTTTTCTAGAAGTGGTCTTATTTTGAAAAGTCTATCACGATCAGGGTTAGATACAGGAAGATTTTGAGTGTTATCGTTGAAGTGGAGGACTTCCCGTAATTTTTCAAACTTATTCAAAGGCATAATGTCTTGAATAATTGGCAGACCAATAAAATTAGACCAGTAGTTTTTTACTCTTGGGAGATGAACTACAGACATAAAATAAATAATACCGACAAATTGCTGAATATCTAAGGTAGTTATAGTAAATGTAGAATTTGGATTTTTTTGAGTGGTGTACAAATTTGTTTCTCTTTTAACCATTTCAAATATTTCTGTAGGAAAGAGGAATGAAAAAAAACGAAATGGTGTATCTAATTCCAAAATATTCGGTGGTAATTTAGAGTCACCTAAGAATGAAAGCTGCTGCTGATTCAAAATTAAATTCTTTTTTCTCCATATCATTTCTTTCTTTTTTCCCAACTTTTTTGAAATACGAACAGATGGACTAGAATCACTTGGAACACTAAAAGAGGGCCCAGGAACACTTACTAATGTGCTAGGATCACTGACCAAAGTACTAGGAGCACTGACTGAAGTAATATTTTGAAAATTATCATTGTTGATGTTTGAATATGTACAGGAATCACTCTCTTCATTTGTATCAACAGTTTCTGTTTCATTGACAAGCGGTAGAATATTTGGATCTGCTAAGCTATCATAATCATCATCGGATAATTCTATGTCATCTTCACTGTCTGTCTTGTTTAACAGATATTCTATTTCTTCAGGTGTTAGACCTCTACGTCTACTAAATGCCATTCTAAAGAAGTAAATGGCTAGTTTAGAATATATTAAAGAAAGCAGTCAATAAAAGTATCGCTAAGCTATTATAATATTTTTAAGTTATTTTTCACTCTGTTTGCATTATATTAGCATTTTATAATTTTAATTTATTACAAACAGCAGATATTTATTATTTACAATGAAAATATAATAGGACTATTATGTATAGAAAAGCCTAATAGATATTACATAATAACAGACAGTATTCCTCCTTTTATAAAATAGCTATATAAGAACTAAATATAATTTAAAATACGCAAAGAAGAAGTTTAAAAATTTGCTTTACGAATATTTCAGAACTTCAGATCAGGGAAAGAAATTACCAATTGTTGCATAACTGCAACAAACATAAAAGTATACATTTTATATAGATATTCTCAATTTTCTACAACAAAAGTATTTTGACATAAAGAATATGATCTTACCTTCATAAAATAACTATTTCCGAATGTCTCCAATCTTTAAAACTTTACTAAATTTAAATAGTATTTCTGCAAAAACCACGTGCAACTTCGTAAGCAATAAATTGAACTTTAGATCTAGAAATTACAACAGTATCGCCATCTAGTAGAGAAAAGTTGAACAATATGTGTTAACTGCAATGTTGCAACATTGCAATCATCGTCGAAATCGACTTTCAAATCTCGCTGGGGAAATGACATAGGATTTTTGTGTTTGTTGCAGATATGCAACACGGTGACATAAAGGGTTAAATTTTTTAATTATAAATTTTTTTTTTTTAAATATTTATAAAATTTTATAAGGTGTTTAATATTATTATACTTTAATGAATATATATACAAAATGTCATATCTCTGTGGTAAAAATTTCAAAAATCGTTTTGAAAGGTCCACCATCCCCTTAAAGAAGAACACTTTTTAATCAATTATTCTACCATGCTGGAAATCTGTAAACTAATTAAGAGGATTGGCTGGTAACAAAATTGTGCTTTTTATGTAGACTAAGATTGCACGGTTAATTTAAATAACTTTGTTTAGAATTTGATAAAATTACGGGGCGACTTTTTTTTTCAATTTAAGAAATGATTACGGAATTTTAAAGAAGTTAATTTGAAAGATTTATCTCGCTTGAAATTTAAGTTACCGCCTTTGTTTTAGAGAGATTTTGTCGTTTTTGTGTGACGTGACTGGGAATTGTTTAGTTTCATTTTCATCTATTTTATGGAATTAAATTTTCAGAGTAACATTTGTTTCGTTACTGATTAATTCATCTTCAATTACAGTAACTTTTTACCAATTTTATACCATATAATTCAGCCATTACTGTTTCATTAAATAGTAGAGATTACATTGTTTATGTAAACTATTTCATCTTACTGGACAGTAATATTAACCCTTCAGAGGGTGCGCTCGTGTACAAAGTGCAACATTTTCGTAATTTTGAATGGTTTGTTTTTACTTGTAATGTTCGAATGTTCTAAGCAGTTTCTATTTATAGCTATACACTTTCTAATGCAGGTCTCACTTTCTGACTCTTCTGTTACTTTCCATTCATTGTTAGTCGTGATTTAACCCATGGTAAACCAGATATTATACTGGATTCCAATACGACAAAAGCAGGAGTTTATGTCGTCGATCCAATGTGCAGCTATTACATGGTAACTCCTATATCACGAAGATGGACTGCCTCATTGGTTTTTACGATTTTGGACATAAATAGGAATCCATTCGCAAGTTGTCCTCAGATCCAAAAAACCGGTCAGTGTTGAAATGAGGCGATTGTATCGGCATTTTTTGGCCTTTAATGAAAAATATATCTCAATATTATCAACGTTTTATATCTTATCATAAAACACAGAATTTTTATTTTCAATTTGAAAAAAAGAGTTTATTACAAAAGGAATAAATAATCAAGGGTGAAAGAGACGTTACACTTTGTGCCACGCGCGCCTGCTGGTGTTCCAAAAATTGCGCGCTCGCTGAAGGGTTAAATTCCTTGATCCTTAGACATATTTTCTCCAGGGGTCAACATCGAGCTTATCGAATCCAATATAGCTGCTTCCCAGTGGCGTTTTTTCTAACGACGTTTTCTGATAAAATTACGCGACAGTTGTACACTGAACTTTCTTTATCTTTTATAAAGAGATAGTTAAAATGGAAAAAGCTTTTTTTTACTAAGTAAATACAATCTGTTCCTTTGTGCATGACGCTGATTGGATTAGAAGTCGAGACAGTTAAAGAAATGATGTAACTAATGCAGCAAGTATCACTTTACTATTTTAGACAGATTTACTTTTCTGGGAGTGAGTACGTGAGTGCGTGAAATCCTATTACACACTCGAGATCTCCCGAAAGCCTCTTACGGTGTTTAAAAAAGATAAAACATGCTTCATCCATCGACTCTTCGATAGATGCAGGTTAGTGAGAAATTTCTTTTGACAGAAGATAATTTTTTTTTTTATCTGATGATTATACTAATTTATTTTTGATAATCCTTATAACTGCAAACTATAAATCGCATTCTGTATTACCAGGCTGATTTTTCCGGTGAAAGATTCACTGTAGCGTCAGGTTATAAGACGTTTTGATGGATTAACCTTTTCCTTACCGGTTGGGTTAGCATGTATCCCAAGAATACGGGCCCAAGATTGAATATATATATATATATATATATATATATATATATATATATATATATATATATATATATATATATATATATATATATATATGACAGGCGTGTGGTTTGCCTGCTCTCACATCTTAAATTGCAGTCATCATCCGTGAATATTAGTGGCGAGTGGAAGAATAATATAATAACATCAGTCCATAGTTTGAATCAATTTAGTTTATTTCTTTTCAGGCGAACCAACGCTCCAACTCAGCGCGTTCAGCTCTCGCCATTTTTTTTTAATTTAGAGACACGATGGACACATGTCCGTCGGCATTGAATTCTATCTTGCGCTCACTCGATTTCGAGGTCAAAACCGCGCGTCCACTCTCCTGGCACATTAGCAGAGCCCAATTTAGAATTTTCTAGACATTTTTTTCCCGCCAATCCTATACAGTATCTAAAAATAATCTCTCTGCATGTAGCTTCATTACACCGCGAATCGAAGGTCAATTACTCAAAACGGTTATTCCCGTGATTTCACCCGTAGCGCGTCTTGAAATATGAAAACTAGTGGCTTTTTCGAGCCACGAAAATGATTAATCCCTAAGCCCCCTTTAAATTTAACTTGATTATTCTTTTCCCAATTAATTTCCGACATATATATATATATATATATATATATATATATGTGTGTGTGTGTGTGTATATATATATATATATATATATATATATATATATATATATATATATATATATATATATATATATATATACAGGTGACCCTCCTACAGCACGGAATCTTACAACACGGTTTCGCTCTAACACGATAAAAAAAAACATTGCGAAAACCTTTGTACAACACTGTACTTCTATAGCACTAGATGACATGATTTTTGTTTAACACTTTAAAAGCTAATTTACCTTAAACTAATGACGGGAAGGAATAATGAACTATAGTGGCTCTACATGAAAATACATAAAGAAATTATAATTTATTCATCTATAACTGTATAAAATTACAAGAAGGTCTAAGATTAGCCGAAAATCTTGAATTTTCCTGAAGGCAGGCCCTTCCGCTGAAAGAAGCCTAAAATTCAAAAGAGCTGCAAAATTGTCTATCTCCATACCGTGGATGGTTTATTTGCTGGTTCTTACAATGTCCTTGTAAGAACCAGCAAATAAACCAAAATGACAGATTTTTTAAAGATAATAGAAGGTGCAAAAAATCTAAATGAAGAAAAAGTTCTGAAAGTGAAGGTGATATCGTTCAATTGAAAAACCGTTCTCGTTTGATTGTACTGAGCAGTTATGAGGAAGAAATTTATAAAATTAAGGTCGCATTAAATGAAAATATTGTTTTTGTTTCTTTTCATTTTGTGTTATACATACATTTGTATTTTTAATAAAAATTAAGTTGCTTATATGGAATTTTTAAAAAAAAGTTTGTTTTTATTAAGATTTCAGAACGTAACCCCACTTTTTGAACTGCCTCTGGGTCTCATATAACACGGTTTCACACAACACGGCATTTTCTAGGAACGTATCTACCGTGTTATAGTAGGGTTACCTGTATATATAAAACACACACACACATACACACACACACACACACACATATATATATATATATATATATATATATATATATATACAGGGTGATTTTTTTTAAACTTAACCACTCACAGCCATATGTAGCGCGATGTATCACCCGGAATCCCAACAAAATTGATAGAAAGACTAAGGACGACATGGGAAAGAGTTTCCACGAGAAAAAAAAATCCAAAGTGGTCGACAGGGGAAGATATGGTGCTGTTGTTGTCGGCGCACCGGAGAATTTGCATAAACGGAAAGTAAAACATCAAAATGCAAAGTCATGACTACGTAGTCGACAATAGCGCCAGTAATTTGGGCTATAAATATCGGTGCGAAATCTGTTGCGCCTTCGCTTTACAGAAGAAAGGGTCATCAGCCGCTTATTTTCCAATTGCATGACCACCTCTCTCCCCGGACCTAACACATGTGACATTTTTCTGTGCTTTTTTTAAAGTCAAAGATGTATCTTGGTGGAATCTCGAACTTGGCAGCCCTAAGGGGCAACATATCCCGGACATTGATGCACATTCCTGGTGACATGTTACGCTCGGCCGTTGAGAACGTAGTGTTCAGGATGCAATGTGTCGTCCATCGTTACTGTGGTCACATTCAAGGAGGGAGAAGTGAATTTGCTGCATAAAGTGGTTCTGCAGAGAAATTTTTTTGTTATTAATTTCTCTGCTTAGAACTTTTTCAGTATTCATCCCTTATCTTTATACCTCGAAATACTGGCGCTTCTGTCGACTACGTAGTCGCGAATGTGTATTTTGATGTTTTACTTGCATTTTACGCAAATTCTCGGGTGCACCATATCCTCCCCTATCGACGACTTTTGGAACTTTTTTATTTTTATTTTTTCACGGAAACACTTTTCCATGTCACCTATAGTCCCTCTATCAATTTTGGTGGAGTTCCGACTGATAGATCACGCTACAGATGCATCTGAGTAGTGTCAGTTTTAAAAAAATCACCCTGTATATATATAACTAACTGAAAACCCACACTTCCCTACGGAGTACATTCAAAGTAAATACTATGGTCAATGTATGCAATAAATATATATATATATATATATATATATATATATATATATATATATATATATATATATATATATATATATATATATATATATATATATATATATATATATATATATATATATATATATATATATATATATATATATATATATATATATATATATATATATATATATATATATATATATATATATATATATATATATTATATTTATAAAAAAATGGTAAGCGATATTTTTATAGACAAAATAATGTAGAAGAAAATATTCAAATTAAATCTAATATAAAGAATACTAAAGAATATAGTACTCTTAATGTAGTACAGTTTGTGGAACATTTGTTTTACTGTATTTTAATATTTTTTTTCGTTAATGTCCAATCGTATGCCGCATTATCAAGAAAAAGAAATTGTCTATTTAGTTTTCTTGCACGTGACGATAAATGGATTTAAAGTACCAGAAAATAAATCACGTGGTCAGCATTTAATATATTGAATTCTAAAAATTAATCTCTAAAAATTCACCAAAAATCAGGAAATGAAGGTAAACATTCTAAAAAGATTTCATTTTAAAGGAACTTTTAGGATCTTTCTCTTGATACACATTTTATAACCCTCAAGTTATTATTTTAAATGAAAACTTAAATAAAAAAGTTACTAAAAAAGCTTAAAAATGTAATTAAAAAAATCTAAGAAGAATTTTTGAAAATTCTTTCTTAGTGCACCCCTACACTATAAGAAGAATCGCCATGCAAAATTTCTGCCCTTTAGGTCCAGCGGTTTGATCTGTGCGTTGTATGTCAGTCAGTGAGTCAGTTGCGGGACTTTTTTATATATATATAGAAGAGTAAGAGAGAGGGGGAGAGAGAGAGAGAGATTCCAACCTAACACATTCATACCTATACCAATGTATTCCTAGTTAGCTATAATTATTAAATATATATCATAAAAAGTACCCATGGTAATTTAATATTATTGCAAAGTTCTATATCTATTTTTCTTTTTTTAAATGCAATGTTTTGTCTTTAAGTTTAGAAAAATCCCCCAAATCGTGCTATGAGTTTATCCAACATAACCGCGGATAACATGATCTAAGCATTTTGAAGGTGTTCGGAATGTACTGAAACAAATTGTATAATTTTTAATTTTCCCAAAGCGTGCAGTAATTTGAGAGGCATTTCTTTGAGAATGTTAATTTGAAAGTACTTAATGTTTAATACAAAACAAAGAAATTAAATTACCTGTTCGCAAGAGTGTAAAATGTCATTTACTTTGTAAACTAAATGTTATTAATTTCAAATAAGTAAAAAATATTAATAAAAAGAAAAATGTTAAAGTAATTACATTTCATATTAATTCAAATTAAGTATTGTTTAAAAATTACTTCGTCTATTGTGTTTTATTAATGTGATATCGAAGCGGAGATGTAAAAATCATGCATACGCTAATTTAAATATTTAATTGGATTTTTTCATGTTTCCATTTCGATAATAAATTACAATTAATTATTAATGCTACTATTGCGCTAAAATTTTTATTCATGAAATAATTTTCCCCTATTATATGTAAAAAAGTCTTTTATATATTTAAGGTTTGCTATTAAATTCATTTTAATTTATAAATTAGTTTTTACAGTAACACTGCAAACTAAATATTTAAATTAGAACTTTAATACTTAATTTAATATTGTTTGCTTCAAGTTGCCTAAATGAAAGAATGCACTACATAACGAGAAAAATCTTCAAATAACAGAAGAAATATTGCCTTTGAACGTTTTGTTTCATCTTAAGCCAAGGTTTAATGGACAATGTCTTCTGTGTTACTCGTCCCAAAGTCGATTAGAGAAAAGGATTGGGAACAATATATCTTTGTTAGGGCACTGAACGGCTATTTCCGGAGAATCCCGTTAATTTTTATTGCTAGAAGAATGCCGGGGGTAATTTTTACTTATTTTGTGTAGAACTGTTACTTTAATTTGCTTTTATCTTGTTCGAGAGTGAATACAACAATAAAGCAAGGTCCTCTTCATCAATTTAAAGATTTATTCATTGTAAATAAACAAAAACACGTATAACATGCTTTCTCCCAGTTTTGTGTTCTGCGTTTTTATCTTGAATAATGAAACTGAATTCAGTAGTTTCGTACTCATGTTGAAATTATCTCTTTCCTATGCGTTTAGTATTAGAAAAATTGTTTATTTATTACGTGAATTATTTCTGAAATACGCTTTTGAAGTGAATCCGCTTAAACATACCGTAACGACTCCCATACAATAGCGAATATTTTGGGAGGGGAAATTCCGGGACGACCAATCAATGCGCGGTTTATGTACAGAATTGAATTGGAACGGCTGCAGACAGACAGTCGCCTGGCGACACAATGGTCAAAAGTGGTACCGACAGCTCACAGGACAGTTCGTCAGCTACAAAAAAAAAAGGAAGTTGCCGACCGGAGGCGCCTAGTCTTCTGGGAACGTAACTGAATAAAGAAAGACGGCGTTTTCCAGACCTTTCGAGAACGTCCAGTGAAGGTATATAAAGTCGCCGAACGCGAGTTAAGAAAAGTCAGTGATTCAGAGATTAAGTCATTCAGATTGCGCTGGAGCCGGAGACAAGGAGATACTGTTGGGCTTAGACAGACTTGAGCGTGGTGACAAGTCAAGTCTGACTTTCCTCGTTGATGCTATGAACCCACGAATTTAATTATATATATATATATATATATATATATATATATATATATATATATATATATATATATATATATATATATATATATATTGATTGATTGATTGTAAATAGCCTGTATTTAGTCGAGGAATGCAATTAAGGCATTAAATACAAAAAGGCTAGCAGTCTTTTATTTAAGGCAAATTCCTTCCAATTCAATCCTTCTGAAAGCAAAAAGGTGCATCTATAGCGTACAGATGCTTTGGGTTGCTTTACGCATTTTGTCATACCAGCCGACTGTTTGTGTTCATGAATCACAAGCGTCGTCAAATTTAGTAAATGTGAATTTCCCATGATGATAATACCAGTAAATTTATTATATGAAAATCTGAACATTAGGCCACGCCTCATGAAAGTTTTGTCAGAGAAATCTGATAGCTGTTCTCCGTCCTGTTAGGCAATGTTTTTGTCTCCTATAAAAAATGATGTTTTCATTTAATGTTTGTTTGTTGTTTTTTATAGCTTTGCAACTGTCCTATTCACATACCTTATGTCAATGGGTAAAATGATTCAATTTTGTCACTAGACGCTCTGTTAAATTTTTGTTAATTTTTATTATAAGATCTAGAATATCTTAGCTTGCTTTGGAACGCTATAGCTACTACATTATCTTACTTTTAATCATAGTTTCTAAAGGTTGGTTGGTTTAGTTAGGTTTTAGGGCGCAAAGTCCACTGGGAGACAAGCTTATCTAACCATATGGGGTACTAGATAAAACAAACACGTATATAGTCATATAAAACCAAATTGCTAAGTGATTTATAAAATTCAATAAAATGAACAGAAATTGTAAAATTTCTAAAAGCAAGGAACATGTATGAAATTGGGCATAGATTCGAAATCCATTCATTTTAAATGGTATCTTTAAATATATTATCCAATTCTAGTTGTGTGCATTTTTACTATGTAAAATCAAATGGTTTCATCCAGGGTCCGATTTAGAAAATTCTTGACTAAAGGCACAACTCGGAATGGTGGTCCCCTAACACTGATGTGGGCGTAAAATTTCCAAAATTGACACACAAAAAAATAATCATGAATCATTGTGGAAGTACCATTTTACTAAGAATTGGCTATTTGAAGCGTAGAACATTATCAAATAACAAAAACCAATACAACATATTAACTTCATCCTTAAAACACCAATACAATGCAACCAGAAAATCTTATTAATCCCTTACATATACTATAACATACATATGATGAACTATACATATAACTATACATATGATGAACCAATCAATCAATAAAATTTGAAAGGATATATATATATATATATATATATATATATATGTGTGTGTGTGTGTGTGTGTGTGTGCGTGTGTGTGTGTGTTATGAGTTCTTCAACATTAAATTAAATTAAAGCAGTTTACAGAAAACGACTTCCCAGAGAAGTAGACGACCTACAATTGACCCCAAAAACAACCTCTCCACAATCAGAAATAAAACTTGCTGCCATAGAATTAAACTGAGGGCAAATGAAAAATAACACTTAAATTCAAATGACCAAAAGAAAAGGCTTGACAATTATATTTTTAAACTTAACAACATTTTATTCAGACATTACATGACTTAACGTTACAATAATTATTACCCTTAAGACCGTCCTCATCATAAATTAAATCTACACTTATCCATTTCCTTATACAGTGGACGTTCGTTAATTCGAACTCGGTTAATTCGAACTTTCGGTTAATTCGAACTAATCCAAAGGCCCCAAAAAACTTTAATTGGAGTTAATGTTCAAAATATCTCATTAATTGGAACTAAATTTTTATCACTTCGGTTAATTCGAACTAAAAATTTGACAAAAAAATTCATTTTCCTCGTTTAATGGAGAAAATAGACACTGTATTTATTATTTTGTGTGTCAAAATTTCTTTTCTGTGTAAAGAGGCACATGCCTGCATTCCTAGACTATTGCATGTCCGCTAAACGTTAGTAGCTATTGTCCTTCTTATTAGTGCTAAACGGAAAAAGCAATTTTCCTTTATTTGGATCGATTTTCTTAGAATTTCAGAAAAACTAGTCTTTACTACAGATTCTAGGGAACTGCGACAGTTATAACTGAAGTGCAGACAAGTTAATGTGGTCTAGTTGTTTTTCCTCATTGTGTGGTGTGAACGTGTAAAAATTCAGGATGTCTACACGTGGAAAGTACAAAACCCTAACTTTGGAGATAAAGGTAGAAATGTAAAAGAAAGTAGAGAATGGCGAATGTAAATCAAAGTTAGCAGCTGACTATGGAATTAAAAAAATGCCTTGTCAACTAATTTGAAAAACAAGGAGTCAATTTTAGATTCATGGGAAAAATCAAAATTTGGTAGAGGAAGGAAACGCATGGGGAATGCGTCCCAAGAAGTTCTAGAAAGAGCTCTACTGCTATGGTTCCAGGATGTTAGACCTCGAAATTTTCCGATAAATGGACCCCTAGTGCTGACGAAGGCTGATGAATTGGCAAGTCGAATGGGTATTGAAGATTTTAAATGCAGTGATGGATGGATTTCTCAATTTAAGGCAAGGCAAAATATTTCTTATCAAACTGTATGTGGCCAAAGCTCTGATGTAAACGAAGACGTATGCACTAATTTCGGTAGGAAACTGCCAGGGCTTTTTTCTACTTACCTGCCGAAAGATATTTTTAATGCGGCCATAATGGACAAAACCATAATGGACTCTATTAAAACTCTGAAAGCATTTATTCAGATGGAACCTTCCTCTGAAAATGAATTGAAATTTTTACTTCAAATCGAGAAGCTGGCTGAACAATGTTCATAAACAGAACCAAACATCCATTTTACAGTTTTTCCCCAAAAGTGTAATTCATATTTTTAATAAAAGTTTACTTTATACTGCATATCTTCTGCTTCATTTTATGATTAAGGTAAGTCTGTATTGCTTTTTAATATGTTTAACTTTAGATAACATAGTATAATATAATTTCTGGGGTTATACATACTAGGAGAGTTTCTTCTCCAGTGATACACATTTAAAGTTATATATTTTCTTTATTCATTTAAAGTTATATATATATATATATATATATATATATATATATATATATATATATATATATATATATATATATATATATATATATATATATATATATATATATATATATACCTATAAATACATTAATTCAGAATGGTTACACTCACATATTACATAAGAATGGGTGGCTGGTGACCTGTAGGTATTTAACACTTTATATGAGCTCAATATAACTATAATAGAATTAAATTTAATATTACCTTAGTCGACTGTAGGCTAAAAAAATAGAGAGGGAAATGTAAGGAAAGGAAGAAAACAAAACAAAAATCGAAATGGCATGCCCCATACCTGCATCAATGACCAGGGAATTCTTCAATTTTCTGGGATCGAACGGGGAGTCGCTAAAGGGGTAAACGGAAAAACGCTCCGAAGTCACGACAGTACTAAATCCGTCTTCACAAACCCCCTCCGAAAAAACCCGCGGAGGGAAAACGTTTTTTACCCCTCAGGCCTGCGCGTAGGAATGGAAGATTCAAAAGAGTTCTTTTCGGCGCCTTGCGTTACGGGCATACAACCACCTCAAAGCTGGAATTCCCTGTCCCTTCTTGGTTGTTAGAGGCAGAATTGTTTTTTCATGCATTGGTACTTGGCTGTTTTTCCTTTATTAATATGCTGCGGAGGAACTCGCCTTCTTCAGGTGCTGTATCCCATCGCGGGAGAAAAAGCTCCTCCTCGAGCCGGCTTCAGTGCAGAATCACTTAACATTCCTTTGGGCTGTGCTTTTGGTACGAAGCTCGATGGACTCGAAGCTCGATGGAAGCCGCGATCCCGCGGGGTCCTGCGAAAGCGTAGGACAAAAAATGGCAAGAAAGGAGGTATAGAGTTACCGTGGCATAGATTTTGAAAAGAAAAAGGCTACCCTAAGAAAAAAAGAGTTTAAGGAAAGAAAAGGGGTTATACCAAATATCTAATTTTATATTATTAAATTAAATTTTACAAATCAACCTTACACCAGCCATCCAATAGAATAATCCAGCCACCTTACATTATATCTATAAATATACATATATCATAACAGAGAAACAGGTGATATTATAAATAAAACATACACAGTCTTACATTAACTATAACATATATATATATATATATATATATATATATATATATATAAATTGCTATTAAAAAAGGTAAAATTTAAAAAAAAATTGTGCAGTCGGGGGGACCCCCGTCAGGAACAAAGTTCCTTACGTTATTCTTTCAACTCTAAACGTGATTTAATATGTAGAGTTCTATCGATTATATTAGTGTATTTTTGTCACGCCAAATAGCGCAGCCCCCTTTTTTCAACCAACTCTCTCTCTCTCTATTTTATTAAAATTAAAAATTTTAATATATAAATTAATTATTTTGATTTAGATGTTACAGGGGAATATACAGGGGAAAAATAACTTATGTATCAAATTTGATACAGTGTGCAGTGAAGGGTTTTTAATTTGCCGGTAACGCTTGAGAGGGGATTTGAACCGGGAACCTCTGCAGTCCGAAGCGCCGCAAGACTTCAGAGGTCCGCATTCCGATGCGATAACCATTCAGCCACAGAGTCCTTGAAAGAAAGCTCTTATGAAGGGGACATAACGTTTTTTCGTTATGTGACGATTCCTGCCAGTTCACTCTACTTTAAGCCGCGTAAAAGAACTTCGTTCCAAAAAATTTAATTGGGAATTGTTTCTTTTTTTCCTTTTAAAATTAAAATTTTTTGGGACGCCCAAACGTTCGGGGGCCCTAGGTCCGGCCCTACCGGGCCTAATGGAAAATCAGGGCCTGGTTTCATCAGATCTTCTAGAATGAAACCTTGAGTTATATTTTACAAAAAACGTGATTCCGTTATCGTTAAAAAAACACAGTACATGAAAGGACGGGCCAGAAAATAAAACAATCCATAGTTAATTGTACCTTATTGCCAATGTTTATTTTGAGCTCCTTCCCACGTTCAAAGGGGGTTCGGCTCTTGATTGAGGAATATTTTCGAGCCTCGAGACCTCTTAATAGCTTCACGCACCTTTATTTTTTCCTTGAAAACCACATTGTGGTTTTGTTATTTTGTACTATGATGTATCATTCAGATTAACCCAAACAACTTCACCAGCTGCACTAACTGGGTGCAGCTGATTAGTTGTGAAACTTCCGGGTTGAGACAGATTTCTTGCTTCGCTTTCAATTCTTATTTCTTTTTTTGGTTACTAATTCTTGAACTTTCACGTTGGGAGGGGAAGGTTATCCGCCATAGAAATGTAATGAGGATTCTGAGAACAATCACTCCCTAATCTCAATAAGGGTTTATTACCTCTTGTCACTGACAGACGACTTCTTAGAATCCTTTCTGTGTTAGCGACTTTCTTTTTCGAATTGAAAGTGCATATTAACGCGATATCCCCATTCTCTAGTTTCTTTATTGCTCTGTTCCTATTTTAAGTGCTCGTTAGGTAACAGAAAATGGTTAGGTAACGTAATATATTTGTGCTTGCTGTGTACAGGGTGTTAATTTCAAAGTGGCCTAAAATGAGTTATCAAACCAGGCATGTTTGAAAACTCGCTGCAAGGTACGGAAAGCTAATTCCACTCCTAAATATTTTTGTTCATCAATGAAAATTTTCAATATGTAAAACAAAACATAAACATATTAGTGTTCAATCCCGTTTTTCTAAAAACTAAGATTTTGAACTTGACACAATTTACATAGCAAATACACACACGCACACACACATATATATACAGAAGGTCGTTCGCACTCTATGGAAACGATTTTGATAGTTAATTTTTATGTATAAACTAGCTGAAAACCCGCGCTTCGCTACGGAGTACATTCAAATTAAAAACAACGGTCAACGTATGCAATTTATGCCAAAAAATAAATATATATATTTATAATAAATGCTATGATCAATGTATACAATTGATGTAAAATATATATCTATCTATATATATATATTTATAAAAAATCGTAAGGGATATCCATTTTTTTTTTATAATATCCAATCGTCTGCTGCATTAGAAAGAGAAAAAAATATTTTTTTTGTCTATTTAGTTGTTACTCACGTGACGATAAATTTATTGAAAGTACCAGAAAAAGAAATCACGTGATCGGCATTTAATAAATTAAATTCTAAAAATTAATCTTTAAAAATTCACCAAAAATCACGAAATGGAGGTAAAAATTCGAAAAAAATTTCATTTTGAAGGAATTTTTATGATCTTTCTCGTGGTATAAATTTTATAACCCTCAATGTATTATTTTAAATGCAAACGTAAAAACAGTTTAAAAAACAGCTTAAAAATTTAATTTTAAAAAATCTAAGAAGAATTTTTCAAAAATCTTTCTTAGTGCACCCCTACACTATTAGAAGAATCGCCATGCAAAATTTCAGCTCTTTAGGTCCAGCAGTTTGGTCTGTGCGTTGTATGTCATTCAGTCAGTGAATGAATGAATGAATGAGTCAGTTACGGAACTGTTTTATATATATAGATAATTACAACATAAAAACAACTTTCTATATACCATGTTTTTAAATTTTCTGTTGAATCATATAAACTTGACAATTCTATGTATTAATAAATACTTTTGTTTAAAAATTTTTTGATGAATTATCCCATCAACTTGAAAGAAAATAAAGTTAATTGGAAGTTAACTTGCATTTAACTTTTAATTCACGTATCGGGCAATAGATAGCTGCACCAATCTACAAAACAAAATTAACTGAAAATAACTGAAAATTAATTTAATTCTCCTTAAAGATGGCTAAATGTATTAAAAATGCATTGACATCGTGTTCTGAACTATTCTAAACGTTTCAAATGTCTAGCTAGTCGGGAAGTTAGTTAAAAATCGATTGCAAGATTTGTAAGGGACAAACACACAAACAAACAAGAAAGCAAGTTAATAAAAATATGGTAATAACGGATTTTTGCGGCGATTTGCTTCTGTCTGATGGCTATGGTTCTTGACAATAGCTATAGCTCGAATTTTCTATGAAACTAAACATTTTCTTAGTACTGTCATGTGAATTTTACCCCATTCCTCTTCGACCATTTTCCAAAGTCCGTTCAGTGTTCCTGGGTACCGTTTTCCTAAGGCTCGTTTTAATAAACCGAAAACGCAAAAGTCCATTGTAGAAGCGTCAGGGGATTTTGGAGATATTTCATTAAATGGGATACACTCTATTCCTGTTTCTAATTATGTCTTTGCTAAATAAGCGGCAGTTGATTCAGACGTGTGACTAGAGGCTTTGTCCATATGAAGCTCAACTTTATCAATGCCCTTTCCATATAACGCTGGAGTTTCTCTTCAAAAATTGGTTCTAAAAAATTCTGCTGATAGTAGAGTGAATTAATTTTAGCTTTGCTTGAGACTTTTTTGGTTTTTAAGTTCCGGTTGCAACAAAATCCTGCAACTATCATGAATCTCTTTGGGAACTTTTTTGTACACTGATGAATACATTTCTTACGGTCGTTTCCATCAGTTCAGCAATAGAAATTTGATCTATTTTTATTACAGTCACTTAAATACACCCATATCTCATCGAGTGTTTACCCCAAATTTCCCTTTTTCAGCAGCTAGGTGTTTTTCATATATTTTCTACAATCTGTTTTTCTTTCAACAATATGCTTTGGCAAAAGCAGATGAATTTTAGGTTTAAATTTCTTTTTTAACTTCAAATTTTTATAAATGATTTTTCTTACAGTACCAGAAGACATTCCTAGTTTCGATGCAATGGATCTTTGAATGGGCGAATTTACTTTTAGGGTCAGAGACTTCACTTTCTTGATATTTACGTGCGTTCGAACTGTCTTAGGCTGAGGTTTCACGGTTAGGATTTCATTTTTACTTTCGAATTTAATATATTATAAATACCTTCTTTTTAAATTCCATAACAGTGACTTTTACTCAGCTTTATAATTTATTGATACGATATACTTCCTAGGAAAGCGCAGTTACGTAACCCTCGAACCATCTGTCAATTTTAGGTGCCATTTTCAAAAAAATATTTTACTTTACATTCCAATCAAAAGAAAACAGTAGCAGACGATTATTCTGAAGTTGCCAAATTTTTATCTCAAAAAGCAAACTACAAAAATAATTTACAAAATCGTTTCTATAGAGTGCGAACGACCTTCTGCACATATATATATATATATATATATATATATATATATATATATATGTATATGAGTCCGTATGTTTGTTTGTCCTCTATAGAATAAAGACTGTTTCACCGACCAAATTCGGCACAGTTAATGTTTAGGACTCGAGAAAGGAAACGAAGAAAAAACGAAATTTGGGGCTCAATCAGTTTTTTAATTAATTATTTAATGAATTTTTGTGCCCCTAAGAGGTGCGCGTACCAAATAAGTGTGGATACAGTCGTTTCACCACAACGCTTTATTCACCAAGAAGAGTATTTCTGCACGCTAAAAGCTCGGCGCTTCGTTTTCCTGCGTTATCAGTCAAATTCCGATGCGAAGGGGAGAAGAGGGTTGGAACAATAACGATCCCTGCTTGGCTACTCCTCGCCTCCACAGATACACACAACTTTCCCGGCTCTGCTTTGTGTCCTTTGTTATTTGCAGTTTTTCTCATCGCTTTGGGTGATGTGGAAAAAAACTGCGTTTTTATGGGAAAACTAAATAATAAACCCAAATGTATCTTATAAAATTTATTTCTAATTAAACAGTGGATCAAACAAATATAATTATATCTAATTAAACAGTATCTAAAAAATGTAATTCACCAGTAAACTTATTCAATCCAAACGTTCGAATCACACAACACTGTGTTATTCATTCTCAATAAAATCAGACTTATAATCAGACGAATGTCCGCAAGCTCAAAATTTCTTTCTTTCTTATTGTTTGTATATCATTTCAGTAGAAACGCGCTAAGCGCATTCTGTCTGGCCAGATGAACATGAAGAGCGGGGGATGCAGCCCAGTATTTTTTTGATGGAATAAATGAAAAATTTTATATCTATATATCTTGGGCGACGCCCGGCAATAATGCTAATATATATATATATATATATATATATATATATATATATATATATATATATATATATATATATATATATATATATATATATATATATATATAATCATAGGCGTAGCGTTGGGGGCGGGGGTAACTTAACTTGAAATACGTTAAAACGTGAATAGAAGTTCAGTTAAAATCGGAAAATTGTAGGAAACTTTAAAGAAAGTTGGTTTTTTTCTCGCTTTTTCAAATTGTGAAACTGAACATTCCGATTATGTCTTCGGCCTTAACATAGTTTTTTAACAACGATACGATCCATAACAAAAACTCGATGCTATGTTTTTTTCTCATTTTATTCATGTTATATAAATTTTTCTTAATGCATAACTTTTGAATACTACTCAAACATCAATTCTGTTGTTATTTAATTTTTAAAAAGTCATAATATTTCATATTTTAAGGACAATCCGGCAGTCAATGCGCTGAGAAGGGCCCTAAGTGAATTCAGTTCGTGCCCCCCTCCCCCAAGAAAAAAGTTAGAAGCACTCTACGTCTATGATATATATATATATATGAAACTAATTCTCAGGTAGAGTTATTAAAGGAAGTTCATGTCTACAAAAATATAATTTTTGCATTTGTTTCATATCATTAAAATTCATTCATTAAAATTCATTCATTTGAAATAAAATGCTCTCTTAGATAAAACGTTATTCTTTTAAACTGAATGAAGACGCAACAACTATGTAGAACTGCAATTCAAAATATTTAATTTCTTGAAAGCTTTTCAAACTCATCCAATTAAAATCGTTTACTTGTAATGGTATGGTTGAAAGGATCATTAAACTTGTGCTGTAAAGAATGATCTTTGTATAAGTCGTGAAAAAAAAGTCTCTCTTGTCATGTAAAAATTCAAAGTGCATTTATTTTTTCTATATTTAGATATAATCATTCCATATTTTCTATGAGTAACGATACAGGTTCACAGTTTGGAACACAATTTCTTGCCTCTTTTTCCAATTGGTTAAGTTTTCAGAATTTTCTCTATAAAATATTTAGAATAAAGAAAGTAGGAAAATTATACCTTCCTTATTTTAGAAAATAATAATTTTTATATTACTTTGCATATTATTTTGTGAACAAATTTAGTTGTAACTAGCTGCATGTATTTGTTATAGGTAGGGGAAATCCGTGTAATATGGACCCCCTAAGCAAGTATGCTCATAAAACTTAAATTATTTTTCAAAAAAGATTTAATTTGTTGGCTGCTCGTTGCAATTGGATAGCTGCATGCTTTAAACTTGGTAAAGTACTCTAGTAACTGTTAATAATTGCAGGAAATATTTTTTTTTATTTTTGTGTCATTGGTCCATATCACACATACGTTCGTGTAATATGGACCGAACATATGTGTAATACGGACCACTGACACGAGAATAAAAATTATGATATAGAATGAAAGACGGACTCACAAAGCTGTGCTTTTAGTAAATTCATTTCAAGTACAGCAATCACCACAATAATAGTGTATCGGGTTGGTTATGTTGGAGCAATCTTCATGCACCCATGAGCAGCATTTCCCGCATCTGATCCAGTCTTCCTTCGTACTCTCCCCGCAGAATGCGCAGAAAGTAAACGGTTCAATAACTTGATTCGCAGCAGTCTCCTGGCCGGAGGTTCCTGGAGATGTCCCTACTAAGACCCTTGCAGCTGCTGGGCGTTTTTGCTCTGTCCTCTTCTCCTGCGCAAGCATCTATTTTTGAGCTTTCTTTGTTACACTTTCCTTTTTCCGACGCGGTTGGAGGTCCAGCTTTGGTCGCTTCATTTTATTGTTTTTCTGCAACAACCTTCTTAAAACGGGATGAAGTCAGAACAGTGGCCTCTGAAGTGTTTTCCTTTCTCCTTCTTACGCTTCTTTGTACGAAATGAGGAAGAGGACTGATGTCTTCCACTGCGAACAAACTACACTCCACAAACTAACTCCACAAACACAATATGTAGTTTATGACTAATGGGAACCGGGATATTCTGCTGGACTACATCTTCTGAATTTGACTCTTCGGAAATAGACGTGTTCTGCTGGACTGTAGCGCCAAGTTTTGGGTCTATGGGAACTACATTTTCTGGCAAATGGTCGTTGGTCTCGTCTTCTGATGTGATTCGTGGTGGGGCTTCATCAGAAACTTCGGATGGAGCGCAGTCGGAATCGTGAAATACATGGCGATTGACAACCGAAATCCCACCTGCACGGAAACCATCGACAGCGGTTTCAAGAGATGCCGACCGTGCATAAGTCTTTCCGAACAGTTCACACACTTGGAATTGTGAAACGGCCCATCCAGCATGTTCCCTCATCCATTTGTCCTTCTCTTGGGAATAGTATACGCTTAATGGACGAAAGAAAGCGAGGTCCAAAGGCTGTATTCGATGGGTAGTATTGCAAAGGAAGTGATAATATGATCACCCCTGCTTCTCTGACGAATTCTATAGCCTCGATATTTTGAGTGTGGGACACATGTACATAGAGAATTAACAAAACCTCCCTGTTCTTCTCAGGTTTAGCGAAACTAATGAAATGTTTCATCCACTGGAGAGCTCGAACATCATCCAACCTTTTCCTTGGCATTTGAAAAGAATTCCTGGAGGATTTCTTTCCCATCTCTGCAGATGTTATCCATCCAACGTGTCTTCAACGTGTAATATGGACCGTGGTCCATATTATACAGCAGCGCATGGTTCATATTACACTCATGCACGGAGCAACGTTGTTTCCAATCACATATCGCTATGCAAAATCGTGCGCATAAAATACATGAATGGATTGTTAAGAAAATAAGTACATTTGCTACTATTAACGTGAAAATTATATTAAAATTACCTAAGAGCAGAAAGCAATACTTTAATTTTAACATACCTGCTACATCAATGATCATATAAACCAAAAACACGATTTCATAATAGCCCAAATCAAGGCCCACATGTACAAGTCACCTCATTCTTTGGATAACACTAATATTCACTAAAGGCAATGGGATGGTTCTGCTATCTAGTGGTGAACAGATAAATTCCCTCATGGTCCATATTACACGATGCTCCATAATACACGGATCTCCCCTATTTTTAAAAAAAAGGATTCTGCATTAAGTGCGGAACACCTTTTGTTTCGATGCCAATGTTATGAACATGTACCTTGATCGGCTGTGTACATATTTGCTTAAATAAGTTAGAATCAATGTATATTGTATTATAATTTTTTTGTGAATTTAATTTCGTATTATAGCTAAAAAAATGGTATTGCATATTTGTTTATTATTTCGATCTTGGAAATGTGTCTATTATTGGAACGAAATTATGTTTATGTGAAATAATTATGCGACTGCAATATGTGTAAATTTGTATAATAATGTAATTTAAAATAATATTAAGTGTTGTAAAGCCAATATAAAATATGTGAATTTATAAACCGCCGTATAAGCTTTTCGCTGAGGTCGGTGTAACTTTCGAACTTTAAAAAATAATAAGCGAGGTTTGCAACGGTCGTTATATCTTTTGTAATCTTTGAAATACTAAACCTCTTTTTCTAAACTATTTACAAAATCTCGTAGCATTAATTTTGTAATTCACATGGTATATATTGTTGTAGAGATCATCCTTAGACATGCCTAGGCAATGAAGAATACGCCTGGAAGTTGACAAACCAGGGATGCAAGTCAAGGAAGATTTGATACCGTTAACAGACCACAAGGATGTGATATTTCCAATCCGAAGTCTTTGTTCTAACAGCAAACTTTGTTCCAACAGCTGTAGTACGACTCCAAGTCGGTGGCTCTGCCCGGATTGCAATTGTTCCAACGGTGGTGAGAGCGCTGGGTCCGATGATAGAAAATTGGTCTTCATTGCATAGGTTTGCAGCTACTGAACATAAAGAGCGAAGTCCCAAGGTAGTGACCACTCTGTGACGTTCCAAAACAGACGTCTCTTCAAAATGTTATCTTATGTGGGTTCATTAAGAAACGACATTCGATTCACAGCCACAATATTTATTATAACAAACAAGGACAGACGTTTAAGACATATTTACAGTTAACATGCTACATCATCGTCTGATCTCTGAGTACCGCTGGCCAATTCTTTACAGACTTCAAACTTCAGAGGCGTGCACAGCGCCCTCTTTTACCGAAATTGTCATTGGTCGTAACATCCTCTCATCACCCGGGAAGTCTTTACTTCAGGGTATCCATTGTAGCAACAGATGGGTGTTGCCATCCAGGTTGACAAATTGCGTTGCATTTTGTTTCAAAAGCTGATCACTGCTGTTATAAGTATTCAAGCTCTTCAATAGATGACCTTGAAGCAGAATAAATAGTACTGAGTTGGGAAGTGAATCTAGTGATCAATTTGAAAGATTCATAGATGGTAATAACCTCTGATCTATGATAATTGCCTGTGGTGTTGGTGATACTCTATTTTGTGTGTTGACATTATCAATCAATAAAATTCCTAATTTCAGAGAACCCGTCGTCAGTTGTACTATCGCCATTATAACTTGTGTTTTCACACTGAACTCTATCAATTTGCTGTAGGAAGAGCATCCTAACAAAGGGGAAAAATACATATAACTGCACGTTTGCTGGACAAAACCTTCTATTGAATGTGATCCACAACGTTGATCAGTTACAAGTTTCGTAATTAAAATCGGGAAACATATGTATGCATGATTATACCTTTGTAGAAAACATGAAGGTGATTTAAAAAATCAAAATCTAATCAAAAATCTAATTATTTTAGTTGCAAGACAGTTAGTGGTAAATGCAATACATCCTCAATTGCAGACATTTCTGACCATATTGCATGTTTTCAGGTATATTATGTTGACGGAGTGCCAGGGTCTGAAAGATTTTACCACCAGTACGTAAATTAATGCATCAATATATATATGTGCTAAGCAAGTAATGACAATAAGTACGAATAATTCAAGTATGACTAATCGAGTAAGAATAATTTAAAAATAAAATAAGAATTTAAAGATTAAAAATATAGAAATCTATTGAATAGAAGTACAAAAATGCCGCCGCTGGGAATCGAACCAGGGTCAAAATATTACGGAGCGCACGCTGTACTGACTGAGCTATTATGCCATAGTAGCTCGAAGAGTAAAGTTAAAGATAATCGCACTTAGATTATTGGGAAGTTCTTAGGGGGTGGTAAAAATAAATGTGGGAGGAGTTTTATGATAGAGTGGCCGTTTCAGCTTTGCGAAGGAGATATGAATAATTGAAGTATCTTTAAATTATTATGGTGAATAAAGAATGACCTCCATTTAATTTCTGTAATCAGATTTGCCATTGATAATAAATTGAATCATCATACTAGCAATCTTTCTTTAAACGATATTCAGTTTTAGGATTTTATCTAAATATAGTTAGATTCTAGTTTTCATACACACCTTTATTACCACCTTTATGGCGCAATCTTTCGAGCCAATGGAAGTCCGTTTAAAATTTAAAAATATATAAGGAAAGAAGAAATTCAAATACAGAAGCGACACTACGACGGTATATAATTTAGACACTAAAACTAGTAGAAAACATTAGAGGTATAGTTAAAAGATAAAAATTCTTACAGATAAAAAAAGAAGCTAAGATAATTAAAAATGTATAAGCATAAATTTCTGTTTGGTTCGAAATTTAAATATTTAATCCTTTTCAAAGTACAGAATAATTTAAAATCCAAATCATATGAAATAAAATACAATGAATTGAGTTAAATAAAAGTAAGCGTGTTGAAATATAGAAGCAGATATCTTAAGATGAATAAAATCCTTATTAATTAAAATGTATCTGATTAATTTATTTATAAAGAATTTAATAATTTTATTTTCTTTATTATTTCTGGTATTAATCTTTAAAAAGTCTTAATTTTTGTTAATTTTTATACATAAGTTTCTTTAATTTCTTTAGTTTTAAGAAACCATGTAATTGTAAATTTTGAAGAAGCTTAAAAATTGGAGAATTTATATAATGCTGTTTAAACCAAATAAAATGGAAAAGAAGTAGAAATAATTAATTAGTATTCACAAAGTAATTTAAATTTCCTCTATATGCATAACAATTAGATAAAGTAAGTATATATATATATATATGTATAGTTACGAAATATTAGGGATCAGGTCTAACCCTATTGATAATGATACTAGCATATTACAAGGAATATATATATTACTTATTTAAATATTATCATTGGGAGCTGCTATATGAGAAAATGTATCAGAAACAGAGAAATATACTAATCACTATATACTCTGGTTTCGAGAATAAAAAAGATATGGAAAACGAAACAAGTGAACCTTTAATATCCCTTCAGAAACTTTGTTCTTTTGCTCCCTGTTATTGAGGTAGTGATCATCTGAATACCATAATTTATGAAAGAACGAAACATATTTCTCTCGAGTGCTTATCGGGGAAATAAATGTGAATGGTTTAATGGCAAAAAAATGCCTATTTTAGTCCTTGAGTTTCTGCTCTTCATTCATTTATTTGAACTTATTCAAACCAGCCATTTGTGACCACGATCTTTCTATATAGCATCCATTTCTGGCGTGTATATATAAATATTACGAAAAAATATAAAAGAAAGGGAATTAGCAGTGTCATATGTGTGTTTATATATATATATATATATATATAAGGTCGTCGCACTTTATGGAAACGATTTTGTAATTTGATTTTGGCGTTTGCATTTTGAGATCAAAATTTGGCACCTTCATAATAATCGTCTGCTATTGTTCTGCTTTGATTGGAATGTAAAATGAAATATTTATTTTGAAAATGGCTAAAAATTTGATAGATGGCTCGAAGATTAAGCAACTGCACTCTCCGGGGAGAGATATTCGTATCAACAAATTATAAAGACGTGTAAAAATTCCGGTTTTGGCATTTCAAAAATAGGTATTTATAATATATATATATATATATATATATATATATATATATATATATATATATAATTTTAAAGGGAAAAAACGTCTAACTGAAAGTAAAAATGAAAACATGGCTACTAAACCTTATCCTATGACTGTTCGAACGCAGGTAAAGTGAAAGTGAAGTCTCTGATCCTAAAAGTAAATACGCCGACTCAAAGATCCATTGCATCGAAACTAGGAATGTCTTCTGGCACTGTAAGTAAAATCGTTCATAAAGATGTCTGCTTCTCATCGTCGTAATGGATCTGGAACGGCTCATTTAGGAAGATACGCACTTGCTACGCGTGACGGTGACGTATCGTACAACGACATATAGAACGTCCGCACAACATCGGAGGATACTGACGCATCGGAAAACATCTCCAAACACTGCTAATTGACCATTGTCCAGAGAGTTCGCTACTGCAACGTTGTAAACCCTATATTCCATGGAACATAGTCGTTTCATTGGTTCCATCAGCGAAGGTGCTAGTACACTGAATGGGGGGGGGGATCATATTACCTAAACACGAGTCTACATTCAATCTAAAGATCTATATCCTTCTTCGCAGATACAGTGGGTAATGGCATTTGAAAAGTCTATTTTTGAACGTCATAAATAAGTCTCATTCTAAGGGTGATGCTTTGGGGGTGATAATTCAATTCATCCTCACTCTCCTATAGATCAATCTTTTCTAATGTTCTGATGTTTCTAACAAATCTAGATTCAATCTCGTAATCCAAGACAGCGAGATCCTTGCTAGCATATACGACGGAGAGCGGCATTTGGAGGCATGTATATATGCACGCCTATGCATTAAGCCTAGGCTGGTTTTAATTCCTAGCGAGATCTTTTCGGGAACTAATCCATGTTGTGGCGATATGGGCAGTTTCTCCAAGATAGTTGAACATAGATTAATTAGAAATACTGTCTGTGTCCTTTGTCGCAAGGTGACACCCCCTTGCCAGTGGACAAGGAGAAGAGCTCCACGACTCAGACCGGGCGATGACCATCACACACTTACTTCGATACAAGCGGTCAACCCACTTCACACACCCCTCTCGTGTGAGAATGACACATCACACGGCTGACTCTTTGAAGAATTTCCTATTCTTCACATTGTTATTCACGCTCTCGCCTTTTTGAGAACACAGGTACCATGGACAACCAACGGTACATCAGAGAAGTATAGGAACCTTCTTAAACGTCTTGACCTACCTATCACATTCAGCAGGACCATGCTTGTCCCCAAATTGCCCTAATCGACAAAAGTTTCTTTAAGGAGTTACATGTACCACTGTCCATGATTTGTCGTCCAGTTGTCCTCTGTGGACACACGAGTGGAATACAAATGCTGAGAAATTTAACCATATGTCATCACCGAGCTATAATACCTGAATTGAAAACGATAAATTGTAACTGTGGGAATTGACTAATCCCGGGCAGCCATACAGAATCCTTGTCACTCAGTGACACACCGTGTACAAGCAGTTAAAACACATGGACTCACAAAATTTTAAACTTAAAACGTTCAAACACACAAATCTGTAGTTTTAATTATACTCGTGTATCAATTGTGTCACATGCCATCTCGAAAATAAATTGCATTGCTGTATTGCAAGACTTTACGGGTGTTTCAATTTCGAGGTATATGTGTTATGTAACACACACACACAATCTATATATCTATATATATATCTATATATATATATATATATATATATATATATATATATATATATATATATATATATATATATATATATATATATATATATATATATATATATATATATATATATATATATATATATATACAGTGAACGCTCGTTAATTCGAACTCACAGGTTCCCAGAAAAAAGTTCGAATTATCCGATGTTAAGAGAAAATATATAACTTTAAATGTGTATCGCTGAAGAAGAAACTCTCCTAGTATGTATAACCCCAGAGCCTAAATATACAGTAAAACAAGTAGCAAAGCAAGGCTTTGGCGACGTTTGACAGAGGAGCAAAGTATATATATATATATATATATATATATATATATATATATATATATATATATATATATATATATATATATATATATATATATATATATATATATATATATATATATATATATATATATATATATATATATATATATATATATAGTGGACGCTCGATAATTCGAACTCAAAGGTACTCGGAAAAAAGTTCAAATTAGCTGATGTTAAGAGAAAATATATAACTTTAAAAGTGTATCACTGAAGAAGAAAAATCTCCTAATATGTATAACCCCAGAAAATATATTATACTATGCTATCTAAAATGAACATATTAAAAGCAATTCGGACTTGCCTTAATCATAAAATGAAGCAGAAGATATTAAGTAGAAAGTAAACTTTAATTAAAAATAAGAATTACACTTTGGAGAAAACTGTAAAGTGGATGTTTTGTTTTGTTTATGATGCCTGCATTGTTCATCCAACTTCTCGATTTGAAGTAAACATTTCAATTCATTTTCCGAGGCAGGTTCCATCTGAATAAATGCTTTCAGAGTTTTAATAGAGTCCTTTATGGCTTTGTCCATTATGGCCGCATTAAAAATATCTTTCGGCAGGTAAGTAGAGAAAAGTCCTGGCAGTTTCCTACCGAAATTAGTGCATACGTCTTCGATTACATCAGAGCTTTTGCCACATACAGTTGATAAGAAATATTGTGCCTTGACATAAATCGAGAAAGCTATCCATCACTGCATTTAAAATCTTCAGTACCCATTCGAATTGCCAATTCATCAGCCTTCGTCAGCACTAGGGGTCCATTTATCGGAAAATTTCGAGATCTAACATCCTGGAACCATAGCAGTAGAGCTTTTTCTAGAACTTCTTGAGACGCATTTCCCATGCGTTTCCTTCCTCTAGCAAATTTTGATTTTTCCCATGAATCTAAAATTGACTCCTTGTTTTTCAAATTAGTTGACAAGGCATTATTTTAATTCTATAATCAGCTGCTAACTTTGTTTTATATTCGCCGTTCTCTAAATTCTTTAAAATTTCTACCTTTGTCTCCAAAGTTAGGGTTTTGTACTTTCCACGTGTAGACATCCTGAATTTTTACACGTTCACACCAAACAATCAGGAAGAAAAACTAGACCACGTTAGCTTGTCTGCACTGCAGTTATAACTGACGCAGCTCCCTAGAATCTGTAGTAAAGACTAGTTTTTCTGAAATTCTAAGAAAATTGATCTAAATAAAGGAAAATTGCGATTTCCGTTTAGCACTAATAAGGACAATAGCTACTAAAGTTTAGCGAACATGCAATAGTCTTGGGAAGCAGGCATGTGCCTCTTTACACAGAAAAGAAATTTTGATACACAAAATAATAAATACAGTGGGTATTTCCTCCATTAAACAAGGAAAAAGATTTTTTTGTCAAATTTTTAGTTCGAATTAACAGAAGTGATAAAAATTTAGTTCGAATTAATGAGATATTTTAAACATTAACTCCAATACAAGTTTTTGGGACCTTTGGATTTTTTCGAATTAACCGAAAGTTCGAACTAACCGAGTTCGAATTAACGAGCGTCCACTGTATATATATATATATAGTATATATAATGATGAGTTAGCGCCTGCAATGTTTATAAAAAAAATCACTGGTGTAATTGGTACCTACCGTGCACCAATGATACCTATCTATGTTGATATATATTTCCTCATTTTCACAGATAGGTTTTCGGTAAAATGCAGAACTTAATCTTTTCACTAACATTTATTCAGTCCCAAACTAAGTCATCGAATAATCTCAAATCACACTCGAGTGATATTTTTAACTCGCTTGCACGTTTCGTACTAAAATCTTCTTTGGCTTTCTCATTCCGCCTTCATAAGCATCCATTTAAATTTTGTTTATATCTTATTTAGATATTATATTTTCTTCACCCACTCTTCTTATGACCACCGAAGTAAATAAGAATGCATATGCACCGGACTGGAATATCCCCAATTGCAAAATTTACGGTCCAACGACCCCGATGCATTAGTGCGAGGATATTTAATAAAGAACACGGAAATGGAACGATAACTATTGGGGGCTTTTTTTTCCGGATTTTCCGTGAATTCGCGTAGATTTTTCAAACTGTAACTATCCCTGCGTTAAATTGTGAAAACACTACATGAACTGCAATCGTTCTTTTCAGTTGGATATTTTTATAAATAAAAGACTCTATCAATTTTCTGATGTTCCTATGATTAAAATGAAATTATATAACATTTATTTTCCAGTTTCAGTAAATCATTATCGTTTAATCTGCTAATGGAATTAAAAACTAATTGAAGGGAAATATTTTGTGGAAAGATTGCAATAGCACACTTTTCAACATGGAGCAGATACTTCCTATGAAGTGTAAATTCTTTGGATGAGGAATCGTGGCTTAGAAAGTGGAAAGTTAATTTATGCTTCAAAAACTTTCCATGATTGCATATTAATTTAACTTTTTCACAGTTGAAGTCCTTTGCATAAGGACTGTACCAGTTTCCTCGAGTTTACGTAACGGAAAGGAAATTATTCTGTATTTATAATCATATTTGAGTATGCATCCATCCATATAAATACACATACAAACATATATATATATATATATGTAGACCGAGTGCGTCATAAATTCGTGCAAAGTTCAAAAATTCATAATAAAAGAAGCAATGCTCGGAAACTTTTTCTGTTTGGCCCAAAAAGATCAGAGGGACATTGAATTTTTTCCATCTGTAAAAAAGTTTCTAAAAGTAATCGAAAGAGGGCGCTCACTTGTCATACTAAGACGTTTTATGCAAATCAGGCAAACTCAAACAGAAAATCAAACAGATCACAATAACACGAAACTGCGCATTTATTTTAAAGTAACGTATGTTCAACATTACTACCAGCACAAGGCAATAGGCAAGTGAGGCGTGTCATTAAGCCCATTACAGCGGATTGCAGCATCGATGGCAGCGACTGTCTGTCGAATGACATTTTTCAGTTTCACAAAAGTGGTTGCGGAACCCCAGTACACATGATACTTTATTATCCCCCCAACTAAATATTTGCCGGGGTCAAGTATGATGATCGTGAGGACCACTGAACCTTACAACCCGGACTTTTAGAACTCGGTCTTCAGTGAAAGATTCTAAACGGAACGTCTTGATGTCACGTGGAATATGGGGCGGGGCACCATCCTGCATGACGGTGACAACAGGTAACGCATGTCTGTCCTGCAATGCCGACTTAACATGGTCACGCAAAAGCGCCCTCTTTCGGTTACTTTCGGAACTTTATTTTCTACATGGAAAAAAAAATATCCAATGTCCCTCTGAACCAATTCGCCCAAACGGAAAAAATTTCAGAGCATTATTTATTTTATTACGAATTTTTTAGCTTTGCACGAATTTATGACGCACCATATATATATATATATATATATATATATATATATATATATATATATATATATATATATATATATATATATATATATATATATATATATATATAATATATATATATGCATATATATATATAGATAATATATATGTATATATATATACATATATATATAGATAATATATATATATATATATATATATATATATATATATATATATATATATATATATATATATATATATATATATATATATAATATCCCCATTACATCACGTCCTTAAATTATAACCCGAAAGTGAAGACTCGCTCATATTTACATGGCTGGAGCTGGACTCAGCCTGAAAGGCATAAAAATTGGATTTAAATGCAGTCGGGTTAAACTTCTTAGTACATCGTTTATTTGAGTAAAAATACATCCATTCATGCCAGAAGAACTGCTCGGAAAAATATCATCTGTCAACATTAAACGCGAGAGGGCGAGAGGTACAAGTAATTATTATTTGTAGGGTCAGCAGATTTTGGGGATCGCGAAGGTAATTCCCCCCGGAATTCGGACATATACACGTGTAGAAATGCAAAGGCATGTGAATTAAAGGCATTGTTCCTATGGGAAGCTCTGTGGCTAAAGGTTTTTAAGAGATAAATTAATATTTTTGGGGATTAGTTTTACAAAAGGGAATTTAAATGCTAAAATGGAGGGCATGATATTAAAGATATTATATATATATATATATATATATATATATATATATATATATATATATATATATATATATATATATACATAAAATGCGTGTCAAACTCATTCAATTTAGATTGTCCTCTCTACGTACCGTGCACTAATGAAACTTACCTATGGTGATATATATTTAATGGTTTCCATAGATATGGAAATTATTTTCGGGAGGAATTCTGGAATTTAAACATTTCACTAACTTTTATTTAGGCCTAAACGAAGTCATCGAATAATCTCAAATCACACTCGAGCGATAGTTTTAACTCGCTCGCACGTTTCCGCGCTAAAATCCATCTCGGGGCTTTCTCATTCCGCCTTTATAGACATCCATTTAAATTTTGTTTATATTCTATTTCGATATTATATTTCCTCCACCCACTCTTTTTATGACCACCGAAGTAAATAAGAATGCGTATGCATCGGACTGGAATATCCCAATTGCAAAATTTACGGTCCAACTACCCCGATGCATTAGTGAGAGGATATTTAATAAAGAAACGCGGATGTGGAACGATAAATATCGAAGACTTTTTCCCGGTTTTTCCGTGAATTCCCGTAGATTTTTCCAACTGTAACTTTGCATTAAATTGTGAACGCTACAGAAATTTCACTCGCTATTTTAGGTTAGATATTTTTATATATATATAAAAGTCTGTGTAGGTTTTCTTGTGTTTGTGTAATTAAAATTCAATTATACAGCATTTACTTTCCTGTTTGAGTAAAGAATTAGCATTACAATAAAATTAAAAACTAATTGAATGCGAAGAGTTTGTATAAAGAATGATATAGCTTATTTTTCAACATAGAAAAAATACTGTGAAGTGCCGTCAACTGATTTGATGAGAAATCATGGCTTAGTAATTTCAAAATTAATTGATGCATCAGAAAGTTGACATTATTATCGCACATTATTTTATCTTTTTTTGCAGTTAAAGACCCTTCTATGTGACAGATTTTATTATTTAACATTTAACTATATATTACTGAATCTCTACAATTTTTTTCGAATTCAAATCAATTAGAATTGCCTATAACAGTGTCACATTTTCTGAATTACATATTGCCAGCTGTTTAAAATGATCCACCTGTCCTTAAAATGATTAACGTTAATTGACATATAAGTTATTTTAAGCTATTTCTTAGTGTTTTCAAATTTATGCTAAACTATCTGAAAACCCGTGCTTCGCTACGGAGTACATTCAATTTAAATACAACGGTCAATGTATGCAATTAATGCCAAAAAAATAAATAAATATATATACAGTGGAATCTCGATCTATCGTTTTTCAAGGGACCGACTGAACTAAAGAATAAATGCAGGAACATAACAAAGCAATATGATCGTCGGGACTGAGTGAAATAAACGACACATACGGGAAAACGATGATTCCGAAAACGATCGATCGAGACTCCACTGTATTCATAATAAATGTGACGATCAATGTATACAATTGATGTAAATATATATATATATATATATAACGTAAGGGATTTTTATTGTTTTTGGATAACATCCAATCGTCTGCTGCATTAGAAAGAAAAAAAAATATTTTTTTTTGTCTATTTAGTTGTTATGCCCGTGACGATAAATTTATTTAAAATACCAGAAAAATAAATCACGTGATCAGCATTTAACACTAGAACCGCGGGACTTTCGATATACCTAGAACCGCGGAGCGGGTCAATTTGACCCTAGATTGTAAACTTATAAAATATGCACAAGCGCTTAATTTATTTAACTAAAACATTTTATTTTTTAAATAATAATCAATATTTCTCAGAATTTACATTAAATAATTTATATAAATCAAGAGAAATTAACTTAATTTTTACAAAATTGTATTATTTAAAATTTTATGTCCTTGAGTATAATGACATGTCTCTTTAAAAAAATATGACATAAATTTCCTAATTTCAATGGAAAAACAGAGTATCTCTTTTTAATATATTTAGACATAATTTCAAAAATGAAAAATTAAAAATTTTATCAGTTACTAAAAATTTTATCAGTACTTAGTTTTACAGATTATAAAATCCAATTTATTGTATGCATTTTGTACAAAACTGATTAATAAGTTTTGTACATTTTCCACAGATGGGTGCTTTACATTTTGAACAGATATCTAGAGTTTTATTTTCACATTTCGAAATGTCGCATCGGACTCGTTACGCTTAGTTTTTGGTTGTCCGTCGTTTTCATTGGTTGCTTCACATGCTCTTTTTGCCACCTTTTTATGTCGGGAGAGAACAAACTTTTCTCGCAATTCTTCAACCAAGTCATGAACGAATTGCCGTCTACAAATAGATTTTCCAGTTACAGCTTTATATAAAACTCAGGCATTAATTGCAGCAAGGTCCAAAATATTACAAAAAAATCTGCACCGGCCACCTCAGTGAAGCAGACTTGACTGTAAATTTCCTTGCCATTTGTTCAATCACGTCCACACCGTATTTATTTGCGTTGTAGAAAGCGATTGTATCAGGTAGTTTTTTTGGGTTATCTGCAATTTCTACGTTTGGATGGAGACTACTTAGCAACAAAACGTTTTTATCTTTTTTACTTTGATAAACAGTTAGACTCATGTCTTTATGGGTTAGTACCGTAGTCGAATACAATGTGGATTTTAACATTTTTACAGAGACTAGTATTTCTCTTCATGAGCGTTTTACAGTTCCTACAAGGCTAGTGTTTTTGGATTTCAATGCCTCTGCAAGCTTCAGTGTCGTGAAATAGTTGTTCGTAGTGACATTTCAACCTTTGTTCTCATATGGACTTATTAGTCGAAGCACTGCATATTCAGAAAGAGAAACGTTGGATGGACTTTGGTTATCTTTTCCAACATACGGGAATCCATTTATCAGATATTTTGAGTTAAATCTGCATCTAACCAGAACTTGATTCCACACTTATCTGGTTTGTTTGGCATGTATTGGATAAACCTACACCTAGCTTTTGTAGGAAATAACTGTTCATCTAGAGTTACATTAGGACCTGATGTATAGTTAGTCTATCAATTTTCCCTGAAACGATTCCAGATATCCGAAATAAGGGCAAATTTGTCTGTCTCCAGACGCTTTGATCTTGTTTATTTTATGTAGAAGCGTAAAAATCCCATTATTTCACGAAATTGGTCTCTTGACATTGTATTTTAGAAAAATGGTGGTCCTCAGTTCTTTGACCACAAGCTATCCAGTTCAAGTCCTTTTGCACAATGTATACCACGTGCATATAAAATTTATATAAAAGCATCTATTTCTTCTAATGTTATATCCCATTCTCCTTCTTGAATCTGCCGATGAGCTTCATCTTCAGTACATTTCTTTATGTGTTTCAATATCCATTCATCTATAAAAAGTCTCTAAGCACTTGAAGGACTGTTGTCGATATCATAGCGTTTAGGATGTGGTGTTGGGCTCCCAACTTCTTTCAAAATATTACACTTTGATTTTCTTCCTCTATCGTATGTTCCTAATTGAGCGACATTCCAAATTGTCCCATCTTTGCCATCTTCATTATTTTCAAATTTGAATGTTAATGTTGATTTCTTTTTCAAATTTCTTTGCGTGTGTGTATCTTTTCTTGGAATGTTTGATTTTAATTTTTTATCAGATAAATTATCATCAGTATTGCGATGAGAAGGACCAGATATTGTTCGAGCATTGCCAGAGTCATCTTCACTTTAATTTTCTTCATCCGAATCCAAATTTTATTCATTTGCAGGCAGGTATTCATCCTCACTACTAAAAATCGAATCTTGAGAAACATTTTTCCGAACCTTCTGAATCCTTTTCAGATAATTGTTTTAAATATTCTAAAGCTTCCTGAACAGCAAGATTACAGCGTCGTGACATAGTTTTTATACATATACTAATTACAGAATAAAAACAACTTCAAAAAGTCTTCTAAATATTCGCAGTAATTTTTCACTGTATTGGAACGTAGTTCGTGTTTCAAACCTAGTATAATGACCTTGACTGAAATACCTTCACTATTCCCCCTTGTGGTACAGTCCATTTAAGGAATTCTAGGTTGGGTTAGAAGTATTTTTCAGTTACAGTTCGAAAAATTGCATCTGTTTTTCGTTATTTGCGCATTAACATTTCTTACGGGTCAAATTGACCCGCTCCGCGGTTCTAGGTATAAGTGTTGATTATCGGAAAAATATTTATGTTACGAATTTTTAAATTTGGTAAATTGTTGTTCACCTTAAAATATTAAAAGTCATAAAAGGAATTGTTTTTTCAATCGATACTTTTCGCGTGGTGATAAATTAAACATCGTTTTCGGTCAAATTGACCCGCTCCGCGGTTCTAGTGTTAATAAATTAAATTCTAAAAATTAATCTTCAACAATTCACCAAAAATCAGAAAATCGAGGTAAAGGTTCGAAAAAGATTTCATTTCAAAGGAATTTCTATGATCTTTCTCGTGATATAAATTTTATAACCCTCAAATTATTATTTTAAATGCAAACTTAAAACAATGTTACTAAAACAGCTTAAAATTTTAATTTAAAAAAATCTAAGAAGAATTTTTCAAAAATATTTCTTAGTTCACCCCTACACCATAAGAAAAATCGGCATGCAAAATTTCAGCCTATTAGGTCCAGCGGTTTGGTCTGAGCGTTGTATGTCAGTGAGTCAGTGTGTCAGTCAGTTACTGAA
Source organism: Dolomedes plantarius (assembly GCA_907164885.2). Taxonomy (NCBI): domain Eukaryota; kingdom Metazoa; phylum Arthropoda; class Arachnida; order Araneae; family Dolomedidae; genus Dolomedes; species Dolomedes plantarius. Next base: position 18,539,178 of record OU015502.1, on the reverse strand, counting down.
CTGTTTTTTATATATACTAGCTGAAAACCCGTACTTCGCTACGGAGTACATTCAAATTAAATACAACGGTCAATGTATGCAATTCATGCCATTTATATATATATATATATATATATATATATATATATATATATATATATTATATGATAAATACGACGATCAATGTATACAGTTGATGTAAAATATATATATATATATATATATATATATATATATATATATATATATATATATTTTTATAAGAAAATCGTAAAGGATAATTTTATAGATAGAATAATGTAGAAGAAAATATTCAAATTAAATCTAATATAAAGAATACTAAAGAATATAGTACAGTTAATATAGTAGTTTGTAGAACATTTCTTTTACTGTATTTTAATATTTTTTTGGATAATGTCCAATCGTCTGCCGTATTAGCAAGGAAAAAAAATATTTTTTGTTTATTTAGTTGTTATGCACGTGACGATAAATTTATTTAAAGTACCAGAAAAAGAAATCACGTGATCAGCATTTAATAAATTAAATTCTAAAATTTAATCTTTAAAAATTCACCAAAAATCAGTAAATGGAGGTAAAGATTCGAAAAATATTTCAATTTAAAGGAATTTTTATGATCTTTCTCGTGATATAAATTTTATAACCCTCAAAGTATTATTTTAAATGCAAACATAAAAAAAGTTCAAAAAACAACTTAAAAATTTAATTTAAAAAAATCTAAGAAGATTTTTTTTTTAAATCTTTCTTAGTGCACCCCTACACTATTAGAAGAATCGCCATGCAAAATTTCAGTCCTTTAGGTCCAGCGGTTTGGTCTGTTTGTTGTATGTCAGTCAGTCAGTCAGTCAGTGAATGAATGCGTCAGTTACGGAACTGTTTTATATATATCGAAGATAGATTAAAAAATACATAATTTTCCTGGTATGCTCTTAACGCCCTCTGTCAGTTAAAACAGGAAATATTTCTTGCTGTAAATCTCTTAATTAAATTATAGTTTTTTTGACAAACTGCCAATATCTATGGCATGCTACCCTATAAGGATGTCGTGAATATAAACCTATATAAACCTCTAGGGTATATACAAGCAGTATAATTTTTTTTAATTACTTAATCTAGAAATACAGAGACTGTATGTATCAGATTAACTGTTTCATCTGTAACGGTTAAAAATGACCGGAAATAATAATTTATTTCGTCAAGTCCAGGGGGTCAGCTAGTTTAAGTACGTTATCTGAGAAACTTCTCTATTGTATCTAGTCCTAATTCCAGAAAAATGTGACCGTTAAGAGACGTTGTCGTCGAATAGAGGTTTCTTCCATATCATTGTCTCTATGGGGTCCTGATTCAGGTTCTGAACAAGATCGAGTCGTTTAGAGCCGATGACCGGCTAATGAAGTTTGACCGTACTTCAAAATTGTTGGATAATCAGGCCATTTTGAGATTTATGGCAAAAAAAACAAACCATTTTGAAAATAGTAGAAAAAAAAAACTGATTGCGTCTCGTTTAAATGGAAGCATTCTTTCTTTGTAAAAGTGGCACAAATCCAAACTTTGATAATACTGTTACTTTAGGTTAGTTATTTTGAAAATTTTGTAAACCTGACTCCCGTTATTCTAAATTTTAAAATATATGTTTTATTATATATTTTAAAATATATGTGTAATTTTATAACATTACGAAATGAAAAATTAGCAGCAGCATAAAAATGACTTAAGTTGAATTTTTAATGTTGCCATTCAGCAGGAATTAAATTGTAAAATTTTAGATTCGTTAGACAAGTCATCATAATTTTATATCAGAATTTCATTTGAAAAAAAGTCTTTATTTGAACAAAGATTATCGTTTAAGGAAATTAAATCTGCTATCTTGCGCTTTAATTAATATTTTAAAAGAACATTTTTATGTTTTGTATAAAGTGCATGTTAATAAATATGTAGTATCAAAAGTTTCACGTATTAATTTCAGGCAATTACAGTCCCGTTAATCCGAAATGATTAGGACCAGACCCTTTTCGGATTAAGCGAAACTATTCGTAAAATAAACTTAAATTACATAATAACGTGTGATTACATAAGTATTACATATTACGTGTGATTACACAGTTTATTTTTATAAGGTCTGTCTAAACATTACCAATTCTACAGGACGAAATAGGTGATAAGAGAGCGGAACGCTGCCTAGTACAGTACAGAAGAATGTGAGTTGTTCGTTCAGTAATGTGTAAGATTTTAGACGATCAGTAGATGGTTGAAAGGGATTTGAAAGAACCTGGCAATGTCCCAGACGAGAGTGAAGGTGAAGGAGACGGTGACAGCGAGCAGAGTGTATCACACTCAGACACCGCGGCTGCATTTACGGTAGCGATCCGTTACGTAGTGTAACACTCCGCCGGGAAAAGAGCGGTCGTCATTTTTTCTGACGCGTGGACGTAATTTGGATTCAAGGGAGATTCTCTTCGTCACAAATATGAACATATTTTTTTAAACCAATGTTGTTCAGTAATAATTAGTTCAGCACATTGTCTAACTATAAATTTTCTTGTAATTTTCAGAAATATACTGTATATTACTTAGTATCACTGTGTTTTATTGTAACCTTAGCTCTCTTTTACTTTTGGTTTCGGATTAAGCGGAATTTCGGATTACCGAAGTTCGGATTATCGGGACTGCACTGTATATTTAAAGAACTGAACAACAACATAAAAATGTTGGAATTAAAGCAACGTTTAAGATAACACAAAAATAAACACAATGATGATACAAACAATCAATATATATATATACATACATATATATATGCACACATCGGGTGCATCATAAATTAATGCAAAGTTCAAAAATTCGTAATTGAAGAAATAATGCTCGAAAAATTTTTCTGTTTGCGCGAATAGGATCAGAGGGACATTGGATTTTTTTTTCCATGTAAATAAAAAAAAAGTTTCAAAAAGTAACCGAAAGAGGGCGCTTTTGTGTGACCACGTTAAGCCTGCATTGCAGGAAAGACATACGTTATATGTTGTCACCTTCATGCAGGATGGTGTCCCGCCTCACTTATCACGTGATATCAAGACGTTCCGGTTGGAATCTTTCACTGAAGACCGAGTTCTATAAGTCGCGGTTGTAAGGTTCAGTGGCCCTCACGATCACCAGAGTTAACTCCGAGAAATTTTTAGTTGTGGAGATACTTAAAGTCTCATGTTTGCCGGGGCTCCCCAACCACTTTGGTGAAACTGAAAAATAACCTTCGACAGACAGTCGCTGCCATCGATGCTAAAGTCCTCTATAATGGGCTCAGTGACGCGCCTCACATTCCTATTACCTTGTGCTCGTATTAATGTTGAATATCTGTTACTTAAAAATAAATGCAGTCTCATGTTATTGTGATCTCTTTGATTTTCTGTTTCAGCTTGCCTGATTTGCATAAAACTTCCCAGTATGGCGTGTGAGCGCCCTCTTAAGGTTACTTTAGGATTTTTTTTTTTTTTTTACATGGAAAAAAAAATAAAATGTCCCTCTGATGTTATTGGAGTAAACAAAAAATTTTTCAGAGCATTTCTTCTTTTATTATGAATTTTTGAACTTTGCACGAATTTATCACGCACCCGGTATATATATATATATATATATATATATATATATATATACATTGCTGGCCACCCAAATTGCAACACCAAGAAAGATAAGAGATATCACAACAAAATTTATTTTGTAGATAACATGTTGACCAAGTATCAAATGATTAAATTTATAGACTTCTGTGAAGTATGGTTCCTGCCAAAATCAGTAGCCAGAGTAGCCGCCATTGTTGGAGATCACCGCTGCCACACGCCTCGGCATTGATTCAAAGAGTCCTTGGATGCGTTCTTGGGGTCCAGCAGACCAAGCAGCTTCCACACGTTGCCAAAGTTGATCTGCTGTGGCAGCTGGGGATGGAATCTGGGTCAATCGTAGAGCAACCATGGACCACATGTTTTCTATCGGCGAAAGATCCGGAGAGCGAGGTGGCCAGGGAAGCAATTCAATCTGGCGATTGACGAAGAACCGTTGGACAATGCGTGCTACGTGTGGTCGCGCATTATCCTGTTGAAATATGGCTGTGGGCAAGCCCTGAAGGTAAGGAAGGACAACTGGCTCCAACACCTCGGAGATGCAGCGCTGGCTGTTTAAAGTACCGGCAATGCGTACTAGAGGTGTGCGAGAGTGATATCCAACACGGCCCCATACCATAATACCCGGTGCAGGACCAGTGTATACATATATATCTATGTATAGTTATTTATTTATTTACTCTACATTAATTAACTCTAAAATATAAAATAGCTTTAAATAGGTATATATGAAAAATAATAAAAAAAATTAATACTACGAAAACTGTTGTTTAAATTCCCAATTAAAAATTGTTTTCTTGATGATATTAGAAATTTGAGATACTCAAATATTTAACTCTGCATAAAATTGAAAATGTGTTAATTTTTGTTGAATGGAAGCAATTATGTTACGAAAGGGCAAAGTTGAAAAAAAAAGATGATGAATGTATTCTAATGAAGACACATTGCATGCGACATGGAATAAAAAACTTGAATGAAAGTGTAGAATCATTAAAGAGATAATTAGAATTGGATAGAGTGCGCCGTTGTGTATGGGAGGCAAATTATTTTATAGAAATATAATTATGTTACATAAATATCATTATATGTTATATAAAGTGCAAGCTCTGCTTAGAATTTTTTTTTTTCAAATCGCAACACGTTTTATAGGAAGTTGCTTCTTAGTACCCCATTATAAAAGCATCACCTAGTGTGTTCCATAAATAAAGGGTTGATGGTTATATCCATCAACACTTATATAACCCCTATATATATATAAATACAGGGTGTTTCCGAATTCGACTGACAAAATCAGACTGGTGATAGTAGGCATCCAGACGATCAATAATCACATAGGTCACCGGAAACGCAAACCTGGTCAGCTAGGGGATGAACAAAGATGCAGAAATGAAAAGTAAACATTTCTGAAACTTTGTTTATCGCCTAGATGACCAGGTTCGCGTTACCGGTCATACATTCCTATGTGATACTGTTTTTTTTCTTTTTTTAGTTTTCTACCTCCTCCAGAAAAAAGGCGATATTTCTGGCCATCTAGTGGGGTTGGTAAGAGATACAGTCCGATTAAGTAAACAGCGCCCTCCAACGTCAGGTTTGTGTTTCCGGTTATGCATTCCTATGTGATTATTGCTCGTCTGGATGCCTGCTATCACCTCAATGAATTTGTCGGTCGAATTTCGAAACACTCTATATACTCACACACACACACACACACACACACACACACACACATATATATATATATATATATATATATATATATATATATATATATATATATATATATATATATATATATATTCGGTGCGACGTCATGAGCGCATGCGCAATGGCATTAGAAGGTTGGAAACAAAGAGTTTTCAAATTAGAGAGGGAGAGATTTCGATCGTGGCTGGTCACGCATCGCGAGAATTGAGATGATGGCTTGGCAGATTAGCATGGCAGATTAGCATGGATTGAATTGAGGTAGTTTAGCATTCGGAAATAAAACTCTTAGGTGTATTTTAATTTTACTTCTTTGCCACAGGCCTTTATTCATTGACTGCATGTTAGTGATTAGTAGAGGGAAAAGTTAAGAGGGATTAACGTAACGTATAAAAGTAACACGACATAAGCCGGCAAATCATTAGCTTCTTGTCATATATATATATATATATAATTCCACACTATACGATAATTCAATACATTTAAGGTTGTCTTTCCTTTCAGACATCTACTTTAGTTTCTGTCTGTTTTATGACGGTTAACTGTCACTTTAGAAGATCACCTCATATACTGGTCACGTGAACAAGTCAAACTAAATTCCCTTCGTCGTTCTATTCGAGTTAAACTTCACGTCACTTATCCTGCAATGACTTAATCTAGACGTCTTGAACAACCTCACCTCTGTTCTTTGTAAAAATGTAAACGACTTACTAACTCTATATTTCTTATAAGTATATTAACCAATTAAAAATATGAGTACTGTCCATAATGTTTTCAATGAAGCAGAATTACTATTTCTCTCAACTGGAGTGAATTCACGAAGTTTGCTGACCACTCAGGATGACCTGAATACGGGAATGCACGGCCTGCCGTAATGCCGCTTTCTGGTTCTTCTTGTACGAGTTCTGCTTATTTGTATACTCTTGTAGACATCCTCGCCTGCGTCCACAACTCGACAACTCCTAAGTGAGATCTGATTGGTTCTGCGGACTCTTCTAAAGCTCAAATTTAGTCGCCAAGCCTGTCATAATTCTAGGAAGTTACGCCAAAGGGTGACCAGTCGAAATCTAACGCTCAATGACAACAAATAAACGGTGTCGGTATTTAATGCAAACATTAATTATGCTGAGAAAGAATGGTTATATATTACAAATGTCTTATTTATATATATATATATATATATATATATATATATATATATATATATGCATGCGTTAGGCTTGAAAAAGAAAATTGATAGAGGGAATTATCTAAAATTTTATAACATGTTAAACAACATTCTGTGCATACCACTTCATAAATGCATTCAAACTTACTTGCAAAGAGAAATATCGATTAAACCATGGACTAGAAATTGCAATAAGCATGACTTCACTTACCTAGAAAAAAGAACATAAGATAAATTAGAAGGGGAAATAAATTTTAAAAGAACTACAAAAATTATCTGGTCTAAATTGTCAGTACGCACTACTAAGGTGTTATTGGTTAAACTATTTATATTTCCACCTGCATGTTAAATTAAGCCAGAGCATTGCTGTTATTACTTATTAAATTTAAAATTCTGGTAAACCTTAAAAATTTAGAAAAGCGAATTTAAAAATAAAACTTTAGTTCTCATAATTAGAAAGAACATTTCACATAAAGAAATAACTTTATGAATATATTTCCGTAAAGTATATGAACTCTTAATATTTTTTATGCTTCCAATTCGTTGTAATATATTATTTAATAGTATGTATGGATTTTAAATATATTTCTTAAATATATTTTCTTTAAAGTTTGATAGTATTTGAAGCACACAACTGAAAGGGATTCGCGAAACACACATGTTGTTTACCCATTTTCAAAATTATTTTCTGCAATATTATTCAAACTATAAATATTTTTTATTAACTGTTTTTAACATTTTTTGCTTAGTTTTTTTTTTACTATTGAAAGTACCAGATTTTTTTTTAAAAATCTTTTAAATGAGAAATTTTTCAAAACCATCAGAAAGTCTTGGATGTCATGATTTGTTAAATATATATAGTATTAAAGGGAATATTTGATTACACTTTTTTTTAAAGTTCTTAATTTTAGCCTTAATTTATAGCATTTCATTTATTAAGTTGTGCGATAAATAAATGTTGAATAAAATTTTTTAACCCTTTCTGGGACAACACCCTCTACCGTTTGCACGGTGCAGATTTTTTTACCGATTCTTTTTTTAACCTGAAGAATCTTAAAAAATTTTCAAATTAAAGTTTGAAAAATGTTTTTACTTATTTAAACGGATAACAGATGGCAGTACTAACCCCTTTTTTACTCATTTAACTGGAATACATTGAATGCAAGTGAAAAAAAGTCTAGATTTAGGCGTTTGCACTGTGCAAATGGCGCCCCTCACAGGTTTAACTGGGAAAAACTAGGAATCCTGATACAAAAATAAAATTATCTTAAATAGATGATAGTAAACGTAGCAATGAAGGCAAAAATGTAATAAGTAATGAAATACCCTGTGCGGTAGATTTAGAATACAAAACAACATCGAAGCCTGAATGAAGACTCGATTGCTAATTATTTCCTGTCATTTAATTTTTAGTGCAAATACGAAATGCCAATATATTCATTATATCACATTTTATTTTGTTTGATTTTCGCTTTCCTGTCTTCTATAATGATAATTTATGCAATTAATTTTCTTTTTTTCAACATAAATACAGCTGTAATAATATATATTAATTTATGCTGTATTTGGTGATTACCAAGCCGTTCATGGTGACTAAGTGTTAGTGCGTGTGTGCGCGGGCGCGTGTTTTTGTATGTAATTTACGTATATCTTATCATAATCATGAATACGAAATAATCGTGATAAATTCATGTTTTTTACCTAGCAAAATAAGTTTTTCAGAAATTTATGCATTAAAAATAAACTTTTCGGGCTTCAATTTCTCCGTAATATAATAAAACGAAGCGATGAAAAAACATTTTGTTCGGAGCTTCCATAAAATTACACACAGCCCCGCGAAACACATGCATCAGAATACCAAGAAACTAAACTTGATTAAGAAGTTTTCAATATCGAAATGTTGTTTCCATGGCGAAATTTTAAATTAAAGGAGGCACAACACGTGAGATAAATAACGCAAGATTTCGTTAATATTTTGGAAAACGTTATTTATCAGGTCGCGTAAAAATCTTACAAATTAATTTATACAAACAGCTAAAACGAAAAAAAAATTCCATACGCCGTGATATAAAGATAACTATATTAAAGGAGAAAATACCAAAAAAAAAAGTAGTGTTTACTCTTTATTTTGAATTTTTGACTCATTTTATCTGCGAAATTTCCTGTTTTATATTATATTTTACTTCAAGAAATAAATAAATCATCTGGAAAATTTCCGCGTTAAAGTCAATGGAATAAAGGGATAAAATAAATAATAAAAAATATTTAAAAGTAAAAATAAATTAAAAATAAATAAATCTTATATCTGAAATTAAATCCTTTTATGGGTTTTTCTATTTCTTTTTCATGCATCACTATACTTCTACATTTTGATACATCTGTTCATTTTTTTTCTTTATTTTGCTTACTGAAATTAAGAATATGTTTGATATATATTTCCATAAGTGATGACGACTCTAATTTTTGGTAAGGGGTGAAAAACGTTTTTCTAATCTGCCATTGTAATATATAGACATACATTACACACACACACACGCACACACACACACACACACGCACACACACACGCACACACACACACACACACACAAACACACACACACACACACACATATATATATATATATATATATATATATATATATATATATATATATATATATATGTATATGTGTGTGTGTGTGTGTGTGTGTGTGTGTGTGTGTGTGTGTGTGTGTGTGTGCGTGTGTATGTATGTGTGTAAGTAATAATAAAGCAACACTATTATTAATTGTCCTAATCCAACGCGTATTCTAAATTATCCTGTTATCGTTTCAACAAAGCACACTCCCTTTTTCCGAATTGTGATCTATGAATTGACCAAATAAACAACCATATTATCCATTAAACACACGCGCGCAAAGAATTAACGTTACTTTTAAACATGACTCAACATCACGCGTCTACCTCGCCACACCGCGCATTTCAAAATATACGACGTTGAATCATACCTTTATGAAATCAAGTCAGATGCCCAATTCTAGCCAATTAAAATAATCCTCAGCGGCTAGCGCCCTCATACTATATAAGGTCCTGCAAAGGGTTCTCGCGGGCTTTTTTGCCCGTCTCTGTCTTCGTACCTCGCTCATGTCTCGTCCCTGCTTTTGTTATCTCCGCGATCTCTTGTCCTCCGTTGCTCTATCGTCTCGCGTCTGTTTCGAAACCCAACATGCTCCACATAATGTAATGTCCAGTGTTACGCAAGCTTCGGCAGGTCTGGGGTAATTTGTTGTTTAATCGTCAAAGTATCTGATATAGAGTTGCTGAAATGTCCTATATATGTCTTCATCGTATTCCTGTGAATAAACACGACTTTGGATTTAAAGTGTATGTATTCCTGCTCCTTCCATCATGTGCTTACTAGCTACGAGTGTTTCCATCATGTGTTGCCCAACTGCCAATCTCACCACTGACACGTCTACAACTGTGCTTGAATCGCGCCCGAGAATTATGGGTGTGTTCCATCACCTGTACCCACCCCACCCCCGTCTTAATACAATATGACCAACGAATCCGGAATCAGTGATGTGTATATATATATCAATGTTTAAATATATATATATATATATATATATATATATATATATATATATAATTATATATACACTGGTGTAAAAATTAAGAGAATTTGCAGACTTGGTCGATTATCTCTAGAACTACTGTACCGATTTTAAAGAAATTTGATATGTACATACATTGATACAATACAAAACAAATAACCATTCAATAATTGTAATACACACGCATGATCGAGCGTAACACTTGTTGGAGTCGGGAGGTATGAAACAATAGGTGCAGAATTAAAAAAAATGGGTTAATAGATGGGTTAATAGAGGGTATGGTTCTCTCTTACAGATATACAGGTCTCGCAGCGTGATTTCATAATTGAGATAAGGCAGTTTATCATTTTCTGTGGCGACTGGTCTCACTCGTTCCCTGGATGGTTCTCGGATGGGAGTTGCGAGTTGCAATAGCCCTCCCCAGATCGTCACAGACATGCTCTATAGGGTTAAGGTCTGGAGATCTGGCTGGCCAATTCATCCGGCGAATATCCTCACTCTCTAGAAATTCGTCGACCAGAAGAGCTCTATGTGGCCTCCCGTTATCGTACATTAATATGAATTCAGGGCCAACTGCAGCCCTGAAAAGGAGAACATGGGGCTCCAAGACCGCATCCCTATACCTCACACCAGTCACAGTGCCACTTTCAAAGATATGGATATGTGTGCGGCCATCCAACATGATGCTTGCCCGGACCGCTAAACTTCCTCCGCCATAATGGTCGATTTCGCGGACATTGGAGGGTAGGTAGCGGGTTCCTGGTTCTCTCCATATGAACGTACGGCGAGAATCGGTGTTTAGGCTGAACCGAGACTCATCAGTGAAGAGAACGGTCGCCCATTGATCCATACTCCAATCTCTATGCTTTCTGCACCATGATAAACGGATTCTGCTGTTCGTAGAAGTGAGCGGGGCGCAAACAGCAGTTGTTCTTGCAAACAACCCTGTCTAATAAAGACTTTTGGAAACAGTCACCCTTGCTACACGGGTTCCTGTGGCTGCATACAAGTCACGAGAGAGCTGAAAAGCTGTATCACTCCTGTTACGCCTCGCTATAATCGACAAATGGCGATCTTCTCTGGCCGTCGTGGCTCTTGGACGACCTTGCCCAGGCATTCTGTCGATGGATCCGGTATCCTGGAACAGTTTCCATAAGTTACACACGACTCTGGGCGTTAAATTGAACTCTCTACAAATTTGGACTTGAGATAGGTCAGATTCGAGCCTCCCCACAATTCGCCACCTCATTCCATCATCTAAACGTTGGTGGTTACTCATTTTTACTGTTACAGTTTGAAATTAATCGATTGCTGCAAAATAACACCAAGGAATGCGCCGAGGTGTGCTAGCGAACGAAATGCGTCTTAACTGACGCGCGCTTATAAAGCATGTTTCTCTACTGGCTCCGTCTACACACACTTGTACGCGTACGTATTTGACGTACAAGATTTGCCTTTTTGTCTAGAAGCAGTGGTTTTACATTCAGTTCAGTTCTTTTCATAAAATTCGATAAAATATGCAAATTCTCTTAATTTATTTCATCAGTATATATATATATATACAGTGGACGCTCGTTAATTCGAACTCGGTTAATTCGAACTTTCGGTTAATTCGAACTAATCCAAAGGCCCCCAAAAACTTGTATTGGAGTTAATGTTAAAAATATCTCATTAATTCGAACTAAATTTTTATCACTTCGGTTAATTTGAACTAAGAATTTGACAAAAATTTTTTTTCCTCGTTTATTGGAGAAAATACACACTGTGGCCAAAGCTCTGGTGTAAACGAAGACGTATGCACTAATATCGGTAGGAAACTGCCAGGGCTTTTCTCTACTTACCTGCCGAAAGATATTTTTAATGCGGCCATAATGGACTCTATTAAAACTCTGAAAGCATTTATTCAGATGGAACCTTGCTAAGAAAATGAATTGAAATGTTTACTTCAAATCGAGAAGCTGGCTGATCAATGTAGACATCATAAACAGAACCAAACATCCATTTTACAGTTTTTCCCCAAAGTGTAATTCATATTTTTAATAAAAGTTTACTTTATACTGCAAATCTTCTTCATTTTATGATTAAAGTAAGTCTCTATTGCTTTTTAATATGTTTAACTTTAGATAACATAGTATAATATATTTTCTGGGGTTATACATACCAAGAGAGTTTCTTCTTCAATGATACACATTTAAAGTTATATATTTTCTCTTAACATCGGATAATTCGAACTTCTGATAATTCGAACCTTTTTCTGAGAACCTTTGAGTTCGAATTAACGAGAGTCCACTGTATATATATATATATATATATATATATATATATATATATATATATATATATATATAAGGTAGATGGCTTATAAATCCATTTATTTAAATTGCAAAACAGGAATAAATATTCATATGATATGAAATAAAGATGAATATGTTAAAAAAAGAAAATGCAAAAAATAATGTTCATATTCTGTATTTTTGAATCAATTTATCAGCAAGAGTTCCCATTTTATACTATATTTTTCATCGATAAGTGAACAAAGCTTCTAAAAAATTCTTGCACTGAAGTCAATATTAAAACAAAATAATGAGAAATTAAAAAAGTAAGTATAAATTCAAAAAGATATAAAAAGGAAAGTAAATTTTTTTTTAAAGAAAACTCATTAATCTTACATTTGAATTATATACTTTTATGGGTTTTGTCATACTTTTTCATACATTTTGTTACTTCTGCATTTGGCACTTCAGTTCATGTTTGTATTGTTTGGCTCACTGAAATTAAGACAATGCCTCATACTTTTGTCCATAAGAGATGACAACGTGAGGGGTAAAGAAAATTTCCCTATCCTTGTAATCGATATCTTATATATATATATATAAAATTCTTCAATTTGCAGTCAGGTGTGGCGCTAGTGAAACAAACACCAAGCCAATTAATCTTCCGAAATAAATTTATTAATTCAAATTCAAGAGCTCAGCTCCATTTAGTTAAATTTACTCCCGTCCCTTTCCAAAATGCGCACCCGCCAAGCGCGGCACATCTTTCGAAATCGGTAATCACATTGTCTCTGACGTTTCACCTCTTCATCTCAAGCTTCTAGAATCATGAATGGCAAAAGCACCGAAGATGAGGCTGGGGAGGAGTGAACCTGTCAATGAAATCCGAACCTACTATTTGTTTCCCCTACGTTTCTTCTTTTCCGGTACATCGTAAATTAGTAGTATAAAATTGGTAGTTCCCATTTTCTCCAGAAAAACCCCTTTTTAAAGTTTCTTATGGTTTGCCCCCCATAATAAATTCTTATACACACACACACATATATATATATATATATATATATATATATATATATATGTAGGGTTTCACCCTACATCAGCTTCATCCCCATTAACTTCTAAACTTTGACCGCTTAGGCCATAAAGTTGGTGTCTAGCTATAGTAATAAGGTATGCGATACTCGATGAGACTACTTAGAACGAGATCTATCGCTAAAGTTTGGAATGAGCTTTTTTATCTCAAAAACTGTACGAGATACGGAAAAAATGTCAACCACAAAGTTGTTCAGCAGCATCGATTTAGTAAGAAAAGACATCTTGCACACATTAATACACATTAATACAACATCTTGCACACATTAATACAATCAAACATTTGTTTGGTGATTATTTGCAACACTATGGCCTCGTGAAACGCGAGAGAAGCTCGAAAAGACCCCCTCACGGGCTAAATAATCCAGTCAAGAGTGCAAACGTATATAGTGGCTAATGGAGAGCATTTTCAGCAACATAAATTAATGATCCTGAGGATAGGGAAGTGTCTGAGTTTGTTTCTTCCACTCTTTATGCATGGCAATTTTCGAAATTGTGACCAAACAAATGTTCATTTTCTACATTCTGTTTTAAGTATTGATGTGCGCAAGGTGTTTTTCTTACAAAATCGATGATCTTGAACAAGTTTGTAATTGACTTTTTTCGTTTGATTTTTGAGATAAAAACGCTCATTTCAAAATTTGCCGATAAATGGCGTTGTTAATTGTCTCATCGAGTAGCGCATAGTCTTTTTACTACATCTAGATACCAACTTTATGGCCTGAGCTGTCACCGTTTACAAGTTAAGTGGGTGTAAAGAATATAGGTTGGAACCCTGTATATATATATATATATATATATATATACACACAAAAGTATGTTTACACTATATTTTAAATTTTGTAATGAATAATACCAAATACCACTAATACTACTAATACCAAATTTATATTATATATTTTACTGATAAATAAATAATTTATCTTAGCAATTCTCGCATTAAAGTCAATATGAAAAAAAATATAAAAAATAATTATAAAAAATAATAATAAATGAAAAAAAATTAAAATAAACTTTATCTTATATTTGAAATTATATATTTTTCTCAAACGATCATTTACGGTGTAGGAAAAAAAAATAAATTTGCGAACACGTGTATGCAATTTGTAACTTTAGAATCCTTGGAATAACATTGAGCTAATATCCTGATCTGGAGCGTATTTACCTTCAAAGCGAGTTCATGACAAGGACATCTTTTGCTACTCTCCTGAGATTCAACATTCATTTCCCGGACTTTGATCCCTAATGGGTTTTGGTATTACTTTTTCATGCACTGCCATACTTCTACATTTTGATATTGCTGTTCATCTTTGTGTTCGTCTGACCTTCTGAAATGAAGGAAAAGACCGATATTTTTGTGCATAGTAGGAGATGACCCGAATTTTTGGTGAGGGGTCAAAAACACCTTGTTCTCTACCTCTGTAATCATTATATATATATATATATATATATATATATATATATATATATATGTAACTGTCATTACTGTAATTACTGGTGTGAAACCATAAGTTATCAAGAAAATCTCGGGGTAAAGTTTAGAACATGTTTAATTAGTTTAGAAATCCCAGTTACAAGGGACAGATTACATTACAAATTACAAAACAATTGAAAAACATTTAGAGAAAAAACAGCAAGTTGACTTATCATAGTCCAAAATTGGGTATCATACCGACAGGTCTACGAGGTACACGCTCTCTCTGTCTTAAAAAATGACAGCACAACGGAAGTTGCATGCAAAGTTTATCCGTATGGTTGCAACATCTACATTTTAGGCTTGGAAGTATTATAACGTGCATTACACACACACACACACACACACACACACACACACACACACACACACACATATATATATATATATATATATATATATATATATATATATATATATATATATAAGGAAAGCAATTGGTCAACACCTTCCAGGTAACCACGGCTGTCAGTGGCGTCTTTACTTAAATGTTGTAGTCTGGCCTCTTCAGCATCCATCTCAAATAATCCAATAGGGAGAAATAATACATTTATCCGCTTCTGCAAATTATGGTTATTTAGTAGGTTATAATTTACAAGAGATATTAAAGACAAGTATCTATTTACATATTTACAAAGAACATAGGAAGGGAGAGAGATGTGCGGTTTCAATGCATATCCAAACTCTTAACTACATAGTTTGAAACTCATACCTGCATATAAGAAATTTCATTTCGGTTCTTCCCGTGCCCTCTGTGCTGCAATACGGCCCGAAAGTTAGGTGACACGTAGAGAAATCTGAGGTAGTTATATAACGCGAAAGACAATATTAAAAGTAGAGGATCCATGGAATAGAATTTAAAACAAGTGTGGTGTTATTATTACATTATATATACTAGGGTTTTTGACCCGGGTTTCCCCGAACTCAAAAACCCGGGTTTTTCAAAGATTTTATGAACTCGAAACCCGGGGAATTTTTAATGTAAATCCGGGGAATTAGTTATTTATCTAATACAGTAGAATACCAATCATATTCCTTAATTTGGAACCAAGACCGAATTTGACTTGTCGGACTCGCTACGGCTCTCAAACAAATGAATAAGAAATATGAGACGAAGTGAGATGGATATATTGGTGGCGTTGTACGCCATAGCTATATTTAACTAAAGTTTATGAGTCGGTGATTTCCAGCAGCACGTACGTTAGCGCAATATTTCAGCTACACGACCATGCCTGATTTCTGTGGTGTGTGTTTGGGTGTGTTTAGCCTATAAACTTTTCAGGTCCTAACTTCGACCAACAATCACCGAAGTTGGTCAACAATTCGACCAACTTCAGTGGAAGCAGAACGAGCATTTTCTCTAATGGGTCTCTTTGCTAATAAACTCAGAAGCCGACTCGATGATACATTGAGTGCACTGATGGTTGATGTGATGGAAGGCAGTTTTATAAAAAATGAGATATTTGTACCATTTTTATTTATGTTATACATATATGTATATGTTTATTAACATTAAATTTATTTACTGTTATTTTTTACATTTGAAATTCTGAAATAAATTAAATTAATTTAGTTCTTTGCTATTGACCCCCAGGAACCAACCAAGTAAACCCGGGAAAACCCGGGTTTTAAATATTAAAACACCCGTCAAACCCGAAATTCGGATTTTAAAAAAATTGCTCAAAATGGAAAACCCTAATATATACCAGGTGATAATAGTTAAACTTGGCCTATTCAGAGCCCTCTTTAAATATAACTAAAAGACGGATTGAGCTGAAATTTTGCAGATAGATAATTCAAAGGATGCGCTGAAAGATTCCGCAAAAATAAAAATAATAATTACACTGCTGGCCACTGTAAATGCAACACCCTGAAGGAAACATGAAAATAACATGAAATTTACAACATGCATTAGCGGAGGTGAGATATGCAAATGATTATAATTTCAGCGCAGACGCACATCACGCGCGCCTGTGGCGCCACTTCAAAGCGCTATTTAAGGCTTGGAGATTTCGACGATTTCCAGTTCGGCATTTGTGTTTTTCTTGAGGTTTTTTCAAAAAAACGATCAATTATGCCTCGTCGAAAACAGCGATCATCTTTTGATCAAGTATCCGAGGTCGACAGAGGAAGGATAGTGGCCTACCGAGATTGTTGATTATCTTTCAGAGAAATCGGTAGTCGTGTTGGACGAAACCAAACAACTGTAATGCAGATATGTGATCGTTGGATGCAGGAGGGTACGACGGACCGGCGTGTTCGATCGCATCCACCTCAGCGCACCACTTCACGTGATGACAGGCAAATTGTGCGCATGGCAGTGACGGATCGCTCAGTCACATCACGAACCATAGCACAGCACATGCAGTCTGTAACGCATCATCCAGTGTCTGCGCGTACCATTCGACGCCGTTTACAGCAGAGTGGTCGGTCCGGAAGACGTCCATTGCTTTGTCTACCCTTGACGCAGAACCACAGACGTCTCCGCCGCCAATGGTGCGATGACAGAAGGATGTGGACGGCAGAATGGAATGAAATTGTCTTTACTGACGAGTCACGCTTCTGTCTGCAACACCACGATGGTCGCATTCGAGTCTGGAAACACCGTAAAGAGAGGATGCTGAACAGCTGCGTTATGCACCGCCACACTGGTCCTGCACCGGGTATTATGGTATGGGCCGGTATTGGATATCACTCTCGCACACCTCTAGTACGCATTGCCGGTACTTTAAACAGCCAGCGCTACATCTCCGAGGTATTGGAGCCAGTTGTCCTTCCTTGCTTTCAGGGCTTTCCCACAGCCATATTTCAACAGGATAATGCGCGACCACACGTGGTACGCATTGTCCAACGGTTCTTCGTCAATCACCAGATTGAATTGCTTCCCTGGCCGCCTCGCTCTCCGGATCTTTCGCCGATAGAAAACATGTGGTCCATGGTTGCTCTACGATTGACCCAGATTCCATCCCCAGCTGCCACAGCAGATCAACTTTGGCAACATGTGGAAGCTGCTTGGTCTGCTGTACCCCAAGAACTCATCCAAAGTTTCTTTGAATCAATGCCGAGGCGTGTGGCAGCGGTGATCTCAAACAATGGCGGCTACTCTGGCTACTGATTTTGGCAGGAACCAAACTTCACAGAAGTCTATCAATTTAATCATTTGATACTTGGTCAACATGTTATCTACAAAATAAATTTTGTTGTGATATCTCTTGTATTTCTTGGTGTTGCAATTTGGGTGGCCAGCAGTGTAGTTCAAAAAATGTGTGCTAGGGGGATCATTACATAGAAACAATTTAAACAAGCTACAAATTCCAATTCAAGCATAATTTATTTGTTACACACTGTCTAGCGATGCAAAGAAAATTCTTCAATGTAAGGTCCCTTATTAGTATGTAAAATGTACAGGCCATAAACAGGGCGTTCAACAGCAGACCGCAGCTGGTCGTCAGTAATCTGTCGACCATACAGTGTTATGTGGTCCTTCAGGTCAGCCAAAGTTCTAACATTCCCCCTATAAACAACGTTCTCTAAATGGCCCCATAACCCAAAATCACATGGAGTGACATCGGGAGAACGGGCCGACCAAAGAGTAGGAAACGATCGGCTAATCATCCTATCATACGTAAAATGTTGTATCAAAAACCTCCGCACACAGAGTCCATTATGTGGAGGGGCACCATCCTGCATAAAAGTAATAGACTCGAGGCATTGTCGCTCATGGAGTTGAGGTAAAACGAAACTGCTGAGCATGTCACGATATCCTAGGGCTGTTACAGAACATGTGGCAGGGCCATTATCTTTAATTTCCTCGAAACAGAATGGTCCAAGGATAAATTGGGAAGTGAATCCACACCAGATGGTAACTTCAGGCGAGTGTAGCGGAATTGTGTAGAAGGCACGTGCATTTTCCAAGGCCCAAATTCGACAATTCTGGGTGTTCACTGTTCTGTTCCGATCAAATGAGCCTCGTCACTCCAGAGAATATCCCACGGCCAGGAGTCATCGACTTCCAATCGGGCAAGAAAAGTCAGGGCAAAAGATAAGCGACGATCATTGTCGGTAAGAAGCAGTTGCTGGTTGGGACTTGTCTTTTACAGAAAAAAAATCACTATTTTTCTCAGGATCTTCTGCACTGTGCTATTCTGTACGTCTAATTACCGTGACACTGCACGTGCACTGCAGTGCACGTGCAGATCCATGATCAATTTGTCAGTGACTGCTCGACAACGGCCGCTGCTACTTCTGAACCGACTTCTTCGCCGATAGGCTTTCTCCCTTTACCACGTTGAGCGCTTAAACACCCAGTGTTTTCAAATCGAGATGTCACACCTTGTGGAGATATTGGACCCCGACACAATTTCTTTTGCAGTCGAAATTCGAGAAGAGTTGCAACAGCATTTCCCTGATTTTGATAAAAAAAAAAGTTTTACGATTCACGTACAATCTGAACGTCCCTGGTTCGATGCTCGTCACAGGAAATCCACCGCCGTGTTCACTAATGGTGGCCGGTAAACAATGCGATAAACAATGTGACGCGATAAACAATGTGATGGCTCCAAATAATATTCTAAATTCATCTAACATCAAAGCAAATTGCGTATGAAATTTTATTGTTCATTTTCTGGAATTTCATTTTGAAAGTTCCAGAGAAGTATTTTAGGAACTCGGTTACAGTGAAAGATCCAGATGATTAATTGAGAATAACTCAATTACAAAACCACGTCTCTTTCTGAATTGACTGTAATGGAGAACACAGAATAAATTTCCTATTTTTTACTGCCCGGTGGAACGAGTTTGCATTTTTATGACACGGTAACTGCAGTGACGTATTAAGAAGCAAAAAAACTGTATTTGCAGAGAAGAAAATGCCTAACAGAGAAAGGGAAAACACAAAAAGGAAATGTCCCAGATTCACCATATAGAATTACTTCAATTTTTTTTTCTTATCTTCTTAGTTCCTGAAATATCTTTCTGGAAAGACTTTCTCTCGTCATGAAAGAAAATAATTTTTTTTGGTAATAGTCTCATTGTATGTATGAGAAAAAAAGGTAGTTTTTACCGGGAAAGGAATGTTTCTGTGCAATTTAAACATTGAGTGAGACCATTCGACGTAAAAAAAAATTCTGATTTAGGTAAGGGAGTTCTTTTTCAATAATGTCCTAAAAAATACCCAGAGTAGCGTTTTCAAACAGAAAATGTTAATTTTTCTCTACTTCTAATTTAATTACTCGAGTTTAATTACAACCTTGGCAAATATATGTGATTATAAGAAACAGTGTATCGTGCTATAAGTCGAAGATAAACTATCTAGTTAAAATCTAATTGGTTAAGACAATATTGGAGGGAATCTCAAACTTAAATATTTACTTTAATAAAACAGTACATCATCCTCTGGATCCCTGCTATTATTAAGGCATAAGTAGAATCAAATTTAATATCAGCGTTCCATGGAAACAGTCGTTTCTATTGAGACAATTATACATTTCAATCTATAAGTGTTATTCAAGAATTGGAATTAACTAATTATATTACCTTCCTCATTAGGGAGATTGGTGATTCGCTTCAGTTTATCAAAGAATGGTTTTAACAGATATGCCATCTTTCAAAATGCTCTTGTGACGAATATAGTAAGTAATCTAATTAAATATTACTGCATCTCATTATTTTTGTTTGAACGCGGTGGGCACATTTGCCTTTCGCCCATTCTACATCGCTAAATCATTGGTTTCTGGGTAAGAGACCATCGTACAGGTGAACCAATTTCACCTTCGGCGCCACCTCAGTGTAGATTAACCCCGATTTGGCTTGGTTTGGAACACTACGTTCATTTTTTTTGCTATACGAGGGCTAATTAGACCGGGATCTACTGCTTAAAGCACATCCCGAACGGCTACAAACATCCATGCCAACAGTTGGACTCGAACCTACGGACTCTGGTACCGAATGCCTATGCACTAGCCCAGTGGTCGGCAAACAAATTAGTCAAAAGAGCCACATATCAACAGTACAACGAATGAAATTTCTTTTGAGAGCCAAATATTTCAAACTTAAACTATATAGGTATGTACATTGTTATTAACTTATTTTGGATACTTCTAAGCTGGCCTTTGCTAAAATCGTCCTCAATCTGATTGAGGTACGTTCGCTGTGGTCGACCCCTTTCAACTATCTCATCCACACTCGGCTTGTATACTTATCATTTCGTTCATCCTCTCTTTATGTCCAAACCATCTCAACATTCCTTTCAAAATCCTCAACACTACATCTTCTTTCTCCACAACGCTCCGTAAAATCATCACAAAGTTTCAATCGCACTATACGAGCGCTCCCGCACGTGGTATTTTGTGAAAGAGCCACATTCAAGGGGCCAAAGAGCCGCATGTGGCTCGCGAGCCAAGATTTGCCGACCACTGCCCTAGCCCATCGGCCATCATCCGGCTATTAGATTAACCCTGACCAGGGGTGATATCTGTAGACCATGTGCCCTGATCACACCTCTAAACAACCCGCGGGCAGAATTTTGAGCCTGCAGTTTTGGGGTGACCGTACAAGTCCATTTAGTGGCGCTTGTTCGTACCCGAACCGCGCATCCTCAGTACCCGACATGCTACCCACTAAGGCGCTCCGCGCGTCCTTCAAATTGGCGAAATATTTGGATACGTGTTTTATTCTGTTTCTACTTAGTCAGATATGCAATATTTTTTTTTTAATAAATTGAGAATATTTGGCACCGTTTGTGTTATGTCGAATCACAAAGTGTGTTACATCGAATCGCAAAGTATCTTATACAGCATTATCATGTAGATTTTAATGTATAATAAAAACACACAGAAAATTAAAAAATATGGGTAAAAAATCATTTTATGCAGATATTGAGTATTTAGATGAAAGATACACAATGTGGTTGTACTTATCTCTAGAGTAATAACAATAATGATGATAATAATTTTCCTGTAAAAAAATTATCTATACATGTAATGTCCAGAGGCGTAAACTATAATTAACCATATTTAACTAGGTCGGTTGATGCTAAATCTAAAGGAATTAATATGAATAAATAATTATTAAGCGAGATATTAGCCGGATGGGGAAAGAAAGAATCAACAGATGGCGATACGCTATCTATCTCTCGGGTTAAGAGCAAAACATTTAATGCCACCAGCGGAGGATTGCGTCAGATTCTCTGATGTTCCACGTACATGTTTGGAGGCGCGTGACGCCGAGTCAACGGTCGTGAGACACTGAATGCCCACGCAACTGCTGCGCGATTTTACTTAGCGCGTGAAGAGAAAAAAGGAGATTAGGGATTTTCCCCGTTTGGTTTGGGCGCTTGTCGTGAACTGAGGGATGATGAGAAATCGCGGATTGAATTGAATTCTAATTAATGTTAATAAAGTTCATAGTTGGGATTTAAACAGTTTTTATTTACCACTGGACTTTAATATATATATATATATATATAATTCATTTGCCCCATTTTTTTCCACTTGATATTACATTAAGTTAAATCTAGCAAAATCATACATAATGTGAAGCAAATTATTTTGCTTTTGTTTAATCGCCGAATGGTTTAACTAAGTCGCACTTTTTTTTAAATTTGAGACAAACATTTTGTAGAAAGAAACGCCAATCTAGCGTGAATTTCAATTTTGGGAAAAGCATTCGCATCATACCGACAATTGAACGAATTCGAGAATTCCTCGCGTCTGATTTATAAACATCTGTCACACGCCTTTTATCTCTCGAAATAAGATCACGTATTTGTGAACAAAGCAACTGACTACGCCGGGAACCTCTGTATCTTTAAAGCCAGCGTGTTTATTGTGGGGCTGTCGATGTGTAAGTTTTTGAAGTAACAGCTGGTGACGCGGAGCGTTTAGAGTTTGCTTCTTATTTTGTTTCTGCGAACAATTATACATTGTTTACATCCTTTCCGAGTGCATATTTAATAAAGATAGTTTTGTGTTTCGCCTTTTTCTAACGATTGATTTCCCATAGTTGATTTTGAGTACCATTTGTGACTAAACTGCATCTTAGCATTTAATTTTGCGATCTAATCGGGAACAGACTTTTCATTAAACAAGTAATTCGGTTTATATCTATACTTTTACTTCAGGTTACTTACATTTCGTGGTTTTGTAACGTCAGGACAGTTTTCGCCCAATGAGTGCCACAAATTGTAAAGTTCAGTCTTCTGAAGTCGATTTCAGAGCATTTAATTACTTCTAGATTACTTATAAAAGCAGCGGTACTCGAAACAGTTATTTCTGGTACCGAAAGCCAAGCCTTCAGCTGTTGTCCTTGTGAACGACTGGAAAAGTCAACTGGCGTAGATTCTGCACCATTTTTTGACTATAATAATTATTGTATCTCTTTAAAATAATAAAATGTATATAGAATATTCAAAGTTTATGGTTCTGTTAAAATTCTGAAAACTACGTTCATAATTATCTATGGAAAAAAAAGCTCAAACTTGAGTCGTTTCTAAATCGTAACGTAAAAGATCATTTATGCCGTGGAGGTGACATATATTTTATTTTCTACAGGCCCTGAGTGATCGCCTGAAGTAATATAGGGGAAACCCTTGTACCTAGGGCCGGCTGTTTTCAAATGGCAGTATCTTTACTTATAACTAACTTACAATGATAAAAATAGTTTGTATACATTGCGTGCTTTATTGTCTTTAAATAAAAATCACATCAAGTGTAGATAAAAAACTTGATATTGAAAATAAATTGAAAATTAATTGATATTGAAAATAAAAAAAAAAATTACAATAACACTATTGTACCTAGGGCCAGTTATTTCCAAACACTGAAATTGCTGTTTACAATAAAAAAAAAATTTGTAGCCATTATTTCTTTCATGCACAACTTCTAAAATCTTCGTAAGGAAGTAATGTTAATTGTAGGCAATGTATTAAAGGAAGAAATGTTTATTATTTCCTCACTTTCTAATGTATATTTTTTCTCCATTGACTTCTTAATGATCCCACATAAATTTTCTGTTTCAAAGACAGATTTCGTAACCTTTTTTTATCAATTACTTTTTTCAATAATTGTGCTTGATTTTCATTTTTCTCGGGTGTATCAGTGAGAATTCTACACTTGCCAAGTTTTCGTCCAACTCTTTTCTACCAGAGGCCATGGCCCTTGGTACAAGACAAGATTATGGCCCTTGGTACAAGATGTTGTTGTTTTTGGCAAAATGGCCTCCATAGCCAAAGACCTGCAGAAACCAAACTTTGTTTTTATATCATTTTTTCTTTTAATGATTACAAAAAATATCTGCTATACATTAAAACATAAGTTTTCATTTAATTTCACAAAATAAGACTTCAAATTGAAGTGAAGATATTTAGTTTCGATCTTCAAATCAAGACTTTCTGTTCTATTTAATTATGGCTTCTTCTTGCTTTCATTAAAAATGGCTGTTATGATTTGAAACAATGTTGTCACTCACTCCAATGAGTAAAAATGCTATAAAATAATAATCATTTAAATAAAGCATTTTGGCCCTAGGTACACGATGGACCTAGGTACAAGGGTATCCCTACAGTCTGTGCTGTAAGTATCACGCTTCAGGAAACTCTAAAAGTAATACGTCGGTCAACATATATGATTATGTGACAATCGTAGTACCTGATGATTCTATCGTCTACAGGCGCGTTGCAATCACACCTCGCCCATAGCAGCGCAGGTATGTATTAATTTAGGACAAACGAAGCAACAGGAGCTATCGCCATGTGGCGAAAGTCGAGGCCCCAAATAGTCACTTCGAACTGGTTGCTAACTGGCACGAGCATAACACATAAATTCGTCTTTCGCGCTGTTACAGATGCCTGATGGTAAGGTTAGAAGTGTGCGGGGACAATGACTGAGAATGAAATGTTTTAAATCTTTAAATCATCTGGATTAAAATAAGCATTAATTCTGTGTTTGATTTGCAACGGGTGTCAAGTCCAAAATCGTAGTTTTGAGAAAAACGGGATTGTAAACTAACATGATTATGTTTTGTTTCACATATCCCAAATTTTCACTGATCAATAAAACTATTTAAGAGTGGAATTGGACTTAGCTTTCTATACCCTGCAGGAGCCCTTAATCTTTCAAACATGCCTTCTTTGATAAATCAGTTTAGCACATTTTGGACTTAACATCCCATATTTTCACTGATGAATAAAATTACTTAGGAGTGGAATTGGACTCAGCTTTCTCTACCATGCAGTAGCCATTGATCTTTCAAACATGCCTGCTTTTATAACTCAGTTTAGCACAATTTGGACTTAACATCCCAAATTTTCACTGATGAATACAAATATTTAGGAGTGGAATTGGACTTAACTTTCTGTGCCCTGCAGCACTCCTTGATTTTTCAGACATGCCTGGTTTGATAACTCAATTTAGCCCATTTTAGACTTAACACCCCACATTTTCACTGATGAAAAAATATTTTCAGGAGTGGAATTGGACTTAGCTTTCTGTACCCTGAAGTATCCCTTGATCTTTCAAACATGCCTGCTTTGATAACTCAGTTTAGCCCATTTTGGACTTAACATCCCAAATTTTCACTGACGAATAAAAATATTTAGGAGTGGAATTGGACTTAGCTTTCTATACTCTGCAGTAGCCCTTGATCTTTCAAGCATTCTTGGTTTGATAACTCATTTTAACCCATTTTTGGACTTAACACACCAAATTTTCACTGATCAATAAAAATATTTAGGAGTGGAAATTGGACTTAGCTTCCTGTACCCTGCAGTAGTCCTTGGTCTTTCAAACTTGATTCGTTTGAAAACTCATTTAGGCCCATTTTAGACTTAACACCCTTTACACAACAAACTGAGATTTAATTGTTGAAATTGTTATTATATTGTTGTTAATTGTTGTTATGTTGTTAAGATTATTGGAAACTGTTAAACTGTGCTCGTAAATCTGTGAATAAAGTCGCTTGTTGGAGAGGAATTTATGAATTAGTTATTGGCTCAAATGTATCTTATACAAGATGCAGAAATCGTTTAGTAATCGTTTAGAATTACTTCACTTAAACTATTTATAGGGATTAAATAAATCTCATCATAAAAAGAAACATCAATTTTCACGAAAAACCAGATTTATTTATATTAAAATATATTTTGGGATACAAATCAAACTATTTTCATAAAAAAGGTGAAATTCTAGTACGAGAAATTACAAGGTGCAGCCAATAATTACCAGGACTGATCTCATAACTCCAGAAAATATTACATGAAATACACACCCATTTAATATGCTTCGAAGTAACTCCCACCTAGAGTAATGCACTTTTGTGCTCGGCTGTATAAGTTGCGGAAAAAAAACGTTTAAAGTCCTCTTTCGGAGTGCTCTTTAACGTGGACGTCACCGTTTTCTTGATGGCTTTGACATTCTCAAATCTTGTTCCCTTCAGCAAATTGACCCAGCAAAAGGTCGTGGAGATGCAGCATTCTCCATACTCTCCGAACTTAGCACCGACAGACTTTTTCTTGTGTCCAAAACTGAAAGATTTGCTGAAGGGTAGAAGATTTGAGGATGTCGAAGCCATCAAGAAAACGGTGACGTCCACATTAAAGAGCATTCCGAAAGAGGACTTTAAAAGTTGTTTCCGAAACTTATACAGCCGAGCACAGAAGTGCATTACGGCAGGTGGGAGTTACCTCGAAACATATTAAATGGGTATGTATTTGATGTGATATTTTCTGGAGTTATTAGATCAGTCCTGGAAATTAATGTCCACGCATTGTACTAACTATTAAGGTAAAAGGAATGCGGGGAAAGTATTTTATGAAGTATTTTAAAATATTGACGTTTATTGTTTGAAAACTATACCGCACAATAACATAATATTTCATGAAATTTGTTTAATAACGCACGTTTAACATATTCAGTTCTCAGTAGAAATTGAGCTGAGTACCAATGACAATGTCAGGTATATTTATAGATTACAAAGCGTCCCCTATCGGTCAGCCAGCTAAATATCTCTAGAAGCTTCCAGAAAGTTCTAGACGGCAAATTGGCAACCATTTGGCGACCAAAATAAGTCACGAAATTCATCGCCAATTTGGCGATAATTCTCATATTTGGCTAGATTACTATAGACTCGTAAAATTTGTAACATTAGTAGGTAATATCCATTTTGAATTCAGAATTGCTATTTACTCATCAGACATAAATAATACTCCATAAAATTTGAAGCCAATTTACTAATGCAGAATAACATAAATATTCTTTCCAGGGTTTTAAGCGCAATTTGCTACATCAAGTTTAAAGTATCACGGCCGGACGAATAAAATATTTACTCGTATTCTAATTCTCTTAATTTAGTGTCGGAGATAAAATAGTTGAACAGAATTGAGCAGAACCACACGAGAAATCTCTAAAATTAAAGGGAAAAAAACAAAAACAACGGCGTTTACCTCGAGGGACACAGAGATTGCTCGACGCCAAAGCTCCTGTAGATAAAATCCCAAATCATTGTTAGTACAACATTTAAGATAACGTCGGACGTGTACCGAGGTAATTGTTTTTAGCTTCAAAAGCAATTTTCCTTTTCTCCCCGATTCACAGGTCAATTATTGGAGGATATCAGAAGAAAATGAAGCTGAGCAGATAAATTTTATCAGAGAAAGAACTAATGCACTCCAGAAAGGAAAAAAAGAAAAAAAGAGAGGAGTTTACTGCATATTTCATGAAGTTTAGATGGAGTCTAAGTTACAACAACAACCAGAAGTAAAAAAAAAAATAGAAATCTCTTGGGTTTGTCAAGAAGGTTTCTTGAAGTGTAATGTGCAATGTAATGATTCGGCGAATAAATGAAATATAGTGCTAGAAATACTTTTCCGAGTAAACATGAAAGTCACTTTAGGTTTTTTTTACGGCAGCTTGCATAATTTATATCTAAAATTTTGTTTATACAGTTTATATGTTTGTAAATATAATTTCACACGAAGTAATGGGATTTCTAAAAAAAAAAAAGAAAAACTGTTTTATTAAGGATGATTTTTATAGTTGTAAATTTAAAAAAACACGATTGTCTATTGATAGATGTCGAAATGTGATTTATTTCTAATTAAAGAATGGAAATTGACAAATATAAGCATTTTATTTAAAATCTTTAGACATTTTATCTCTTGCTTAATTACTTGGGATTATGCAGGTGGTGATTTTCTTTAAACAGTTTATAGATTTGTAAATATAATTTGACAGGAAGTAACATCGGACGCAAAAAAATCCCCATAAAATAAGTAAAATATGCGATTAAGAAAACTTTCTATTGCTATAAATTTTTATATACACGTTTTTCTATTCATAGAAATCGAATTATTTTTAAATATATTTCTAATAATCTGAACAATACATCATCACAAAATCCTCAGCATTTCATGTTTATGTACAGTCGAACCCCGTTATAATGAACTTCAAGAGATCAAAGGTTTTGTTCCCTTTATCCGGTGGTTCGCTATATTCGAACCGTCAAGAAAAATGCTAGAGTTCGCAAAATGTATAACTCATTAGTTGCAATGCGTATTCAATAAGGATGTTTTAAAGAATCATAAAATCTATTAAAAATGATCATTAATGAATTAAATCGACTAAAATCGATTCCATTAAACTGACACAATACTAATTAAATTACGTACGATAGGAAAATGGCGGGATAAAAATTTTCGTTCGTTATATTCATGAGTTCTTTATAAGCCGGGTTCGCTATAACGCGGTTCAATTGTACCCAGTTATTTTATTTTCCTGCTGTTTATGTTAAACATACATTAAAAATTATATGTTTACATGTATTTTTTGCTTTAAAGTAACAATTTAATATCAGATAAAAAGTTTTACGGAAAATCGCATATGGTAAATTAACTTTTTGTCAACTTTGAGACGAAGATTTATGTCTTTATAAAGTTCATACGTTTACAATTGACTTGCGTAATATATTAACGTGTCAGTGTATAATTTAAATAATAATAATTGACTGGACTAGTAACTGAACAATTTGAACTGATAATTTGACTTGTGTGGGTGTAAAAATTAAAATCTATTGTTTTTTTCCATGTGTATTTTTTTTGCTACCATAATTTTCACATGCCAGAAAAAATAGAATATGAAATGTTTCTCAGTTTTCATAAAAAATGGAAATACTTTTTATTGCCCTTGTATTTACTTGCATATTAACCTGTATATGGTAACATCCATCTCTCGGACGGATACAGTTCATACTTTTCCCGCTAGGGTGCGTAATTATCGATTTGAAACCTTCATATTAGAGCTATGCTTCAATTATTCCATGACCTTGGTTGTGTCTGTTTATCTTTGAGTTTTGTTTATTTTATCGTCTTGCATTTACCATTCGAAGAAAACTCACTCCACCTTAGAGACGGATATTACTTTAAAGGTGTGTATTTGGTCCGACTGCCAGACGAAATAAAAATAATAATAGGAATTGTTCGTCCAGAAAATGACCAGGAAGCAAGTTTAAGTAAGCAATCCTTAAAAATTGACAAGTTGGAGAAGAGGAAAATCTTTAGGCACTGTCCTTACACAAAAAATAGAATGACGAACTACAAGTGTATGAAGTGTGATACATCTAATTGCTTGGAGTGTTCAAAAAAGATATGTAATATTTGTGTACAAAATTTGTAAAACTTTTATGACGAAATTTTATTTTAATCATGCTTATATTTGTCACTAGTTTACATTTTATTCTAATCTATTTCTAATAATTTAATTTTCTTTTGTAGATCTTACTGAAATTCTAAATCAAATTCGATTGACGTTTACTGAATAAAGTTATATTAAAATTAAAACCAACAGTAAATATATTTTATAAATTAATAATACCTCAAATGCAGAGCTAAAATAGTTACAAGACAAAAAGTACTTTTTATATACCATGTTTTTAGATTTTCTGTTGAATCATACAAATTTGACAATTTTTTATATTAATAAATTCTTTTTAAAATTTTTTTGATGAATTATCCCATCTATTTGAAAGAAAATGAAGTTAATTGGAAGTTAAGTTGCGTTTAACTTTTCTTAAGTAAGTTAAGTTGCGTTTAACTTTTCAATAGATGGCTGCACCAATCTACAAAACAAAATGAACTGAAAACGAATTCAATCCTACTTAAAATGGCCAAAAGTATTAAAAGAATGTATTGTCATCGTGTTCTGAGCTATTCTAAAAGTTTCAAATGTCTAGATATTCGGGAAGTTAGTTAAAAATCGATTGCAAGATTTGTACTGGACAAACACACAAACAAGAAAACGAGTTAATAAAAACGTGGTAATAAAATAAAAATTGGAAAATTTAATAAGTAATGAGATCCGAAATCCAACTTAGTCTCATGGACGGATGTTACTAGTAGAGTGATTCCGACAGATGTTGCCATTTACGGGTTAAACTAATAAAAACTGAACTATGAAGAAAAGTTTTCTACAGATTAGTTTTCCTTAGACGTAATCAGACGTAATTAAGACTTTAGAAGAGGGTTCCTTGGTCTTGACTACTTTACCTCCTGGAGCAAGGTTTATGTTTCAAGGTACATATGCTCAGTAATTAAAATTCAAAGTTAAGAAAAAAGTTAAAAATAGAGTAAAGAGGAATTAAAAATTTGAAAACAATTAAAATAATAACAGGTAGTTATTAAGTTGAGGGAATAATATTAAGTTAAATATTTAAAAAAATTAGGTAAATAGAAGCTAAAAATATAAATAACAAGGTATAAATATTTCAGGATAAGAGAGTTGGTCCATAGCAGAATACAATGTTTAAAAGATGTTAAATATAAAAATGTGCATCATTAAGAAATTATTTAATATTAAAAAAAATATATTGAGATAACTGTAAAGTTCCATGTGGAAGTAATACATACCAACATGAGTTTTCCTTAGAGATTCTTTCATATAATTTTTTCAATTTTAAGCCTGTTTGAATTTAATGATGTCATTATTTTATGAACTATGCAACAAGGTATTAAATAAAATGATTCAAGCGAAATTAAATTTATTTAAATACGGAACAATAGTTTTCACATGAATATAAATGATTTCTCCAAGGACATCTATAGAAAAATGAATAAATTAACTGAAAACCGAACTTGCTTTCTAGGGAATTTGAATATATTTCTTCATTGTATATCAACCGGCAGATGATTTTTAAATAAATAAATAAATAAATAAATATATATATATATATATATATATATATATATTATTCCATAAAGTAGCAAACGAAGGCCGGAATACTTATTCTTCAAGGTGCAATCAATCATCATATTCTAATCGATGCAACTCGAGTGGGACAAAAACCAGTCATTAATCTTTAAGAAACATTTAATAGTTCACATAAAAACTCTCGACTCCAAATCAAAACTAACCGTTCCACTTCTATAACACTAATTTCTATGAATTAAAATTCATATTCCATTCAAATAAATTTATTCCCGTCCCATTCAATCTCTTAGGCCGTCAAACGGCGACCTCCCCGTTGAAGTCTATATCATCTCTGAAGTTATTAATTCGTGTTAAGCCCACATAGAATGATCTGCTTAAGCTTTATAGAAACTTACACGATGTTCTTTTGATCATATACAGAGGCTGTTCGCACATTTTTTAGACGGTTTTGGTAAGCGGTAATAAAAAATCGTTTGCTGCAAAAGAAATAATTGCAATTGCACTATGTTTTTAAAAGTCAAAATTATATTCTGCGACTTGAAAGTTTTGTTTTTATTTAAAATGGCGTTTTTAACAAAGCAGTGGTTCGAAGGCTACATTTATGCTCTTTCCGAAGAGAAATATGCATACTCCGTTATCCAAAATCGATGTGAGAGTCATGGTTTTGTGATATCTAAAGCGTCAATAGGTAATATCGTCAACAAGAAAGGAAAAGAACGTCAAATTGGAGCCTCAAGTGGGACAAAAATTCCAAACAAGTATCCAAGGAAAAAACGGACATCTTCGACTTTTGCAAAGGTACGTTCTTTAATGTTAAAAGAAAATCCCCCTAGTCAAAGGACAGTTGCAAAATCATTAAAATGCTCGGTGTCCACTGTAAACAAAATGATAAACATTGATTTAAATCTTAAGAAAGCGAAAAAACGCAATGTGCATCGTGTTCTTCCAAATCATATCTCTGAACACAGGACACGCTGCAGAATTCAACATGAGAAACACTTATCCAAAGAAAAATGGAAAACAAATGTCAGAATAGATGAATCATGGGTGTATTTAAATGATTGCAACAAAAAAGAGCCATTTATTATCATAAAAGGGGAGAAAAAATTTAAGTACATGGTTCAAAGAATCGAAAGAAAGTATTTCCAAGGGATTCATGATTGTTGCTGGTTTTTCTTATAATGGGAAGTTAAAAATAAAGAGAGTGGAAAAAATGTCAAGATTAACTCCAAATACTATCAGGAACATATTTTATCGCCAATATTTCTGAATGAAATACCATCGCTTTACCCACAGTGCCATCAATCTGTGAGACTCCATCAGGACAAAGCTAGCAGTCACACATCAAAATCCACTGTAAATTTCCTAAAAGAAATGGAACAAAAAACTGGTATCAAGGCCATACCCTTCACTGATATCCCTACTAAATCTCCCGATGTATCACGTATGGATTTTTGTGCTTTCGGACTTTTAAAATCTGCATTATCCAAACGTCGTCCCAAAACCCTTAAAGGACTCTGGAAAGATGTTCAGGAGGAATGGGATAGAATACCTCTTCTGACACTTCAAAAGGCGTTATTATCCTGGAAATTGTGAAGTCGAAAGATAGTTCAGAATAAGGGATGTCAAATAGAACATTTAAAACACAAGAATTTTATGTAATTTAGTTTTGTGAATATAATATACACTCATGGACAAAAAAATTGCGAGCCAAGAAATAATTGCGGGATCGTAACGAAATTTGCAATGAAGGTACATGTCGGGTTCATATGCAAATGTTTAGAAATTCAGCGTGATTTCGCGTTACGTATAGCCAGTAGTTAGCGTTGAACATCGTACTCTGTGGAGTATAAAACAGGTAACCAAAGCTTGTTTGAGTGTGCTGAATCATTTACAAAAGAAAGAGCTGAGATAGACATGCCATTACGCCGTGTTCGAAGACAATATAAGCAGTTGTCGCAGTTTGAGAGGGGGAGAATCGTCGGGATGATGGAAGCTGGGTGGTCAGCTAGGCGAGTAGCTCGTCAATTAGGCCGCTCTGATTGTGTTGTGAGGAGGTGTTGGGACCAGTGTACCCGAGAGATGTCATGTACACGAAGACCAGGCTCAGGACGCCCTCGACAGACCAGTCGTCGAGAAGACCGCCACATCGTGAGAAATGTACGCGTACAGACAACTGCTTCATCGGCCGCCATCCAGGCACAGGTAGAACCTTCACTAGGGGCCTCTGTGTCTTTACGAACCATACGAAGGCGCCTGGCTGAAGGACAGTTGGTATCGCGGCGCCCATTACGTGTGCTGCCCTTGACGCCCACCCATCGATGCCTCCGTTTGGAGTTTTGCCGCGCACGAGGAAACTGGACTGCAGCGGAATGGAACCAGGTCGTCTTTAGCGACGAATCCAGATTCAATCTCGGCAGTGATGACAATCGTGTTCGTGTGTGGAGAGCCCGTGGTGAACGCTTCAATCCCGTCTTTGCTGTACAGCGACACATCGCTCCCACAGCTGGTGTGATGGTATGGGGTGCCACTGCCTACAATACACGGTCACCCCTAGTATTGTTCCGTGGCACCATGACAGCCCAGCGGTATGTTCATGAAATCCTGCAACCACATGTGTTGCCACTCATGCAACGGCTCCCAGGAGCCATTTTTCAACAAGAAAATGCTCGGCCTCATACGGCAAGGGTGTCACAAGACTGTCTCCGCACTGTTACTACCCTTCCTTGGCCTGCCCGATCCCCAGATGTGTCTCCAATCGAGCATATCTGGGATCATTTGGGACGACGAGTTGGGCATCCAACGAGTTTGAACGATCTAGAGGCAAGGTTACAGCAAATATGGAACAAAATGTCTCAAGACATCAACAGAACTTGTATGTCTCAATGTCCGATCGTATCACATCGTGCATTCGCGCTAGAGGGGTTCCAACGGAGTATTAACTCCTCCGTTCTTTTGCCTTTTTCTCTGAAATAAATTATCCTTTTTCTTTGATTTTCTTATCATTTACTTATATCAAAGTAGTCATTACGTATGTAAAATTTCGTTTCATTTTGACTACTTCTTCTTGGTGCGCTAATTTTTTTGTCCATGAGTGTACATCGTCTAAAAAATGTGTGAACATCCTCTGTATATCTAAGACTAAAATATGGGGGGGGGGCGATCGCGCGAGTTTAAAACGGGGTTTTGTTTAAAAAATATAAGAATTATCAATTAAAGACTGGGAGATTTCAGATAATCGGAGTAAATGCATTGCGGTGAAAGTAGAGTTAAGGGATCGACTTGATTCAATTTCCGAAGATCCACATCGAGAATTCTTAAAGTAGAGGTATAACCTTGGGCTTCGCGCTGGGAGAGAAAATGTACAATCTTGCATCATGAGCATAGAACATTCTATATGAGATCACGCATAAGTAATGAGCGTCATAACGTGTCAGTTGAGGCATGAGTAGTCAATTAAAAGCTTATGAATAAAGGGGGTTAATTTTAGAGCCATGGGAATGTAGCAACGGTAAAAGACGTGCCGCTCGGGGGTACGCGTTTTGGGAAGAGATGGGATTAAGTTTTATTAATTATGGAGCTGAGCACCTGATTTGGATTTAATAAATATGTTTCGGAAAGAGTACTGACTGGTTCTTTGTGAGACTGGTGCTTTGTTGACTGCATTTGATGGGACTTATTAAGTTATGGGTGTCCTCGCCACCGGACCACGTACTGCATTATGATTCTCAAGATAATCGGAATTACGTTATTAATTTGGGCGTGAAGAACAAATGCGATATATATATATATATATGTGTGTGTGTGTGTGTGTGTGTGTGTGTGTGTGTGTGTGTGTGTGTGTGTGTGTGTGTGTGTCAAGGATTTAGTGGGGAAAGAAGGATTACTCTAAATTTAAAGCGGGCTTAGTAATAATTAATTTATTTTCGTGGCGTAATTCGCCACTATTCTCATATCTTGGTTCGAAATGCATCGGGAGGAAAATGGGAATCCCCGGGTTTTTCGTTGGATTTGATTGACAGTTTGTAGGACCGCCCATGGTTCATCTCCGGTGTATGCGTCACGGAGCTCTTTCGGACATGCGCGATGACTTTGGATGGTAAAAGACAATAGCATTTTAGGCAGGCGGCGGGAAATTCTTGATTAAGACAGTCACGCGTCGCGCGGGAGCTTGATGAGTTCTTGATAAAATTAACAGATTGAATCAGGTAGGAAATTATTGGGAAAATAAAATATGTTAGATGTATTAATTGTAGTTCTTTGCCACCGGCCTTTTAACTCATTGACGGCTATAACTTTAATAATTATGTAGAGATAGATTAAGGAAGAGTAAATTTGGATGTAAAACGACGTAATGGGAAGGGTGTAAGTAACGAGCGCGTCATATATACATATACATATACATATACATACATATATATATATATATATATATATATATATATATATATATATATATATATATATATATATATATGTATATATATATATATATATATATATATATGTGTGTGTGTGTGTGTGTGTGTGTGTGTGTGTATATATTAAATTCCAATAAATTTTTACGCGAAACTCTAAAAATTGCTCTCTAACGTCAGTGCCAGGGATGAGACTTGTAATTCTACCCGCTGAACCCGCTGAACTCCGTTTTCCCTCCCGCGTTCATTTATCAGATGTGAATAATCTGGCATTAAGCGTTTTAATTCAGACGTTCCGTAGAAAAGCTCCTTTTTTAACCCTTTATTTCCTAACCTATAAAAAATTTCTGACAGATATATATATATATATACAGTGGTACCTCGACTTACGAGTTTACTTTGTTCCATGACTCGAAATACTCGTATTTGGAATCAATTTTCCACATTGAAATGAATGGAAATGCCATTAATTAGTTCCGGGCTCCCCCAAAACACCGCAATTTTTCGTTACATGTTTTTCAATATGAAAAATGTGCTTATAAACGACA
The DNA here is from genome assembly GCA_907164885.2 of Dolomedes plantarius. Classification (NCBI taxonomy): domain Eukaryota; kingdom Metazoa; phylum Arthropoda; class Arachnida; order Araneae; family Dolomedidae; genus Dolomedes; species Dolomedes plantarius. The sequence continues at coordinate 18,503,107 of OU015502.1, read as the reverse complement.
AACATTGTATAAAAACTCAATACGATGGAATGTACTGCAATAAATTTGTTTTCTTAAGTGTAATGTACAACATTTACCTTGGAGATCAGACTTAAAGATGCTGATGGAAGAGGAGGAGAAAGGCTGAACTGAAAAATTAAATCTTATTCGTTGATTTTCGACCTTTTCGTCCCGCTTTCCTCACTTTCGCTTTTATTACCAGCTACTCTCCTAAAGTGAACGAGTGGGACACGGAAGCAAGGCGATTGTTGCATCGTTCACTGTGATGGTTCACCAGATTCTTCTTTCTGAGAATTCGAAGAACGTTTTCTAAGAATCCGTAGAAGTGGGAGAGATTGCGATCATAGGACCAAGGTCATCCTATTCCTTAGACACCATGGGGAGTAACTGTGTGGGAGAGGGAATTGAAGCTATCTCTCTGAGAGAGAGATTGGGTGCTGTTCGGTTTCTGAGGGCGACTCAAGTTTGGGCAAAGCAAGCTGCCCCGGGTGGTAATTGTTCAGTGTTAAAATCTCGGTTTAAGACTGAATAGTAGTCTCAGAGTAGTATGTATACAATTGTATAATTATTGTATATAAAGGTTGTAAATATTATATGCTTCTTGTGTTCTCATTTGATGAGCACGTAACATGACATTCGCTGCTCTAACTAGCGGTGGAATATCTAAAACTTGCACGTAACCCGAATTTAAGCTCGTAACTCGAAGCAAAAAAATTGCCGAGAGAATGCTCGTATCTCGTAAAACTTGTCGAGGTACCACTGCATATATATATATATATATATATATATATATATATATATATATATATATATATATAAATCTTTTGTGACGAATTCGTAAATCGGAAACAGGGGAAAGTATCGGTACAGCAAGCGGGGGGTTCGTAGATTAAACAGTTGTTCTCGAACATGAACGGCATAAAATCCAATGGGTGGGAAATATATGTTTATTAATTCGAATGCATTACAGATTGAAAATAAAGTATAAAAATTATTTACAAAAGCTCTTTAAAACGGAGAGTGTAATGAAAGTCTTTTTTATCCCATACCCAACATGCTAAGAGTCGCGTAGTTCGACACCCACAAGACGACAAGGAAAAGGTTGTTTCATTTGTACTCGTGATTGTCTATGGTGTAATATATCTAGGGACAGCTAGACGCCACAACCAGAAACGGAAGTTGTTACATAAAAGGGGTATACTAAGGGAATAGAGTAAATAATCTTAGAAAAAAGGCGTTTGAGAATGTAATTTTAAATATTTAATAATTATATAGTGATATTATATTTGTTTTAATCTTATAAAAGGTTTGGCTGGTTATCTTTGGAGAGCTAAAATAGTTTTGTTATTAAAATCAGTCTGTATAAGGAAGATATGATAATTTTTTTAAACCTTTTCCTGATGGGGTGAGATGGGATGTATCACAAGAATACAGTTCCAAGAAAGAACACACACACACACACACATATATATATATATATATATATATATATATATATATATATATACCGGGTGGCCATAATTAAACTGACAGTGCTCACAGTGTTCTGTAGCGCGATCTATTTGCGAGAATGACGCCACATTTTGTAGGAAGATTTAACAAGACGGGGGACGAAGGATTCCGCGAAAAAAAAAATTAGTTCCAAAAGTCAACGCTAGGGGAATATTTGGCGCTGTGTAATAGAAAATAGAGTGTTAACAAATGCAAATTAATACGGAATAAAATTACCTTTTATTATGCACATCCATTGGCACAGTGGTTACATCCATTGGCACAGTGCCAGCTGCTTGGGTTTTAAAAGGCAATGTGTTACGTTTCGAATCAATCGGATTGAAAGTTTATGTTCAATGTCTCCTTCTTTAGTCGAGCGTGCGTTACTGGTCAAATTCTTTTACCTCAACCAGTGCAACGCGTCAGCCGCTCTTCGTGCTTTTAGAACGCACAAAAAATGCGTAAAGGTAACGGTCCTGTGTCAGTTAATGGGCTAAAAGCAATGGTTGCGACGTTTGAGAAAACAGGTTCTCTGAAGGTTCAGTCAGGCAGAGGACGAAAACCTGTACCACAGGATACAATCGAAGCAGTTGCCACGGCGATTGTCGACAGAGGACCAGACAATATTGCTGCCACCTCTAGCGCTCGTGGATTAGCTCGGAATATGGATATGCCTTACAGTACGGTATGGAAAATCTTACGAAAGATTATGAACTTCTATCCGTACAAGATTAGCCGTGTACAGGAGTTACTGTACTCCGACCATGATAAGAGATTGACTTTTGTTCTCACCTTTCTTGCCAGAATGGAGGTGCATGATGCTTGGCCGTGGAAAATCTTATGGGGAGACGATGCCCACTTTTACCTGCATGGAACTGTGAATACCCAGAACTGCCGAATTTGGGATGACAAATCACCACATGCAGTCACAAATTCCCTTACATTCACCAAAGGTAACTGTTTGGTGTGGGTTCACAGCGGAATTTATCGTAGGTCCATTCTTCTATGAGAACATTACCCCGACAGGACCGAAAACCTGTTCTGTTACCGGAGAGAAATATCGCCACATGTTGAACAGCTTTGTCATTCCGGCACTTCAGCAAAGACAATGCCTGGGGGAAATCATTTTCATGCAAGATGGAGCCCCTCCACACGTTGCTGTACGGGTGCAACAGCTGCTACGACAGAAATTCACAACAGAAAGAGTCATTAGCCGCTACTTTTCAACTGCAGGGCCACCTCGGTCGCCTGATCTTACCCCATGTGACTTCTGGCTATGGGGTTACATTAAGTGCAAGGTCTATGAAGGAGTGGTCCAGGACCTGGCTACGTTGAAGGATAACATATCACGGACTGTACGGGAGATTCCTGCAGACATGTTACTTTCTGCTGTTGTGCATACTGTGCACAGAATGCAATATGTGGTCCACAACAACGGCAGCCACATTGAACCTCATTTGAATGCAAAATAAAAGGTAATTTCCGTATTGATTTGCATTTGTTAACACTCTATTTTCTATTACACAGCGCCAAATATTCCCCTAGCGGTGACTTTTGGAACTAATTTATTTTTTCGCGTAATCCTTCGTCCCCCATCTTGTTTAATCTTCCTACAAAATGTGGCGTCATTCTCGCAAATAGATCGCGCTACAGAACACTGTGAGCACTGTCAGTTTAATTATGACCACCCGGTATATATATATATCTATCTATCTATCTATCTATCTATCTATCTATATATATATATATATATATATATATATATATATATATATATATATATATATATATATATATATATATATATATATATATGACGCCCGGTGGTAGTTAAAAGTTTCAAGGTGCCACACCGCAGGTCCAGGGTTCGATCCTGAGACTGGGCAAGGTCAACACACCTTTCATCCCTTGAGTAGGTCGATAAAATGAGGACCAAGCATGCTTGGGAACTAACTCTGGGTGTCCTACGTCAGGTTGACCACCGGACCGAGACACACGATGCATGGCACCCCAAGCCTACGGTCAAGAAAGCGGAGATAGGCACCACCGGCCTTGTTCCACATGGAGTTTTGTGCCATGAGTTTAGTTATAGTTATATATATATATATATATATATATATATATATATACTAGCTTTATATACCCGGCGTTGCACGGGTGAACCCTTAATAAAGCTTACTTGTATGATATGTATATTTGTATTTTATGGCAATCTATACCCCTCTCCACTGGTCATCATCCCATCAGCATATTATAATAACCCCCCCCCCCCCCATGCTAATGTCAGCATTAAAATGTTTCTTTCAATTTTGATAACCCACTGGATCCCGGCCCTTCGAGGAGTTTGAGGGCTTCCCCGTAAACCCTTGTGAAAATCGCCGGTTTCATAAACAAAGAATTACCTGACGTTGCCCAGGATAATAAAAATGAATGGAGTTAACCTGAGCTCTAGATGTATACTTACTAACAACCGAAATATATACAATTCACACACACACACACACACCTTTCCACACTTCATTTAATTAAGGTTGATCTCTCTCTTTTCTCCTACCACCAATTTGGTGTTCAAAATGGTGATATATAGGAAATATAAATTATTGGATTGTTTCTAGCAATTTTTTCAAAATCTAAAGCGAATGTCGAAAAATCGTGACATTGATCGTGTTTGTTACATTTAATCGTGTTTCTTACATTTTAAATCAAGAATCTTATGGATATCTGTTTCCTTCTTTGAGATATGACGGAATATGTAAAAAACACGTAAAAACACGTTTAGCCCCCCTAACCCCCTTGGGGGCCGAATTTTGAAAAATCCTTAAATTGGTTTTTAGGCATTCATATTCCTTACATTTTAAAGCAAGAATCTTATGGATATCTGTTTCTTTCTTTGAGATATGAGGTAATATGTAAAAAATACGTTTTGCCCCCTCCCCCCCCCCCTAATGGGGCCGAATTTTGAAAATCCTGAAATTGGTTTTAATGTATTCGTGTTCCTTACGTTTTAAAGCAAGAATCTTATGGATATCTGTTTCTTTCTTTGAGATATGAAGGAACACGTGAAAAACACGTTAAGCCCCCCCTCCCCGTTCATGGGGCCAAATTTTAAAAAAAATCCTGAAATGGGATTTAAGGTATTCGTGTTCCTTACATTTTAAAGTAAGAATCTTATGGGCATCAATTTCCTTCTTTAAGATACGAAAGAATATGTAAAAAACACGTTTTGCCCCCCTCCCCCCCCTTGGGGGGCGATTTTTGAAAAATCGCTTCTTAAATGACGCCTTCAGCACAAAAGTAATAGGCTCTTAAAATTTGATATCTGTATCTCCAATAGTTTTTGCTGGGTGTTGATTCCTTTATATATATAGATAAAACACGTAAGAACACGTTTAGCCCCCCCTCTCCCCCTTGGGAGACGAATTTTGAAAAATCCTGAAATTGGTTTTTAGGTATTCATGTTTCTTACATTTTAAAGCAAGAATCTTATGGATATCGATTTTCTTCTTTGAGATATAAAGGAATATGTAAAAAACACGTTTTGCCCCCCCTCCTCCCCTTGGGGGGCGAATTTTGAAAAATCGCTTCTTAAATGACGCCTTCAGCACAAAAGTAATAAGCTCCTAAAATTTGATATCTGTATCTCCAATAGTTTTTGCTGGGCGTTGATACGTGTATGTATATATATATAAGTCAGGACTTCTTCCTTTATAGATATAGATTCCCCTTAATGGCCGTTCTTACAAAGGGGGTATGCAATTTCCCGTTCTACATAGGGAATCGAAAAAATTGGCCCTGTAAGCTGAAGGTTAATAAAATATTTGCACACTCCTATCTTCAGAGGCGGGGCTTAATAATCCTATGCAGTGTTTTCAAAAATATATTCAAGAATTCCTGTTTTGGAGTTTTAAAAACGGCCTCCATAATTATCCGAGTTTGATTTGAAGTTTTAGAGACCTTCCTCGAAATGATCGATCGATCTAGAAAAGATTTTTTTCACGCAATTCTGCATTCCTGAAAGCCTGTTAGAAATTTTATTCCTTTGGGCAGAGTTTATTCGGCTATCCCTTAACTAAATTTTCATCATAGACGAAGCATTTATTTTTATTTGAATCTACCTTGGTAAGATTAAAACGAGGGAATTAGCGGTAAAATTTGTTCGTAACTATCCAGAGCTGCAGAGATACGTTTAAACGCGTTATGTATATATATATATATATATATATATATATATATATATATATATATATATGTGTGTGTGTGTGTGTGTGTGTGTGTGTGTTAGTTAAGAATTAATCAGAAAAAGAATAATAATTAAACAGTTTAAAGGGGGCTTAAAACTGAAACTAATTTCTAACGTTAATATCATTATTTGTCGTATTTCGAAACTCGCCAATTCTGAATCCTAAAGAAGGGAAATTCCCTTTTTGAGAAGACAAACTTAACTCCTCCTCAACCTCATCTCGGCGCAAGTGTAATGAGGGCATGCACAGTTGTATTGGGAGCTTTTGAGACAATAGGCAAGCAGCAGACCGATGATGGGATTAATTCGATAATAGCAGACGCGCGCTAGGGGGGTCCGCGGGTTTTCTAAAATGGTGAGTGCTAAGATATGAGCTTCTTTGGAACAGTGGTTGTTAATAGATGAAGAAATAAATATGGTTAAATCGAACTGATGTGTGTTTCCTGAGTATTGGACTGCCTTCCACTACTCCACCGGACTACCATTGACTGCAACATCATTTAATATGACGGGCGTGAAACGAAGATCGTCATATATATATATATATATATATATGTCAAAACAATAATTGAGAAAATTACAGGGGGCTTTAGAATAGCAAAACTTAACATTAAAATCATTGTCAAAACGCGTTGAAAAAGGTTTTTCCCCGTTTCGGGAAGTGATCTCGACTCACGAAAGTAAGTCGAAGTTCCACCGAGGGAATCTATTTTAGCTGTACAGGTTTAGCGCGCGAAGATATTTCTGACATAAACAAAAGACTATTCTGGAAGTTTCCATGTGGTGTTTTGAGCTTCCGTGATAGGGGCCACTCTCTGAGAAGAATAATAGAAGTACGTTGCTACCAGACGCGCACTACTCGGCACCGCGGAGCTTTTGAAAATAGCGATGCTATGAGATAAACTTTGAGCGTGGTTCTCTTGAAGAAAAGAATAAAGTGAGCGACTTGACTGTTTACTGATCAAATTGCCTTCCACTCGCCAACCATGTTAATGGACACGATGACTGCAGGTATATTTATTATAGCGGGTGTCAATCCAACGTCCGTCATATATATATATATATATATATATTAGTACATATATATATATATATATATATATATATATATATATATATATATATATATATATATATATATATATATATATATATATATATATATATATATATATATATATATAATAATTCGGCCCCACTATCCGAATTAAATTTATACCCATGTCGTATTTTCGGAGACTAAATTTGAGCGCGGTACCGGCTTGATGCGTTTTTTCACACAGAAACATCAAAAAGTCTTTTCAAATTAACCTTTAAACACTGTCATAGACTTTATTTTTCAGCGGATGCTCACGCATCACGTTGTTTTTATCACGTAGTCGGACTGAACTTGTAAAAGTTATGCGTTTTGACGCTAAAGGAGGAGACGTATTCTGTGTTGTCGAACGGAGAGCACTTCGCGTTGCCGGGTCGTTCCACTGATGATATTGAAAATGAAGTGACGGTTTAATACTTGATTAAAAGCTTTGATTAGTGCTTTGGAAACCTATGAATAACTGTTTTAAAGTGACGATCACGATCATATTGAATGAATGATCGAATGCCTGCAGTTGCCAGTCATTTCATTTATATTTATATATATATATATATATATATATATATATATATATATATATATATATTGAATCCCCTATTTAATAATTTTATAGGGTGTTTTACATCGCCATACCTTTTACATTCAGTTTAATGAAATGAAAATTTTCAGTGGAAATAAATCTTAAAACACCATTTGAAACAGGCAGGATTCGCGTAAGTGGTGTAAAACATAGCGAAAAAACTGAATTTATTTTCCAGTACGAAATCTGGAATATTTCTCTATTAAATGCTAATGCGAATAAAATAAGGGGAATATAGTTTAAATATAAAAGTTGCGGCACACAAAAGTTGCATTATAAAGGCATACGTCCTTGCATTAAAATATACATTAGAACACTTAGTATCATGCAACAAAAACAGCATGTTGATATGACATTTGCGACGTCAGATACAACCATTTTACATTGTGTTCAGTATGCCTACTTTGCAGTCCATCAGTATTCCAGGCCTATTTACTTTGGAGTGGAGTTTTTCCTGATTTATCATTTTTAAATGGATATGTGATTCCTCCCATGGTATGTCTTTTTAGATTTTGTTCAGCCTTCCCTTGTTCTCCGTTCGTACACCAGTTCTTAAGAATATCTATGTAAGGAAAGATTTCTTAAATTATTATTCATGAAGTTAGAAATTTCTTGAAAACTTAATTTTTTATATTTTCTTTCAAGAGGATTAGAAATTATATCAATTATCTTTTAATAAAACCAAAAGTGGTGAACTTACCTATGTATAAAAGAGTAAAAAAGAAACTTGCTAACAGAGATGTTGGTTCGATAAATATATTAAAAGTTAAATACACTATAAGTTTTTATTATTAAGTTTTTACATTTTTTTTCCAATGCGAAGGCACTTGTAGTCAAACATTCGCCTATTCTACGCAGCAATTTTATTGCCTATTTTATTGTGGGGGCACCATATAGGCGGGGTTTTTGAAATCTAATTTGTTAAAATTTTTTTAATATAAATATTGATACTTATACAAACACACATTTCGTGAAAAAACAGCTTTATAGAACATATGTATTTATACAAAAGAAAATGTTTTTATTACATTTTTACTGCCGGTATTGTTAAATACATATTAAATATCTGGTACATTAAAATTCCAAATTATTGTTATACGTGTTATAATAAACTGCACAGGAATGCAACTTCTAATCTTAACATTTAACTATAATAAAACAAAATCTATAAGAATGACACTGTTTGAGGTTTTACAGTCGCAGCAATATGTATTATCGACTAAATGTATTGTTTTTTTCTGCTTTTGTTAAACATCGCCAAGACACTGCTATATATATATATATATATATTTATTGTTTCTTTCTGTCGTCGTTAAATATTGCCAAATCGTTGGTTTATTACACCTTTTATTGGAAATTTTGAAGAACTTTTAAAATGCAGAAACTCAAATCTTCTAAAGTAATAAGGATTGCATCTTAGTGCTATAAAAATATAAAGACTATAAAAGAACTCGGCTTGTAATTTTAAATACTCCCTAAGGTGATCTTATATACACACAAACACACACATATATATATATATATATATATATATATATATATATATATACCGTAGACGCACGTTAATTCGAACTCGGTAAATTCGAACTTACGGTAAATTCGAACTAATTCAAAGGCTGAAAAAAACTTGTATTGGAGTTAATGGACTCTATTAATGTTAAAAATATCAAATTAATTCGAACTAAATTTTTATCAATTCGGTAAATTCGAACTAAAAATTTGACAAAAAAATGTTCTCTTTCCTCAATTAACGGAGAAAATACACGCTGTATTTATTATTTTGCGTGTTAAAATCACCCGTATTTTTTTTTCTATGTAAAGAGGCACATGCCCGCATTCCTAGACTATTGCATTTCCACTAAACGTTAGTTGCTATTATCCTTATTAGTGCTTAACGGACAAAGCGATTTTCCGTTATTTGTATCGATTTTCTTAGAATTTCAGAAAAACCAGTCTTCACTACAGATTCTAGGGAGCTGCGTCAGTTATGCCTGCAGTGCAGACAAGTTAATGTGATCTTGTTTTTCTTCCTAAGTGTATGATGTGAAAGTGTAAAAATTCAGCATGTCTAGTGGAAAGTACAAAACCCTAATTTTGGAGACAAAGTTACAAATTTTAAAGAGAGTAGAGAATGGCGAATGTAAAACAAAGTTAGCAGCTGACTATGGAATTATAAAAAATGTCTTATCAACTTATTTGAAAAACAAGGATTCAATGTTAGATTCATGGGAAAATCAAAATTTGCTAGAGGAAGGAAACGCATGAGAAATGAATCCCAAGCATATCTAGAAAAGCTCTTCTGCTATGGTTCCTGGATGTTAGATCTCGAAATTTTCTGATAAATGGACCCCTAGTGCTGACGAAGGCTGATGAATTGGAAAGTCGAATGGGTATTGAAGATTTTAAATGCAGTGATGGATGGCTTTCTCGATTTAAGTCAAGGCACAATATTTCTTATGAAATTGTATGTGGCCAAATCTCTAATGTAAACAAAGACGTATGCACTAATTTCGGTAGGATACTGCCAGGGCTTTTCTCTACTTACCTGGCGAAAGATATTTTTAATACGGCCATAATGGACAAAGCCATACTGGACTCTATTAAAACTCCGAAAATATTTATTCAGATGGAACCTTCCTCTGAAAATGAATTGAAATGTTTACTTCAAATCCAGAAGTTGGCTGAAAAATGTAGGCATCATAAACAAAACCAAACATCCACTTTACAGTTTTCTCCAAAGTGTAATTCGTATTTTTAATTAAAGTTTACTTTCTACTGCCTATCTTCTGCTTCATTTTATGATTGAGGCAAGTCTCTATTGCCTTATTTTAAATATGTTAATTTTAGATGACATAGTATAATATATTTTCTGAGGTTATACATACTAGGAGATTTTTCTTCTTCAATGATACACTTTTAAAGTTATATATTTTCTCTTAACATCGAATATTTCGAACTTCGGATAATTCGAACTTTTTTCCGAGAACCTTTGAGTTCGAATTAACAAGCGTCCACTGTATATATATATATATATATATATATATATATATATACTTTGCTCCTCTGTCAAACGTCACCAAGCTTTGCTTTGCTACTTGTTTTACTGGATATTTTGGCGATCTTTGAAAGACGCAGAAACGAAAATATGTCATATGGATATCAATACACTTTATTGTTGAAAAATATAAAATCAATTAAAAAAAATTTCGGTTCTTTGTTCTGCCTCTGATAAACATCGTCAAGGCATTAGTGTATTACTGTTCTGTCATTTATCGCCAAATCATTGCTAACTTACTTATTTCATTGGTTATTTAGGCGAACTTTCAAAAAGAAGGAATGCAAATCTGTCAAAGTGATAATAATAAAGCCTTATTTCTAAAAAAAATGCTTAAAAAGGCTGTTCAATGCGCATTTAATGAATAATTTACATCTCCAATGGATTGCTTTATAATTTGTTTTTGCATGTCCTCCTCTGTCAAATGTTGCCAAATGATTACGATATTACTTGTTTTATTTTATCTTTTGGCGAACTTACAAAGGTCAGAAGTGCAAATATGTCAAAATGATAACAAAAAAAAAATAGTTCAGGTATTCTCTTCTAACGAAACTACCACGGGTTATTAACGTAGGATTAATCATCGTTGCTTACCTCTTTTGTATGTGTATATATATATATATATATATATATATATATATATATATATATATATATATATATATATATATATATATATATATATATACATGTGTTATATACATATGTATCTATATACAGGGTGTTCATAACAAAACTTTGCCGATATATGGACATCTACCGGCCGTTCCGTTCAACCGATCGAGATAATATTTCAGATATAGATAGTCAGAGGTATGAGCTAGGGGTTCTGTGAGCGGCAACAAAGTAGCGTTCGCGGTTACGGTTATAGGTACAGAAACTCGATATTTTCGAATGGCAATGCACACTTTTTCCCGTCGCAAACTGCTCAGCTCATGCGAAAACCCTAATGTGCGTTGGATCAGTACGTGTATCACAAAAAATGGACACCTTATGCAGGCACAAAAAAAAGTTGTAGGAACGCCCCACAAAAACACGATCGGGGCGCACGGAGGAAAATTACATATCACAGAGGCAAGACACCAAACACTGATGACAACACAGATTGGTTAAAAGAAAACTTCTATTTGGATTACACATTTCCTCATGGGTGCCATCATCGTGTTTTTGTTGGTCGTTCGCAGAGCTGTTTTTTGTGCGTGCATAACACGCCCAGTTTTTTTTTCTGATACAAGTACCGTTCGAATGCTGTTTAGGGTTTTCGCATGCGCTGAGCATTTTGCGACGGGAAAAATGACTAGGCCATTCGAAATGGCTTGTTTCCATTCGAAAATTACGAGTTTCTATACCTATAACCGTGACGTTGAGCCCCACTTGGTTGCCGTTCACAGAATGCCGAGCTCATATGTCTGAAAAACTATATCTGAAATCTTATTCCGATCGGCTGAACGGAACAGCCGCAAGAGGTCCATATATCGGCAAAGTTCCATATGAGCACCCTGTATATATATATATATATATATATATATATATATATATATATATATATAAACTGCTGGCCTCCCAAATTGTAACACCAAGAAAGACAAGAGGTGTGACAACAAAATTTATTTTGTAGATAACATGTTGACGAAGTATCAAATGATTAAATTTATAGACTTCTGTGAAGTGTGGTTCCTGCCAAAATCAGTAGCCAGAGTAGCCGCCATTGTTGGAGATCACCACTGCCACACGCCTCGGCATTGATTCAAAGAGACTTTGGATGAGTTCTTGGGGTACAGCAGACCAAGCAGCTTCCACACGTTGCCAAAGTTGATCTGCTGTGGCAGCTGGGGATGGAATCTGGGTCAATCGTAGAGCAACCATGAACCACATGTTTTCTATCGGCGAAAAATCCGGAGAGCGAGGCGGCCAGGGAAGCAATTCAATCTGACGATTGACGAAGAACCGTTGGACAATGCGTACCACGTGTGGTCGCGCATTATCCTGTTGAAATATGGCTGTGGGCAAGCCCTTAAGGTAAGGAAGGAGAACTGTCTCCAACACCTCGGAGATGTAGCGCTGGGTGTTTAAACTACCGGCAATGGGTACTAGAGGTGTGCGAGAGTGATATCCAATACCGCCCCATACCATAATACCCGGTGCAGGACCAGTGTGGCGGTGCATAACGGAGCTGTTCAGCATCCTCTCTTCACGGTGTCTCGAGACTCGAATGCGACCATCGTGGTGTTGCAGACAGAAGCGTGACTCGTCAGTAAAGACAATTTCATTCCATTCTGCCGCCCACATCCTTCTGTCATCTCAGCATTGGCGATGGAGACGTCTGTGGTTCTGTGTCAAGGGTAGACAAAGCAATGGACGCCTTGCGGACAGACCACTCTGCTGTAAACGGCGTCGAATGGTACGCGCAGACACTGGATGATGCGTTACAGACTGCATGTGCTGTGCTATGGTTCGTGATGTGATTGAGCGATCCGTCACTGCCTTGCGCACAATTTGCTTGTTATCACGGGAAGTGGTGCGCTGAGGTGGATGCGATCGAACACGCCGGTCTGTCGTACCCTCCTGCATCCAGCGATCACATATCCGCATTACAGTTGTTTGGCTTCGTCCAACACGACTACCGATTTCCCTGAAAAATAATCCACAATCTCAGTAGGCCACTATCCTTCCTCTGGCGAACTTGAATACTTGATCAAAAGATGATCTCTGTTTTCGACGAGGCATAATTGATCGTTTTTTTGAAAAAACCACAAGAAAAACACCATTGCCGAACTTGAAATCGTCGAAATCTCCAAGCCTTAAATAGCGCTTTGAAGTGGCGCCACAGGCGCGCGTGATGTGCGTCTGCGCTGAAATTCTCATCATTTGCATATCTCACCTCCGCTAATGCATGTTGTAAATTTCATGTTATTTGCATGTTTCCTTCAGGGTGTTGCATTTACAGTGGCCATCAGTGTATATATATATATATATATATATATATATATATATATATATATATATATATATATATATATATATATATATATATATATATCTACATTTATGGATATCAAAATTTTGACGCATTTTGATAGTTTTCTGTTTAACTGTTTACTGTTTGCACAAGCGTTAGAGACTGGGTTTTTCGCTCTGCTAAAATTATAACTCGCGACGACGGACTGAAATTTTGCTTTTCGGCATACCTGTATGGAAGAACGTAATCCTGCGTTAAAACACCTTATTACTAAAAAATATACTTAAAAACACTGTCCACTGCTTATTTGAAGTACAATATAAATAATAAGTCCTAAAGTAAAATATGCAGTTTGTAACTAGCAAAAAGTAAAACTTCCAATCTTGCAGGGATATATCCAACAAAATCCCTGATACAGAAGTATGAAAATATTATCCGATAAGAACCGAGAAATATACGTCTCTCTTCTGTGTGGAGAGATAAGGAGCAGAAATCCTTTCTCTCGATTCGCTTCTTCGAGAGTAAATATGAGTTAAATAACTGAACAAGATCTCGGAAAGTAAATAAAAGAAACTCGAGTGGTTGATTAGATTGTACAAAACTTTAACGTCTTCTCTTTTCCTTAGGGTTCAAAGACAGGAAAAGTATGAGACCAACTCGTTTTTTGTTTTGTTTGTTAAAGTTCAGAGCTTGGCATCAGTTCAGAATTCGCTCTCGAGTTGGGAAGAAACAGAATCTAAATACTTACTCCATATATCAAGAAATAAATTGCAATTTGGGCCAGTACTTTATATTCCTTATTCTTTAAATTTTCCAAAATAATATTTTAGATTTTTTTGTTAAAATATTTAAAATTTCTTTTTTCACGACTGTTAGACATAACCTTACCCTTAAGGGGTAGGATAGGATATATCCCAATAATACGGGTCCAAGAATGAATGAATATATATATATATATATATATATATATATATATATATATATATATATATATATATATATATATATATATATATATATATACAGGGCTAGATTGGACGCGGAACGCGCCGGTCCGGCGTTCCGGTATCTCTCTAGGTACCTCTCTTTATCAATAATTTGGAATACACCCCACACACCCCGGAAGGTTACCGTTCCGGCACCTCTATTACTAGAAATCTAGCCCTGTATATATATATATATATATATATATATATATATATATATATATATATATATATATATATATATATATATATAAATATATATATATATATATATATATATATATATATATATATATAAATATATATATATATATATATATAAACACACACACACACACACATATATATATATATATATATATATATATATATATATATATACATATACACACACACAGACACATATATGTACAAACTTTGACCAGAAAGTTCGGTGAATGACGGCACAGTACTCACGGACGTAAGAGTTTGCAACCGGCGCATACCTTGCCGGACATGTGAAGGCTGGTCTTAACCAGTTCCTGAGCGGTGGCGCTGCGAGTTAGCTTATCGCGTGGAAACAGTTCATTGTAGAGTGAAGGTGTTGTGCGCTCGGTCGAAATTCAAAATGGATCAGCGAACAAATATTCTGTTCTGTTTCAAACCTGGAAAATCAGCGAAAGAGACTCGTGAAATGCTGCTAAAAGTTTACGAAGAACGTTCTGTCACATTGAAGTGCGGGTATGAGTGGTTTAAACGCTTTCGAGAAGAGTGGGACGCCATTGAAGACTCCCCCGAAGTGGTCGGCCTGCAACTGCACGCACCCCGTCAACATACAGAAAGTGAAGGAATTCTTATCCAAGGACCGTCGACTGACAGTGCGAATGATAGCAGAGGAAGTGGGAATATGTCGTGAAATGGCCCACGTCATACTGACACAGGATTTGGGTAGACGCAAGCTTTGCTCCCGACTTGTGCCCCACACTTTGACGCCGGAATAAATGTAAATTCGACTTGACCCTCTGTGGAGACTTCATCGATATGGCGGATCGAAACCGAAATTTCCGGAAAACCATTGTCGCGGGTGGCGAGACCTGGTGATTGCAGTACGACATGTGAGGTGTGTTCCTGAATCATCCACTCTACTCCCCAGACTTGTCTCCCCCGTACTTTGTCTTGTTCCCTAAACTGAAATCAGCCCTGAAGGGCCACAGGTTTACGGACATTTCGGACATTCAACGTAATACTCCCGACGGAAAGTGTCAGAGTATGGAGTGGCGGGGTCCAGGGTCTCCGAAAAGCAAGAAGATACGAAGTGAGTAATTCCGCATCAAGACGATGCTCGTGGTGTTCCTCGACTCTGAGGGTCTCATCCATAAAGAATTCATCCCTGAGAGCACCACGTTAAATGCCACTAAGTACGTGGATAAACTGAAACGTCTGCTGCAACGGATCAATCGGGTACGCTCCCAGTATGCCAGCAAGGCAGCTGGACCCTGCTTCACGCCAATGCTCGGCCACATACTGGCTTTCCAGAGAAGCAATCCTTGGCCAACAGGTGATTTGTGTTCCTGAATCATCCACTCTACTCCCGTACTTGTTCTTGTTCCCTAAACTGAAATCAGCCCTGAAGGGCCGCAGGTTTTCGGACATTTCGGACATTCAACGTAATACTACGACCCAGCTGAAGGCCATCCCTAAAGACGACTACGCCAGGTGTTTCCAAGACTTGTACAGCCGTTCCCAGATGTGAATTACAGCCTACGGGGATTACTTTGAAGGACAGTAACAGCTGTTTCATGACCACAATCCGTTGTAACTGTAGACACGTTCACCGAACTTTCTGGAGAAAGGTTGTATATATAACACCTGAATGGCTATTCTTACAAAGGGGGTATGAAATTTCCCGTTCAAAAGAGGGAATCGGAAAAATGGGACCCGTAAGCTAAAGGTTAAAAACTGTTTTAGATAACTTTATGATGTCAAATACCTCCGGCTCGAATCAAAGTCCTGAATAAATACTTCTTTGGAAGGAAGACGCAGAATGCAGCTAAAAATCGTTTAATATAATTTCATAAATAGAAATAGAAAACAGAAAATGCATAAGGAATTTTTCACATTGCTTATTGAGCGTAGCATAATGTTCCTACATTGGCACGGTATTTGTTGACATGATTAAGGCGTTCCCGTTGAAAAAGAGGTAAGTGTCAATATTTCCGAAAAGTATTTTTTCACCGATACAATGGATTGTTCCAAGGCTAATGGCGTGGAATAGGAGGTAAGTGCCAAAACTTCCGGAAAGTATCTTTTTACTGATACAATGGTTTGTTCCAAGGCTAATGGCGTGGAAAAGGAGGTAAGTAACTGGCTAGTCCGGTGTAGTTCAGTGACCTCCTTTTCCACGCCAGTCTTGGAACAAACTTTTTATATCAGTGTTTTTGTATCAGTGAAAAAATACTTTTCAGAAATTTTGACACTTACCTCCTTTTCAACGGGAGCGCCTCGATTTCTGATTGGTTTCACGTATGATGCGGCTTTTACGCCAACTGTCAGTTGACTTCAATGGATGACGTTATTGCGTTAAGCTGTATGGTCGGTTGAAATTTTTATCGTTGACGCGAAGCTCCGAAGTGAAGAAAGGTTTATTGGATAAATGGGAAAAAATTATCAATTTAGTTTCTTTATCACTAATGCCAACGATTGAAGTGCTAAAAAATCATTTCTGTATAGTCTTGATACTATATACGAATACAAAATAAATGCTGGTTAGTTTATGGCTGGGTTTTGCCTTGCCAGGACAAAATAAGACGATGAAATACCAGTAAGAGTAAACATTAAACATAAAGAAATTAAATTAAAGTTTAAAAATAAGACCCACTGAAGAAAGACAAAACGTGAGTAAAACAATTACCAAACTCTGAAAGAAGCTAGGAATACGTGCCTGCTGATTGGAAAGTTTAGAGGTAAAGTTTTTCGTCCATAATAAAGACGATGAGAAAGCAAAATGCAAAAAGGTAAACAAAAATATATAAATAATGATTAAAAAATTGTGGCTATTGAAAAGAGACAATACGCGTGTAAAAAATTAAGCGAATTCTTTAAGTAGCCCAGAAAACTTGCCAGTTGGAAAATTTGGAGGAAACCTTTTATATCTAGAACTAGCTGAAAACCCGCATTTCGCATCTAAGTACATTCAAATTAAATACAACGGTCAATGTATGCAATTAATGCAAATATATATATATATATATATATATATATATATATATATATATATATATATATATATATATATATATGTGTGTGTGTGTGTATACAATTGATGTAAAAAACAAAAAATATATATTTATAAAAAAATCGTAAGGGATATTTTTATAGACAAAATAATGTAGAAGAAAATATTCAAATTAAATGCAATAGGACATACTAAAGAATATAATACAGTTAATATAGTACAGTTTGAGGAGCATAATATCTTTTATTGTATTTTAATATTTTTTTGGATAATGTCCAATCGTCTGTCGCATTAGCTAGAAAAAAAATTTGTCTATTTAGTTGTTATGGACGTGACGATAAATTTATTTAAAGTACCAGAAAAAGAAATCCCTTGATCAGCATTTAATAAAATAAATTCTAAAAACCATTCTTTAAAAATTCTCCAAAAGTCAGAAAATGGAGGTAAATATTCGAAAAAGATCTCATCTTAAAGGAATTTTTAATATCTTTCTCGTGATATAAAATTTTTAACCCTCAAATTATTATTTTAAATGCAAACTTTATAGAATGTTACAAAAACAACTTAAAAATATAATTTTTAAAAAATCTAAGAAGAATTTTTCAAAAACATTTCATAGTGCACCCCTACACTATAAGAAGAATCGCCATGCAAAATGTCAGCCCTTCATGTCCAGCGGGTTGGTCTGTGCGTTGCATGTCAGTCAGTCAGGCAGTCAGTCAGTTACGGAACTGTTTTATATACATAGATAAAGATTATAAATTACAACTAGCCATCTACAAAAGATCCCCTTTGTACCAAATTCAGTTTATGGTAACATAAATGTGATTAACCCTTGTGAAGGTAATGAAGGATTGAATTTCCCACGGCCTTCTAAGGGTTAGTAACTCCTATGGAACAGTTTGTCCATAACAAGATGAACAGATGAATCTCTGTTTACATTGACTTTTCCTTACATCACTTTCCTCTGTTATTTTGCCATAAAGGCGATTGCCTGCGTTCGGAGACAATATTTAAAAAAATTAATTTTGAAGGAACTTTTGGTCTTTTATAGTTAAATAGCACTTAAAAATTAAAACTGTAAATGCCGTACTTTTTTTATAAATTCGTCAAGTTGAAGTAATTTTTAATGAAATTTGGCTAAAACGCCTATCACACTGCACGAAATTCCAATGCTACTATTTTAATTTCTTTCTCACACGTAATACATGACAGTTGTCTCTAAAATGACCTACAATCTAACAGAAATTTTTAAATGCAAAAATATTACAGACAATTTTATGTTCCAGTATGAAAAATTCCCCGATACCTCATTCCTTTCCTTATGAAAACAAAGCCCCCCCAAAAAAACTATTTA
Source organism: Dolomedes plantarius (assembly GCA_907164885.2). Classification (NCBI taxonomy): domain Eukaryota; kingdom Metazoa; phylum Arthropoda; class Arachnida; order Araneae; family Dolomedidae; genus Dolomedes; species Dolomedes plantarius. The sequence continues at coordinate 18,484,129 of OU015502.1, read as the reverse complement.
TTATGCATCAATTACTGTTCGTCATTTCATTAACAATAGCATCTAAAACATTTCCTGAAAATTTTATCAAATTATACACATTATTATGTGAGATATCATGATAATCGTAGACATATATGCTAAAAAAACATAATTCTGAGAAAAACGCATTTAAAGTTGTTTGTCACTTCAATTTTGTAGCAGACGATGTTTTTTTTTAATAGCCATAACTCTGCTTTTAATTAGATGTAGAATAAAAATCAAAACGGTTTTGAAAAGAGAAAAGATTGAATTACACGATTCTTGCAAAAAAATGACCAAAATAGTAAAAAAATGACATTTTCAACGTAGGCAGTCACCTTAAGTGCTTACTAATTGTAAAACACAGTAGTAAAGTAGATAAACCAGTCAAAAGCTAGTAAAGGAAAACAGTTATTCCGTTATGAAAGTCCAGCTGTGTTACCACAAAGGTACAAATGAAATTACCTAAATGAAATTTAAAATGAAAGATAGCCTGACATGGACAACTTTTCGAATAAAATCATTTGTAGTTACGAAATATATATATATATATATATATATATATATATATATATATATATATATATATATATATGTATATATATATATATATATATATATATATATATATATATATATACATAATAATACTTAATTTCTTTATAAACATAATAATACTTAATTTCTTTGGTAAGAGCTGCTTTACTATTATTTCTACATGCATGTAAATGGAAAATAAATTGTAGACCATTAATTCTAACGCCAAGATAAAAACACGATCATTACATTCCTTCTTAGATCCTCATTACTAACCACTAAAACAGACAATTATTCCAGACATGGTAATGCCAACCATATAAATAGGTATAAAAAAGCAACATTGTTTAACACTGTGCTATCTTATAACATTTCATTGACGCTATGCCTTTTTCTTTATTGGACATGACTGAAGATGCATAAATCCGTTTCGCTTCCATTATTTGGTATGATTCTTGACATTATCTTTACACTAAATGCAATAAAGAATACTTACTAGTATAGTTACACATATAAAATCAGAATATGTTATTAATAGTTGCGATTCGGACAATATGCTATAAAGCCTGCCAAAAGGGTTGCCCATTTGGCAGGCTTTATGCATATTGTCGTATTCTTCCGTTATAAATATTGTGCCGCAGTTCGTGATAGACAATAATAAATAATTACAAGATAAAAAGAACTTTTTATATACCATGTTTTTAAATTTTCTGTTGAATCATATAAACTTGACAATTCTATGTATTGATAAATACTTTTTAAAAAAAATTATGAATTATCCCATCTACTTGAAAGAAAATGAAGTTAATTTGAAGTTAACTTGCGTTTAACTTTTCGTTCCCGTCCCGGTCGATAGATGGCTGCAACAGTCTACAAAACAAAATTAACTGAAAATGTATTCAAATCTGCTAAAAGTATTAATATAATGCATTGTCATCGTGTTCTGAGCTATTCTAAAAGTATCAAATGTCTAGATAGTCGGGAAGTTAGTTAAAAATCGATTGCAAGATTTGTACTAGACAAACACACACACACAAACAAGAAAGCGAGTTAATTATAACCTGGTAATAAAAATCGGTGTCCAACGAATGAATGGTGGTAGATCCAGCGCATCAGAACTATTGGTTCCACCATTATGCCCTGGACAAACACTGTTACATACCTAGGATTAACCCTTGTAAAAAGAACTCACTTGGAATCAACATATCATTAATAATCGTAATAAATTTCGTAATGCTAAAAGACAACTTTATCCCTTAATTGCCCGAAATAGTAAATTGAACTTTAGTAACAAAATGCTCTTTCATAAATCATTCTTAAGACCCTTACTTACGTATGCTGGACCAGTTGGGTCATATGCAGCGGATTCCAACGTTAAAATTCTGGCCGTTGCTCAAAACAGGACTATTCGACAAATCTCTCACTCCCCGTGATTATTTTCGCAATCTCGACATTTATAGGGAGATAGATCTCACCACTATTCAAAATTATCTTCAAAATCTTGATATTAACTTCCATAAAGATTTACCAAATGATCTTAATAAAACTCTTGCCGATGACGACCCTGCTGAACCAGTTAACAAGAAACGGCCCTGTGCCATTCTTGCTCGTCACTTTTAATTGTTTGTCCTGTTCTTTGTTCGCTCCATCTCCCCCCCCCCCCCTCCATGTTTTAGCTTTACTTTTACAATCGCAGCTTTTTGTTTTTCCCACTTTCAATTTTCTTTCCTACCTTCGTTTTTTACTGATCAGTGAAGTGTTATGCTTTGCTATATCATCCTACAGTGGGGGATGTGGCCCATGTACTGTAGTCACCACTACTCTTCCTGAAGCTCCTGAAGCATCAGAGCTACGCATCGAGCAGGTGTATATTAAAAGGAACGATTCTCGCTTTGGTGTTCAAACTTTCTGCTGCATTTCGACTGCTGATATCTTACGTGGACTGCATCAATGCCTCGACAAATGATTCTTGTTCATTACGAGCGTATTTCACAGTTTCAAAGAGGTCGCGTGTTCCACACAAAAATAGACAAAATGCGTAGCTTTATACGACTACAAACGTGAGTTTTAACTTGTCAGTAAAAGTCTTACATAATTCCAACTTTCTTCAAAGAAGATAATCAAAGACATGAAAGCGAAAATGCACACCAGTGTTCGACTATATGAAGAATGTATGAATCTATGAAGAACAGATTTCGAAAAATTTATTTTTATCATCCTAATTTTTCTAAGTTTGAACTTTTTTCATTTGCGATTACTTAAAATTAAGGCAATCGTAAAGGGAAAATAGTAGAGGGAAAATATCTTATTAAGGGATTAAGAGTTTTGTCGAAATTGAAAAATGATAAAAAAATTGCATGCCCTAAACTTTGCAACCCAAAGTTTCTTGGCCCCAGTTCTTTGGCATTCCCAAACTGAACCTAATAGAACCTCGCCCCTCCAAAGCCTGTTTTATGTTTTTTACCTTTAGCTTACGAGGTCTATTTTTCCGATACCCTCTTTAGAACGGGGTATTTCATACCCCCTTTGTAAAAACGGCCATTAAGGTATATATATATATATATATATATATATATATATATATATATATATATATATTATATATATATATATATATATATATATATATATATATATATATATATATATATATATATATATATATATATACAGTGGTACCTCAACTTACGAGTTTTTCGAGATACGAGCATTCTCTCGGCAGATTTTTTGCACCGAGTTCGGGTTACGAGCAAGCTTTAGATACCCCACAGCTAATTTGCGCAGGGTATGCTATACGCTCATCAAAGGAGAACACGAGAAGCATATAATCTTTACAACCTTTATGTAAAATTATTATACAATTGTATACATATTATTCTAAGACTACTATCCAGTCTAAAACCTAGAGATTAACACTCAACAATTATCACCGGGGGCAGCTCGCTCTGCCCACACTTGTGTCGCCCTCCGAAACCGAACAGCGTCATCCCTCACTCGCAGAGAGATAGCTTCAATTCCCTCCCCCACACATGGGTCCTACGGGATGGGATGACCTTGGTCCTAGGATCGCAAGCTCTCCTCCTTCTACGGATTCTGAGAAAACGATCTTCGAATTCTCAGAAATATGAATTTGGATATTACATTCCAGTGAACGATGCAGCAATCGCTCAGCTTCAGTGTCTCACTTTAAGAGGGTAGCTGGTAATAAAAGCGAAAGCGAGGAAAATGTGATCAAAAATCAACGAATAAGATTTGATTTTTCGGTTCAGCTTTTCTCCTCCTCTTTCATCAGCATCTTCAAGTCTGATCTACAAGTTAAATGTTGTAGATTGCAATTAATAAAACAAGTTTATTGCCGTACATTCGATTATATTTAGTTTTTATATAACGTTCGTCATTTATAAGAACATTTTTCTTATTTAAAAACATGTAACCAAAAATTGCTGTGTTTGCGGGGAGCCCGGAATGAATTAATGGCATTTCCATTCATTTGAATGCGGAAAATTGATTCAAGATACGAGTATTCCCAGTTACGAGCTCCGTCGTGGGACGAATTAAACTCGTAAGTTGAGGTACCACTGTATATATATATATATATATATATATATTAATATTATTTCTTGGTCCCATAATCTTATGATACATGCTATCCCCGTATGGAAAAGGTTAACACAACATTCTTCCACACACACGCACGAAGCACACTCACCAATAGATAAAGGAAAAATCTCTTACGCCCATTTTCACGTCACTTTGGTTCTATTGCCCATTTTCGGGTTCAATTTCAACAATGCCCTTTTCCTCAGAAAGCCCTGAATTACTGTTGGGTATCATATTTCGAAACCCTACCTGAATATATATGAAAACCCGCGTGCACTTCACGCCACTAGACAACAGGTCACGCGAGTATCGTTATCGAAAATGATTATTGGGCTGGTGGAACAGGCCTCATTGGGAACTTTATCCAGAAAATCACTGACAAACATTCCTAAGAGAATGGAAATTCTGGATTTCCTGAATTTGTCCATGGTTTTATAGTGCTTCTTTCTTTACATTATGCTTGTCCAAAACTGTATTTTCTGCTCCTATTCTTTATTCTTTTTTCGGTATATTCTGCTCAATATTTTCTATACACAAAAGCGTAGTTATTGATTGCGAGTATCGGAAACAGCTTTGAGACAATCTGTATATATAAAATAGTTCCGTAACTGACTGACTGACTAACTGACATACAACGCAGAGACCAAACCACTGGACCTAAAGGGCTGAAATGTTGCATGACGAATCTTCTTATGGTGTAGGGGTTCACTAAGAGAGATTTTTGAAAAAATCTTCTTGGATTTTTTTTAATTAAATTTTTAAGCTGTTTTTGTAACTTTTTTTTAAGTTTGCATTTAAAATAATGATTTGAGGGTTAAAAAATTTATATCACGAGAAAGATCCTGAAAATGATATATTTTTCGATTCTTTACCTCCATTTTTTGTTTTTTGTTGAATTTTTAAAGATTGATTTTTAGAATTCAATTTATTAAATGCAGATCACGTGATTTCTTTTTCTGGTAATTTAAAGAAATTTATCGTCACGTGCATAACAACTAAATAGACAAAAAAAAAATGTTTTCCTTGCTAATGCGACAGACGATTGCATATTATTTTGTCTATAAAGATATCCCTTACGATTTTTTTATAAATATATACAGTGACTCCCAAAAGTGTTCGTACACTTACGAATTTCAATGAAATAGGGGTCTATCCATTAATTGAAATGAATATTTTAGAATGGGTATTTAATAATAAAATCTATAATCTATTCTTAACAAAACTACATGAAATATTTTGAAAACATAGTAAAACTTTATTTTATGAAACCAGTAATCAAAAAGTAACAAAAACTGTATCTCACAAAAGTCATCGTACACTGAAATATTTTCGGATAAATTCATAATTAAAATTATCGTCTGGCACTTTAATTTTATTTTTGAATTGTGGTGGCATTTAAAATATCGTTTGGCTTTAATTTTTGCTTGCCTACTCCGTAATATTATTTTTATTACTTAAAAATGGCTCGTAGTCGTAAAGAAACAACAAACAGCATTCGAAAATTGATTATTTTTCATCATAGTAGTGATAAATTAGCTCGGAATATTGCTAAATTTCTTAATTTATCCCATTCTACTGTGCAGTATCTGAAAAAACGCTTTAGAAAAGAAAATTGGATAGAAAATAAGGGAAGAAAAGGCCGTCCGGAACATATAACTAAACGTGAACAGAGATTTATAATTAGAAAATTTCCAGTTTTAGTGCTGTAAAAGTTTCTGCAAAATTCAATGAAACATTTTCTACTTCAATTTCACCTGAAATTTTTTGACGAGTTCTTAGAACAGCTGGATTACATGGACGTTCTGCAAATAGAACATTTTTTGTGAGTGAGAAAAATAGAAAGTTTAGGCTTCCCTTCGCAATATCAATGATAAATAATCCCCGAACCTATTGGAATAATGTCTTATTTCCCGATGAACATTTTTGGTGCTGATGGGCGTATAACTGTATGGAGAATAAAAAAATGAGGAACTTAATCCCAAGAACTTAGTAGGAACAGTTAAGCATGCCGGTGGAGGTATCCTTGTGTGGGGGTGCATGTCAGCATCAGGACTAAGAAATTTGGTATTTATTGATGGCATAATGAATCATGCTGTTTTTATAAATATTTTAAGAGACAATTTAAAATTATCAGCTCAAAATTTGGGTATTGTAAAAAACTTTGTTTTTTATTAAGATAACGATCCTAAGAACATGGTTCTCAACGTTCGCATCTGGTGTCTCTATAATTGTCCACAAGTGTTGAACACACCACCTCAATAGCCAGATTTAAACCCAATAGAACATGTTTGGAGAGAACTGGAGTTTAGAGTACGAAAACACGACATTCACACGAAAAGCGAACAAAAAAAAACAATTATGATGGCAGAATGGATGAACATTGATGCAAAAATTACAAAAGAACTAAAGCGATCTATTCCCAGACGTTTAAAAGCTGTTGTGGATGCTAAAGGATATCCTACTAAATATTAATTTAACGAAAAATTAGAATATTTACTAATATGTAGAGATTTTTTACAAGTGTACGATGACTTTTATGAGATAAAGTTTTTGTTACTTTTGGATTATTGGTTTCTTAAAAATAAAGATTTACTATGTTTTCAAAATATTTCATGTAGTTTTGTTAAGAATAGATTATAAATCGTATTATTAAATACCCATTCTGAAATATTCATTTTAATCAATGGATAGACCCTTATTTCATTGAAAATCGTAAGTGTACGAGCACTTTTGGGAGACACTGTATATTTTTTCTACATCAATTGTATATATTGATCGTCGTATTTATTATATATATATATATATATATATATATATATATATATATTTATTTATTTATTTATTTTTTTTGGCATTAATTGCATTCATTGACCTTTGTATTTAATTTGAATGTACTCCGTAGCGAAGAGAGGGTTTTCAGCTAGTCTTCTATAAAAACCAAAATTGAAAAGCTACTACGCGAATCGCCCGTAAATGGTTTAAAATTATAACAATTTCATGGCCTTTTTTTTGCAGACACATTATTTACTTAAAATGCATGTAACCAGAAATAGTCGATTACATGAATGAAAATTTTATTTCTCATGACTATTTCATTACAGTTTCCACTCTGACATGGAACACATTAATAACTTGTTTTACTGAATGTAAACATAGGCGTTGTTCACACTGCTTCCGGAGCGCCACCGATAAAAAAGAATGATTAATCACAGTCCTTAACACAATGACCACGTGATCCGTCGAACCAATCCCACGTCAAGTAAACCCTTTCCTTACAGACTGTGATAGCATGAATCCCAATAATACGGGCCAAAGACTGTATATATATATATATATATATATATATATATATATATATATATATATATATATATATATATATATATATATATATATATATATATATATATATATATATATATATATATATATATATGACATATCATATCTTATAGACGCAGATGGAAAATCGGATATTGGAATAGCTGGAAAAGAGTTGGTTATTGGGACACAAAAAATAGGCGATTTAGTCAATATAGCTTTATTGTCGTGTTATGCAATTCCCCATACGGTGGGAGATAGATCCAGTGACATATGAATTATAGCAAACAATATCAGAAAAAAAGCGAGGCTTTCAGCCGTATTCTCATTTTTATATCGGGAAAATCCAGAAGAGGTGAAGCAAAGGTTATTCCCTATGACGGTATGTTACGTCCTGGACTAGGGCGTGTCCAATGATTCTAATCGGCTCAGTCTCCCTAGACAGGGATTGTACTAAGTCGGCAAGGATATTCCTCTGTCTACAGGGGAACGGAGGGATTAAGTAATGCAAGCTTTATGAGCATTACATCATCGAATAAATTACGTTTTACAGGACCATGGAGAAGTCAGATTATTAATATAAAAAATATTTTTATAATTTATATATATATATATATATATATATATATATATATATATATACATATACATAACCCCCTTAGTGGCCGTTCTTACAAAGGGGGTGTGAAATTTCCCGTTCTAAAGGGGGAATCGGAAAAATTGTCCCTATATATATATATATATATATATATATATATATATATATATATATATATACAGTTGGTTCTCTGTTTAACGACGCTCTACTTAACGACGATCTCTATTTTAAGACGATTTTGTTTCTATTTAACAACGATTTTTTCTTACATGATAAACTTTTTCTTCAACAATTTATCTACTGGAGGGTTACTTTCTGTGGGGGAGTTTGGTTTCAAAAACAGACCTGGAATTTCCTTTATGTTTGTTGCAATCAAAGACTTGTTGCAGTGGAAAAAACCGGGGGAGGGGGGGGATTACTGTTTCTCGGAAGATCGACATTCTTCCCTGGTGGATCGAATTTCTTAGTACGGGTGGAATCATTCTATTGTACCTACCATGTTGTCATGTGATTTACGAACTGTCCAAAAGCACCCCTCTCTCACTCCTTCTGGGAAGCACGTGTTCATATTTAGAGAATTCATGGTTGGGTGTAGGAGCTCATTCCAGTACGAATACGAGGTGAGCAGAGCAAAATGGCATCAAAGCGAAAGCATCTTACGCTACACGAAAAAGGGAAAATTATTGAAAACTGGGAAGAAAGTGTTGGAATAACAAAAGTCCAATTCGAAAGACAATTTCAGCTACCCGAGTCTACTCTCAAAGGCATTTTAGCAAGCAAAGAGAAAATTCTTGAAGCAAATCTTGAAAAATTTGGTTTGAGATCCAAATCCAAACGGCCGAAAATTCAATGTGGCCGATCATAAGAGTTTGAGAAGGCAGTCCTGCAATGGTTTCATCAAGCAAGAGCATCTAACATTCCAATTTCCGGAATGATATTTAAAGAAAATGCTATTATTCTGGCAGAAAAGTTTGGAATGCAAAATTTTCAGGCTTCGGCTGGTTGGCTAACAAAGTTCAAATAAAGATACGGGCTTGTATTTAAAAGCATATCTGGCGAAAGTGGCTCCGTAGATGAAAAAATAGCGGATGAATGGAAAATAGTGCTGACGGGGAAACTAGATGGATATGATGAGAAGAACATATTCAATGCAGATGAGACGGGCCTATTCTGCAATATGGTGCCTAATAAAACCTTAACGTATATGGGCGAAAAGTGTTTTGGTGGAAAACACAGCAAGGAACGATTGACTGTTTTACTGTGCACTAATTCGCATGGATCTGAGAAATTTCCACCACTAGTTATAGGCAAATCAAAGCAACCAAGGTGTTTTAAGAATATCGCCAGGAAACCTTGTGAGTACCGCAATAACAATAAAGCGTGGATGACATCACAAATTTTTATTGACTGGATTAGAAAATTTGATGCAAAAATGCATCGAGAAAAGTGAAAAGTTTTACTTTTAATCGACCGATGCACTGCACATACTCCAAATATCCCTGGACTTACAAATTTGACTATCCATTTCTTACCAGCTAATTGCACTCGCAAGTTGTAGCCATTACACCTGGGTATCATTCGCAGTGTGAAAGCATATTAAAGAAAGTCTTTATTTAGGAAATTAATAAACAATTCGGCTGATAGTGTAAAAATTAGAAAATTTACAATCTTGGAAGCTATGCACATGCTAACATCAGCATGGAAAGAAGTTTCTTCATCCACAATAAAAAACTGCTTTCGCGTTGCTGGAATTCACAAAGAACTTGTAGTGGAACTGCAAAGTACGGATGTAGAAATCAACGAAGATGACATTACCCCTGAAGAATGGAGAAGTCTTGTTGAAGATGAGGATGTTTCAATTCAAGATTTCTACAATTGTGATAAATATGTTTTAACAACAGATTTCAGAAATGTAGAACAATTTTATTAAGATATTGTAAACGAAAACACAGTGTCAGACGAAGAAGGTGAAGTCGAAGACATGAAAAACGAGACACTGCCACCGTCTTACACAGATGCAATTTCTGCTCTAGATGTTCTCAGACGCTATATTACATCGAAAATGGAAGGTGACTCATTTAACATTTTTGAAAATCTGGAAAAGAGAATAACGAAAACAAGGCGAATGAAGCAATCAACACTTTTTGAAATTTTTAAAACGTAATTTATTGTATTGTTTGTACACTTTGTTTTTTTAATGTAATTTAAAATAACTTTTTGTGAATAAAATAATGATGATAATAAAAATAACATTTTTAAACACGCCAATATATTAAGAAATATATTGACAGTCCTAAACCTGTAAAGTGTGAAGGGAAATGTTATTTTTTCACAAATTCTGTTTAAGGACGATCTCTACTTAAGGACGATTTTTCACGGTCCCTTGAAAGTCGTTATACAGAGAACCAACTGTATATATATATATATATATATATATATATATATATATATATATATATATATATATATATATATATATATATATATATATATATATATATATATATATATGTATATATATATATATATATATATATATATATATATATATACATATATATATATATATATATATATATATATATATATATATATATATATATATATATATATATATATATACATATATATATATATATATACATATACATATATATATATATATAGATATATATAGATATATATATATATATATATATATATATATATATATATATATATATATATATATATATATATATATATATATATATATATATATATATATATATATATTTATATATATATATATATATATATATATCTTGCTCCATGAGATAAAGTCACCAAGGATCTCCACTTCTAAACTTCAGTTACCTTTGATAGTCAGTAAGTGGTCCTTTGATAAAACAAAATTCTCTATTTGTGTGTAGGGCGTCTTTCAATTTTCAATATAATAATTTTAAATCCCTTTTTTTCTAATAAATCGTCAAAAAATATCTGTTATTAAACACATTCCCTTCACAATGCACAATGTTACACTACTTAAGTAAACTAAAGTATTTATTGTCACGTACAAACATTCCGCGCCAAAATATGAATTTAATCTCCTTTGTTACTAGTTTATCAATTTTTTTAAGTGCTTGGTGCATGCTCTACTTATGAAATATGAAGCGTAATAAAAACGGACACCAGGGAATAAACTGCTTATTCTCTTATATTCTCGAACATCCCCGGCTTTCTTTAAGAGATATTTTAAATTTAATCTCGCAATATTTTTCATGACAAAAACCCGAAAAAAAAGAGTTCTTTTTTTTCCCTAAGTCCCTCTGGGGCAAGTCCTTATTTCCTGTTATCAATAAGTCATGCATAAGAAAAAAAAAGAGTTTGTAAATCTTTTTAAACCAAGAAATGAAAGCTTTTAAATTTAATATCTTTCCTTTTTCAGAGTAAGATGAATTTCGCATAAATTAGAAAAAAATAATAATCGTATCATATCATAAAAAAATATGTTAACATACGTTATCCGAATGCTATTAAAATATTTTTGCAATTCGTTTCAGTGACACTTATAGAAAATATTAGCTCACTTCTACCCAGACTTGGGTGTATAGAATTTGAAGTGGCACTCTAAATGAATTTGATGCAAACACAGTTCATACATGAAACAATGTTTATTGAATTCGTTGTACATGTAGAATTTGCTTTTACAGCAATAAGCATACGTACCACTTGTACGGAATATGTAAATACAGCTTTCAAGAACAATATATTTTTCAATACTCACGAACAGTAAGTCAAACCAGCAGTACTGCCATGTAAACTTCGGGCCCCCTAAGCACTAGCTCAGGATAATACTGGAGCTGCATACCTCGTAGCTCCCTATCGCTTATCTATCAACTTTAACAACCTTCTTCAACCCTAACCACCCTTCTTTTTTTATTAATGACGCTCCATGGTATTTATACTAAGCGCGTATGCCGAAATTAGCATATCCCAAGCAGCTTCTTTAATTCATTCTCTCAAAAGTTCGATTCTTGTGAATCGAATCTTGTGTATACCCTACACACTGTTTGCTCGGGGATTTTACTGTTACAAATTACGTTGTTACATATTGCGAAACGTACCATTTCCTTGGCATTTTCGCTCTTTAAGGCTGCTATGTACCAACCCCATTGGATTCGCTCACCTCAATGTTTACCTACGGAGAAAATTTGTTCACGGATTGCTGACTTGGATTCAAAGATTTTTTTAAAAAAATTGTAACTTCTGCCACCCCTATACGACGGCCACCCTTCTAAATGACCTATTTTTTTAGATCCGATTAGACTCCACAGGCCCAATATTATGGAAGAAACCCCTTCGTCCAAGGCCACCTCTCAAAACGGCCATTTTTTTCCGGAACCATTACTGACCATCATAGAGTATTTTCACTGTATATGGCACATTTAAATAGGTATATCGGAAATAAAAGTGAACTAATAACTGAATTTTTGTATAGGAAAAATCTTGATGACAAGGAATCAGGCTCGATTTTAACTGATTTACCAGACCAATTTTATGAAAAACATTTTATCCGAGTAAACAGACGTTTTTTCTTCTTTTTTTTAAAAGAAAGTATGCCTTAGAATGATAAGGAAAAAAACCCAACAACACTTTCTTGTACCAGATATCACTGTACCAGATATTTCCCCGAATAATTTGAATTTTAAAATATTAATTGCATGTAAAAAAAACGAAAAATGCACACAAATGCAAAATTTCTTTCTCTATGAAGGAGTACAATTTTTTTTTTAAAAATCTTTGAATCCAAGACGGCAATCCGAGGACGAATTTTCTCCATATTTTAAAATTGAGGTGAGCGAATCCAATGGGGTTCGTACATAGCAGTCTTAAGTATTCAGTGCTAATTTATAGTACACCAGCTGGATAAACTTGATTCGTTACAGAATACATTTTAGAATAATTACAATGTAAAAATAATAAAATTGCTATTTAGAGGATTTTCTTATAAACAATATTTTTGTTTCTTCATTGCTCGGAACTAATGTAACCAGGTTCGTCCACGAACTTATGCGTGAGCAAGCTACGTAAAACTGACCAAAGGAGAAACATTTTTCCCTTAAATCTACTCCAGCACATTTAAAATTTTGGCCTTGAGACTTATTTTTGGTCATGACGAAGCATACTTTGAGGGGAAATTGCAGTTTTATAAATATGTTTAATTTAATATCCATTAAACGTACTAATTTGAATTAAATTCTTAAAAAAAATTGCATCTCAATTTGTCTAGTCTTTACCAGTTCTTTACTACGGAGTACATTCAAATTAAATACAACGGTCAATATATACAATTAATGTCATTTATATATATATATATATATATATATATATATATATATATATATATATATATATATATATATACATATATATATAAATAGATAGATAGATAGATAGATAGATAGATAGATAGATAGATATTTATAAAAATATCGTGCCGGATATTTTTATAGACAAAATTATTGTAGAAGAAAATATTCAAATTAAATGCAACGGTCAATGTATGCAATTAATTTGTATATTTATTATACATAAAATACACTAATTTAAATTAAATTCTTTAAAAAATTCCATCTCAAATAGTCTAGTCTTTAAATTTTACCTTTTACCGTATTTTAATATTTTTTGTCAATATAATATTTCGTGGTTATGCACGTGACGCAATATTAATTTAAAGTATCACAAAAAGAAAAGAAATCTCGTGATCAGCATTTACTAAATTAAATTCTAGAATTTAAAATTTAAAAATTCACCAAAAATCAGAAATTGAAGGCAAAGATTCGAGAAATATTTCATTTAAAAGAAATTTTTATGGTCTTTCTCGTGATATAAATTTTATAACTCTCGAATTATTATTTTAAATGTACATTTAAAAAAATATTACAAAAACAGCTTAAAAATTTAATTTAAAAAATCTAAGAGGAGTTTTTCTTAGGAGTTCTTAGTGCACCTCTACACTATAAGAAGAATCGCCATGCAAAATGTCAGCCCTTTAGGTCCAGCGGTTTGGTCTGTGCGTTACCTTTCATTCCGTCAGTCACGGAACTGTTTTATATATATAGATAATACAAATTAACAATACACTTAAGTATACACTATTCAATGCAATCAAAGTATACAATACACCTAAGTAAAAATTCTTCAAATGAGGTCATCTCATATATTTGCTGTATCGAGTATCACAGACGAGCAAATCGAGATTTTTCAGTTTAAACTGTTGAATTTCTTCATCTACTTTCCCCTACAATATCCTGACAAATTTGTAAATTCTCTTAAATTCAATGAAGGATGATGATAACTGATATAAAGAAAAAAATTCTTTGATGAATGTTGTAAAACTGTGAATTTTTCCCATTTAATTCTTTTAAAAAGATCCTTTGCTACAAGCTCAAATGCTCATAAATTCAATAAAGGAGGATGATTTAAGAGATGATGTTGCGAAAATTAAAAAAAAACATCGTATAAAGAAAAGAATTCTCTGATGAATGTTGTAAAACTGTGAATTTTTTCGCTTTATTTCGTTTAAAAAGATCCTTTGTTACAAGCTCAAATGTTCATAATTTCAATAAAGGAGGATGATTTAAGAGATGATGTTGAGATAATTAAAAATTATCGATATAAAGAAAATAATTCTTTGATGAATGTTGTAAAACTGTGAATTTTTTCCCTTTTATTTCGTTTAAACGGGTCCTTTACAACACAATCAAATGCCCATAAATTAAATAAATGAGGATGATGTAAGAGTTGAAGTTGAGATAATTAAATAAAATATCGATATAAAGGAAAGAATTCTTTGATAAATGTTGTAAAACTGTGAAATTTTTCCCCTTTTAATTCTTTAAAAAAGTCCTTAACTACAAGCTCAAACGGTTAGCAGAAACGGTTATCTTATATTTATAAGGTTGTTTAAAAAATATACAACAGAATGTGTCAAAGAAATCCCTATTACAATAAAAGAAATTGCACTGAATGACTCTAAAGAAGAAATCTCATTATAGTTCAAAACGACAAGTTTCTGTATGCTGGAAACATTTTTAAGAATATTCAGTTAGAGCAACTACACACTAAAGCGAAAATGTAAAGTATCTATAAAGACAGTATTGAAAGAAGTAGAATATACTTAAAACACATGTAACTGGAGATACATAAATAAAATTTATTTGTTTCACTTAACTCCAAAAGAATGTCCGTGTCTCTTCCAAGGGCAGAGAAGGAAAAAGATAAAAGTTTAGTTTGAGTGGAAATACTTGTTCCTCTCCAACTCTGCTACCACAAATTTAAAACTTTGATCTACCAAACCAAATCTTTTAGGAGGGAAGTGGTTTAAAACTTGCATAAAATTCTTGATACATGTTATTTTCTAGAAAGATACGAAAAAATCTTTTTATATGTGTCTTGTACTGTTACCGTAGCAAACATGCCGAAAAATAGACCTTGAAGGTTATACATATATATATATATATATATAGCGCAAAAATATCTGAATTTTTAATAAATTAAATTAAACGTTTTTTAGTCTCAAAACATTCTTTACAGTTTTGTAGCTCTTTTGATAGTTAGCTTTCACAACTATTTCCTAATGATTTACTCACAGATAAAATTTATTAATAACTTTCCTATTACTGAACAATAATAATGAGAAATTTTCTGTGGGAAAATAAGCTTGATGGTTTGTATTTTAAGGCTGCTGTGTACTAACCCCATTGGATTCGCCCACTTCAATGTTAACCTATGGAGAAAATTTGTGCGCGGATTACCGACTTGGATTCAACGATTTATTTAAAAAATTGTACTCCGTCATAGAGAAAGAAATTTTACATTCATGTACATTTTTCGTTTTTTTTTAAAACATGCAATTAATATTTTAAAATTTAACTTATTCGAGGAAAATCTGGTATAGTGTGTTTTAAACGCACATAAATTCTTTCGGTGGACGAAATTTATAAAATGAATCCCGTAGCGCTTTGCAGAAAACTTCAGGCTATCTGACAATTCCAGTTTTATTTGATTATCAGCATTTATGTACCTGTAAATATTTGACAAGTATATATGTTAAATAAAAAAATTGCGGGCAGCGCTTAACCCCCCTATAGAGAGAGCCATTAGAATCCCTCAAAAGTTCAACACTAAGGGGGGTGGAATTCTCGAACTGTCAACAGGACTCCTCCCACCACAAGAGTCTGCAAGAAGAGGAAAAAGGAGATGCGATTTTTTTTCTTAGTACATAGCTGCCTTGAGCATTCATAGTTAGTACAGCAGGTTATAGATGATAATAGACTTTGGACCATAGTGAAAATGTGATGAACTGCGTTTCGCTAGACCACGGCTTCTGATGCAGGTATTTTGGGCTATAACATCGGAGAGCGAGTGTTCATCAATGTGAAAATGGAATGAGCAGATTGCTCGTCCCCAGGGGCTTATTGCAGAAACACAAATATACGTTTTATGGTTCTAAAACATTTGCGGTGTTTATGAAGTTAAGAAATTTAAAATGTACTCTTTTTAAGAATTTTAATCCCCCCTCCCCTTCTTATTGCATTCTTATAAAATTGAAGCTCAATTGAAGCTAATTGAAGCAAAGGATTTTTCTACATAAAATATTTTGCGTATTTAGTATGTACATGCGAACCCCGTTATAGCGAACCCTCTATACAGTCGAACCCCGTTATAACGAACTTCAATTGACCAAAGGTTTTTTTTCGCTTTCTCCGGTGATTCGCTATATCCGAACAATTAAGAAAAATGCTAGATTTCACAAAATGCATAACAAATTAGTTGCAATGTGTATTCCATAAGAATGGATTAAAAAATCATAAAATCTATTAAAAATGATCATTAATGAATTAAATCGACTAAAATCGATTACATTAAGCTGACACAATACTAATTAAATTACGTACAATAGGGAAACGTTGGGACCAAAATGTTCGTTCGTTATATCCATGAGTTCGTTATACAGTCGAACCCCGTTATAGCGAACCCGGTATATAACGAACTCACGGATATAACGAACGAAAATTTTGGTGCCAACGTTTTCCTATTGTACGTAATTTAATTAGTATTGTGTCAGCTTAATGTAATCGATTTTAGTCGATTTAATTCATTAATGATCATTTTAATAGATTTTATTATTTTTTATTACATCATTATTGAATACACATTGCAACTAATGAGTGATGTATTTTGCGAACTCTAGCATTTTTCTTAATGGTTCGGATACAGCGAACCACCGGATAAAGCGAACAAAACCTTTGGTCCCTTGAAGTTTGTTATAACGGTGTTCAACTCTATAAATTTAGAAGATTTAATAGGATACATTTTATATTAAAATTGATTACAATTTATATCTCCAATACTAATGTTTTTCTTTTACAGGACATGAAAATATTCCCAATCATTTTCTGATTATCAAGTTTTCTGTGAAAATTTCATTTACATTGTGCGTGGATTTATTTGTGCTAATTATATTCTTTTATGTGCATATCGATAAATTATAAACACTGAAATGATAATTAAAATATAAATAATTTGAAAAAGTACATAATCACTTTTCTCGCATTTTTTCTCATTTCTTTAATTTCCATTTCAAAACTCCCATACAAATAGCTTATATTGGAACAAACAGTTTTATAATACCCTTATGTATATTCAAAATCTTTGCATTACCTTCTTATATGCTATTTATTGTTGACAACGTTTAAACGTTATCCAATTTTCAAACCACTTTATCTGTTTGTTTTTTGAGAAAAACTCCGGACAATAGAAATTTATTTTCTGAATAAAATAAAATAAAAAGAAAGAGAAAATTCCTCCCAGTTTAAAGTACTTGTTCGTCATTTCAGCTGTAATGGAAATTCAAATTGATTTGATTCACCTAGATTGGTTCTTGCAATTGAAAAGAACATTTCCGACGGAAAAAGTTTTAATAGGAGTCTTATAATTTATTTGAAAGGAATCCTCCTTTTAAATGACATTATATCTTCCGCAGTAAACCATTTATTTTGAGATGATGTTCCCAAGACAGTTTTACATTATGTACACAATTTTCCTTTTCTAATGGAAACATAAAGCTTAATCTATGGGATGTACTAATTTAGACTCCAAAAATCTCTCCCTGATTAAAATTTTTGTACTTTTGTTCAACAATATCAATTTACATGGAAAAAGGATTTTAGAAATTGATTTCAGCGAAATTAAATTTCTGACTCTCTATTTTTGCAATATTTTCGATTATCATGTTTCATTGTTATTTTTATAAATATTTTTTAAATAAATATTTTTTTTAAAATTAATTTATTTTATTCATTTTTATTCGGAATGAAGACTAAGGTAATTTTTCATGCTCTACTCTTAAATATCACCCCAAAAACTTACAACTGCCTTGAATAATTGTACAATGTTTTACACAAATGCGCTGAAAATCTTTTTTATAACAAAAAAAATATCAAACTGATTAAAACATTTTCAGCCCATACATGTAAAAAAATGGAGTCTAAATGTCTAGGTGTTTCATGACACTAATATAAATTCTTAAAATAGGATCGTATTTAGGAGAGGTAATTTATGTTTAAAATATCGCACCTCTGCTAGAAGAGTATTACATGTCAAAATAGCTATATTTTCAGGAAGAGCTAGAAATGAAATAGCTCTTCCTCAAAATATGGCTATTTTTAAATGTAACACTCTTCTAGTAAATATGGTTATTTTGAAATGTAACACTCTTCTAGTAGAGGACCTCTGCTAGAAGAGGATTACTCTTCAAAATAGCTATATTTTCAGGAAGAGCTAAAGAAGAAATAAAATAGTTCTTCCTGAAAATATGGCTATTTTGAAATGTAACACTCTTCTAGTAGAGGACCTCTGCTAGAAGAGTATTGCATTTCAAAAAAGCTATATTTTCAGGAAGAGCTAAAGAAAAAATGAAATAACTCGTCCTGAAAATACGGATATTTTGAGATTTAACACTTCTAGCAGAGATGCGATATCTAATTGCTTGAAATGAAAAGGAAAGTTGTCAGTTTATCTCACATCTCTTATTTGTGAAAATGAACGCCGCCTTCCTATTAAATAATACATACAATACAAAAACGTTTGCTTCGCATACTACTTTTTATGCTGTCAAAAGTCTGACAGAGAGCACGTTCCCTTCATGTGACTGACTACACAAGATATTAGAGCACTGCAGACTCGTCAGTCCGATACAGTAGGTCCTAAACCGCTTAATTTTCGTAAAAGAAAGTTGCTTTAGAAATTGAAAAACCACTGGGCGAACATACCTCCCCACCGCATAAGTTGTCTTTAACATGGGATTTTGTCCTACTCGTCAGCAAAGTATAAGCTGGATGGAAAGGAATTTATAATGCTGAATATCCATAAATTTTTAATGTTGAAAAGAGATTCTAGACCATATAACATTTGTTACATAGTTATTATACTAGTATAGAACATTTTGATTTATAGCGTTTGAAAGCAAGCAAGAAAGATGCCAAAATATATTGATTCGCAATCGAGTTTTGTATAGTAAAAATTGTTTACGTTTATATTTCTTTATTCAACAGGTAACAGGAGAGAGTTCTAGAGAAATTAATTCTTCAGTATTCTTGGAGAAATAATTTTTAAGGTTGCAGATTTAAATTATTGTATATTAGTGAAAAAATATTTGGTAATACTTGATCACCTCTGATAAGAACCCGTTGTTCGTTAATTTATTATAGTATTATAGTATAGAACATTTGTTACATAGTTATTATAGTATAGGACATTTTGATTTATCGCGTTTGAAAGCAAGCAAGAAAGATGCCAAAATATATTGATTCGCAATCGAGTTTTGTATAGTAAAAATAGTTTACGTTTATATTTCTTTAGTCAACAGGTAACAGGAGAGAGTTCTAGAGGAATTAATTCTTCAGTATTCTTAGAGAAATAATTTTTGAGGTTGCAGATTTAATATATTGTATATTAGTGAAAAAATATTTGGTAATACTTGATCACCTCTGATAAGAACCCGTTGTTCGTTAATTTATTATAGTAGATTCTGTTCATATATAGGTTAAACTTTTTTTCCAATGCGGCAGACGATTGGACGCTATATGCACCGCAGAATTCCTAGCCATTTATTTAAGGGAGCACAGTATAGATGGACCAGCATTACCCCTTACTAGACGGTTCCGTAATTTTGAACTTCCAGAGATATCCGCACTTCCAGAGATATTTTATGGGAACTTGGAGGACATTGCTGCTACGACAGATTTTTTCCGTGCACCAGCCGACATTAATGTACACGGCCACGGTTTTTTCGTCGGCGGGCATCGAACCAACAACTTGCAGGTCACTGGCCCGCTGCACTTGTATACTGGGCCACCGTGCCTCACATAGGTTAAACTACAGGAAGAGGAAAACAATTTCCAGTGCTCCAGGTTTCGCTATCGTTATGGTCTCCACAGCACGGAATAATCTATGAAGCACGCAGAAGGGAAAGGAATTCCAAATGTAGCATTTCTCTGAATTTTTTATGGCTTAATTCGGCCCAATGTGGAAAGAACCATCGCTTACCACTCATTGTGGCACACAATTTAGAAAGCGAGATTTAATAATTACAAGATTAAAAAGAACTTTTTATATACCATGTTTTTAAATTTTCTGTTGAATCATATAAACTTGACAATTCTATGTATTAATAAATACTTTCTTAAATTTTTTTTAATGAATTATCCCATCAACTTGACAGAAAATGAAGTTAATTGGAATTTAACTTGCGTTTAACTTTTCGCTCCCGTCCCTGCCGATAGATGGCTGCACTAGTCTTCAAAACAAAATTAACTGAAACTGAATTCAAAGCTGCTTAAGGATGGCTAAAAGTATCAAAAGAATGCATTGTCATCGTGTTCTTTTGTATGTTCTATTAGATTTAATTTGAATATTCGTTACGATATTTTTATAATTTTTTTTGGTATTAGCTGCATACATTGGCCGTTGTATTTATAATAATTTTTTTTTTGGCATTAATTGCACACATTGACCGTTGTATTTAATTTTAATCTACTCCGTATCGAAGCACGGGTATTCAGCTAGTTTATTCTAATCCCTGTCTATTGGTTCAATAATGTGTGAGATATTTAGGAGAAAGACCGTCCCTACTTCCAGAACCATTTTTCGACAGTAATCCAATTAGCAATGAATGATAGTACTTCACAGGAAAAGAAAAGAAAATTGGATCATATATAATTCTATAAATTTCCGGCATTAAAGCTTTTTTTTCTGAAGTCGTAATAAGTGCCTTACGTTCAAATGACTTTATTAAATATTAAGGCATCACAGTTTTAATCCAGATCAAAGACCGATTTTTCCATCTGAAAGAACCATTTGCAAGGGTCATTAATCAGTCCTGTAAAAATAGTTTTCCGAAGATGAAAAATTGTCAAGAAACTATTTAATGAATGCAGTAGAACTATATCCTAATAATTTAAAGTTATAAGTATGAAGTTAAAGTTAGTAAAAGTCTTGGCCTAAACATTTTTTGCTAACATGCCTGGGATGGGACACGCGTTCCCGGATCTGCTTCTGTTCCTATACTTCGGGTGTTACACACATTTTGTAATGTGAGTCAGAAGGCAATGGGACACAGAATGACAAAGAAAAATCGAAACAAACAAAAAACAGTGAAACGGTGACATTTATCTTGAAAATATATTACACACTATCCTTTTCCATGTCAATCAATGTAGTAAGCATAGTAATAAATCGCTTAGTATTCTGTAAACCAGTGATTCTCAACCACTGTGCCGCGGCACTTTTGTGTGCCGCCAAATTCTTAAAGTATGCCGCCAAATTTAAAAAATGTATATAGTAAAAATTATAATGCTTTTTTTTACTACGAGTAAACTTTGTTTAAATTAAAGAAAAGTACACTGTAAAAGAAAACTGTTGTTTTTACAGTTAAATGCCATATTTTTAACTGTTTTTATCCTATTTAAGTAAACAACTTTTAAACTTATATTTTTCTTTGTGTGCCGCCAAATTTGGAAATCGTTAAAAGTGAGCCGCGAACAAAAAAAAAAAAAAAATGTTGAGAATCACTGCTGTAGACCTTGCACCTTCCCAGTTTTTTTAATTAAACGAATGTTTGAGAATTGTTATGAACATTTTAGGATACGACACACCAAGGGTCACAACCTTGTTGTACACAGGTCAAAAGGCAAGTTGTTAGTTACAGAACAAACTGGTCGTGAATTTACGTTACATTGCTTTAACCATTCAGCGGGCGTGCCAATTTTCGGAACACCAACAGACGCGCGTGGCACAAAGATCAACGTCTCTTTCAACCTTGATTATTCCTTTTATAATACACTTTTTCTTTTGAAATTGAAAATAATGATTGTGAGTATTATGGCAAGATATTGAGATATATTTATAATTAAAGGCCAAAGAATGCAGATACATTCGCCTTATTTCAAAATTGTCCGGTTTATTGGATCTAAGGACAATTTGCGAATGGATTCGTATTATGCCCAAAAAAAACCTAAAAAACAATGAGATTGTCCATCTTCGTGATATGCGGGATACCGTATCATAGCTGCACATTTGATAGACTACGCCGACTCCTGCTTTTGTCGTATTGAAATAAAGTATAATCGCTGGTTTACCACGGTTAAATCACAACTAACAATGAATGGAAAGGAATACAAGGGTCAGAAAATCAGACCTGAGTTAGAAAGGGTGTAGCTATAAATCGAATCAGCTTACATGTCAAATTACAAATCAAACCTTACATGTAAAAACAATCCATTCAAAATTACGAAAATTTTGCACTTTGCACACGGGCGCGCCCGCTGAAGGGTTAAACGAATGTTTAATGCTTTTTATGATCAGTTTAGGATATGACACACCAGGGGTCACAACCTTGTCGTACACTGCTGCTAGGTCAAAAGACAAGTTGTTAGTTACAGTTCAAACAGGTCGTGAATTTACGTTGTGTTGCTTTATAGAAGCTTAGCTTCAAATTTTACCGAGGGACTCAGTATTTTGTACTTTTTTTTATCGCAACGAAAAATTGTGCTTGACAGCTTTGAATTTTTATGGTAGTTCTTATGATCATCAACGGAAAAGGGTAATTAATGTCTGAGCTGCCTGATATCACGCAAACAAAAATTCGCTATTTGTAACCTAGATGTTGCCTTGTGTGGATATGATTCCACCATCAGGAAATTTCCCCATTCACCTTTTCAAAATAATTTAACTAATTAAAGCGTTGTTAATTGGTAACAACTGGTCCGTCTTCAATGTTTATGGTCTACACACAACTGAATAGTATATGGTAGAAGATAGGTAATATGTGTGCAGTGGCGTAGCGAGGGGGGGGGGGGCAAGGGGGTCTATCATGCCCCGGGTGCCACTCGCAGAGGGTCGCCAAGTGGTCCCAAAATAACTAATTTTATATATTACATTACTATATGTAGTGCCTCCGCATTGGTTAAAAAAAAAACATTACTATATGTTTTTCGGATAGGGGGGGGCGACAAAAAAGGATCGTGCCCCGGGCGCCAGTTATGCTCGCTACGTCACTGTCTGTGTGTAATATTATTATAAGTATGAATGGTTTATAATAAATGATAGAATTCATAGATAGTTAAAATAATATTATGCTAATATTCAGTTATGATAATTTGTAAATTCTTGGATTTAGTATTGGTCTTAAACATAAGTTGCGTTGCTTCATAGAGGTTTGGCTTCAATTTCCGCAAAAGAACACAATGACACTCAAATCATTTCTGCGCTCGATCTTTTGTACTACAGGAATAAGTTTTTGTTCAGGGGGGATATCGTGCTTGAATATGCTTGATACTTTATATTTTCTTATCTATATTTAGTCATCAACAAAGAAAATGTAATGTGCAAAGTTATAGTTAGAACATATGGCAAAACACAGTTTAAATTAAACTTGTCTCTCTTTCAGATAGTCAAAACCTTCCCGATAACAAGGTATAATGATAGACTTTAATAACAAAACGCGATTTAATATCGATTAAAGGAAGCCCATGGAATTAATTTTATTTATTGATAATTTATATTTCTTAAAATATCTGGCAACTAACAGATTTCACTTGGTTGATTTTCCTCATTTGTTCTTAGGAAAGAAAATTAATACCTATGGAGTTTGTCCAAACGTTTATGATTAGAAATAAAAACACGTAGGAAAATTTTAAGTACAATTTGTACTCCTTTATCCCAATATGTATGTAGGAAATTATTAAGAATTTAATTCCTATTATAACTTATAAAGAATATTACAAATATGTAGTAAACTACCTACTAGGGATAATTACATTAAATAAAAACTAATTTCTTGAAACATAAAATTATCACATTTTATGTATTAGAAAAAAAACTAATTTTTATCATAACATACGCTATGGTAGCAAATGAAACCGTATGAAAATTATATATTAGAACAAATTACGTTAAATAAATACTAATTTCTTGAAAAATAGAATCATTGGTAACAATCAATATATATATATATATATTTATATCTAATGCGGAAGCACATATCGTGAGGCATTCGCTTTTTGTTACCATGGGTAACAATATCTATACATAGGTATTGTATAGATAATGTTCCGTTATACCTGGGTTCGTTAGGATTGAATAAAATCTCTTCAGAAACTGCACACAAAATAAAATGTATTATTCTGTAAATTCTTCAGGCGCATACACAAATTCAAACAGAAAACACGTAGCAAATGTCTTCTATACAACAGAAAACTCTGAAAATGCAAGTCAGGTTAACAGAGCCGTCAATATAATACACCCCTAGCGCACTTTCAATACATTCAATTCTCAGCAGAAAAGAACACTGAGTTCCAATTCCAATGTCAGGTATATTTATAGATTTTCAAAGCGCCCCCTATCGGTCAGTCAGCTAGATATCTCCAGAAGCTTCCAGAGAGGTCTAGACGGCAAATTGACGACCATTTGGCACCAAATCGCCAAATGTGGCGAAATATAGCCAAATTTAGAGACCAAAATAAGGCACCAAATCCATCGCCAATTTAGCGATAACTCTCATATTTGGCTAGATTACCATAGACTTGTAAATTTTGTAACATTAGGTTTTCACTGCGCAATAGCTGATTGCTGATAGGTAACATATGAAACAGTCAATGGACATTTCACTGAAGTCCATAGACAAAGTGGTCTCCTAGGTACGGAAACGATAATCCCAATCGAATATTCCATATACTGACATCTTAGTTCTGATAAGTTCTGAAATTAGCTCTCCTTCTTGGTTTTTACTTGTATTTTGAGTGTTTGAAAAATTTAATGGAACTAATATTTTCCCTTTATTTTGCAGATTTCAGGAAAGCTCCATTTTTGCCACGTTTAAATTATGCAATGAAGAATTTTGAATACAGACATTACAAAGACTTGGCGATCACCGTACATATTACAGAACCTCAGAAAACCTTATCAGTTGTTTTTTACCAGAAAATTAATTTCAATGCAAACCGATTTCTCACTCATGACATACCCACTCTTTAACCTCACCATTTAACTTGAACTTAAACCAACCTCGAAATATGCTAGCGTGGGGCCCATCCCTTTTTCGAAACTGTGTACACTCTCGACCTATTAGTAACAGTTCACAGATCCATTAAGACGGTTCTTTTCTGGTCATGTCCGTAATCCCGAATTCATTACTCTCGAGTGTGTCTCGGGTAACTTTCGAACGTTTTAACTCGGTATCGATTCGAAGCCTATTTACGAGCAAAGAATAACTCGGCCAGAAAAGAGGGAGAGACGGCTAAAAATAGAAACTGAACGACACAGGGAAACTTTCACGTTGATAAAATGCGTCCGTAATTTATCTGTCCGGAAAGAACCTTTTTCTTTGTGTGTTTTGTTTTCATGGTTAGTTGCGGTTTAAGTGTTGGAGGCTTTGATTTTCGTATTAAATTACTTGTGACGTCGATACACACATATTTTATTTTCTATCTATCTATCTCTCCTCTCTCTTTCTCCTCTCTCTCTCTCCTCTCTCTCTCTCTCTCTCTCTCTCTGTGTGTGTGTGTGTATATATATATATATATATATATACAACACCCCTACTACCTGTACACTAAATGCCGTACACTCAACTACTCTCAAATTTTGAAAACATACTATTAGATTTAAAGACACGGGGAAACGTATTATGCGAAAAATTTGTAGTTCCTGAAATCACCGACAGATGGCGCTGTATAACGTAACATATGCTGAAAATACACGAAAACACATTTTAAACACATTTTATTTGAACCTACCGAACATTCACATGAAAAAAAAACATTACCGACTCAGAGAATGCTGCTCAATACAGTTCCCTTCTTGTAGATGTAAAATTTGCAGTCTGTGGACAGCTTGATCAACTGCGCATCGTAGCTGGTTTACTGAAATGCTTCTTACACGCAGAGTGATACCTTCTTTCAAGTTTACCTAGGATCCTAGATGTCCTCGATAAAGAAGATTTTTTAAGTGCCCCCACAGCAAAAAATCACACGGATTAAAATCCAGAGAACAAGATGGCCAGGTTGTCGGAAACGGATCAGAGAGAAATAGAGATTAAGATATATATATATATATATATATATATATATATATATATATATATATATATATATATATATATATATATATAGTCAGATTGATTAGGGGAATATGAACCAAAGCTACTTGAAAGTACTTTCCAATTTTTATGTTACTAGCGGATATTTTCGCTATTATTATAAACATTCCTTTTAAACCTTTGAGGGGTGCCGTTTGCCCAGTGCAAATGCCTAAATCTAGTCTTTTATCACTTGCATTCAATGTATTCTAGTTAAATGAGCAGAAAAATGGCTAGTACTGCCATGTGTTATCAGTTTAAAGAGGTAAAATCATTGTGCAACCATTAATTTGAAAATTTTTCAAGATACTTTCGGTTAAAAAAATTGGGAAAAAAGTCTGAACCGTGCAAACGGTGAAAGGATTAAAACAACAACTCTTCTTTTTCATTATCTAATTTTATCAATTTCTTTTCATTCAAAAGAGAATAGCTGTCTTCATTATGAAACACAAAACTTTGCTCTTTGGATTGAAGCGTTATATACTTCAAAAGAAAATTCGTCAAGCTCTCTAACAAACATTTACGTGTATGAACAAATGTAAAAACGTAATAGAAGTTCAATTGGTATGAAACGTAATTGTTATGTTAGTATTCCTCGTCTAATAGAATTGTAAATATTTTCCTGGTATTTGCTGTTGTTATGAACATAAATGCAAGTAGGATTTTTTTCGTTGTTTAAATATATTTGACGCTTGTAAAAGTGTTGGACCTATGTTATACACAAGAGAAAAATTCAGTTTACAAAGCACAACACAAACTTAATTCTAATTTTAATCCGTTTGGGAGAAGTTGTTTGGAAATAAACCTAATTTGAATACAATGACAATTTTAAAACAGAACATCATCAAAATTGCATTTTTGTTTTAAGGTAGAGACACTTTCAACCAGTTAGTTGCATTTATATTGTGTTCGTGAAAAAGAATAAATCCAAATGAATCTTTCATCGTTTTAAATCTAAAAAGCATAAAAGTTAACAACTGTCGAGTGTTTTAATTAACCTGGAGTTCATACTTGTCTTTAAATATTTTGGATTTGAAAAAGTGCAATATTTAAAAGTAAAATCTTTGTTTTATGTTCAAACAAAGAGGTACATTTTCTAGCTATGAATCCGATTAGCATTTTTATAAAGTAACTATTTTGAAATAATTTGAAACTAACTTTTATACAACAAACAATTTTTTTTTCAAACCAAACTGAAGTGCATATTTAAATGAGGTTGTTTTAAAAATGCAAATTGTCTAATTCAGAGAGAAATAGCGAAGAAACTTTTAAACATTTATTTAATTTTATTTCAAAAAAAATTATTGAAACTTTACTTTGAATTCACTCAGAAATATTTTTTTAAAGTAACATTCATTCTATTAAATTGCCAAATCGAATAAACAATTTTTTATTCCAAAATCTCTATAATGCATTTCTCTTATTCCTAAATTGTATTACTGTTTCTTAAATGGTAAAATCTGTTTCAAATTACGCCTTAATATATTTAGCTTCAAAATTTTTTCGTCAACTATCTCGCATCTATAATTAGTCATTCATGAACATCAGAAAAAATTAAGGTTATAGGAAATCATTGCACTTTTAACGTAGGATTACGTTCCTTAATAACGGTCCTTCGAAGAGAAAATAAAAGTGTTCGGCGTCGCGAGGTATAATTTTGGCAACACGCCAAACCCAGTAGCAGTAAACAGTTAAACAGAAAAAAGTACCAAATTGCGTGAAAAAAATGAAGAAGTAGAAAAAAAAGAGGTAAGCAACGATAAGTAATCCTACGTTAATAACCCACGGTAGTTTCGTTAGAAGAGACTACCTGAATTTTTTTAACAGTTCCTTAATTTTAAAACGGTGCAAAGTGAACAGAAATATGTGCAGAATTCTGGATCTAATTTGCATAACCGATATTAATCCGAAACACGCCTATGGGTAGGGGGAACCTTTAGAATTCCCTCACGATTGTACCAAAATATCGAGGAGCTCCGTCTAACTGAGAAATGGAATTTTCTGGTGCTAGTCTCAGAGTCTGCACGTAAGCTTTCGTACGCATGAACGGGGAGAGTTTATCTTTCATTCAACACATGACTCGTGTCTGCAACATGATTTACTGCACAGCTAACCCCATTTGAAACCGCACCATTTTAATTTCGGTACACACTGCATATAAAGATATGTGTGTGTGTGTGTGTGTGTGTTTATTACGTTTTAATACATAGTAAATATTTCAAACTATCTAAATGAAATATTTATGTATAGAAAAACCTACATATTTTGATTTTAATAACGAGTGCCCCCCGACTCTCAAATGATTTAATTTCCATAATTAATTATTCAGATGAGTCTCAGGAAATCCATTCTCGTTGCCGAGGCTCTGGAAGTCATCCCTTTAATGCCAGTGCATGCGAGTGACAAAATTTTCATTTACATTAATAATTTCTTAGTGCTTGAATTTAAGGCAAAATTTATAATGAGATTCGGCCATTTCCGTCCAAGATTCATTTTTAAAGTAGCGCCATTCGTTACGCAATCCGTAGGGTCGACGAGAAGTTTCCCGTCGTGTCCACGTTAGATAAAGGTACATGATTATCTAGAAGACAGAAATCAGGCTCCGTTTGTGAGTGATAACGTTGATGCTAAATGAAATGAATTATATATATATATGTGTGTGTGTGTGTGTGTGTGTGTGTGTGTGTGTGTGTGTGTGTGTGTGTGTGTGTGTGTGTCTGTCTGTGTGTGTGTGTGTGTGTGTCTGTGTGTGTGTCTGTGTGTGTGTGTGTGTGTGTGTGTATGTATTGGCCTCGTGACGGGAGGGGTGTAAGGTAAGAAGGTAATTCAAAGGAGGAGGCGTAGATCTAAACAGGTTGAGAACCATTGGTTTAGACGGTGATTTACGTGAATTAGGTTTTGAAGATTTGAGTGGACCAGGGTATCAAAAATGTTGCAGGAAGAATTTGAAGATGAAGAGAGTAAAGAAGAAACCTGATGATCTAATCAAACACAGCACAGCGCTACCGTGTGTCGGCAATTTGCTGGATTTTATGAGTCCATGGAATTACGAAGCTATACCATCAATAAAGTGCTATGTTGTTGTTGTTGTTGTTTCTAAGGCCCCCTCGCGGGAAGTGTTCCAGACCAGGTTCATATAGGACTCGGTTTATAATAGTACCACAAGGGTAGGAGTGCAAATTATCCAGTTACCACCTCCATTTTGGCCGACATCTGGGGGGGATCGTACCTTCTTACACCCTGTCTGACCTCATGGAAGTACTCTTCGGTCTACGGAATTAACGCGCCCCTATACGGCCTTGACATGGAAGTATTGAATGGAGCTTGTCGGGATTCGATCCGGGTGCCGGAAGCCGACGCGCTACCACTAGGCTACCTCGATCCCATACTATGATATCATAGCGGTGAGTAATAATCGTAGGGATTTCAAAAAAACATAGGAACGATTTCGTAAAATTAAGAAAATTACGTATTAATACATAAATCTATATAAAATAGGAAACCTCCTACCATGTGTTTGGCACAGCTTGTCATTATCTGGACCTTGCGCCAACAAACCCAATCCAAATCAACCAACCAAATAGAAAACCAAGTGTAATATTATATTTTTAAAATGTAATAAAATTGAATAGATATCGGACGGTCCGTGTTTTCCCACGGACATATATATATATATATATATATATATATATATATATATATATATATATATATATATGAAATATACCCTTATACATTGATTCGCCCAATTATTATTGCGAACACATTCGTATCGTGTTTGGAAACATTTTGTTTTGCCAACAGACCCGAATTTAAGTGCATCCAAGTATCGGCGCCATTAAAACACAATCACACACATTCAGAATCAACCCAAATTGCCGCACTTAGGCTTCATTTGCAGGCCGCCAGTCTCGCATACAAAAACACGCCTGTAAATAAATATTCGAAATGACAGTTACTTCCACATTTGGAGATACGTAAACGGGCGTCTGGATCATTTCTGGCACTTTTTAACCAAGCGAATAATTCCCATAAAAATTACCGCAAACGAGTTCGTTTAAGTCTCCGAAAATGTTACGTGCCCACACACGAGAATCATTTTTGCAGGCACTAATGAGAAACTTACCTCTAAGACACGTGCATCGGAAGGTAATGCATAAATAAAGAGAGGCGTTCCTCGAAGGCGTGTCCGACATCCCGCATTTTGGGGGTGTGCGTGATTGACAATTACAATGTTCGAAAACTGCGATAGCCACTTTTTGACGTGAAAAAACTGACAATGTATACTAATGGATTTGTTTCGGAGCTTGCGACCGGAGGTGCGAAGAATTTGAATCGAGGATTAGGTAGGACTTTTATTTTATTTATTTATTTATTTATTTATTTTCGAAAAACAGATAACACGCATTTTCGAAGAAAGCCTTATCAAGCTTTGTTTTCCAGGGAATCCGATACAGGAATTTTAATTATTTTGCCAATTTTCTAAAAACCTGACATAAGTTGAGTTGTTGCATTTCGTAACCATTCAGTTCAATATTATTTTGAGAACGTGATGAGTTGTTTATTCTTTATGACCGTAATTGTAGAATACGAGTGGTCCCAGGTGTAAGTTGAACTGAAAATGATGGTTGCCGCCCATTTTACTTTTGAGAATTTCGATTAGGGCATTAATTTCCAAAATTCTAGTTTAGAGCCACATAGGAAATGACTTGAGAGCCGCAATCTGCTCACAGTTTGACCACCCTGGAATGTGCACGGTGGCTTCTTATTCGAAGTCTCCAAGTCTTTTTATTTATTTATTCATTTCTATTGCATTCTTTATATTTGTAGACAATACATGCTATGTAGGCTTTTAAACCTAACTTCAGTGTTAAATGTAGGCTTTACTAAAGCTTGACTTGCACATATTTATACTAAAATCTTTCCTTCTAAGATAATACTAGTTAAATAAAAATTAGAACCACTCTTACTGTTCCTGTTATTTACTTAAAAAGATGAAACCATTTTCTGATATTTACAAGCTAAAAATGCATTCCAAATGCTATCTCCAAATGGATGTTTCCTATCTGGGCACCAGGGCTGGAAGTTACTTAATTCGTCAGAATTAGTCGTGTGGTATCTAACGTCGTAGTTTTTCCGGGGATTAATTAATTGCTATGACGAAATAGGCGCGGGGGATTGGATCATCTCGCGTAGTGTCCAGATCACGCGCTTGCTCTACGTTTTACCAAAAGGAAGAGGGGGCTGGGGGTGCCTTGGGTGGATTGCAGATCTGTACTGTATATCCGGCAGCCTTCAGCCCCACAGCAATTAAAAATGCATCCGAACTTGGGAAATTAACTCTCTACTGCGCATCCAGGTTCTTGCTACGTAGTGACTGGTCTTCAGGTGTTTCATGGCCGATACTCGAAAGAGGAGGGGGCCGAGGTGGAATATATAGATTACCAAAAGGAAGAATATCTCGGGGCTATGGATGTCTTTTGGTTAGACCTGCGTCCTATTCAGAAAGTTCCCCTTGAGGTAATTGATTTGGTTAGGCCTCCTGATGACGAGATCAGTCGGTTATCTCGGTATTTGGTTTAGTTCCGTTGACTTTGCAGAATCTTGTCTTATGGTGCGTTGAGTCCTAAGTGCGTGATTTCTGTTTGAATTTGCCTGCATTCTTACTGATAATATTGGTCTTGCTCTGTTGAATTATTTAAATTTAGTTATATCAATAATGTAACTTTCTTAAATCATATCTATATATTTAAGTTGCTAAGCCGACTTTTTGGGCAGTCCGTGAGAGAAAACTACTGCATCCATTTACTTCATTTTCGTCTTAAACGAAAGACTGTAATCTGTAGATTTGTCAAATTTGGTTTTTGTAAACGCAATTGCTATTAATAAGCAATAATTTACAATTAAAAATTGATTTCTGCGCATGCTCAGTGGCATGTTTGAATCTGGCTTTAGAAACTCACTCTTTCTGCGCATGCTCAGTGACATGTTTTAATGATAAATACGTTTATTCTGAGGAGTCTCTCTAGATTACTCTCTTTTCTATTTTTATTTTTATGATAATAGTGTTTGTGAAATATAAGATTAAACATCATGGAAATTGTTTAATTAGAGATAATTTACAATTAAAAAATTGCTTTCTGCGCATGCTCAGTGACATTTTTAAATCTGGCTTTAGATAGTCACTAAGCACGAAGCCGCTTAAACACATTAATTTGTTTCTGTGTGTTATTATGATTTTCAACATTTGGCAATGATGTTTTGAGTATAATTTGTGTATTAGTACATTTATTTACTATTTAGCCGTCATGTTTTGACGGGTATCAACTAGTTAACATTTAAATCGATTAAAAAGTATTAAACTACTGCTAAAACTTCTGAATAACTCCTATTTCCATTAACTGAATAACTGAGAACAACTTTTATTCGCTGTGCATCACATAAGACCATCATATTCTTAGATGCAAATTTATTACGTTCATAATCCGGACTGAACATTTAGAGTGATCTGGACCTCAACATAGTAATATTCTCGAGAGATTTTCGGAAAGCTCACCGGAATATTTTTAAAGAGAATTTAGTATTCACGCCTTTTTATTCGCTGAATCAGTCAAGAGGAATTGCTTCCCGGTTTATTGACAAGATCAGCTCCGCAAGCTGCCCGCAATATCTCTACTTCCGTTCAAATTTAAGAAACGCATATTAGCGTGTCTATCACGTATTGCGTCTGGCGGCGCCAAGTCGCGCCTTTAGATCAACTCTTTATGTGTATGCGTCGAGAGTGAGTACGAAAATCGGTGGTTTAATCATGGTAAAGGTTTATTTTTGTTTCCTTGGCACCAAAATCCGGTTTATTCGATAATGGCCAAAAAATAACCACCCCTTTGCGACTGAACTGATTATATAGACTAAAATGTATTATGGAACAGAAAAATTCGTAATGATTATTTTCCTGGAATGCGTCTCTGTATTAAACCTTCAGCGGGAGAGCCAATTTTTGAAACACCAGCAGGCGCGAGTGGCACAAAGTGCAATTTCTCTTTCAACCTTGATTATTCCTTTTGTAATAAACTTTTTATTTTGAAATTGAAAATAATAATTCTGCGTTTTATGACAAGATATAAAATGTTTATAATATTGATGTATAATTAAAGGCCAAACAATGCAGACACAATCGCCTTATTTCAAAACTGTCCGGTTTGTTGGATCTAAGGACAACTTGCGAATGGATTCCTATTATGTCCAAAAACTTAAAAAACAACGAGGTTGTCCCTCTTCGTGATATGAGGGATACTGTGTAATAGCTGCGTATTCGATCGAGTACATCGACTCCTGCTTTTGTCGTATTGTAATCCTGTAATCCGGTATAATCATTGGTTTACCACGATTAAATCACGACTACCAATGAATTGAAAGGAATACAAGGGTCAGAAAATCAGACCTGCATTAGAAAGGGTGTAGCTATAAATAGAAACTGCTTAGATTATTCTAATCTTACATGTATTAACAAATCATTCAAAATAAGAAAAATGTTGCTCTTTGTAGACGGACGTGTCCGCTGAAGGATTAAACAAAGTATACTTATAAAATTACTTCGGTATTTTAAAGTATTGAATGTAAAAAAATGTAAAGCATAGTTAAAATACCTCCTGATCCAATTGCTTTATAATTTTATAATTTTTATACCGTCATTCTATGTGTATAATATTTTGAGAAAAGTTTCATAATTATTGTATATATAAATATCTGTACGAAACGCATAAGAATATAACTATTATATTTTCCAACATTTTTGTTTAATTCTAATTTTATCAAGACCCTTCTAAGATTTTAAAACCAGGACATGGCAACACCAAGATTTTGAGGTTAAATTATAATAATGAGAAAAGGGTTTGGGGGAGGAAATAGCCCTTGATGACTCGGAGAAAGAATTCATTAAACCTCGATGAAACGAAGATGCAGGACTGTATTAAATCTAATGAGCTTTCTAATGTAAAGCATTTGATCTAATGACCTGTATGGAAGCTGAAGATACTCTATTTGAAGCCGAATTTAAATTCCGGGTTTTAAGTAATGAGCCCGAGGATAAATTAACAAATACATGTTAATATGTATAATATGTATATAAAACACTGTAGTATATATATATTATACACTTTAAAATTGGTACCATGGCATTGGTACCATGTATAAAGCAACCATGGCACAAAAAGCACCATGATAGTATCATGTTTTTTATCTCTGAAAAATGAAAAAAAAATAAACTAATGACCATTAAAAAAACTGTCTTTCTAAATTATATATTTTTTATTTATATACTGTCGTCTATTCATCGTTAAATTCAAATAACGTCGACAGTAGGGTATATTTTAATCATACCCTACTGTCGACGAAAAAAATGTCCTCAGTAAAAAATGTAAAATTATTTTATTTATTCCTCTTTTTAACTTATGTTTGGCTCTAACCCATTGTAAATTTTTTTGATTAGCACATAGGAAAAAAAAATTCAAGTAGTCCTTCTTCTAACGATACTACCGCCGATTATTAACGTAGGATTACTTATCGTTGCTTAGCTCTTTTGTATGTGTATATGTATGTATGTGTTATGTATATATGTATCTATATATGTGTGTGTTATGTATATATGTATCTATATATATGTACGTATATACGAAAACGAAGTACATACGAATACATACGAATACGTACGTATACATACGAAAACGAAGGCGCAATAGATCTTTATAGCCCAAAATACTGGTGTTGCTCTCGACTACGTAGTCATGAATTTGCATTTTGATGATTTACTTGCCTTAAATGCAAATTTTCGGGTGTTCCGATGAAAACAGTGCCAAATCGTCCACTATCGGCGACAGTTTGAACTAAATCTTTTTTTCACGGAAACTCTATCCCATGTCGTCCTTAGTCCGTCTATCAATTTTGGTGGAATTAGGGCTGATAGATAGTGCTATAGATGGCTCCAAGTAGTGTCAGTTTTAAAAAAAATCACCCTGTATATACATACATATATGTTATGTCAAAATTTTAACTTATTATTTTGGTACTATTCTGTCCAACTGTTTACAGCTTGTCGAAGCGATACAGACTGGGTATGGCACGATGCCAAAATTGTAACTCTCGAGGACGGATGGACGGACGGTTTTAGCGTCTGATATTTTGCTTTCCTTAGGACCGTTGTGGATGAACGTAATCCTACGTAAAAATCAGATCATATAACATGAATAAGACGGGCGCATTATTATAATAAATTATGTTTCAAGCATACTTTTACTGAGGACATAAATATACGCAAATTACTACGTAAATTTTTTTCAATAATTTTTCACACACCTGCAAATGTAAATTTGCATTTAATAACCACGTATCTAAAAAAAAGTATTTACATCTCTATTCATTCATGCAAGAAATTTCCTATCTTCCCTAAAACTATATTTGCAGCACCTTACAAAAAGTGAAATCTTTTCCGAGAGTGAAAGCTATTTCTCTAAAAGATCCAAACTGCTGTCACATGTTTATTTCTTACCCCAGTTTTGTATTTTTTTAACATCCTTAAAACCTTTTTATCTATGTGTTTGGCGCAACAAATATTTTCAGCTGTAATATCATTCTTTCCCTTTTTTTACTCTCCTGATTTCAACTTGCGATAATTCCGATCTCATTCCACACTCAATATTGAACAAAACTTCATCGCTCTCATTTGTTGTCGATTCAAAATAAATCTCTATCGCCGCTTCGCAGAAAATAGGGAACAGGTCCGCAGAAATTTCCGGTATCAATATATATGGAAATCTATTGCGATACAAATGTAAACAAAGTACATTTTGTCGGAATTCGTGGGGGGGGGGGGTGGAGATTATACGTTTAATGGAAATATTTTCAGTTTTGATGTCTAGATAATAATGCGCCAAGATTCCTTGACTCGGCGGTATGAGTGCGATAATTCGATACTGATGTTGCGAGAGATTTTGTGTACCCAATGATAAAAATTTTAAAAGATGTAATTTAGAAATTAAATATTTCTGGAAAGTGTTTTCTAAAATTTAGCGTTTAAGGCTGCCGGGTAGAATCCATATTGGATTCGCTCGGGTTAATTTTAATCTATGAAGAAATGATTAAAGTGAAGAAGTGGGTACCACTTGGCGCGGTTTGGCGAAGTTTTCAAAATTCTCCAAAATCACACTTGAAGACGACGATTACTACAGTGAAGTTCATAAGCAGGAAGGCTTAAATTTATACCCTTCCGTATTTTCCGAGACTAAATTTGCGTGCGGTCTCGCGCTTTATGAGTTTTATCACACAGAATAATATAAAGTCTTCGAAATTAACCTTTAAAGACTGTCATAGACTTCCGATTTCAGCGAGATGCTGACGCATCACATTGTTTTAGTCACGTGATCGGACTGAACTTATAAAAGTTATGCAATTTAGCGCGAAGAGAAGAGTAGATGTATTTTCGATTGTCGAACGGGACGCATCTCGCGTTCGTCTCGCGTTACCGGGTTCTTCCACTGATGATATTGAAAATGAAGTGACGGTTTAATACGACATTAAAAGCTTTGATTAGAGCTTTGGACTCCTATGAATAATTATTTTAATGTCACGAATACGCTCATATTGAATGAACGATCGAATGCCTACTACTACTGCCGGACATTTCATATATATATATCTATACTTATATATAAAGAGAGAGAGCGATTTTGTACGTGGAGGGTAATCTCCGGAACCACTGCACCTATTTGAAAAATTCTTTCACTGTTTGAAAGGTACATTATTCTAGATGGACATAGGCTATATATTATGTATATCTGATCAGTAGAAATAAAGTTAGGGGGGGATACTCTAGATTTGTGTGCACGGCCGCCATCATGGATTTTTCCGCCAGGGTTTGGCGCATTTCGCATGGCGATAATTATTGCGTTCTGGTAAAAATAACCCAATGTCAAATTCTCTAATTTTAAGATCTAACAGTTATTTCTGATGTGATCTTTTAATTACAGTATAATAATTTTAGGTCAAATCTTGGCCTTGACCTGGAAATCTGAGTCAAATTGACTATACTCAAAAGAGTAAATTATTTTTAAAACTAAGAGTCTTTTTGTTGAAAATTTTTGAATCCATTATCAGTTTTTCGTTAACTTATTAAATTTAAGTTGCTTTTAATTTTGTTTATCGATTGTCAATTAGTATACTATAATGATACACCATTTCATTTATTTGAAGTAAAAATTATCTGCCATCATTTTTTCGTAAAATGTAAAATGCAGTATACATTTTAAATACAATATATTTTAAAATATTTTATAATTCCAAGTTGTAGTGGATTACAAATAAATTTAAATAACTGAAGTTCAACTTCTCTCTCCCCAGGAACCTAAGTTAAAAAGTTAGTTAAGGTTAAGTTATTGGTTTAGGAAAAGGGTTTTTTTTTCTTATTTCCAACACAGCAGGATAAATGGTCAAATAATCCTTGTCCCGATGTTATTGTATGCACCAAATATTTGGTTAAGGTCAAATCTGAAGTAAAATTTCATTACCACAATGCCCTAACCAAAAAAAAAGAGGATCTGGTTACTCACCATAAATTTATGGGTTCATAATTATTTTACATTTTTCAAAGCTGAATTTTAGATAAATTTTAAATTGCAAGTTATTTAGGTGGTACGAAAATGCTGTATTTTTTTCTAATTAACAATATATTGGCATAATATTTTGGTGATTCATTGCTATTAGTCAAAGAGTTAGGGCAAACTGAATAGATGGCATTGAAATTTTATCTGTAAGTAAAATTCATTTGATCAAATTTTTCATATGGATCATAATTTGAAAAGGTAGTTTTCAATTAAAAATGACAAAAAAAAAATCTCAGTCCAACAATTAAATGATTTTTCAAAAATATTTCTAAGTTTCACAATTTAAAAAGGTCATTTTTATTAAAAAAGCTAAAAGAAAAACCCAAAATTTCCAATAGTTGAGAATGATTTTTTCAAAAAAGTGGTTTTTATCAAAAACCCAAAAATAAATCTAAGTCCAATGTTTAAATGATTTTTCAAAAATTTTTCTAAGTTTCATAATTTAAACAGGTGGTTTTTATTAAAAAAGCTAAAAAATTCAAAGTCCAGCGTTTTGAAAACACCGCTTAAAACACATTGGCGAGAAATTTTTCAATCCTCAAAACACGGTAAAATCGCCAAGTTGGCGCAAAAAAATCCAAGATGGCGGCCGTGCACACAATTATTAAGTAACGTAATATTAATTTGAATATTATTTTAGGTGCTTAAAATAATTAAAAAAACATTCTTTACTTAAAATCCTTTTTTTATTTTTGTATTTTTATTTCATCTCTTACTCTAATTTTGAGATACCAATGTGTATCTATACTTCTATAATCTATCTATATATATAAAACAGTTCCGTAACTGACTCATTCATTCATTCATTCACTGACTGACTGACATACAACGCACAGACCAAACCGCTGGACCTAAAGGGCTGACATTTTGCATGGCGATTCTTCTAATAGTGTAGGGGTGCACTAAGAAAGATTTTTCAAAAATTCTTCTTAGATTTTTTAAAATTAAATTTTTAAGCTGTTTTTTAAACTTTTTTTACGTTTGCATTTAAAATAATACATTGAGGGTTATAAAATTTATATCACGAGAAAGATCATAAAAATTCCTTCAAAATGAAATTTTTTTCGAATTTTTAATACCATTTCCTGATTTTTGGTGAATTTTTAAAGATTAATTTTTAGAATTTAATTTATTAAATGCTGATCACGTGATTTCTTTTTTTGGTACTTTAAATAAATTTATCGTCACGTGCCAAAAAAAAAAAAAAAGACAAACAAATATTCTTTTCTTGCTAATGCGGCAGACGATTGGAGTTTATTTTGTCTATAAAAATATCCCTTACGATTTTTTTATAAATATGTTTTTTTTTAATCAATTGTATACATTGATCGTCGTATTTATTATAAATATATATATATATATATATATATATATATATTTATTTTTTTTTTGGAATTAATTGCATACATTGACCGTTGTATTTAATTTCAATGTACTCCGTAGCGAAGCGCGGGTTTTCAGCTAGTATATATATATATATATATATATATATATATATATATATATATATATATATATATATATATATAACACATAATATGTAAGATGAGAGCGATGCGTAGTGAGATAAATGAGAGGTTCGCAGTAATCATGAGGGAAAAAATCAGGGGATTAATATTTATTTACTAAAGTATTAAGGACAGGACAATTAAATCTCAGCTACGAATGCTTTTCAAGAAACGCAAATAACAAATTTAGATTCCTATTTTTCGGGAAAAAAATGTGGTACACTGTGTATTAAACGCAGATGATTAGTTTTGGTGGACGAACTTTCAAAAATGAATAACAGAGCATTGTAGAAATCTGCTTCTCTATTACGGAGTACAATTTAAATAAATCTTTAAACCCCAGTCGACATTTAATGGAAAAATTTTATTCATAGGTTACCATCCAGCTGAACGTATCCAATTTAGCTTCGACCCAGAAGCCTTTAAGTAAATTTCAAAAAAAATTGTATGTAACACTTGATTTTATTTCATGCATTATGAACAAATAGACATAGACGGATGATTAAACTAAAAGACTGATGTGTAAAACATAAATCATTGTAAAACTGGACGAGTTTTGAACGACTGATTACAAACTCGCGTTTCACAGAAAGATAGAATTTTTTTTTAGAAACATTCTACATGTAAATGGATTTGAGTGTGAACACGTGACTTCAATGCACTTGCACGGTATTTTTTGTACCCTAAATTTTTCACAAATATGGGTTAAATTAATATATATATATATATATATATATATATATATATATATATATATATATATATATATATATATATATATATATATATATATATATATATATATATATATATATATATATATATATATATATATATATATATATATATATATATATATATGTGTATATATGTATATGTATATATATATATCCATATATATATATATGAAATAAATTTCAAACCTTTTCGTTATCGTTAAAAACGTGAATCCAAAATTCTTTCAACCTATTGCAATAAAGCATTATCTCTCAATTGGACCTAGAAATAACCCAAAGTAGCCTATTAACTTCCCCCTAAAAGCCACTAGCCTACATCTTACAAACTTTTATATAACTTCGAACATTAAAGAACTTTCCAGCGATCACACCATATGACGCCTCATAGTCAGGTGATGAATTCAGACTAATCAGAAAAGTTCAGAGCGCCTGAAAATCCGCACTTTTCTCGGCAATTCCTTACGACTTGTGTGTCTGCTTCCTAAGAGTAAAGATGTAATTGCGTGGCTGTCAAAATGTGCTGGCGGGGCTTTTGCAATAAAAACCTTTAGGAATATAGCTGAGTCGTCCGTCATTCTAGAAGTGTCTATTTCTCTCCAGCGTGCCTCCATCCTTAAGCCTTGCCACTCGCTACGTCTTGTTCGGATTACAACTCCCCAGTTATTTGACTACAAAGTTGTAATACATATATATATATATATATATATATATATATATATATATATATATATATATATAAATATAGAGTTATAGAGTTATAGAAAGAAGTAGAGAGATAGAAGTAGAGTTGAAGGTGTTCGTATTTACTTTTAAATTACGAGGATTTGATAAATATATCGAATTTTAATATTACTGTCAGGACGTATATCTATGAAACTTAACAAGAAAGAAACCCTATTTAACATGTATTGAAAAAAAATATTCAGACCGATTACAAAAAAAAAAATTTAAAAATTGCAAAAAATTTCCAAAAATTTTAAAAATTTGTAAAGGACTGTAAAACACCTCATTAAATGTTTTTAGTATAAATTACATTTGAGAAAATTTATAACTACGGTTCAAAGTTCCCGTCACTGAGATCTAATCTTTGTAGACTTAAGGTACGTCAAGGTGTGATAAAATCTTTTTCATGGACGTGATTTTCATGGGGCGTGGTATATCTCCTTGTTTTCGCAAACTTATCCGATTTTATATATAGTATATATAGTGGACCAAAAGTTTGCAAATTAAAAAATTCATAAAAATAAAGAACAAATTATGATGAAGTGTTTTTCGCAAGAAAGAGCTAAAAAAAGTGGGAATTTGTTTAGCAGAAAAATAAAAATTAGTTAAAGAAATCACCGGTAGAATGCGCTGACGACCTGAAACACAATGTGCAGGACAACAGTACGTTCCATTCATTTATTCTTGCTATAAAAATTACTGAACATGACCTGCAGAACATTGTACGACACAACTAAGACGACTCTTAGCAGCTTAACCGGGTAATGATAACATTCTTAAAGCGAATGAGAAATCCTCGTGTATTACGGTCTTTTATAGCATTATTGATTTGCATAATTCTGCTGAATCTTTCGCATGCAAGCGCCATGTACCTGTGACTTTTATAACTAATTTTTCTTTGATGCTGCTATAAAAAATCCGACTTTCTTGTGAGCCCTTTCTTAGAAACCGAACTTCTTTATCATAATTTCTTCCTTTTTTATGAATTTTTACAGTTTTTACGAACATTTGGCTCATCCTATATATATATATATATATATATATAAATAAATAAATAAATAAATATATATATATATATATATATATATATATAAATAAATATATATATATATATATATATATATATATATATATATATATATATATATATATATATATATATATATATATGTCAGAATTTAACTAGGGAAAGGAAGAATTAAGTTAAATTTAAAGGGGGCCTAGGGATTAATTATTTTCGTGGCGCGAAAAGCCACTAGAGTTCATATTTCCAGACGCGCGGGTAGAAAAGTAGGTTATTTTCCCCGTTTTGAGATTAACCTTCGATTCGCGGGGAAAGGGAGTCTCGTAGAGAGAATTTATTTTTAGATAATGTACAGGATTGGGCGCAAAAAGAAACTTCGAGAAAATTCTAAATTGCGCTTTGCGCATGTGCCGGGAGAGTAGACGCGCGGTTTTGACCTCGAAATCGGCAGAGCGCGGGATTGAATTCAATGCCGACGGACGTGTGTACGTCGCGTCTCTAAATACAAAATGTCGAAAACTGAACTCGCTGATTTGGAACTTTGGTTAGAATGAAAAGGAAATAAAGCGAATTGATTCGAATTACGGATTGATGTTATTCTATTCCTTCAACTCGCCACCAGTGCTAAATGATGATGACTGCATTTTAAAGGTATTATAATAGGAAACCACCACACCTGTCATATATATATATATATATATATATATATATTAACTCTATTGTTAATTATTAATTGTATATATAATTTTTAGTAATAATGATATTTAGTTTGTCGAGAGACTATACAGAAAACATTTAGCTCACTAATTCATTACTACACATTTTTCATTACTAAACAATTAGATATATAAATCTTTCACTTTCCTACGTTCGTTTTCATTTTTGATCACTGAAATTTTGCGTGCATTTCTAAATTATCCTACAATAGAGATCTCGGCGCATGGATTGTCCTTCTATTATATTTCTTTCATCTCCCGAAATAATGACCTATATTATCCGGTTTCAACCATATGAGAAAATATGACACCCGAAACAGGTAAGAGGAACATAAATTGTATCACAGTTGCATGAATTTATGTTGCGAGATAATTTTTACAGTTGCCATCCAGGGTAATAAATATCAAGGAATTCCCTACCGCGAAACAATGCGCTGCTTACTCTATGTGAAAGCGAGCGGCCCGGAATTCTTCATACCCCAGCTTGCGTCACGTGTAATTCACTCGAAGCCTTCCTTCGCACATTTTAGAGCGTCATTCGAGATAATTATAACAAAGTAAGCCGTAAATTCGTTTTAAAGAGAAGGTTAAATGTAATTAACATCCCCGCAAAACTAATAAAGCGGAACGTAAGCGCAAGGAAACCTTCCTTTGCATATATCACGCGACTTCTTAACTGTGCGGCGTGTATCTAACAGAAGTGGTATGAAACTACCTTAGTTTGAGGTTACCTCGTGAAATTTAATGATTTACTAATTTCGAAAAGAAGAATCTTAAGACATATAAATGATTTGAACATATATCTACAGGTATATTAATATCTGCTCAAAACAATTAGGGGAGCACATGGTTTTAACGAAATTACGAAAATACTTACAACGATAACTAACAAAAAATAAATCATCCATAATTTAAAGCCTAGCAGGAAACAGAAGAAGAAAACTTCATATGCAAATCAAAGTTCATGACGTCAAAAACCAGAAAAAGAACATAAGGGCGGAAATCGGTATGTTGCAGAAACGTCTGTTTCACTGCCTTAACTGTAAAATTCGATTGCTCAGTTATTCTTTTTGAGAAAAAGTGACTTAAATATGTCTCAACAACGTGATTTACCGGAATCCGTGGCATGGCGTATTATAGGCAGACTTGAATCTGGGCAAACACAATATAGTGTCTCGGACGCTGTTGGAGTCGCCAGAAGTGTCGTTGCAAGGCTGTAGAATCGATCCCAAAAAACAGGGAATGTTAGACATCGACCAGGGCAAGGTCGGCCACGCGCCACTACAGCAACTGATGACCGGTATATACTGTTAACAGCTCGTCGAAACAGAACAGACAATGCTACTCAGCTGCAAACATAGTTGCTCTTGGCAACAGAACGAAGGGTGTCCAGCCAAACGATACGTAATAGGCTTCATCAGGGAGGTCTCTATGCGTAAGCCAATGGTCTGCATTCCATTCACCTCACGCCACCGTGCGGTCCGAAGAAGATGGGCTGCTGAACATCGAGATTGGGAACAACTTATTGGAGACAAGTGCTGTTTACAGACGAGTCCCGATTCAGTCTGGAGTGTGACACCCGACGTGTTTTGGTATGGAGGGAAAGGGGAACTCAAAATAACCCTATATTCGTTCGTGAAAGGTCACAATACAGACGAGCAGGTTTTATGGTATGGGGTGGAATCAGCATAGGTGGACGTAC
Organism: Dolomedes plantarius; assembly: GCA_907164885.2. Taxonomy (NCBI): domain Eukaryota; kingdom Metazoa; phylum Arthropoda; class Arachnida; order Araneae; family Dolomedidae; genus Dolomedes; species Dolomedes plantarius. The sequence continues at coordinate 18,439,327 of OU015502.1, read as the reverse complement.
GAACCTGCATATCATTCGGAATGGTACTTTGACCGCTGCCTACCACTGCAGCCATTGGAGATTCCTTTGTTTTCCAGCATGATAATGCCAGACCGCATACAGCTCGTCTTGTGGAGAACATGCTTGAAGCTGAAAGAATACAGCGTATGGAATGGTCAGCGTGCTCTCCTGACCTGAATCCAATCGAGCATGTTTGGGACATGCTCGGACGACGCATTGCTGCGAGACCAATGCCTCCTTTTACTCTCCGAGAGTTGGAGATTGCACTTCTTGAGGAGTGGAACAGTATTCCCCAAAGTCTTATCGATAACATCATAGCATCCATGGAAAACAGGTGTGCAGCAGTCTTAGCTGTTCGAGGAGACCACATGCAATATTAAAAATCTTGCATCATTTCTAAACAATACTTTTATTGTATCGTTTCCATGTAGCCAAACTGTTACCCTAAATCATCTTTTCATATTTTTTTAATATTTTCAAAGAATTAAAGCTTAATTACTATTTTTTTACGTCTTTTTTTCTGTATTGCGCATTGATCCGCGTGTACTATCCATTTTATGCTAATACGTGGCTGTTTCGCACGGTTTTCTTAACTTCTTTGCTTGCTTCACTAATTTTTTTGAGCAGTGTATATATATATATATATATATATATATATATATATATATCTATCTATCTATCTATATATATATATATATATATAACAATGCTCCCTCTATTATTAATTGACCTAATCTAACGCGTATTCTAAATTATCTTCCTGTGCATTCAATAAAGCTCAGTACCATTTCTTCCATATTGCGACGAAGAAGTAAACAAATTAACTAGTTTGTCCCTTAGTGAACTTCGCTAAAAGTCAGGCGACTATGACTCAGCATGAATCAGACATCAAGCACCTTGCATTGCATGCTTTGAATCATCCTGAGTTATGAGTCTTGATTTATGGCTCACGTGGTCAAATAAAATGTTTTCACGGGAAGGGAAGCCTTGCTCGAGGAGCTGGGCCCCGCCCCTCTCGGAAGTCTTTTTCCGAGAGGGGAGATATTGTAATATTAACGCCCCACTAAAATTAATTGTCCTAATCTAACGCATATCCTGAATTATCTTGTTATCGTTTCAATAAAGCACTGTCCCTTTTTTTTCAAATTGCGACCAAGATTTAAGCAAATTAACTAACTTGTATGTTTCTTAATGCACGCGCTGAAAGTCAGGCGACTATGATTCAGAAAACACTCCCCTTGCATCGCATGTATGTTTATGGACCTTTTTCCTGTCCGCCACCGTGCTATCAAAGATAAGGTCTGAATACCGAAAAAGTTGTAATATGCAGACAAATAAATAACAAAATAATTTCACTACAATACCGCTTTATGCATCAAATTCGCTTCTCTCTCCTTCAAAGTGACCTCCATCCTGATGGACGACCCATTGCATCCAGAACACTACGTTTTCAACGGGCGAGCGTAATATGTCCCTAGGAATGTCCTTCACATTCCGGGATGCGTTGTCCTTTAGGGCCGCCAAGTTAGACATACACCTTCACCGCCAAGAAGATACAACTTGGATTTTAAATAACCCCGAAGAAAGAAGTCACATGGATTAGGTCTGGAGAGCGAGGTGGCCATGCAAGTAGAAAAAACGACTGATGATCCTCTATTCTGTAAAGCGATGACGCAACAGATTCGCACCAATCTTTATAGCTCAAAATGCTGGCGCTGCCGTCGAGTATGTAGTCATGAATTTGCAATTTGATCTTTTACTTGCATCTTATGCAAATTTTTGGATGTGCCGACGACAACAGAGCCATATCTTCCCCTATCGGCAACTTTTGGAACTATTTTTTTTTCATAGAAGCTCAGCTCTTTCCCATGTCGTCCTTAGTCCATCTATCAATTTTGGTGGAATTCCGGGTGATAGATGTCGCTACAGGTGGCTCTGAGTAGTTTCAGTTAAATAAAAATCCCTGTATGTATATATATATATATATATATATATTCCCTCAGGTACTATATTACATGTATAATTTACGAAATATAAATCGGTAAAGCGACATTTCTTTTTATTATTTTGAAATCTATCTAGATAAATATTAGGTTAATTATTAAATTTGTTATACAACTAATTTTATAACTAATTACTATTTTATAACCATGCACTCAATTCAATGCAACAAAATTCAATTCCAAAATTAACTGGGGAAAGTGCCCCAAAAGTCTCTACTTCTAATATACAATGATAAATGGCGTTATTGATGGCACATTATTAAATTTTAAATGAGACCGAATAACGTCTCGAATATTCTCGTCATGTAATATAAAGCAGTGTCAATGTACAACGAAAAGAGAGGGGGGGGGGATGAGATTAAAATGGCGGTCACGTTTCCTTTTGTGACGTGTCACGTGCATGATTTACGACACATTAAAGGAGTTTTGTCAACCCCACTTGTCGTTTACATCCTTAATGGTTTGTTTGTTTTTTTTGCTTTTGCTGGTTTCGCCTTTCATGTTAAATTCAACGGCTACAGGTTAACGCACTTTTCACGGTGCAGATGAAGTGGGAATAATAAATCAAAATCAACAGGTGGTGGGAAAATTTTGCCACTGTATTAATCAAACGAGAAACGGAATATTTGGAATAAAAATTTTCCTAAACACATACATACACGCACACATACATAGATATATACATACAGGAACAGAAACGTGCATAAATACACGCACACATAAACACAGACACACATGTTCATATATACATACACGTACACAATCATACATGTATGCGCGCAAGCACACACACATATAGACAAATAAATATATACCTACATATATTCACACACAAATAATGCATACAAAGAAACAAATATGCATACACATATTCATATACACATACACACATGCTCATTTAGTGTAGAAATGTTATTTAACCGATACAATAAAAGAAGAAATTAAACAGGTATAGACAGCATTTTTTTCATCAGCCTCTGTGATGCGTACGGTTTCAAAAATTATTAAGCCTTAATAATCTTTGAAACTCATAAAAAGGAAAGTTATTTTTGCATTAGAAATGAAATATTTTTTTAAAATTTCGCCTCTGATATCATTTGTTTTGTTTAGATATTAACATGATAATATTAATATCTAAACAAAATTATATGTATGTATGTATGTATGTAATATGTGTGTATGTATGTATGTATTATATGTATGTATGTAATATGTATGTATATATTGCATACATACTTAATATACTTAATTGATTTCTTCATTAGTTTTATCTGAAATCGAGTTGCACCTAAGATAAAATTATAGTAAAAAGTTTTGTTAAACCTTTCTATATGTTTGGACGCAATTTCTTACATAATATATGGTTAATAATTCATTTTTTATGTATATAACAAAAGAAAAAAATATTAAAATAGCTGCAATTGTCTATGAAAGCTTAGCCTATATTATACAGAAAAACAAACCTTCAATTGAATTATTCTGCTTTTACGTACGCCGATTAAATCCTAAACATCGATTCTGCGCATTCTACAGTCAAAATAATGGCTTATGTAACGGTAAAAATTTATTTTATATATAAAAAACAAAAAAAAAGTATTTAATCGTGCTACAATAGTGTATGAAAGCATAGCCTGTTATAAAAGAAGAAACCTGGTTTTAAATTATTCTACACCTACGTACATTGCTTAAAGGCTGAATAAAGCTTTAGTGCATAGTTTATTTAAAGTGTTCTGTTAATGCATTTTTTCATTTACATTATCTGTGCATTAGAAATACTAACAGTAATTACAATTTAACTCGCTATTAAATCTCTTTCTGCAATCCAACAAAACCTTTTATAAATTACAAGAAGAATGCCCTGTTCTTTATTAAAATAATCTAGCAAATTCCAGATATGAAAGATGATTTTTCTGACATTATATCATATATAATTATTGCTAGAACAAATTAAACGAACCAGAATATTTTACACAAAATATAAAAACCGCTAAAATATTGAGTTGCTCCGTATGCAGACGGCCTTACAGTGGAATTTCATAATCAGTTGCTCGTAAGAAAAAATAAAAGAATCATAACATTTTGTACAAAATTTAAAATTGCTAAAACATTAATGAAATTTCAGTATAAAAATTATTCGAGTCGGTTCGGTCGTTACTGTATTATATTTAAATATACAAACAAATAAACCCGTATAACTGAATTATGCATGCACATAACAAAGAAATTTATAATGAACAACCTCATATCCTCAAAAAATACCATGTTATATTTTGACTGAAATACCATATTATATTTTGACTGAAATGAATCTGTATTAAAATCCAGTTAAATATTATAATACACATATCCCGCCTATTGAAATACTCTAGTAACTTCCAGATAAAAATGTTGATTTATTTTTAAGCATAATTTCATATTCAGTTACTGATAGCAAAAATTAAACGAATCAGACTATTTTGTATAAAATTAAAAATATCCAAAACATTATTAATGAAATTCCAGTATATATAAAAAAGTTTCTCCCGAGTTTATTCGGTCATAAATAAAATATATTACATACAAATTTCACAGAAATATGTAATGAACATCCTTATATATCTCCAAAAAATATTACATTACATGGAGAAAATGTCACCAGTCGTTAAGTGTAATTGAAAAACATTACATCCGATAAATTAGCATTCCCTTCCCTTTGTTGCTTCATTCACTTAATTTTAAGAAGTAAATGATAAAAGGCGGTGCAGTTATTTCATTTGAGGGGGGCGGGGAGTTATATTCATTAGTATATTTAAAAAGGAGAACTCTGAAAACAGCGTACGAAAACGGAATAAAATTCAGTTAATTTTCTTGACGTAGATGTATTAATTAATACGAAACTTTTCAGGAATTTAAATTTTAATTAAGTCTTGACATTCCCTATGTAAAAAGAAAATGCAGGGGGAGCACTTATTAATTTAAATCCCGTTTCCCCGGCATTTTTGAGTCGAAGATGATATTTGGAAATGCTCTACTTTAATTCCTTGTTAATTATATCTTTTGAAGGCTTATTATAAATGGGAGCGAATTTCTAAATATTCGCATAATGCATTGGGACAAATTCCGCTGGTGAACAGTTTTGATTTTCAGCCGATGGTTTTGCTACCATTGAATGAAATGATTCTTATAAGTCTGGTGATGGAAAAATATGTTAATTTCGATATTTTAGCATGTAGTTTTGAACGCAAGATTATATAATTTTTCGATCTTGCTGCATAGCAATCCTTTTTTCTATTTTTATTAAGCGATCTTCAGTATCTTAAATTTTGCTCAAAGTTTCTGTAAATATTTCCCTGAGTCAAAAAAAAACTATTTTCAAGAAAATATTGTTCATGGATCTTAAAATGATTAAAATTTATAAATTTACAAAAACTGTGTTAAGATAATTTATTTTAAAGCCAGCTATAAGGTGAAATAAATTACTGTGCTTCACACAAATATAAATAAATAAATAAATAAATAAATTATATATATATATATATATATACATACACACACACTTAGACAGACCCAAAAAAACCGCCCCAAGGACTTATCCAAATGGGACAAAAATAGGTAAATGTGATGTACATGTACAGAAAAATAAATAATTACAATTTCAGAAAAATTGGATGATTTATGCAAGAGAAAGAACTTCACAAAGTGAAAAAGTCATCGACGCGTTATTCCACCTCTAGCCCTTATGCAAGCACTTATTCGGCTTGGAATTGATTGATATACTATGTAGCAGTTCCCTCCTGCGGGTTATCGTGCCAAATTCGGTCCAATGGGTGCGTTAGATCGTCAAAATCCCGAGCTGGTTGGAGGGCCCTGGGCATAATTCTCCAAACGTGCTCAATGGAGGAGAGATCCGGAGAACTTGCTGGCCAAGGCAACGTGGTACAAGCACGAAGGTAAGCAGTAGCAAATCTCGCCTTGTGCGGGCAGACATTATCTTGCTGAAATGTAAGCCCACGATGGCGTGATATGAAGGGCAACACAACGGGGCGTAGAATATATTCGACGTACCTCTGTGCTGTAAGGGTGACGCGGATGACAACGAAAGGGGTCCTGCTAAGAAATTAAATGGCACCCCAGACCATCACTCCTGGTTTTCGGCCAGTATGGCGGATGTCAGTCAGGTTGGTATCCCGCCACTGTCCGGGGCATCTCCAGACACGTATTCTCTGGTCATCGAGACTCAATTCGAAGCTGGACTCATCACTGAAGACAATTCTACTCCAGTCAGTGACATTCCAAGTCGCGTGTGCCCGACAATACTGCAAACGGGCTTGTCGGTGTATAGAGGTCAGAGGTAGTCGGCGCAAGAGTCGCCGTGATCTCAGCGCCTTTCTCTGAGCCGCCTATGAATGGTCCTTGCGGTCACTGGAGCACCAGTTGCACGTACGATCCCTGATAATGGGATTCTTGACGCAGTGTTCGGCCATGGTTCATCCATTCCTGGCAACATCGTGAAATAGTGGCATAACTCCTATCCAAATGTTGAGCGATTCTCCAATTAGACCAACCGGCTTCTTTGAGCCCAACTACACGTCCTCTCTCAAATGCTGACGTCTGCACATATTGTTCGCGCACCTGTATGCGAGGCATAGTTACTTCTGTCTGAGTACACGGAATGAAATTCGCAAAGAATGTATGACCTGTAATCGAAATTTCTCATTTCTAATATGCTGCCAGTTGCGCAGTTAAGATGCGCTGCAGCGTCACGATTCATTCATTGGCCGCAAAACTTAAAAATTTTGAATTTTTCGACGAAACATGTATGCATATCAATTTGTGTCCAATTTGCATGACCCCTTTTTGGTGCGTCGTTTCTTATGTCTAAGATTTTATAAAGTGAGAGAGAGGGAGAATCATTTAAATTGGCTGATATGTCACCAAATACATTTAAAATTTTACTGAGACAAATTTCATAATTGTTCTGTGACTATTCAAAAAGACTTGAGGGTAACTTAAAAATTAAAATTGTCTGTCGCCTAAATAAATTTTCCTTCATATATATACTTTTGATGTATTAAAAAAGTAATGTAACTAAGCGCAAGGAAAACCAGTTTAAGTTAACCAGAAAACTAGAATATTTAAAGTTATACACCGTACCTCATTCTTGGAAGATCTTTTTCTTAAAATAATACATTTAGATACCAATATGACCTAAAAAAAGGTTCGCTACCTGAAGAATAAAGGAGTTTGTCATTCCATTACTGTACGCATTCCATAGTGATTTTATGTCGAAGTTATTACCCGAAAGTGTATTACTTTCAGGTGTATATAACGCCAATTTTAATAACTGATTCAGGAGGAAAAAATTTCAATTTTTATGCATGGAAGAGCATGAGGATTGGAATTCAATTTCGAATATCCCTTTTTTTCCGAACATATACAAAAATAATGCCTTGCGATAAGATATTTTTCTCACGTCTGGGTCCAGGTAGTAATATCGGCTTCCGATACTTCTTTTCAATTTTACGCGATATGATATTGGAGATGATAATTCAAAACTTCCGCCGATGTACACAGGAGTACCGAAGGTGAGAAATCTTCAAAGGATTGATATCTGGAAGTTTGGTGATAAAAATTGGAAAATAAGGCTGTCACACTTTGACAAGATTTTAATGATTTATTCATTTTTTTCCTTTTGAGAAGAAGCTTGGAAATGTCACATTAGTTTTACATTTAAAATGCCGCTGAAAACAGGAAATACAAAGGTGAACTCAGTGTTTGACAAATTACGTAAAGCCTGTCAAATGGGCGGAGCTATACGTCACTAGCGTACAGGTATTCTTGGACCTAGGTTTGCCTTTCTATGGCTACCTGTACGCCTAGATATCTTTGCTTTAAGCCCCGCCGACACGCTTTATGTATTTTGTCATTTTGCGCTCCAAATTCTGTAGCACAATCCGTCGGTTAGATGATTGCACTATGTAAGGACCTGTTCACATAGAAGTCCGTTGCGTTGCGTTAAGGAAAAGATGACGTTGAGACGAAAATAAACAAATCATAGGACTCTAAACGATTAGGAATGAAAATTTTAATGCCTATAATTGGTTTATTTTCGTCTCAACGTCATCTTTTCCTTAACGCAACGCAACGGACTCCTATGTGAACAGGCCCTTAGTCACTAGAAAAATTGAGAGAAGTTTACATTAGAAATTCCTTTGCCACCACCCTTTCTCATAACTGTTATGAGTTGCTGAGTGGTCCACCTTTACGATGCTCCCAGAAAAGTGGCTTGCAAAACCGTGACGTCATATGACAGTAAGGTTAATGTCCAAGTAAATGTCTGCCGCATTGGAGAAGAAGTATTCCATAACGAAGGCGAAACATGGGTCCAAGTTTATCTGAACTCAGAGAAGATTTCCGAGGTATTTTCACTGTAAGAAGATATTTCTTACAATGTTGCTAGGACAAATAATTAAAAGAAAAAGCTTTTGAGCTTTATGCTGCATTTGGTTGCATTAGTTGATTTTTTAGCATCATGAAGTTTTGCTTATAACACAAGATTGCTAAACTGATGATAACGTATAATTAAAGTGGGTAAGGGAATTTTTAAGAATTCCATAGGACCTGGTCCAAGGTTGCCTGGTATACTGGAGTGTATATATTTGCATTGCACGAAATAATTTAAATACTTTAGATAATATTGCTTGTATTTTGTTCAACACTTTACACAAAGCAATGCCGCAGTAGAACAACATCGGTTTTCACCCACAACAACATTTTCCCCAGTTACAATCGAAATAATAAAACCTAAATTTATAATAGCCTTTCCCAAAACCCCTATTACAACAATAAACATTGGTACATAAAAATACCAAATTGATTTTTAATATCTTTCAGAGATATTTTTTTAAGTTACATCATTTAGAAATATATTTTGTGACTGGTTTTCCCCCGAACATAAAAATGCCGTAGATCATCACCAAAAAGGAAGAAAAAAAATAATCTGCATATATCTCGCACACTGAACATTACTTTACCCCCAACAACAGAAAAATGTTTGCTGAAAGTTTAGGAGACCTGAAAACAGGTTTATGTGGCAAGTCTATCATAAATCGCTTTAAAAATTTATATCTTTTCAACACAAATGACATATGGTATCATCAAACCGCACACAAAACTGCCGAGAAAGAAAAAAAAATTCACCCGGAGAATGAAATCTAAAAAATGTAGCTGGGGTAATGGCCTCATTTCTGTACTTTACGAAATGAGTTATGTTTGACGCCATGTTTGTAAGGGCATGGAAAAATAAGTTTGACTAAAATTTGCATGGTTGAGATATAATGCGCGAAAGGAAATAAAAGTGAAAAATAAATTAGACTTGGTGTCGCATTTTTTGTGTTGTTCTCACTAACACATGCATCAATCGTGGTTTGTAAAACGGGTAAAAAATTTGTATTATCAAATGGGCAAATGTAGATCTCCCTAATATTATTACTACTTTTAAATCTACATACGGGTTTTGGGATAGTGCCAAGTAAATAGAATGTCCGTTAAATATTTTTACTATCTCAAGTTCTAAAATTGATGTGTTGGTTGCCTTTTGTGTTTTAAATATTTGTAATGTTGAAATATTAGACAGGAAGATGCATTTCTGTTACTGAATTTTTGAAATTTTCTGACTGACACGTATATCAATCATTGTTTGTAAAATCGCTTAGAATATTTGATGTAAAAACTTGGCTCATGTAGATCTCATTTATGGGATAACTGTTTTGAAATGTGTGAAAAATTCTCCAGACAGTGCCAAATAAACATACTACTAGTTAAAATTTACTGTTATCTCATAAAAGGACTGTGATTGATGTGTTTTCCAGTACTTTTTTAAATATTTGCAGTAATTGAATAACTTCGTGCTTTTGTTTTTATCTTTTCATCACATCATTATCTCATTCTAATGTTGCTATTTTTTGCGAGTGCGGAGCATTTGCCACTGAAGAAATTCGCCCTTAATCTGCAAGAAATATAGGTTGCTTTCAATGGTGGTACCATGTAGGTGAATTAACACCACCTCCAATGTGACCGAGAACACACAGGGAAGGCATCTGGAGGTTTCACTCCGCCCCGCCCTGTCAGGCCTAGCGGAAAGACTTCCTAGATTACGTATTTATTGTGCACCTATCAGGCCTAGACACGAAGATATTTTACGGTGTTTGTCGGGATTCGAACAGAGCACCCCCCCCCCCCCCCGGTTGCAAACCCAAAGCGCAAAATTAATCAAAATTCTTTTACAATTTAGAAATATTAATTATACTAACCAGGGCCCGCCTTTGACCCAACGGGGCCCTGGGCAAAGCAGACTGTGGGAGGCCCCCTCCAAGAACAAATCCATAGGGAGGGGCACGTGCGACCAGATTTCCACATGAACATGTAGGACACTCACCCAAGCTACCCATAAATTGGGACAGGAAATTCAAAAAACTTTCGACCAACAAGTCAAAAATGTGAAGAAAAAATTTTATAATGATAATAAGTGTTAATTAATTTACTTTTTAATGTTAATAAACAAATTCATGAAATTATCTTTTGAAATTCAAAATAGATCACAATCTGGAGTTAATATCAACCCCTCCCCCCCAAAAAATAAATAAATAAATAAATAAATTACCAGAAACGTTTACCGATGTAAGTATGATTTCACTATAGTGGGTGCACTGTGCTGCACCCAGGATTTTTTCGCCACTGCCCCCCTTTACTCTATTAACCAAAAATCAAATTTTCAAAAATATATACAACTTAATATTAAATTAGGGGCCCCATAATTTTGGGGGCCCTGGGCAAGTGCCCCACTTGCCCATGCGGAAATCTGGGCTTGATACTCACAAAAGGACAGTGATATCTATATAAATACAGAAAAAACTTTGTCGGTCGCAGTGTTGCCAATTTGGGGTTTTTCCCCCTAAATTTGGGGGTAAGTTAGACGACAAGGGGTGTTTTTAGGGACCCCATTTTTTTAGGGGCATTTTGTGGGGGGGACATTTTTTAATATTTTGTACAATCGAGACGTGTTTTTTTTAATTAGATTTTATAACATATGTCAAATGTAAATAAACCTCCATTTCATTATGTAAGTGTGTATTTTCAATTTATTTCAATTTATCTCTCAAACAGGATGACTATTTGGAACCAGAATTTCTTTTAGGAAGGTCTAGGGTGATCTCAAGTTGGTGTTAGACGGAAACAGGGGGATTTCGAGATGGCGCTAGAGGGAGGTGCCTGGTAGAGGTTGGCAACACTGGTCGGTCGGTGGAACAATTCCGGGTAGAGCCACTCCGGTACGACGTCCGTTATGAAATTCGGCCATGGTTGAAAATGTCAAAAACGATGTATTTTTTTTTCATGAAAGTACATAAATGTTACATATTTGGAAAGATATTTAAAATCTGATATTTTTTCTGCGTACACTTTTTCAGTTACTTTAATAGTTTTAGAGATATTTCAATTCTAAATGCATACTCCACCGATCACAATTGGCCTTACCAAACGTAATCCGCCATGTTTTATAAGTTAAAATAGATGTATTTTTTTCATGGAAGTAAATACATTTTTCATATTTAGAAAGAGCTTTAAAAGCTGATAATTTTTTCTGCGTACACTTATTCTGTTAATTCAACAGTTTTAGAGTTACTTGGATTCTATTAAGGCGTCTCCTATGAAATCATTCATCTTTGACGATGTGAACAAAGCGTGATTCTTTCACAGCATGAATCTCACTAAAAAATGAATCATTGGAAATAAATGTTTCATCGTATGTCTAATTTTTAATTCTTTTTCTATTTTTCATACTTTTAATTCAAGCTTTTTTATCTTTAATAGATCATTTGAAGATGTACTGATTTTTTTGGGATTTTTTGGCAATTAAAAGTGAAAAAAAATTAAATTCAAGTGAACTGTGATTCTATAGCTCAGCGAAGCTCGGCTAGTACTTAATAAAAACATTCGAAATAGTTTTTTTTTCATATCAAATCTAATGTCTTTGCTCTTTTCGCTCCTCTAAGTATGTAGACTTCCCAAATGGATCTTAACTCAGTTTTTCTCCGCCACCCCTATTCTAAACTGCACCCTTTACAAATCAGTTTTAATTTAATTTAACATAAAATTGATAATAGCAAGTATATGCATCAATCTTTAGGTTACAATAGTACTATAACAGAATATAAATGATATCCGCCTATATTCTCAGTTATAATGTCACTTTCATAATGTAGAATTTCAAATTTTGTTATCAAGAACACGGTTTAGTCTAATCGTCTAATGGTGAATATTTGGTTGTTGTTTTGAAGCGTAAGAAAAATCGATAAATAGGGTAATGTACAACAAAGTAGTCGTTATGTATTTTTAATTGACGTATACCAGACACGTTCTACTGATTTTTCTTAAAATCTATATAGGTAACTAAAGATAGTTGCTATTTCACTTATCATTAGGTTATCACAGCTTGCATGATGGAACTGGAAAATAATTCAATACAGCAACAACGGAATAAAGATAATTTATCTTGGTACATTTTTGCGTACTTGAACATGAATAGAATCTATTTTGCTCCAATATCTATATATATAAAAGATCTCCGTGACTGACTCACATATAACGCACAGACCAAACCGCTGAACTTAAAGGGCAGCGGAACTTGGCAAGTGAACCGAAATTTGGCATGGCGATTCATCTTATAGTGTACGGGTCCAATAAGAAAGATTTTTGAAAAATTCTTCTTAGATTTTTTTTAAAAATTAAATTTTTAAGCTGTTACATTCTTTAAAGTTTGCATTAAAAATAATAATTTGAGGGTTATAAAATTTATATCACGAGAAAGATCCTAAAAATTCCTTTCAAATGAAATCATTTTCGAATCTTTATCTCCATTTTCTGATGTTTGGTGAATTTGTAAATATTAGTTTCTAGAATGCAATTCATTAAATGCTGATCACGTGGTTTCTTTTCTTTTTGTAATACTTCAAATTAATTTTGCGTCACGTGCATAACAACGAAATAAATTGACAAAAACAATATTGAAATACGGTAAAAGATAAAATTGAACCACTAGACTCATTGAGAGAACCACTAGACTCATGTTATTTAAGAATTTAATTTAAATTAGTTTGTTTCATGGATATTAAACATACAAATCAATTTCATATATTGACCGTTGTATTTAATTTGAATATTTACTTCTACATTATTTTCTCTATAAAAATATCCCTTACGATTTTTTAAAATATAATTTTTGGGGATTTTTTTGGCATTAGTTGCATACATTGACCGTTGTATTTATTATAAATATATTTTTTTGTTTCTTTTTTTGGCTTAAATGCATACATTAACCGTTGTATTTAATTTGAATATTTTCTTCTACATTATTTTGTCTCAAAAAATATCCGTTCCGATTATTTTATAAATATATTTTTAGGGTTTTTTTTGGCATTAGTTGCATACATTGACCGTTGTATTTATTATAAATATATTTTTTTGTTTCTTTTTTGGCATTAATTGCATATATTTACCGTTGTATTTAATTTGAATGTACTCCATAGCGAAGCACGGGTATTCAGCAAGTTCTTGTTAAAGCTATTTTGCCCGCAAAGAGATGGCGCTGTGAGCGCTGCAAAATGTAGAAGACGACAGATGTAGAAATTACGCAAATCAGAGCGGTCATGCTCTAATGTTATCCTAATAAAGTGTTAGTTTGAAATTACGCAAACCAGAGCGGTCATGTTCAAATGTTATCCTAATAAAGTGTTATTTTATTTTTAAATGAATCTCCTCTTTTAAAGTCGCACGTTCCCGCAAAAAGGTAGGTCACCGAGGTTCATACGGAAGTGGACATTTCAGACCTAAAGTTTTAAAAAGAGAAGAAGAACATTCTATATTAGGAAAAAAATTTAGATTGTAATAATTGTACAGACTTCTGAAAGCAATTAATTCTTTATGACAAATAAATATGCCTTAAAATAGACACACTTAAAACTTGTCTTCAAATGAGTTTTTTAGAAATTTATCTTTGAAAGAAATGCGTGTGTATTGTTCTGACATTGCACTGGCGAAAACGTGCCAAAATTTCCCTTGAAACTCCAAAGCATATTGTACGCGAAAATAAACTAGACAAAATTCCCAAATGGCATTCCTTTACGACCTGTGCGCGCATATTATGTGGTGGACTAAATTTTCAAGAGCACATATTTTTTAACACGTTTTTGTTGAAATTAACCGGCCACGTGTGAGAATACAAAAATAATTATGAAAGTGACCACTTCCCGTGCTTTTATTCTGCTAAAAAAAACGCACTGACACCTGGAGGTATGAATTTATTTTCGGAAACAATACCTATCAATCTGGAATATTTTTTTCTTCCGGGGAAATCGTGGAAGAAGTCACGCAAAAAAATATCGCGAGACAAGTGCTTCTTGAATAATTCAATAGGTAATATAGAAAAATTACGGGACAGCATTTGGTTTTCAAAAGCCGAGGGAAAAAGTTAGTGCAGCAGTGCATAATTTAGAAGAAACCCTACCCTTTCATACAAAGTTCTTATGAATTCTTTCATGCAGAGTTTTAAATTCCCGACCGTGATTACCTGAATTTTCTTCGCAAAAAAAATTGTTTCATAAAATATGCTGAAGTTTTAACTTTTAAGAGAAGACATATCAAGTATGGGACCAAATGACTAAAAAGGCTTTGTACATAACGTAACTCACGTGCTTCAGATTGATGTTTTGCTTATATCTGATACAAAACTATTGCAAAATTATACCAGTTTGTGACCTTAATCGAATTTGTTAATATACGTGCGGCATCTGTCATTTTGGTTTACGTTTTATATTCTCTCTAAACTCTGTGCTTCTTCTTATGTTGTGACTAGCTGAATATCCATGCTTTGCTACGGAGTACATTCAAATTAAATACTACAGTCAATATATGCAATTAATGCCAAAAAAAATATATATACATGTGAGAATGAGTATGGCAACACAACTGAACTATTACTACAACTTCCACTCCTACTACTTCGGCGCGAAGGACTTGGCACGCAAACAGTGTGATGGACTAGTGACATTACGAAGCGAATGTGTCGCTCCGCAGGCTTGCCGTTTTGAGTCAAATAGCTATGTTAATGCTTTGTTTTTTCTTAATTTCATACTAAGTGTTAGTCCTGTCTTGTAAACATCGTCTAGTTTAATTAAATGTTCAAAATAATTAAGTCTAATGATTCACTTCTAAAGGAAGGAGTACTAACTCCTTCCTACATGGGGGCTCGGCCCTCGGACTCGAAAAATACCCCTAGCTTGGGCTGAAAAACTATTTTCTTTTGATGATTCCTGGATTGCTGTTGTCTGTCATTTCGGTTTTGGATACCGCCAGCGAAAACGAAAGTGATGTGCCACGGACTCTGATGATACTCTGATGGGATGATGAGAACCAAAACCAGAATTGTAAGTAACTTGGATCATATTAAAATTATTTGATGCATACGTTGACGCTTGTTCAAGAAAATTTTGATGATTAAGGGAATTCTCAACTTATTGATGATTTAAGAAAACTGAAAGATATTTCAACGTTCTTTTGATGCAGGAATTTAATTGATGCTAAATTCACTTTTGATGGTCTTTGACGTTGAATTTATCACTTCTGTTTTCTTGAAGAGACTTCTATTTCGATGAAATTATTTGATGATTTGATGAAAATTTCGACATTTAACTTGAAGAATCTTGTTTCCTTGAACAAACCACAACATAATATATATTTTGAAAGATCGCGAATTGAATACTTTTGAAGATTATTATATTATTATTTGATGCATAATTTTGACGAAGCGAATGTTTATTTGATGACAACTTTGCTTATTTGATGCGCTTTGATGTTGAACTTAATTCTGCTGTTTTCTTGCGAGAATATTTTTTATTTTGCAGAATGCTTTGATGCTTTCGATTTCACAATTTTGATACTTTCGATTTCCCAATTTTGATGCTTTTAACATTAGAACTTTAACTATTATTTTGATGCTGCATTTACATCCTCTATTTTCTTCAACAGTGATTTATTTTGAAGATTAATTTGATGAATATTTTGCTGAAGTAATATCTAACTTGATACATATCTAAATTTACGTCATCTGTTTTCTTCAACCAGAGAAATTATTTTGAAGAACTTATTATTTGATATTTGATGCTTATTTTAGTTCATAATTTTGTTTTCTTGAACAAAACCTGTTTTAAAGATTACTTATTTTGATGCATATTTTGAGAATCAATATTTTATTATTGAATTGGTATTTGAAAAAATTTCGATTTGAAATATTATTTTCTATTTTTGAATTTGAGTACCTACGTATTATAAGTATTGATTTTGGTTTTGAATATTTGTATATTTGTGTACTATAATTGTTTGAACCTAGTATATAGTTATGGCTACTCTCAACGATTACCCCAATATTGCAAAATCATTAAAATTTGGTGGTACGAATCAAATAAAGGTTCTACATCGTTTAATTTTTGGTACAGACGGCGACAGACAAAATCGTACCAGATTACGTAAATTTACAGGTTTTAAACAGCCATTCGTGTTGGAAGCAACGAAACAGAAAGTACTTAAAGAGTTTTCACTTAAAGACTTGATTTCTATTTGTAATCTACTTCATTTAGAATTTTCAACTGACCCAGACAAATGTGCCAATACCATTCTTATGAGTCTTAGTGATTTATCGTTATTAAAAGCAGAATTTTCTGATCTTTCGGAATGCGAAGTGAATGATGACTCACTTCCGGATGCACGTTCATCCCAAACTAACAGCGTTATAGAGGAAAATAGATCTCCCTTTTCCCCCACCATTGACGCAAAAGAATCTTCGAATAAGCAAAATACACACATTTCCGTTGGTGAATCAGATCAAAATTCATTGCCTTCAGTTGAAACTGCGAATCTCTCTTTCCAGTTGTTTAGTCTGAAAGACGTTGTTGATTTAATAAAACCTTTCTCGTCTCGTGATAATTACAGTGTTGAGAATTTTATATCTGACGTTGAAGAACTTTTTTGTTTATATCAGATAAACAATCCAATTCACCAAATTACTTTTGTTAGAAAATGTTTAACTGGTCCCGCTCAAACTTTAATTAGGTCTATTCGTGGAATTACAAATTGGGAACAATTGAAGCACCATTTATTAGACGAATTTTCGGACAAAATTAACGGTATTCAGTTACATAAATTAATGGAATCTCGACGTATGAAACCGTTTGAAACCCTACAAGAATATTTCTTAGCTATGAGAGATTTGGCACACAAAGGTTCTCTCGATGACTCCTCTCTGTTTGAGTATATCATAAACGGAATTCCTGATTCAACAAACAATAAAGTTATTCTTTACGGTTGTAAATCCGTCCCTGAATTTAAGGAAAAGTTGAAAATTTATGAACAAATCTTTAACAGATCACAAAATTTCAGACAAAATAATCGGAAAAAAATTGATGCTTCCTACCTCAATGTGAAAGTCGATAATACACGTAGCCCAAATACACAGCCAGTATGTTTTTCCTGTGGCTTGAGAGGTCACAAAAGCAACCAATGTTTGAATAAGTCACATGGTAAACAATGCTACGGATGTAAAAGTTTTGGTCATGTTCATGCTAATTGCCCTAAAAGTTATCGAAATTCTAAACCAAAACCTGATTCTCAAAAACCTATTTCTGATAAAACTGTAAATGCACTTTCTCCTGAAACTTCATCGAAAAATCCCATGCATGTTGACATTCAACTTGCAGGAATTCAATTGACAGCACTCTGTGACACTGGGTCACAGGCAACCCTCATCAATGAGAAAACCTATCGAAGAATTGGTTCGCCACCATTGCAGCCCACCAACATTCCCTTTTCAGGAATTGGCAAAAACCAAGTTCACAGCATCGGATTCTTTCAGGATTCCATCGAAATTCAAACCATTACTTTACCTGCTAAAATACATGTTCTAGAGGATGACTTGATTCCTTTTGATGTGATTATCGGAATCGACTTTTTGCAGCAAACCCAATTTACATTTGATGAAGACGGTATTCGTTTTACTCTTGATAATAACATCTTCGTTAATATTGCTAATATTCCTGATGACGAAGCTTTCCCATTTGATCTTTCACACATTTTGAATTCTGAAATTCGTGAGGAAGTTCAAAATATCGTTACTTCCTACAAACCCCATAAAGTTCAAGACACTGAAATTAAAAGGACTATTTTATTACAAGATGAAATCCCCGTAAATCAACGTTCTCGACGACTCCCTTTTGCGGAACAGAAATTGTAGAAAAACAAATTCAAGATCAGGGCCAAATATGCATGTCTGAAAAACCTCTAACATCTACTCAAGATAAGATTTCTAGGGTAGAGAAAATGGATATCCAATTGATTTTGAACGTGATGATGATGATGATGATGCCAGTGATTTAGATTTGCTTCATGATAACGATGATGATAATGCTTTTGATATTGGAACTATCAAAGCAACTCTTGAACCAAAAATATTTGATGCCGATGATGATGCCCTTGAGAATGAATCCGTCAAAAGTGAAAAGGTTGAACCAAAATTTCAAGTTATTGAAGCTCCCAAACCCCCTGAACAAATAGCAGCTTTTCAACAACAGAAAAACATTCTTTCACAAAACCCAGTTCTTCATGTTTTTCAACAGGGATACCCATTAGAACTCCACACTGATGCCAGCTCCTTAGGTTTTGGCGCTGTGCTCTTGCAACAATCCGATGATGGACAGTTTCATCCTATTCATTATTTTAGCCGTAAAACTACAGTTCAACAAGAAAAATATCATAGTTATGAACTGGAAGTTCTTGCCGTTATTGAAGCGCTAAAAAAATTTCGAAACTACTTGTTGGGAACAAAATTTAAAATTATCACCGATTGTGATGCTTTCCAAAAAACGATGCACAAAAAAGACCTACCAGCTAAAATTGCTCGATGGGCATTGATGTTAGAAGACTTTGATTATGAAGTTTGTCATCGACCCGGTAGACAGATGAAACATGTTGATGCTTTAAGTCGTAACCCCATTCTTGTAATTACCTCAAATGATATCACTCAAAAGGTGAAAAATGCCCAAGACCAGGATGAATTTATATCTCAAATTAAATCTATGCTTGAATCTACACCTTCTGATGAATTTTTTGTTAAAAACGGAATTCTTTATAAACTTCATCAGGATGCCGAACTTTTAGTAGTACCACAAATGATGCAGAAAGAAATAGTGCTAAACGCCCATTCACAAGGTCATTTTGCTTCACAAAAAACCGAATTAATTGTTTCTCGTGAATTTTTCATTCCTCAACTTAAGAAATTAGTTCAAGAAATTATTTCGAACTGTATTCCTTGCATTTTGTCCTCGCGAAAATCTGGAAAACAAGAAGGATACCTTCACCCCATTCCAAAAGGTGATGCACCCCTTGAATGTTACCATTGCGACTTTTTAGGACCTTTACCATCGACAAAAAAATGTTATAAGTATCTTTTTACAGTAGTTGATGCCTTTTCCAAATTTGTATGGATCTATCCCGTGAAGTCCACCTCTACGAAAGATGCCTTAGACAAATTATCCTTGCAACAAACTACATTTGGCAACCCTTCAAAAATCATTACTGACAAAGGTAGCGCATTCACATCTTCAGAATTTCAAAGTTACTGCCAGGAACAATCAATTGAACACATTTCAATAGCAACAGGTGTGCCACGTGGCAACGGTCAGGTTGAGCGTGTTCATGGCACAATTATTCCCGTTTTAACTAAGTTAGCTCTAGATGAACCTGACAAATGGTTTAAATATGTCCCAAGATTGCAACGTATCTTAAAAAGTACCACCACACGCAGTACAAAATTCACACCCTTTCAACTTTTAATTGGTGTTAAAATGAAACAACAAGAGTATCTACAGATTAAAAATCTTCTTGACGAGGAACACCACCAAAGAATTCTTGATGACAAAGAAGCGTTACGTATCGAAGCTAAACGAAATATCCTCCGTTTACAGGAAGAAAACATACGACAATATAACAAACGGCGTAAACCGGCTTGTAAATACAAGATCGGTGACAAAGTGGCAATACAACGAACTCAATTTGGAACCGGATTAAAGCTCCGACCAAAGTTCTTCGGACCATATGAGATCACGAACATCAACCCCAACGATCGTTACGAAGTTCGAAAGTTAGGACATCACGATGGTCCAACCATAACATCAACTGCAGCGGACAAAATGAAACAGTGGTGCAGAAACTGAACACCAATACCACTGTGTTGAACACTGCTTGATTTTTTGAAATATTTTTCCTTTTTCTGCTCTTTTTTTTTATCTTTTCAGAATTATTGTTGACAACCCAGCCGCGGACGTCTGGAAAGTCAGAACGGCCGTGTGAGAATGAGTATGGCAACACAACTGAACTATTACTACAACTTCCACTCCTACTACTTCGGCGCGAAGGACTTGGCACGCAAACAGTGTGATGGACTAGTGACATTACGAAGCGAATGTGTCGCTCCGCAGGCTTGCCGTTTTGAGTCAAATAGCTATGTTAATGCTTTGTTTTTTCTTAATTTCATACTAAGTGTTAGTCCTGTCTTGTAAACATCGTCTAGTTTAATTAAATGTTCAAAATAATTAAGTCTAATGATTCACTTCTAAAGGAAGGAGTACTAACTCCTTCCTACATACATATATGTTTATAATAAATACAACAATCAATATATGCAAGTGATGTAAAAAATTATATTTATAAGAAAATCGTAACGGACATTTTTATAGACAAAATAATGTAGAAGAAAATATTCAAATTAAATCTAATAGAACATACTAAAGAATATAGTACAGTTAATATACAGTTTGAGGAACATTTCTTTTACTCTATTATAATATTTTTTTGGACAATGTCCAATCGTCTGCCGCATTAGAATGAAAAGGAAAAAAAATATTTTTTTTTGTTTATTTTGTTGTTATGCACGTGACACAAGATTAATTTAAAGTATCGCAAAAAGAAAAGAAACCACGTGATCGGCACTTAATAAATTAAATTCTAAAAATGAATCTTTTAACATTTACCAAGAATCAGAAAATGGAAGTAAACGTTCGAAAAAGATTTCATTTTAAAGGAATTTTTATGATCTTTCTCGCGATATAAATTTTATAACCCTCAGGTTATTATTTTTAAAAAAAAACTTTATTTCATAAAATTGAATGTTACAAAAACAGCTTGAAAATTTAATTTAAAAAATTTTAAGAAGAATTTTTCAAAAATCTGTTTTAGTGCACCCCTACATTAACATAAGAATCGTCATGTAAAATGTCAGCCCTTTAGGTCCAGCGGTTTGGTCTGTGAGTTATATATCAGCAAGTCAGTTACAGAACTGTTATACTTAAATACATCATTACTGAATTCCCATACAGTAGCGTTAAAGATCGCTTGAAATAAATATAACATTTGTTTAAAATGTCACATTTATTCAGCTGTCATAGTGTGCTTATTCCCAGCACTTATTAACCCAGCTGTCAGAGTGTACTTATCCGTATTTTTCTCTGCTTAAAATCGGACGTAGTACAGGTAAGGAATGAAAGGCATTCTATTTAGCAGTTGGGCTGGTTTTCAACTACATGCCCGTGCACTACCATGCCCGAAGGGATACGTATATGATAGATTTCCGCATCCGGAATGATAATTTGGTCTTATAAAGAAAACCTCATTCTCAAATGATATTTTAATTAACATTTTAACGTAGGATTCGTTCCTGCACAACGGTCCAATGGCAAGCAAAATTTCAGACGCTAAAACCGTCCGTCTGTACCTACGGAGCTATAATTTTGGCAGAGCGCCAAACCGGTCTCTATCGCTTGGACAAGCAACAGTTAAACAGAAAAGTACCAAAATACGTCAAAACTTTGACATACATATCTATATATAAAAAACAGTTCCGTAACTGACTCACTAACTGACTCACTGACATACAACGCACAGACCAAACCGCTGGACCTAAAGGGCTGAAATTTCGCATGGCTATTCTTCTTATGGTGTAGGGGTGCACTAAGAGAGATTTTTGAAAAATTCTTCTTAGATTTTTTTAAATTAAATTTTTAAGCTGTTTTTGTAACTTTTTTAAGTTTGCATTTAAAGTAATAATTTGAGAGTTATAAAATATATATCACGAGAAAGATCATAACAATTCCTTTAAAATGAAATCTTTTTCGAACCTTTACCTCGATTTTCTGATTTTTGATGAATTTTTAAAGATTAATTTTTAGAATTTAATTCATTAAATGCTGATCACGTGATTTCTTTCTTTGATACTTTAAATAAATTTATCGTCACGTCCATAAGAACTAAATAGTCAAAAAAAATTTTTTTTTTCTTTCTAATGCAGCAGACGATTGGATATTATCAAAAAAAAAATCCCTTACGATTTTTTTATAAATATATATATAGATAGATATTTTTTACATCAATTGTGTACATTGATCGTCGCATTTATTATAAATATATATATTTATTTTTTGGCATTAATTGCATTCATTGACCGTTGTATTTAATTTGAATGTACTCCGTAGCGAAGCGCGGGTTTTCAGCTAGTATGTATATATACATACAGATTGTCCATAATTAAACTTCCCATCTTTAAAGTTGTCTATAGTCGAAGCTATTGTTCAGAAAGTTATGAAAATTCGTGTAGGATACATTGAAGGGATGGGAATTCGTTTGAGCGAATAAAAAAATTAGTTCAAAATTTCTCCACCAGAGGACGTTTTTTGATGAATTACACATTAACGACTGGTTCTTTAGGATTCTTCTCATGGATTTCACCATGTTTTTATCAATAGGTCACCCTAACACAACTCGTATTCATTAAATTTTACAGTCTTCAAAGTGATTGCAAAGTCGATCGGAAACTTGTTCGATAACTAATTTTTTGACAAAAGATTTGAAGGAACGAAGAATAATCAAATATGCAAATTAATTTTTGTCGACGTAGAGCAGAAGCTGTTATAAACTTCCATGGAAATTTTGTTTTCAGCGTGCTTGCTATTGCTAATCAGAATGTCATCATTAGGGTTACCAGATCAAGCTTCCCAGACGTCAACCCATGCGACTTTCGGCTTTGGGGGAATGTGAAACATCTAGTCAGTCTTGATAAACCAAGAACTATACCTGATCTGAAAGACAGCATTTCATGACATGTTCTCAGCATTTCCCCGGACACAGTGCGGTCAACTGTACAACATGCTTGCTATCTTACGATTTCAAGTGGCAGCTGAAAATGATGGCCGTCATGTTGAACAATTCTTGTTGTTATAAAGTTTTTTAACTATAGTAAATGTTGGCTAAATGTGTAATTCATCCAGAAACGCCCTCTGGTGGTGAAGGTTTGAACTAATTTTTTTATTCGCTCAAACAAATTCCCATCCCTTCAATATGTCCTACACAGAATTTCATAACTTTCTGAACAATATTTTCGACTGTAGACAACTTTAAAGTAGGGAAATTTAATTATGGACACCCTGTACGTACGTATATACATAACACGTGAAAATCATGCTTTTCAACACCAAATGAAGCAAGCCACAACCACTTTTTAAGTTAAAAGCAAGTGACGGGAAAATGCGTATCAAACATTTAGAGGGTTTAGTTGCAACAGGAACTAAACCTGGGGTGATAACAACGAGATGAGTAAATTTATAGTCTTATGCAACTCAGAAATTTTGAGTCTTTGAAGTACCAATTAAAAGTTAATATTAACGGGTTTGAGAGCACAGGTAGAGAGCAAACTTAGTCTAAAATACCTGTGATGGCTGAACCAATTCTATAAAACAATTTTAAATATCTAAAAACCATCGAATTAGAGTCAGACATCTAAAGAAACATTAGCACGCACAGTACAGTAAAACATCAACGAAAAAGTTGAACTGTTCGGAAAAATTACAGAACTATGCCTTGTCCTGTTAATGTCTGTTAAGAAACAGTCGGTGATAAAATAAAATTATGTCTCCGAAATCGTCTGGTATTTCAAAAAGGAAAACAAAGATGCAGTTGGAAGCGAAAGATCATAGTAAGTACTCATGTCAGAAACAATAAATTGCATCCAACTGAGTGAGTTATCATCGTATCGGGCTTCAAATGAACGTTGCCACATTCTCAATGCGAGAAAGATCTAAAAAAGCAAGTTTGATCCCTTCTCTGACTAAAAAAATGCTCGCCGCGGATAAAGCCTGAGTACCTTTGATTCCGATTGCTAGAGATGTGCCCTTATCAGCCGCTAGCAGATTTCTGCTGTATAAAGATGAAGAGGAATTATTGTCAATGACTGATTTGTAATGGACTGATTGTCATGGGACTTGTTGTCAATGGACTGATTTGTAAAATAATAGGGAAAGAAATCTCAAGATGTGTGAAGAACGGTGTAAAAGATTAATTTTGGTTATCATATGTTGTCGGTCCAATGCGACAAGAACGTTTTTTATTATTGTTGGTTTCTCATAATTGATGCACCATACAGGGGAACCTACATGGCCCCTAATGGTACAATTTTTGCAGAGCACCCCTAGAGTCGACGAGGTGGATTGGTAATCTCCTTTCACTCTCATCCTATATGGAGGGACTACGGATTTAACCCTTCAGTGGGCGTGCCAATTAATGGAACACCAGCAGGCTCGCATGGCACAAAGTGTAACGTCTCTTTCAACCTTGATCATTCCTTTTTGTAATAAACTTTTTTTTTTCAAATTGAAAGTAACGATTCTACCTTTTACAACAAGATATAAAATGTTGATAATAATGAGATATATTTATAATTAAAGGCCAAAGAATGCAGATACAATCGCCTTATTCCAAAACTGTCCAGTTTATTGGATCAGAGGACAACTCGATAATGGATCCCTATTATGTCCCAAAAGCCTAAAAAAACAATGAGATTTTCCATCCTTGTGATATGCGAGATACCTTGTCATAGCTGAACATTGGATCAACTACATCGACTCCTGCTTTCGTCATATTGTAATCCTGTATAATCGAGGGATTACCACGGTTAAATCACGACTATCAATGAATGGAAAGGAATACAAGGGTCCGAAAATCATACCTGCATTAGAAAGAGTGTAGCTATAAATAGAAATTGCTTAGAACATTCAAACCTTACATGTAAAAACAAACCATTCAAAATTATGAAAATGTATCACTTTGTACACGGACGCCTCCGCTGAAGCAATACAGGGACATTTTGTCGATAGAGTATTTCTTTGAACACGCACTCTGAAATATTAACGGAAATATGCCCCCGTGAAGAAATAATAAAATGAAGAATTATATGATATTAACTCCGGTTACAGAAAATACACTCGATGTTTCATTCATTATATGAAAAAGTTTGATCATCATTATTATTGCAAACACAAAGTTAGACAAGAGAAAAAAAAACTCTGACAGAGGAATGTTCCTTCCTTATAGGATATTCCTGCGGAAGTTAAACAAAAAGTGACTAAAGACAAATACCTGCTGAATTATTCAGAAGGTGACACCGATAAATTATGAATCTCTATTCGATTTATAAAAACTCTGAATACAAAGAGGAGCAGATACATGAGATATTTTTTTTTCCAGAAGATATTTCGGATATTTTCATACAGTGCTGGCTATCGTATGTGCATTATTCTCTTTTTGCAGTGAAAGAACAGGCGGTAGGAAGCAAAATCATCATTATGTTTTGATATTTCTTTGCGTCACCAGTAAACATTTAAGGTTTTTAGAAAATATAAGATAAAAGCAGCTTTTGAAACTCTCTCGGGAAAATGTAGCATTCTAGGATGTTTTTACTGACCGGATTTTACCGGGCGGGTTACAGAAATTGAAAAGTTTGTTATATATTGAATGACCATAGGAAAACTGGGTTTAACTTCGTTCGCTGGGCCAAGCCCTCTAACGCACTTATTTCAGGTAATGACATCGGGAAACCAGCGTGCTTAGAAGAATGAAATGGAGTGAGCTGATAAAATCTAGTGAAATATACGCACTTAGTAATAATGAACATTGCAAATAAATAAATAAATAAATAAATAAAAATAAAAATTGCTTGTATTTTATTCTTCACAGAAATTCACAGAAAGGTTTTTTTTATTATGAAGGTTAGCTGTGTGTACTTTTATGTTTTGTGTTAAGTGCAAATGTCTAAAATAAACATAAAAAAATGTCTAACTTCCGGAATATTTGAAAAACCCACGCTACCGTATAGAACATATAACAATTAGTTCTTTTTTTTATTTCATATACAGGGTGTCTCAAAAAGAATTATTCGATTTAAAAAAAATCAAAACTATTCATCTTTTAATCCGTTTTGATCGAATAATGTATAGATAGAGAGAAATCTCGAGTTTCACGCAGTTGCCGACAAGTAGCGCTAACGCCCTTCCTTCGCCCGACACTTCAGTGTTTGTAAAGATGGCGACTGCACGACAGAAATTATTTTGTGTTCTACGCTTTGTGAAGTGTGAGTCCGTAACAACTGTTCGGCGTGATTTCGTCGACGAAACCCTGGTAGATTTAAGGTCCTACCTCTCAGAGCATTAGGCGACGGTATAAACAATTTCGAGACACGGGTTGTCTGTGTACGCATAACATCCGTTGAAAGCAGTGTATGCAGACATGCTCACAAAAGTTAGGGACTAATTTGCCTAAAATATAGATATTTGTCATGTATCCAAAGATGGGCATATTGAGCACATTTAATTTGGTTTGTAAAAAAACTTTAGGATTATCCATGTAATATAAAATTAATTTTAAGTTTCAATGTTCAGTATTTTTCATAACATACTCATTTCAAATAGGGTTATTATTTTTGAAACACCCTGTATACCATTATCAATAGCCTAAATTACTATTGAGGGAAAGATGAGTAGAAACAAACTCATCTTTCTCGACAGCAATCGACTGCAAATATTTCTAAGGCTAAAAAAAATAGGAAAAAGTAATTAAAAATATAATACGACACAGTTCAGAGCTCGTAGTCTGGAAAATAAGTTTCAAGAACAGAACACAAAGAGATTTATGCGTTACAAAAATTAATTAAATTATCATGATATCCAAACAAGATGATATCATGAGATAATTAGATATTAAGACTTGCTTGCTCATTTATCCCTCCAAATTAATTACGTAGAAAGACGACAATATTTACACTTTTTTTTCAGCTAACCGGAATTTATTTCTTCTAATAAACACTACCCAAAAATAAAATCTTGGAGGGACATTTATATCCCTTCTAGAAAATGAATAAAATTATCATGATGCATGTAAAACATAAAAGATAGTGAATTACAAACAAGGTACAAATATATAAACACTGTCAGTTTTATTCAAGATAAGAATATGTTTCTTTGAAACACTGTTTTGTAATTAAATCATGGAGAAATTAATGCGGGAAATAAAACTTGAAATATTATTAAATAATGTTCAGAAATAAATGCTTGGAACATATATAACCTCTCTAGGAAATTAATAAAATATCATAACGCATTTTTTTTTAAAATTTATTATTTTTTTTTCTTTAACCAATGCGGGGGCAATTGTCGTGAAGAATCATGTAAAATATAATAGACTGACTGAATACCCGTACTTCGCTATAGAGTACATTCAAATTAAATACAACGGTCAATGTGTGCAATTAATGCCAAAAAATATATATATATATATATATTTATAAAAAAATCGTAACGTATATTTTTATAGACAAAATAATGTACAAGAAAATATTCAAATTGAATACAGCGGTCAATGTATGCAATTAATTTGTTTGTTTCATATCCCTAAAACATACTATTTTGAACTAAATTCTTAAAAAAACTTCCATCTCAACGATTCTAGTGAAAATTTTATTGTTTACCGTATTTTAATATTTTTTTTTTGTCATCAATTTATTTCGTTGTGATGCTCACAAAATGAAAAGCAACATCGTGATCAGCATTTAATATATTATATTCTAAAAATGAATCTTTAAAACTGACCAAAAATGAGAAAATGAATGTAAAGATTCGAAAAGATTTCATCTTAAAGGAATTTTTATGATCTCTCTCGTGATATAAATTTTATAACCCTCAAATTATTATTCTAAATGCAAACTTAAAGAAAGTTACAAAACAGCTTAAAATTTAATTTAAAAAAATGTTAGAATTTTTCAAAAATCATTCTTTGTGCTCCCCTACACTATAAGAAGAATCGCCATGCAATATTTCAGCCCTTTAGGTCCAGCGGTTTGGTCTGTGCGTTATCTGTCAGTTAGTCACGGAACTGTTTTTTATATATAGATAGTGGAATGAAAACAATATACTAGTATAATATTTACACGATTAGTTTTTTTCTAGATACGAAAATATTTCTTTCAAACATTATTTTTTAATTTAAGACAAGAAAAATTAGTACGTGAAATATTCTAACTAATATTAAATATTATTAAAAATATTTAAAAATTATTTTAAAGATTTCAAACTTGGAATATTTGTAACTTCTATAGGATACGAAAAAAATATCCTAATTCACGTAAAACATAATAGCGTATTGCAAATAAGATATAAGCATAATAAAAATTGCATCATCAATTCTATTCCAGATAAGGTTATATTCCTTCAAGACATTGTTTTGTAATTTAAGCACAGACAAATAAATGAGTGTAATATTAATAACAAATAAAAAACCTCGAAGTACATTTATAACCTCTCTAAGGAAACCAATAAAATATAATAATACATGTAAAGTATATTAGATAGTAAATGGTAAACAAAATACTAATAAAATTGTACCATTAAGTCAAGATACTAATCTATTTCTTCAAAACATTTTGTAATTTAAGATTATAAATAATAATACCAGTAATAATATTCAGAATAATATTAAATAATATTCAAATACAAATTTGTAACCTCTTTAGGAAATGAATAAAATATCATAATGTAATTTAAATGTAACAGATAGTAGATTGTAAATAAGATGCAAATACAACAATAATTGCATCATACATTTTATTTAAGATAGGATTACATTTCTTTGAAGCATTTTGAAAGATCAGGATAAGAAATATTAAGACGTGAAATTAAAAACAAAAGAATGGAGCCCTTTTCAACATATAACTGCAGTAATTCTAGTCCTAAATTCATTCAATGCATTTTTCAATAAAAAAGAAATTTCAAACTGTTCGTAAATATATATATATATATATATATATATATATATATATATATATATATATATATATATATATATATATATATATATATATATATATATATATATATATATATATATTTATGCAAACGTAATCACCATATATTTTTATCCTCTAAAAATATTCTTGACCCTTCCAGCAATAAATCTCTTTAAAATAACAAATGATATTTCTTTTGTAAAAATTTGAGAATTCCGCCCTCCCCCTCGCAGAATATATTTAAGTAAGAGCTTTGTACGTTATTAGACACTGCCTAAAGAAATTACATTTCCTTAAAACAAAATTTAAGCACTTCGCAGAGATTTTGTCATTTGGACCGAGCTATGGTTTGTTATTTAGATACGAGTTTTCTAAAAATTCTTTGAAGAATAACATGAAAGCACGAAACGGTGTATTAAGTTGCATTAAAATCTGAATTTTTAAAAAACATTGTTATAAAATGTAAAGTTTTTCTAATGTATATAAAATATTAAAATAGTTTTAATATATTTCTATTAAAACATCCAATAACATTTTATTATAAGATGCATTTGATTTACTAGAATTAATTATTATGGAAACCGACAATTAAAATTAACTGGTTTGGATTAAAATATTACTCGTTTTGTATAGTATAATTTGGTCGTTTCAGTTACTATATCAAACTAATAGTTAACCTAATATTAGTTTTGTATTTCAAACGACAGTTTGAACTAAAAGAATTCTAATGGAGATTGCTACTTCTGATCTTAGAGCACTCAAATATCTTCTTATGACAGGAAAATTTGAAATTATATACACCGAAGAATAAATTATTGTATTACAATTTTTTTTACAACTTTCATGAATGATTACTCTGCTAAATTTGTCTACTAATGTATCAACAAACTTTATGAGGGAATTTTCTAATAATTCAAATAATAGGTCCGGGATTTATCAAAATTACTACAGATACCGCTGGGCGAAGCCCAATATAGCATTCAAATTGATATTTTATCTGTTATAATTTTTGTTATTCTCACTAAAAAACAGTAAACAAAATTGGTACCAATAAATTTTATTAATTTATTCAATTCAGTCTTCAACGCACAGCAGTGTCAAAATTCCAAAATAATTTTCAAAACGATATTTTTTTTTTATGTATGGTTTCCTCATAAAGTCAAAATTTCAGACGTTTACACAAATACTAGCTGAAAACCCCCTACATTCCTACGCAGTGCATTCAAATTAAAAACAAAGGTCAATCTATGCAATTAATGCCAATATATATATATATATATATATATATATATATATATTTATGTTCAATAAATACAACGTTCAATGTATACAATTAATGCAAAAAAAAAACGAAAGAATATATTTAAAAAAAATTTGTAACGGACATTTTTATAGATAAAATAATGAAAGGGAAAATATTGAAATTAAATCTAAAAGAACATATTAAAGAATATTGTACAGTTAATATAGTACAGTTTGAGGAACATTTCTTTTACTATATGTTAATATTTTTTTCGATAATGTCCAATCGTCTGCCGCATTAGCAAGAAAAAAAATTTGTCAATTTATTCAGTTGGTTAATGTGACGCACGTGACGCAAAATTAGTTTAAAGTATCACAAAAAGAAAAGAAACCTCGTGATCAGCATAATAATTTAAATTCTAAAAATTAATCTTTAAAAATTCACCAACAATCAGAAAATAGAGGTAAAGATTCGTAAAAGATTTCATTCTAAAGGAATTTTTAGTATCTTTTGGTGGTATAAATTCTATAACCCTCAAATTATTTTTTTAAACGCACACATAAAAAAAGTTACAAAGACAGCTTAAAAATTTAATTTTAAAAAATCTAAGAAGAATTTTTCAAAAATGTACGATCTTCTTATGACATGAAATCTTTCTTAGTGCACCCCTGCACTATAAGAAGAATCGCCATGCCAAATTTCAGCCCTTTAGGTCCAGCGGTTTGGTCTGTGCGTTATATGTCAATCAATTAAGGAACTGTTTTATATATATATAGATTTTTGTCGAGAGAAATGATTTAATAAAATTTGAAACATTTTGATAAATAAGAAATAGCTTGCTCACTGGCTTTCCGAAATTTTAATAAAGTCGTAAAAATGGGAAAAATAATCAATCACGATGAAGAATGACAGGAAATCACAAAAGTAGCCGCTGAGAATCGGAAACACTAATTTCCCCAAAATATTTCTCGAAAAATTTGTTCTGGAGAAATGCTTCTCGTCGACGAATAAAGAAATTCACATTTACTATTGATGAACAGACGTCAAATACATGCTGCGATGGAGACTGATTCTCGTTGCGATTTTCAAAACTATCGTGAGAAGAATCCTATGTAAATCCTAGGAAATTGTCGGCTTCAAAACGGATATTTAGCAATATTTTTTGTACTTGAAGCGAAGGGAAATAAGCAAACGCATTATATTGCATCTGGACAGGAGTCATCAAATATTTAAAAGAGATTTTGCGAAATGACGAGAGAAATTTATAACAAATCTGATGCGCCGGCATGATGAGTAAAAATATTTGAAATTCCGATTTAGCAATAATTTCTGGAATGAGAGTTTCACCAGAACATATTTGTAGTGTTTTTTTCATTTATATAGTTACCCGTGTGTGTAAAGGCATGTAAAATACAAGAATGGCATTAAAGCAAATTTGTTACAGATTTCGCAGCTCGGGGAGAACTCAATTTAATTATTAACAGGATTTCTTCTTCGATTTCGGAAAATTTTCAAGATGTTTCGAAAAAATCATAGGTTTGATGTGTATCGCACTGCGTTAAGCAACAACAACAACAAATTCTGTTTAGAATATAAATGCATTTCTAGGAAGCAATATGGTTTAGAATCATAAATATTTTTAAAATCAATCTTTCCTAGAAATATATAGATGGTGAATAAAATCTCCCCACATTCAAATATCTATATATATATTATTTGTAGAAGGTTTTTGTTGTTGTTTCATCAATCTTTCTCCCTTCATAATTAACCAAAATCGATAAATGAGGTACCATTTTAAAGATTAAGATCTCCGCTTCGTAAGAATTGTTAATTTAGAATTACATATGTTATTGGCTGTTTGAAAATCGAAGTATAAACATTACAAACAATTTTTCTTCCCCTAGATGCCGCGCTCTATTCCTTTTTTTTTATTTTACTATTATCAATCGCACGGAACTTTGACATTTAAATATCATTTGCTGTGATTTCATTAATGATTTTCTTTATTGGCAACATCCGCGTAGGTGTACATTATTCTTTTTGCATGTAAAACCCATATACATTATTTCTAGAATGTGATTTTTTTGTGAAGATCCCATTCCCTCCCTTCATACTTAACCAAAATCGATAAATGAGGTACCATTTTAAAGATTAAGATCTCCGCTTCATGAGAATTGCTAATTTAGAATTACACATGTTATTGTCTGTTTGAAAATCGAAGTATAAACATTATAAACAATTTTTCTTCCCCTAGATGGCGCGCTGTATTGTGTTTTTTATTTTACCATTATCAATCGCACGGAACTTTTAAATTTAAAAATCATTTGCTGTGATTTAATTAAGGATTTTCTTTATTGGCAACAGCCGCGTAGGTGTACATCATTCTTTTTGCATGGAAAAACCCTATACATTATTTCTAGAATGTGATTTTTTATGACGATCCCATTCTCTCCCTTCATGCTTAACCAAAGTCGATAAATCAGTTACCATTTTAAAGATCAAGGTATCCGCTTGTGACGAATTGTCAATTCAGAATGACACGTTGTATTATTTGTTTAAAAATCGAAGTGAAAAATTGACTTTTGGCCCTAAAGTTCTTTCCCTGGATGCGTCGAAACGGCACGGTAAAACAGTGTGTGCATAGAGGTTTTGAAATGTAAATATCCCATTTTCCACGAGTTTGTGTCCTGCTTAACTTTTAATATTGTCTACAAAGGTGTTTTGACCTGTACATATCTCATGCTCTCCTGTTTTGTTTTATGCTTCACCTCCAATATTGAGACCAAAGGCATTTTGTAATCGGTTTTGTATATAATCCTTACACACCATTGTTATTTGACAAATAAACAATTGCTACAAATGAATCGGATCTTCTTCCATCTTACTAGGGATACGACATCGATGTCGATGTTTTTAAAAGATTGATGTTTTGATAAAAACATCGATGTTTTAAACATTGATTTATTGAAGCCGATTTTTTTTAACACCGATGCTTTGTGCTCGATGTTTTACGTTGTCTCGATGTTTTTTTAAATGAAATATGTACCATAATAAAAAAAAATTAACCACTTAGCATAATTTTCCCACTCAGAAAATGTAAGTCTGAATTCTGAAAAGGACGAATACAAAAGGGGGGAACGACTAGAGACATATGGCAATGAACAACCTATGAATAATAATTATATGCCCCAATAGACCCAATAATTGTTATTTACAGTAAAGTGAAAATAAGCTTGTTCAGTTTCCCCCCATACGTTAGCTTTGCATCAGTACTTCAAATTGGAATAAACTTATGTAATTTTCTTTTGTATTATTTAATATGAAAATAAAAGATTTATTAATAAATTGCAATAATTTCTTCCTCAATTTTCTGGTAAAAGTAATAAAATGTGTAATGGAAATTCAGCGATATGCGCTGACTCTAGCAACCACGTGTTTGTCATTTGTGTCAGCCCAACCTGAGAGTAAAATTACCCCCCCCCCCTCCATGACTAACCGAAGTAATATTAATCTTCGAGGTTACTAAACCAGTTTTAAAAAATGGAAGTTCAAAAAGATCGATGTTTTTGAACATCGATGTTTTTGGGGCGATGTTTTATTGGCATCGATGTTTTAATATTGAATATCGATGTTTCAAAACATTGATGTTTTGATGTCGATGTCGCATCCCTACATCTTACAACTAACCACCTACCTCGCTATATAATTTATCGTATTTTAATCGCATGTTATAGAGTGCGGTTTTTTCTGCAGTGTGCCAGATGACTGCAGTTCGACAGACATCCGCCAAAAAAAATTTAAAGAAATTTCGCAACCAGATCCCATACCACGATCTGATCAGTTTTATGTAGCACTTTTTGTCCCCGCACTGCAAGCCGTTCCCCGTTGGTCCACGTGACCACGCTGTACGTCCGGCGATTTCACCGTTACCAAATTTTTATTTCTTTCCGCCTGTTATCATTTCCTTGAACTCTCGACGCATTCTTTTTAGATTGTCACCACTATCTGTTCTCTTTCCTACAAGCTATGTTCGTTTTCATTTTTGATCCCTCAAGTTTTGAGTTAATTTCTAAATTATTTTACTAATAGCCGGCTTCGCTGTATTACGCTCAGGCTGTGTTACGCGATCCAGTCTGGAATTGAATTCTAACGGAACAGCATTAATAGAATACCCAAATCGAATCACAGTTCACTTGAATTTAAAAAAAATTTCACTTTTAAATACCTAAAAATCATCAAAAAATCAGTACATCTTCAAATGATCTATTTATGATTATAAAGTTTGAATTAAAAGTATTGAAAAATAGACAAATAATTAAAAACTAGACACACGATGAAACATTGCTTTTCAGTGATTTATTTTTTTAGTGAGAATCACGCTGTGAAAGAATCACGCTTTGCTTACATAGTCAAGGATGAATGATCTCACGGGAGACGCCTCATCAGTATCCAAATGACTCTAAAATTATTGAAGTAACAGATTAAGTGTAAGCAGAAAAAATTATCAGTTTTTAAAGCTCTTTCCAAATATGTAATATTTATCTACTTTCATGAAAAAAAATGCATCGATTTCGACATTTTCAAACATGGCCAAATTTCATAACAGATGCCATACCGGAAACGGTCCACCCGGAATTGTGTCGGCAACCGACCGACAAAGTTTTTTTTTATTTATATAGATGGAGGGCTCGGCCCGTGGAGTTTCCACAACACTTCCTACGAGTCCTATGCTAACTGTATGTTGGAGATTTATATATTTGCAATCTGAAAAAACGCCCCGGACGGGATCTATGCATTTTGTCATCTTGTACTAGTCAGATAGTCCTGTACTAGTCAGATAGTGAATAGGGATACATTATATTACTTTCTGTAACATTATTTCAGACATATATAAATAAATCAAAATATATGCCAGGTTAATTCTTGAAGTGTTTATACTATTTGCATAAGTCTAATTTATCCTTAGAAATAATACACAATACTGCTACATCCCTTTGATAAATATTGACTCGCGAATACAGTAATAATTAATTTTTCAGCTCCCCAATGTCAAAGCTTGAAAGTATAATTAGTGCTAAGCTTCTACTGAGATAAAACAACAGCGGAAGAAATAAGGTCTTCATTAATTTTAAAGGAATAGTTTTTTTTTTTCATTAAATGCGCGCGATATTTTCCAAACATATCTCGGGCAGTTTTCACTCCGCAGTAATTAACATTTTAATTCCCGTTATCATTTTAAAAGTTTTAACTGGATACGGATAGTGCTCGCCCAATGTTTTTCCCAGATTACAGAAATTAATGAATTTTCTAATTTGGTTTTCACCAACTAATTAAGCGGTGTCTGGAAAAGTGCGCGTTTAAATACGCCGCCGCTTGTTATGAGATTACTGATTGAGTACAGGTTGTCACCGCGGAATGAAGGAAGGAGGGATTCTGTGTATTCAATTAAAGCTCCAGGGTCTTAGCGAAATATTAACTGAACGCGGAACAAAAGTTTTCACGGGAAATTTTTTTAATTATATATATATATATATATATATATATATATATTGTCGCGTAGATGGTAGTCGTATGGATTGAACACACACGTAGAGGGAATACAACGCTGTTTATTAGCACACAACACTTAGCTGGTAGAACTCAGAACTGAACTCACAGGTTGAGCTACTTGCTCTTTTATCCATCAACAGAATATTCTGGAACGCCGTTCCAGGAAATTAAAGAATGTTCTAGCAACTTCTAGAACTAACAGAAATAGAATTAGAATTAAATTAAATTAAAATAATGTAGAGCTTCGAACAGGGGACATCTTGCTCAGCAGTCCGGTGCGTTGACCATTCAGCAACAGAGTCTTTGACGGGAAAGGCTTTAAGCGGCAATATATATACACGCAGTGCACAGCTTTAGCCGGTGCGTCTGTCCACATCCCAGACATTAAATCCCATGTTAAGCTATAGGTAATTTTTACTCGAGCAATTTTGCAATAACAGATTAGTAGTAACATATTTCTATTCTGTTTTAACGTAGGATTACCGCAAAATCTGGACTATAATACGCAACCGACGGTAATACGTATGCTTGATTCCGTGCGAAATTTTCGGAAAAAATTAAAATTCGACTATAATACGCACCGATAATTTTCAATATCTATACATATAAAACGCGTAGGGGGCCTGTTCACATAGGAGTCCAATGCGTTGCGTTAAAGAAAATATGACGTTAAGACGAAAATAAACCAATCATAGGCCTCCAAACGATTAGCAATGAAATTTTTAACTCCTATGATTGGTTTATTTTCGTCTGAACGTCATCTTTCCCGTAACGCAACGCAACGGACTCCTATGTGAACATGCCCTTACTCAGAGCCAACTCGTCTCAACGCCTAGCGTTTAATTCCAAATCACTCACACACTTTAACTTTTCCAGATTTATTCCCTAGGAACTGTTACCTCCATTTATGGATTCCAGTATCATTGTGGCTTAGCTAAATTGATGTGGCAATGGCTATCACACTATCACAGTTCAAACAAAACGAAACAAAGATCTTTTATAAAAGAAGTTTGGCGAGAAATATGACAGTGTAATATCTCAACTTTTGATAAAAGATATTTTGAGGTCATAGCATTTCTTTTATGTATAACTTTTATCAAAGATTGAAATAACTTTTATAAAAGATCTTTAAAGAACTTTGATAGTGTAATCTAGGCCCTAGGTATGCGGAAATAATCGACGATATTTCTACACTCCGAATGGCAACGGCTGCAACTACCAGATGTAAACATTAGCGGCCGTCCGCAATTTGCAAACGGCGTGTCAACATGGATTTACGCACTGAATCAGGAATGCTCGAAAGCGAGCTGCAGGATCAAGTGTAAATTGGAAACAGTCTCTAGAAAGAAGGCGAAGAAGAATAATTCATTAAGAGAAAGGCGTGAAAGAGAGAGCAGAAATGATCGAGAAGTTACGCTTAACTGTCGCCGGTACAGCTACCGAGAGCCAGTAATAGATAATTTTGTACTCCTTTTTCAGTACTCGCTGAATTTTTACTCCATTTTATAAGTGAATAAATTTTCTCAACAGTTTATTATTTGATATGATTAAGTGTAGATATCTGAATTGTGAACAATAGTACATACAGACAGTGATGTAATCCAAACTATAGTTCAGTACTTGCTGATTTTACTCCATTTTTTTGAGTGAAAAAAAATTTCCCCAACAAATTCTTATTTGAGGTAATAATAAAGTGTAGATATCTTAATTTTGAAAAATAGTACATACAGAGAGGGATGTAATTTTTAAAATCCTTTGTGTTGGGTTTCTCAGTCTTATCTTTAACTCTGTTCTGAAGTAATGAAAATTCACATTTTTTTAATCACGATGTTTTAGAATCAGCCTTATAGAGAATACCCCTTAACAACGCATATTTAGGATGACAGGTAATGGTACCATTCCTTACATATGTTACTTTCGGTTGAGTTGTTTTGCAAAAGAAAGTATACTGAAAGCAACCATGCTGGTCGCGCAGCGGCTAGTTTTATTTAAAAATTGCCCTTTGAATACCGCGAAATGGTTGATTGCTTTTAATGGGAGGTGTTTTGGTGGCCTGATATAGACTAAGCATCAGCAGGGACTACATCTGGTCGGCGCGTACGTTTCCCCCACCCACAAACCCAACTAGGGTATTTTTCGGCCTCCATATTTAGAGTGTCCAAATCCGGCGTGGACACTAAGGCATTCAGTGGTCCCTTTCGGGATTCAAACCGAGCACCCTCGACTATAGGTACCTTGGGCTGTAAAATTTTAACTGCTGAAAAATTAAAAATTTTTCTTGCTCTATATTTAAAAGTCCTCCTTGGAATAAAAAAGGAAACATTCGAAAATTAGCTGAATTGGAAATGTGGTCAGAAAAATATTGTGTTGGTGACTCCCCAGAGTTGAATATGGGAATTGATGATCTGCGGCGTCAAATGTTAACCCACCGTGTGCTGTCGTTTACTAGCGAAAAACCTACGTTTTTTTTTACGACGTTTATCTTCGGGCAACGGATAACTCCCGTTCTAAGTTCGATTGTGGGTTTTCTGGTAGTCGAGACAGTATCATGTTCTTATAACTAGCTTATTTAAGTGCGACATATGTCTAAGTACTTATTTTCTTTAATTAAATTCTTCTGTTTTTTTTTAAAGTTGAACTAAAAGGAGTATAATAGATAACAAATTCTGACTGTAACTTAAAATTTTATGACTATCGTGAATGGCGGATAGTGAACTTCGTGATGTCGCCAAAATTGTCCGCGACACTCTGGTTGCATAAACACAGTTTGAAAAGTTTAACCCTTCAGCGGGCGCGCCAATTTTTGGAACACCAGCAGGCGCGCGTGGCACAAAATGCAACGTCTCTTTCAACCTTGGATATTCTTTTTGTAATAATTTTTTTGAAATTGAAAATAATAATCCTGCGTTTTACGACAAGATATAAAATGTTGATAGTATTGAGATATATTTATAATTAAAAGCCAAATAATGAAGATAGAATCGCCTTATTTCAAAACTGTCGGGTTTATTGGATCTGAGAACAACTTGCGAATTCATTCCTATTATGTCCAAAAACCTAAAAAACAACGAGTTTTTCCATCCTCGTGATATTCGGAATAATGTGTAATAGCTGCACATTGGATCGACTACATCGACTCCTGCTTTTGTCCAATTGTAATCCAGTACAATCGCTGGTTTACCACGGTTAATTCATGCCTAACAATGAATGGAAAGGCATACAAGCGTCAGAAAATGAGACCTGCATTAGAAAGGGTGTAGCTATAATTAGAAACTGCTTAGAACATTCAAACGTTACATGTAAAAACAAACCGTTCAAAATTGCGGAAATGTTGCACTTTGTACACGGGCGCACATGCTGGAAGGTTAATTAATGTGTAATTACATTAGCACATGCTGTCTCAGACACGTAACAAAACAAGGAAGCTTATCTTATGTTTGTTTTTGTTAACACTTTGTCCGAAATTATCCGTAGGGGATTCTATATTTTTTAACCAGATAAACAAAAATCGAATAACTTATAAAAATTAGGAAA